>CM061541.1:43622621-44872621 GCA_030864215.1 Capsicum pubescens
GGTTTCCAGAGCAGTTTTCTTCTATTTCACTTGTAAATACGGTTTCAGCACAACCTAAATGTTGCTTTGATAAATATATACAAATTGTTACCTTCTCAGAAAAAAAAAATCAAAGCAGGTTGCCGTATGGGTCACTGTCCTCCCAGTGGACAGTATCTTCCTTTGAAAGTGTTATGTTTCCTTGAAGAGCCCACTTTGTTGACTAAACAAGTTGACTTGCTAACCAATATGGCATACTAGTGTCTGAATTGTTCAGATGTTTAAACTTTTAGATGTAAAGCAAACAAAACTTTCTAAAGTTGAGGTAAATTTTTAGCTTCATAAAGAGTAGACAGTGTTTATGTTTTGCAAGTACTGTATGAGGAAATAGCTATATTGAACAAGGACTCTAAATTCCAGAGATAAATTTATTTGTATTTTAATGATTGTAACTTACTATAGCCACTTGCACTTGCTACTTCTGTGCTCCACTCACTTTTTGATGTTAAAGTCTTGGTCCGAATAAGTATGAAGATACTCCAGATACATTCTGGACAATCTGAAAAAGGGATGAAGTAGTGATCTAGATATCAAGAGATGCCAATTTTGACTAGTTTTAGTCACTGCATGGTTTTCCCACTCAAATAAGTGGCAAAATCTTATACCTCACTATTTATTTATTTTTGGATTGACTTTGCGTATTTCGTGGTTGTCAATTACAGGTAGAGACAAACACTTCTGCGGTTGCTTCCTTTTTTAATTTGTTGTGCTTAAATCTTGTTAGGTGGGAATTATTTTGCTGGTGAAAAATTTGAGTTTCTAGCACCAACGACCCGCAGGAATGCATTGAGAGTGCTCCGTGCCATGCAGCTTGCTAAACCTGGTACACTTTATTGAATAAGAGAATTGCTGTTCCCTTTTGTTTATGTATATATACACATGCCATATTTGCTGGCACTCTGAAACACACTCGAAGAAATCCACAGGCCTATGAAGTTCTCTGACATTATAATTTCACTCTCTCTAGTTCTGTTGGAAGGGAGCCCTGGCGTTGGAAAAACAAGTCTAATTGTAGCCCTTGGCAAATTTTCTGGGCACACAGTAATACGGATAAATTTGTCCGAGCAGGTTAGTAAGTCTATTGGGTTCCCACCTCAGATTTTTAGTACTTCTTTTTAAAATGTTCAAATATCTCGGGGCTAATTGTGTATTTTGCTGTTTGGATGTTAACATACACAGACGGATATCATGGACTTGTTTGGGTCAGATTTGCCTGTTGAGGGTGATGAAGGCATGCAATTTGCTTGGTCTGATGGAATTCTTTTACAGGTCTGTTTATATTCCTTCAGTAGAATGACTTTCTTCCTCAAATCAAAATTATTTACATAAATTTGCTATATTTCCAGGCTCTAAAGCAGGGATCATGGGTACTTTTGGATGAACTCAATCTTGCTTCACAGTCTGTCTTGGAGGTCAAAATCTGCACTTTTACTTTCCTAATGTGTTAACTAGTCAACAAGTTTAGTTTCTTTTCAATTGGAATCTTATTCTCTTGATTTCCTCACATAGTTAACAAGGTTTTGTATTTTTCAATGAAATAGGGTTTAAATGCCATTTTGGACCATCGCGCTGAGGTTTTCATTCCGGAGTTAGGTCGCACTTTCAAATGCCCACCATCTTTTAGAGTTTTTGCTTGTCAAAATCCTTCAAATCAAGGTGGGGGACGAAAAGGTCTTCCAAAGTCCTTCCTCAACAGATTTATGAAGGTCTGCCTCACTACTGTTTACAATTGTCAGCAGTACATAAGTGTTAATGGGGGAGTTACTAGTAACCATCTTATGTTTGCTGGTTTCAGGTATATGTCGATGAGCTAGTTGAGGATGACTATCTTGCTATTTCTAGTTCGCTCTATCCAGCAATTTCGCGTTCTCTTCTCTCTAAGCTGGTTTTGTTTAATAAGAGATTACATGAAGAAATAATGTTGCTTCACAAATTCGCTCAAGAAGGATCCCCTTGGGAGTTTAATCTCCGAGATGTGATTCGTTCCTGTGAAATCATAAAAGGTCTGTTCTCTTGTTCTTGATTGCCAATTCTCGTTTCAGTCATGCAGGATTGACCTCAAGTATGTGAATTTCGCTTTTCAGATGCCCCCAACGTATCAAAATCTGATTGCTTTCTGAATCCTGTTTATATTCAAAGAATGCGCTCAGCTGCTGATAGAGTGGAGGTCTTAAAGCTTTATGAACAGGTATTCAAAATGAAACCCAGCATAAACCCTCATCCGCGGGTTCAGCTTAATCCCCAGTATTTGATTGTTGGGAATGTATCTATTGAACGAAATCGTTGCCTGTCACCTGGAGTACTCAATAGCGAGCTTAAAATTTTGCCTGGCTTCCGCAATAGTTTGGAAGCTGTAGCACATTGTGTTAAGAATCAGTGGCTATGCTTATTAGTTGGACCAGCATCCTCTGGTAAAACTTCATTGGTACGATTACTTGCTCAGCTGACCGGAAATGTACTTAATGAATTGAATCTATCCTCTGCAACTGATATTTCTGAGCTCCTGGGAAGCTTTGAGCAGCACAATGCTGTTCGGAAATACCGTCTTGCCATCGCTTCGGTTGAGTCCTTTATAAATGAATATTGTGGTCTGCAACTGGAATCTTCATGCAAGGAATTTATGATGAGAAAAGAGCTGTTCATTTTGTGGCTGTCCTTCTTATCAAGCATCAAGCACGACCCTCCAAAAAGTTCTTGCTCTTCATATGTTGATACATGGAGGACGAAGTACTTTGAGTCTACTTCTACGTTGGTTAACATTATTGAACATCTAAAGTTGGTAGTTGAGGAAACGTCACTGCCTATGACTTGGTCGATGAAGGACTTGGAAACAATTCTTGCAATGATTAAGAAATTTGAAGGTCATGCTAAAAGGACATATTCCTCAAAGTTTGAGTGGGTAACTGGCATGCTTGTAAAGGCTATAGAAAATGGAGAGTGGATAATATTAGATAATGCAAATCTCTGCAACCCAACGGTCCGTACTCTTATCACTCCCATGTCTTCTGTTCGTTTAAACTTTTCATTATTTTTGTTGCAATCTCTATAGTGTGTAAAATATTTAAGCTTAAGGTGCTGTGTCTTGTTTACAATGTTTATTTGGTGCCTCCTTTTGATTTGTGCAGGTTCTTGATAGGATAAACTCTTTAGTTGAACAATCTGGATCCATCACTATCAATGAATGTGGAACAGTTGAAGGAAAACCTGTAATTCTTCATCCCCACCCTCAGTTTCGGATGTTTCTAACAGTTAACCCTCTAAATGGTGAAGTTTCACGTGCAATGAGAAATAGAGGGGTTGAAATTTTTTTGATGGAGCCTGATTGGTTGTTTGATGACAAATGCACTAAAATTGAAATCGAGCTTGAGAATGCAAAGAGATTTGTAGTTCTTTCTGGTGTACCTTCCGGTAAGTTGGTCGATTTGATGGCCAATGCCCACATGAATGCGAAGGTTAAGGGTGCACTGCTCAAAATTAGGATCACACTTCTTGAACTTGCGCGCTGGGTGCAGTTATTCCAGCAGCTTCTTACAAACGGTAACCATTTTTCATGGAGCCTGCAAACGAGTTGGGAGCATACCTATGTTTCTTTATTTGGTGTTGATCAAGGGAATAGTACTGTTGATCAAGCCGGAGATCCTATTTCTCTAATACCAAAGTTTGTGGACTTTAACTCTTATCAAGCTGGCTTGTTATCTTTGCCAGGGGGATGGCCAGCACCCTTGAAATTGAGGGACTATCAATTATATTCAAAAGAAACTTGTATAAGGCAAAATTGCATGTACCTCGAGTTCCTGGGAGCGCAGAATGCCTGTTATTCAACCTCTGCTGCATTACACAATGCATTGGCTCCTAATTCTGTGGCTAGCTCACTCATGATGGATACAAGGATCTTGCATGCCCTGATGTTTTTTCCTAAAGATTCAAGTTGTCAAGTTGCTGTTGGTGGCAGATCAAAAGAACTTAACTTGGATTTAGCCAGGGAAATGTTGTTGTACGCTGCAAATTGGGCGTTTGAACAGGCTACTGAAAGTGATTACAAGCTTTATCTTCTTTGGTTTTCCCATGTTGGTTCTCTGTTACGGCAACATTCTTCATTCTTTAGTTTTTATGCCTCTATTCTGGCAAAAGAATTGGAACATCCAATATGGAATCAGATTTTTAGTTGTCGTCGTGAGATTGTATCTCATAATTTGGTTAATATGGATTCTTGTCCGATACCTTTACTTTCAGTAGAACTGGTTGATTTAGCACCAGCTGACAATGTGTTGAAATCCTGCAGTGGAGTTCTTGTGAATGCCATTAAGAGTGTCAGATTACTGAGACTTAGCCATCTGCAGTGGAACTCTGAGATAGGTTACAAATACAGTAGTGAAACGCAGTCCCTTAGACCTGTTTTGAGGTCTCTTCAGGAGTTGGAGAAGAACGTACTTGAAATGTTTGTCCAGTCATCTTCTTTTGATGTGCTGTTCCAGTTGTACAGTAACCTCCTTGAACATCACACTCTACTATGGACAGGAATTATTACTTCTCAAGATGAGTGCTTGCTAATTTCTTGGAGTTCTTTGATGAAGGAAGTTTCAAAATTTTTGGATTTTTTTCCAAAAGAAGTGGAGATTTTTCATGTAAGTTGTCTTGGATTAGCTTGCCACTTTTGGCCCTCTTTCCTATGCCTAATTCTTAATTTATTTGCTTCTTTGTTCTCCTTTTGTTTTATGACTGATTTTTCACTCTGTTTCAACTTCTACTTATATAGAGAGATATAAAGAACTTGGAGGAGTCTCTAAATGGATCTTCACAGTTGCAAAAGTCCTTGTTGTGGGTTCATGAAAATTCCTTGCTGTGGGTCCATGGTGGGCACCCGTATCTGCCTCCTTCTGCTGAATTATATGAGAAATTGTGTCAGCTACTAAGCTTTTGTGAACGACTTTGGCCGGGAAATAAAAAGATCTGGGAGCTAGGTAGCTTTTCTTTGATCATTTGGCTACAATTTTTGCCCTACATTCCAGTTCTGTCTGACTCAAATACTTTTGTAGCAATGGATGATGTAATCATTGAAGCAGCTCCATCCTCTAATCCAGAACTGCGGTTCCTCGCCATGCAAGGTACACTTCTCCCATGATCTGGTCACATTTCATTGCCTCACATTTATGCTGTTTACAAGGGCGAGAAGCGGGTTTTCACTATTCCAATTGATTCTTCTTTTCAATGTTTCTAGTCTTATTTTCTTTTGGTAATACGTTCATGAAGTAAAAAGATAAGGATCTAGTGGTGGTTTGGATGGTAGGTTAGTTATATATAGTTTTGGCTCATAACGGTTCGTAATTTGGCTTGATTTTAAGTTAGCAGAAAGGTAGTTTGAGGTTTTAGATTGTAATTCTTATGTAGCCTTGATTTTTTTGTTGTAAATCTACAATTAATAATTAGCTAAATAAATGTGTTCCCTCTCTGATTTTTTAAGCTTTTAAATCACACACATTTGAACATGGTATCAAGGTTGACAAATTCTTGGAATCAATGTAGAGTTAGCTAAGATAGGGCACTACGGTAAAAATCCATGTAGGTGATATCTTCTTGTATGGAATAGGTCTTAGTCATATTAGATATCTTTTATTGTTATTATTTTGTTTATATATACTTAACTTGATTTTCACTTTTATTTTTATTTTGTATTAAATGGAGTTGTGAGTATTACAGTTACCATCTTCAAAAAAAAAAATAAAAAAAAATGGTGAAGTGAGTATATTCATATACCGGCCCGAACTTGTTTGGGACTGAGGTGGAGTGTATCAAGGTAGTCGGTTCCTACGTCCAAATCTCATTGCCACCCATTACAAAAGAATTTTCACATGCTTGGCCCAAGATAAATGATTCAATCCCACATGTGAGCGTGTGTTGAGAGCTACAAATAAATAATGTGACCATTTCTTCTGAAATCGATGTATGTGTCATCAAATAGGTGTTATGGCTAATGTTCTAATATCTCTTAGCAAACTTCAAATCATAATATACAGTACACTAGGTGGTAGGATGTTTTACTTGTTTTGGATCTTTATCTGACTAAATATGATTCTTTGTAAGGTGTCTCTATGTCATCTTATATCATGTCAAAAGTTGATGAAAATGGTGTCAGACCTGTCGAGCAATTGGAGGAGATGTACCAGGTTTGCTTTCTATCTTTTCGTGTCTTAATATTCATTGTGTGGATTATATGGTAAGTGTATTCATATTTCATTGTGTGGATTATATGGTAAGTGTATTCATTTCTCATGCAGATGCTCTCTAGAAGATTTGATTTTGAAAAAGAGAAGTTGGAAGAGAATTTGAGAAGCATTAAGCAAGCCCCAAGAACATCCATTCTGCCTGATTGTTGTGTCTTTTTACCTGACATGTTGTGTCAAAGGTCGAGCTTTGATTGTTGGCTAGAGACTCTACCCATAGTTGAGGGTGCCAGTTTTTTCTTTGATACAAGCCTACTTCAGCAACTTTCAACAATTGCTTTAGCTGATGGGCAGAAACAATACGAAGTAAGTTTTTTTTTTCTTAACCATATCAATTACATTTTTTTTGATGACAGCGTCTCTACCCCACAATGGTAGGGGAGAGGTCTGCTTACATCCTACCCTCTCCAGACCCCACTTGTGGGATTACATTGGGTATGTTGTTGTTGTATATCAAGTACCATTTTTCATTGTGCTGCTCTATCTACCCTGAGATACATTCATGTGGTGCACCCTATAATATGGTATTGCCTTGTCTAATGAAACAGGGTTTAACCGACTTGGCTGGCCTTATTGAGTCTGCAATGACTTTTTCTTTGAAGTTCTCTTCAAGGCCTCCAACTGACTTTTCACCTCACCAGAAAATTTTGTGGACCCTAGATGCTTGGAAATCTATCTATGGAGGTCAGTAAAATCTTTGTAAATTGATCAATACATTATTGTAATATCTACATCACTCCTTTTCTCTGTTTCAAACAGTGAGTGAACAGATATCCAGTTTTGTTCTTGATATGTGGTATAAATGGCATACATCGTTGTGGAATTTGTTGCCAACTGTTGCTGAGGTAAGTAGTATGATGCATATTTTCTGCAAGTAGCTTTACATCTTCTTGTATAACATCTGTATTTGTGTTGTTCCAATTCTGCAGAATGTATCATGGCATAAATGTGATGATATCCTTCCTGATGAGCTGTTTAAGCCTTCAAAAATGGCAGCAATTCAGAAAATCCTGTAAGTTAATTATTTGTTGGATGTGTAGTTGTAGGGGTGGCAAGGCTTGGATGGGCCATAGCTTCGTACCAGTTTCCAAATAATTAACCGCTGAACATAGCACACATGCTAGATATAGATATACAGAGGGAGTTGAGGAGATTGTATTGCGTTGCAGTATGCAATTTTGGCCAAGTTCCATGTATCTTGGATCTGTCGTCTTCTATTTCCGTGCGCTACAGTTTACTGTAAACACAAAAACAGATGAATTCTAGATTCTTTTTAACAGAATTTAAGTTGTATTGATGAAACCAGCATTAAGTTGGTGTTATAGATAACATCCAGATAAGCCGAAACCAAAAGATAATTCCCTTCTAACACTGCTGAGGTTTAAGAAAGTCCACTGAGGTTTAATATCATATACCAGTTCTAGATTAAACCAATAAATGATCCGTAGTAGGCAGTTAGCTTTTATTTTAATTAGGATCTTCTTGCCCTCAAATGCCTTCTGTTCCTTTCCTTCTGGTAAGGGAGTACGTTTTGTCTGCAAGACACCACTATTTTCTTACTTTTCAAGTTGGATTTTGTTTTCCTGATAAAACTTTTCATCAAGCGCAGGTATGGTGCATTTGCTATCAGAGATTACCCAGTGCATAGCCTCAAAATGAGAGCTGCTTCCCGTTATCTTTGGCAAGGTTCTCTGGAAATAGACACAAAAAGTTTTCTATTATCGACTGCTCGGTCCCTCTTCCAGCAGGTCTTCTTTAGTTTTGAATTTTGATATGTACTCTTCCCCAAATTAGTGCTGAGGTGAGAATATATGATTTATACTTCTTGCTGTGTGTGCTTCCAGATGATATTTGCACACAAAAAGTCTTTCGAAGCTGAGAAGTTTGCGAGAATCAAAACTTTCTTTCATTCAACAACACGGAAGACCATCTCGGTAGTTCTTTTCCTTTTGACCCATTAAATGTATTCTATCGGCAGGATAGTTTTATAATGTGTTGTTTGTCCCATGTCGACATTTTCTTCTATAGCTTCTATCCCATGACAGAGAAACTAAAGATCATTTATCTTATTTAAAATAACTTCCTTGTAAACCTATTATGGGATATTGGTTACCAATTGAACATTCAAATCTGGGATATTTACTTACATGTGTTTTTGTTTTAAATCCTGAGTTTGTTCATAACCACTTCTCCTTTCCATGTGATAGCAAGGCGATGTTAAGATCATGCTTTCCCTTCTTGAATCATCACATCACAAGACAATCTCATCAGATGAGATGAGACCTTTTATTGAGCATTTGCTTCAGGGATTGTATCTCCCGTGCTCATCTGAGGGTGAGTGCAATAGAATTGTCTTCTCCCAGAGTTTCAGTCATTTGTTCGTCACGTCCTTTTTTTTTTTTTGAGGGGGGGTTCTAGAATACTTAATTTTTTTTTGTTTCTCTTGCAGGCTTCATGAATAGGATAGGATGTGTATGGTTGCTGATTGGGATACTCCGTTACAAGCTTCTGATTTGCTGCACTGATCTGGATCCAACTGCAAAATACCGCTTAAAGTATTCAAGAGTGGTGGAAAAGATATCTTCTCTTCAGCTTGAAACTCAGGTAAGGGGTATGATAAGAATCGGGTAATTTCTTTTTGACAAGGAAAAAGAATCGGGTCTCTTGAACAACAAACAATACAATAACGCGGAGCGAAGGTACAAAGGTTAAAGATAGGCGAAATTTGAGAAGAAAATCCCCAAACTTCGAAAACAAGTGCTATGCACCCTACTTGAACTTAACATTAATTATGTAGTAGAATTAATTCAAGAGCTTAGATCAGCAGGTGATCTAGACCCCTATTCGAAGAAATTAGAGACATGTACAATAATTAGTAATTTAGTATAAAACTAATTGCCTTCTTTAATTTACGACTATGAACCAAAGGTATCAAGGTAAAAAATTAATCTTACCTCTTAGAGGAATCATTCTTATAATGTAAGATAAATACCAAGTAGCCAACGCGCAAAGGTGTAAAAAAGAGAAGCTCTCATTAATAATAGTGTTCTAACAAAAATAACCAAATCCACCCCTAGAAAGAAATCAAGTTAAAGAATTAATTTTACCTCTTAGAAGATTGTTCTTATAAGGTTTAAGGATGAATCCCGAGTAGCCAACAGGCAAATGTTTAAAGTAGAGAAACTCTCAACAACAATAATGTTCTAATGAAAATTACAAAATCCACCTATATTGGGAAAACCAAAGATCATTTCATCAGCCAATTTGTACCAAAAGTCAAACATTTCCCTCGGCCACTTTTTGGGCAAAAATCACACCTATTTCGTCCACTTACTGGTAGGCTTGGTTCTCATCTCTTTTTTTGAGGCTGAATTTTAAGCTCTTCTGTTGGGATCTATGTGGGTCCTTGCTCTTGGGCTCCATGTGGCTCCAATATTCCTCCTCTTGGACTGGGACAATGAAATACGTGTAGCACATAGTCCATTCTTCTCCGTTGCTCTTGGGTTCATTCTTGGACTTCTCTTCCACGATAAGCATCTTTTGATTTCCCATTGAAGCGTGTCAACCTTTAAGAAAGTTGTCTGAATGTACTTAACATAATTTATCATTGTTCCTATATGCCTGCTTAACAATGAGAGAAGGGAATAAGAGAGCGTGTAGAATATCAGATGTTTTGATATGTGTAACATTCATTGAAATTAATTTTCTAATTACCATAGTTTTCACCAAATGCACTTGGAGTCTTAACAATCATACTGGAAGAATTATAAATCTAGATGCATACATATTTGACTTCCTAGACTCTTGCCCAACCACATTGCAGACAGTAAGCTCCCCCCACCTCCACCCCCCACCCCCCACCCCCCAAAAAAAGAAGAAGATGCAACTTGAACCAAATTGTTTAAAGTTTACATTATTCATTAAAGTGGAAGAGTGGAGATTCCAACTCTTTATTCACATTCAATTTGTTGCCCCCGAGGCTCTTGGCTACAATGTTTGCGCTTTGTACTGTTCCAAAATCCTAGTTCGACTGTATAGATAATTGAGAGTTTTGAGTATGTACTCCAATAAATTATATTGGAAAGTTGACATTATTCATATTAGGTGGTGGTGCGGTGATGTAGTTGTTTTCGCCATATAGTAATTTGTACATTCTTTCATGGAAAAGAATCAAGTCTTAGCCATGCTAATCTCATCTGTGAATAATGATACTAGAAGCCATTCTTTGACCTTAATTTTCAAACGGTGTGCAAAGACATTTCGTTGGCTATAGTCGATCAGGTTCTGCAAAATGTAGTAATGGAGTTGGTAAAGTAGGAGCACTAGAAGTACTAAAAGGATTGATTGACATGAAATTGTTAAACTGCCATCTTAATGTGTGTTGAGCTGTTTTTCTGGCTTAAGAATTGAAACAAGGAGAGAATACAAATTTGAGTTGAATACGTTTTCTGCATTATGATCTAATCATAGTCGGGTTAAGTTGAGGAAGTATCTCTTAGATGTTAGGTGTAAATAATGGATCTTGGGCCTAACTCAACCTCAAAAGCTAGCTCATGAGGGGAGGATTGCCCAAGTCCATATAAGAAGACCAATTACCCATCCCTTTTCTGATGTGGGATACTTAACATTAAGCATTCCTTTTTTAAATTAAAATGGCAAGTGTAGATGTTACATTATATTTTTTTTTCGTAAATAAGAATGCAGGTTTAGTTTGATCCCTTTTTTTTGGGATGAATTACATTCTAAAAATAGCATGCCAGTTGTATGCCTTAATTCATTGTCTATATTCTATTGTTTCCACATTCCAGGTACGCAGTGATTGTGTCCATTTGGCTGGATCTTTTCAGTTGAGGGAACAAGATAGAGATAGATCAATATTGTTGGAAGATCTCAATGCTAAGCGGAAGAAACTGCAAAGAAAGGTCAGGAACTCCCTTAATTATTTCAGATTTTACTATCCCTGGTGGTGGAATTTTGATCTGGGCTCTATAGCTGGCTAAAAACTCCGAAAAATTGTTGTTTGAAGTTTTTCCTGGTTGCAACCTTCCATACAGCGTCTTGTGTAAAGTAAGTTGAGTGTGTGGTGACCGATAAAAGTGGAGAAGGGGTAAAAATGAGTACCTACCCCCGCCTACCCCTTGTCCTTGGACGTAATTTACAATGTGTGGTGACCCGAA
The DNA here is from genome assembly GCA_030864215.1 of Capsicum pubescens. Lineage (NCBI taxonomy): Eukaryota > Viridiplantae > Streptophyta > Magnoliopsida > Solanales > Solanaceae > Capsicum > Capsicum pubescens. The sequence continues at coordinate 43,634,059 of CM061541.1, forward strand.
TTACATTCAGTCCAGTTTACCAAACATGGCTGAAGTATACACTACATATACATTCAGTTGTATCATGTGTATATGTATGTATGTTGTATGTATAGGTAACGTATAGATATGCATATTATATGTATAGGTATGAATAGATGTGTATGTATAGGTATGCATATTATATGTATATACATGTGTTATGTATATTAGTATAATATATACATGACCTATACATTCTACATATTCTACAAACTAGATAGCCCGAAGGTATTGGGCTGTAATTTTGTCAAAACTAAAATGTGTTGTAGTTTTATGGGAATACACTGGGTATGTTGTTGTTATTGTTGTAAAATGTGTTGTAGATCCAAAATTAACAAAGACAGCACTTTATGGGCAACATTTTTTCTTTTAAATTCTTCCAAAAGCTGGATTTTAAACCCATCTAAATAATGTGTCAGCTTGGCACAACATCGTGCTGATGTGTCCATACAATCATTAAATCCAAGTTCTTATCAATAGTAACTGGACCATTCTTAGTAAAGCTCATTGTTATCTGTGGCAGCATGCAATGTTTTTTCTTGTGTGGGTGTGGGTGTGGGTGTGGGTGGGGGTGGGGGGCGTGGGGATAAATCAAGAAACAAATCAGTGTAAAGTAATTGTTATCAGCGCCTTTACTGGAGTTTAGGATTGAGCTGAATTTCATGGAAGATTTCTTCTTTTTCATGAGCTCTAGATCTTCTGGTTTGCAATCCTGCTTGTATTTTGTCGTTGCTGCGCACTGTGATTTGAATTTGTTATTCGAATCCAATTTTCGTAAGGTTACGATTTACAAGGTAAGGGTAAGTCTGCGAGCACACCACCCTCCCTAGACCTGACATGTTGGGATTTCACTGGGTATGTTGTTGTTGTACATCTGAATATGTGCAATATGATTTAAGCCAATAAACTAGGAATATATGGTGCCAGACCACCTCCATCCAAGCTGGAAGTAAGTTTTTTAAATCAACATTTCTTCTAGAAGTTACATAGTAGATATACGGAAAACGATTTTGTTTTGGGACCTCCAAAATAAAAAAATAAAGGTTTTAAAATTGATTTGGGGTTTTATAAATCATCTTTAGAACTATTAAGGTCTTACTTCCTCATTTGACTTTCCAATGGATATTTTGTCTTCAAATAAGATCTTTAGAACTACTATTGGTCTCAGTCAGCCCTAGCCTTTCTTTACATGTTCTACTTTTAATAGAGACGTAACATTCTTGGTTTCAAAAAGAGAGCATAATAATGCAAAATCTGTTAATGGCAATTGTCAGTCATTTGGTTATACTTTTTGTTATGAATCGGGCAGAAATAAAGCAAACCACAAGCATAAAGAAAACAAGAACACACAGATTTACGTGGAAACCCTAGCGGAAAAAACCACGGGCAGAGGCAGAGGAATTTCACTATGAAAGGAGAGGAGTACAATGTGGAGAGACGTAATTTCTGAATGATCAAAATCGACCCACTAATTGCACTTATATAATACGTGCATACAAATAAGTCCTAGGCCCGATCCCTATGCTACCACCACAGACCCCATTGGAAATCACCAACAAGAGTCGCACCGCGAAACTTTCTGGGCCAGATCAACAAAATTCGGGTCACAACTCTTAACACTTTTGTTGTCGTCATCTTAATACTTTAAAGTCATCTTCTTTATGGTGTTCTCATTAAAGAGATTTGAACTTTTCTGCTCTCATTTGCTTGAGATCTTTCACATATTAAAGACTCATCAGTGCTTGATAAATTTTGTATCTTCTCTTCTGGTGGCTGAAGTTGCTAGTATAACCCCAAAATCTTTCTTTCTTTTAGGACTGATAATTTATAATAAAGGAATTATAAATAAAGAGGAGCATATCAGGACAACATAGCTATTAACTGTACGTTTCGTACTTGTTCAGGCTGCAACTACTTTGGGGGGGGGGGGGGGGGTTGGTGGAGGTGGTGATATTCCACACTTACAACAAGAACAATGCATCAAACCTGAATCTATTTGGGATCATCTTTTGCGCTATCTGAAACCACTTTGCATTCCCATGTTCAACAGCTTGGGGTCATCATTAGTTCATTACTATGCTAGTTTTGCCTTGGTTGTCCACCTTCAACTGTCATTCCCTTTATCGAGGATTGGTACTGTTGAATATTGTTAAACATAATTGGTTGCTCACAAGTTGAATTTTATTATTGCAATCTAAAGAGCAGTTGTAGTCTTAAATTCTTTACACTCAATTTTTTCTGTTCACTCACTTTCTAGCAACTCTCTTGTTGCTTTTTGAAATTTCTCAAAGGCTCTCACACTTCCCACTTGATTACTCACTACTTGCTTTTTCAACTCAAATGGCCACCTCTATTTATAGGTCGGTATTGTAGCATCTACACAGGGGTATCTGCTACTCTCTTCGAGAATGCTCAGAGTCTTTATCTGAAATTACAGTTCTAGAATTACTCTGGAGTTCTCATTCTAGAGTTCATTGATTCCTTTAAATTGCTTGAACATTCTTGAGTGATCATTTGAACCATCGAAAAATAACTCTGGCTCTGTACCTGCTTTAGGAAATAGATCTTATGTCCTATTTCAACACTAAAAGCTGTCTCCTGCACTAAGAATTGTCCAAGAACATATAAAGTCTCAACAGGCATTCTTTTAACCAATGCAGGACACTCTAACAGAGTTATACATTTATTCTTTTCTGCTGGTTATTAAGTAGTGTACCTATATGAGCAAGTAGTTTAATCGATCATCATTTCTTGGAAACATGATTTTACGTGGTCCAGATTTGTTCTTGGCTGACGGATTTAGTGTGCTTCTATAGATTGTTTTCCGCGCTGAACCTGAGAAATTCAAGGGAATGAAGGCAGTTTGCAAGGACTTCCTTGATTTCCTTGAGAATGTTGTCAAACAAGTTATTACTACTGTAAGTGTGAAAGAGATATCTGGCGAAGTGCGCAACTGGCAGGTAATTCTTGTTCCTCAAGTAGATAACTGCCTATTATTCTCTACTTATATTGGTATGTTACCAACGTAAATGTTTTCACTGGAAAAATCAACTTACTTCTAATCTATTTCAAATGATTGGATGAGGCTGTGTTGGAATGGCAATTTATTGTACAATGTCACACACTGAATTCATATTGCAGGAAATGGCTACTAGTGCCATAAAGCAGTTATCAAATGAATATTCTTCGTACATGGATGTAATTCAGCCACTACAGACGGCTATGTATGAAATGAAATTGGGATTGTCTCTGGCTTTTTCTGGTGCCTTAAGTGAAAAGTATCTGCAGGATCTTGGAAAATTTGATATAGAATCTGTTCTGGTATTGCCTTTCATTCTTTTAATTATTTTTGATAAATGTCTTTAATTCTTTTCCATTGATCTTCATTTTCGTACACACACACATATGTATATATGTACCTGTTTATGTATTTATTTATACTTTTTTCTGCAATGGTGGAAAGGCTGCGGTTTATGCCTTTGTGAGATTCCCAAGAGGGTGTGCATCAAAATCTGTTTCGTTCAGTGCTGCTGTCAGTAAGTGCGCCAAGCTTTTGCGCTATGATATTGAACTTCCATCAAGTATCTCAGCCCTTGATTTAAATTTGCTGGAGAATCTTGTCAATTTTAAACAGAGAGTCGATAATGATAGCAAGGTTTGTGACTCTCTTTTATTCTTATGATTGTGTGTATCTTAATAATAGGAAAAATATCGTAACGTCATTCTCTTTTGGCTACTCATGCTTTGCTCATTGAGCTTCTCTTCCATTTTTGACAGATGTCGTCCTTGCAACTGAGAATTGCAATGTATCAGAATGTTCTGATTCGCCTGTTGCATGCTGTTGTTGACGCCCACTTTCTGGATACACCGTCCTTTAAGGTGAGGACGCTTGTTGCTGATTGTTGGATGTATGTGCTTGCTATTATTCATCCCAAAATTATATGAACATAATTTGATATTCTTTTTCAGCTTGCGGATAGAATATTTGATGAGTTGGCAAGCAACTGGATGCGAATGAAACTTCAAGTCCGAACAACAGAAGATAATAAAGCTCAGCAATTTAGGTTTAAACCACGTGCATTCAAGATAGACAATATGCTTGAGATTGACATATCGGCTCTTGGTAGTTTAGCTTCAGATGAATGTTTCTTAGAATGGAAAGAGTTCCACTCTAGACAAGAATATTCTGAGAAAGTAAGCATGCACTCTTGGTTTCTTTCTTTTATGCATCCAGTCATGGGGCTTTGCTTTGCTGTATCTCTTTCCTTGTGCTCATCAGTCTAATGTATCTCTATCCATATAGCTGAACTCTGACCAAGAACCAGAAGCTATCATGGACGATTGGAACTATATAGAAGACTGTAGTTTGAATGACATGATCCACGTTCACAATGAGTTATTTGGCTCAACTGATATATATCAATCTGTAAGTATGCATTGCTAGTTGTATGGATCTTTTTTTGATGTATTAGATAGGGAAGCTTTAAGCTGGACAGGGTTTAGTTTTCTAAGGGCTAGAGTTCATTTGGTGGATTTTTATGTTGAGCTGGGATTGCTTCGTTGTCTGAGACATGGTGGGTTCTGATTCCCATGATGAGGTATCTCTCTCCAGGCATGTAGGTGCAACTTTACCTGAGCCTGACTGATGATTACCGCCTTTTGATTTATTAGCACTCCTACATTTTAGTCTTAATAATATCAATGATAGATGCATGAGCTATATTTGATATGGGAACCTGCGCATCAATTTCATATAATTGTTTCCCACTTTCCTTATGGTATGTTATATAGCTATTTGGAGGTATGTGTTTAACTATGTGGTAGTCAATAAGTGAATTCTTCTTTTCTAACTGAACATGATATATGGTTCTTATCTCTCCAACGTGAGAAATTATTTATTAATCCAAGATGATACTGTTTGCCTGCTAACATTTCAGTGTTACATTTGTATGAGAGCTATCAAACTCTCGGATATAAAGCTGGTTGACACATTGCAATTCAGTGTGCAATGGTACTGAATTCACTTTCATTGTCAGGCTTGGAATTAATGCTTGTGCAGAGAGTTCTAATCTTTTATGTCAAATACCTATTCATTCTGTTCTGGCTTCCCTATATGAAGTATAATTAACTTGTTTCGTTAAGTACTCCATTAGATTATGTTTTCTTTTCTTATGGACCTGAATAATTAAGTTAGATGTAGTTAAAATCTATGTTGCTCAGAGTCTTCAAATATGTTGCTGGATGCGTGTAGGATCCTCCAAAAGTGGTACCTTTTTTGAGGATCCGACATGGGTGCGGCGACATTTTGGAGAGTCCCGAGCAACATAGGTTAAAATGGGGACCTGCTCTTTCCTGTTTTTCTTAGGTCAGCCTAACTTGCTATGTGTTAAGTTTTAGTCTCTGAACGTCCTTCCAGCGCATGTCCTAAATTATTGAGATATTTCTATTTGCATCTGAAGCTCAGGTAGCCACGTATAGGATGTGCGTCTGTGTGGGAATGTAGAATTGCTGTAGTAATGAACACCCTTAAAATTGCACACACTTGTGTTCGTAAAATGTTATTTTTTTGTTTTTATTTCTCTGTATCCATTATATACTGGGGAAAATTTGTTGATCACATAATGCATATTCTCTCTCTATATGTATGTGTGTGTGTGTGTGTGTGTTTATATAATTTTTTTGTGTTTAAATACTGATCATGGTGTTTGAATTCAGCCTGGATGTTTCCATGTATCTGATGCGAGCAGGTTGTCTTCCTTTACCGACTCTTACTCGTTGGGAACAAAAATGATTAGAGGTAAAAACTTGTTCTGTATGTGTTGATCGTTGTTATTATGGCAAAATTGGCTAAGGTCTGTGACATCTTAATGCTTGCAGATCTAGAAGGTTTACCATCTTCCTCTTTGGATGCGAAAATTGCACCAGAACACTTACTTCGCCTATGCATAGAGCATGACACGAAGTTCTGTTCATCAAATAAGTCAGCCCTAAGATATAATTTTTACAAGGTTTTGATTGTTAATATCGTACTTCCTTTAAAATGCTTCTGCTTCTTTTCCGTCCTTTTGGTACACCTTATCAAGACATTCATTTCAAAAAAATTCTTCTGAATGATGTGTTAGGAACCAAATTTCTCTATGTTGGCTAAAATGGTGGATCCATTAGCATCTCTTAAACAGCGAATGACTCTACTTTTGGAAGAACGGGATGAATATGCTCTTCATAGAATCGTGGATATAATTGAAATGAGCTTGGCTATGCCTCTTAATACCCCATTGGCTAAGGTAGTGTATTGTGCTATCATTTTCTTGTTTTGGTGAATCATTTTTCATACCAGGGTGGAGAAAAAATTGACTCTCTCTCTCTCTCTATTCTCTTCTCTTTTTGGGGGATTGGGAGGTGGTATCATTTTGCTTTATCTTTTACACTCATGCTCGTGATGTCTTGTGAATTGCTGGTCAAATGCTCATTGTTTCTTTCTTTGCTTTCTTTGAAGGCGCTCTCTAGCTTAGAGTTTCTGCTTAGCAGAGTTCGGATGTTACAGGAAACTGTAGCAAAATTTCCATTGTCTGGTAATTTACAAAACTTTTTTTTGATAACCATCTGATAATGTTAAACCATACGTTAACTTTATCCCTCTGTCATCTTTTCTGCCTATTAAAAAATGTCTGTTCCATAGATTATTTGGACCCCATATTTGCTCTGGTGTCCTCATGGTATAAGTTGGAGTTTGAATCCAGTCCTGCTCTGCTTGATGAAATTGAAGATCAGTTTGAGAAGAATGCGGGGAAGGTAACTTCTTTTTCAGTTTTTGCCTGGTTTTTACTCAACCAGCCTCCAAGCATGCATGATTTTGCTCTCTTGTGGCTCTCTTTCTGAAAGACTTCAGAGCACTTGAACTGCTGGTATTAAATTTTATGGGTAAACGAAAAGCTTGGGTGTCAAATCTATGTGTAGAGAGTCGTAATAATGATGTGAGCTGTGAGTCCAGGGAAAATTATGTTATGCAGACCAAATGAAAAAGCTATATATCTCAAGGCAGCCATGAAGTCTGGTAACCCACAATATATTGTTTTTAACTCCGGTCTGCCAGCTAACACTGCATTTAACAGAAACTAGTCACTTCTACAGTATGATGCCCTCCAAACTTAAGTATGTTCTTCTGATGAAAATAATTATATGGGATAATCTGATAACCTAGTAGAATTTGCATGAACTTATAGGTAACAATATTTAAAGGTTGTGGATACTCGTAGTGTTATCAAAGGCGTGCATAAGCCCTAAAGTGAGGCTCAAAACGTGTTGAGAGTTTCGCCTCGCTTAATGTGCGCTTCAGTGTTGTCATCAATTTTCTAAGGCATGCTTTTCCTTGCCAATATGCCACTTCTTAAGAGGCGACACTAAACAATTGATATTTCACTTTATCGTAATATTTTTTCCATTTCTTTGCTCATAAATTTGTTGTTCATGCTTATAATTATTAATCTTGGACTAAACATATACATTTGTATGTTTTCTCCCTTTGCTTTTTTTAATTGAAGCCCACGCTTTATTTGAGTTTTCTACTTAAAGCCCCAATGAACTTTAGAGCTTTTTTGCTTTCGCTTTTGATAACACTTGATACTCCTGAATTTGAATTCTATCATAAGGCTTAATGTTAGAGTGAAGTAGTCAATACTATTTTCTTGGATAGGATCAATGAAGTTGAAACCCATATAATATTGTCATATGACTTAAGAATCAATGAAATTCTTTGAGATTTGTTTCGATCTCTGTGACTTATCATCTTCTAGCTCTTGTCAAAAATGTGACAGGGAGTTCTGTTGAACCTTTCAAAGGGTTAAAAGAAATTCTAGATTTGAATTTCTTGTGTTTGTGTAGTGTCGGTGTTTTGATTGATGAGACGCGGGGGGGTGTGAACGATAAATTAGAGGTGTGGAGACAGACCCTTGAGTCTAAAGGGTTCAGGTTGAGCAGGAGCAAGACAGAATATTTGGAATGCAAGTTTAATGACGTGAGGTAGGAAGACGAGGTAGTAGTAAGATTGGATTCCCAGACGGTGTGTAAGAGGGATAGTTTCATGTATCTTGGGTCCATGATTCAGGAGGATGGTGAGATTGATGAGGATGTCTCCCACCATATTGGGGCGGGATGGATGAAGTGGAAGCTCGCCTCGGGGGTGTTGTGTGATAGGAAGCTCGCCTCGGGGGTGTTGTGTGATAGGAAGGTGCCGCCCAAGCTTAAAGACAAATTCTACAAGGTGGCAGTCCGTCCGGCCATGTTGTATGGAGCGGAATGTTGGCCAGTCAAGAACTCTCGCATTCAAAAATTGAAGGTGGCGGAAATGCGGATGTTGCGTTGGATGTGTGGGCTTAATAGGGGTGATAGAGTTCGAAATGAGACTATTCGGGAAAAGGTTGGAGTGGCTTCGGTGGAGGACAAGATGCGGGAAGTCCGATTGAGATGGTTTGGGCATGTGATGAGGAGGGGCACGGATGCCCCGGTTCGTAGGTGTGAGAAGCTTGCTTTGGATGGTTTCAGGAGGGGTAGGGCTAGGCCGAAGAAATACTGGAGAGAGGTGATCAGGCGGGACATAGAGCAGTTACAACTCACTGGGGACATAACCCTAGATAGGAAGATCTGGAGGACGCAGATTAGGATAGAAGGCTAGTGTCAGTTTGAGTCGTTGGGGTAGGGCATTACTTGGTAGATGTATTATTCTTGCTAGGACACTTTGTTGCATGCTTTATTACGAATTTGTGTACTATTCTTTGTTTATTATTCCTTGTGGGTGGCGTATTTATGTCTTGACATCTTGTTCCATGCTTTATTAAGTATTTGTTTATTATTCCTTGTCTTGAACCGGGGGTCTATCGGAAACAACCTTTCTACTTCTCTTGAAGTAGTGATATGGACTGTGTACATCTTACCCCCGACCCCACTATGTGGGAATACACAGGGTTTGTTGTTGTTGTGTGTAGTGTCGGTGTTATCTGAAAGACAAACTTCTTGTTAAGTTATTTGGTGGCTTAAACATATTTGTGTTTTATCTAACCATTAGCTCAAAGCATGTCGCAGTGCTTATAAGCAAATGAAGTTTTACACATCTGCAGTAGACCTCTTGTTGGACTAGTGGTCTTTCTATCAGCACATCTACTTTTCTTCCACAGTTGCAGTCTCTCCTGAATGCTATTGAATTGCAGAATCTGTAGTATATGTTGTTAGATTACTTTTCAGTTGGATCAGATGTTGTTGTTTTCCTCAAACTGCAGTTGTGGTTGCCACTATATTCAGTTCTTCGACGTGAGCAGTCTACTGATATTGATGAATACAACCGATCTACAATTAGAAGGTATGTACACTCTTGGTTTTCTCTTAAATTTAATTCATCTTCGTCGCTAATGCTTGTCAAACATTCAGCCTGAAGGAGCTTATTGAGATGTCTAGCATCGGGGAGTTTAAGAAGCGCCTTCAGCTCCTGGTTGCTTTTCATGGGCATATTAGTGCTGGTTTAAGGAATGGAACCTATTCAAGGTAGAGGGAAAAAATTCCTTTTATGTATGTGAATGTGTTTATGTTCTGTAATTTCAAGCCAAATATGGCACAATAAAACATGATTATCATGCACAAACCGTGTACTTCTGTGTATATAAAGAATTGAAAATGCTGATTGGAGAAAAACTGTGCAGCGTTTGGCTGGAGGAAAGTGTTAAAATCCTCTACAACTGCTTTGGTTTCTACGCACAATTCTTGCCAATGTGAGTTCTCTGCTGCCTCATTAGAGAAGTTGATAATACACTTCAAGCTCTTTTCCATCATGTCTATTTAAAGTGATCTTGTTTTTTAAAATTCTCTCATCTCGTCTTTTTCTTGGACAAGGATTTTGGAGCACATTGGAACTAATAGAAGGAAAATCGAGGAAGAGGTAAATGAGCTTGTTAAGCTATGCAGATGGGAGCGCTTTGAAGATTACTTAAGCATAGAAAGCTCCAGGAGAACCAGGCAGAAGCTCAGAAAGATCATGCAGAAATACACTGTGAGTCATACTATTTTTGTTGAACTCATCTTAAAGTTGATTTCATCTCTCCATTTGTTGCTGCACTATTGGGACTGGGATTTGTGAAACCTATGTTAGCTGCATCCTTCTGGCTTGAGTTTAGTTAGCTTTTCCTTTTGATTTCCTTGTGCATAAGGAAAATTTAGTAGTTAATTCAGGTATTCTGTTTTGCTCTAATTGCCTCTCTTTCCTACTTTCTACTTGTACATTCAACTAAGCACCCATTACTCTGGGTTTGTACTTTGCCATCTTGCTCTTTAGAATTTACTTTTGGGTAGATTGTGATGTCAGTGTTCTCCTACACGTTCATATAACCAAACTTGACCTTCTAGTAGTTTCTTGCTTTTTTGTTGGTATGTATTTGTTATACTATTTTTGAGCTTGGAACATGGAATACAGTTGTCAATTCAAATTATCTCTGCACGATAAAGCTATACCTGTTGCATTCTTTGCAAATTGAACTAGTTTCTCTTATGTAAATATTTTTCTTGCTTTTCTCATACATTTTGATTTATTTTTGTAGGACCTGCTGCAGCAGCCTGTTATGCTTTTTATCAACCAAGAAATAAAACGAAGTGGGACAAATCCCCAAAGTACTGATGAACCTACTCTCTTGGATTCTTTTGAAAAGAGCAGATCTCTTCTAAATATTGTCCTAGATCAGAAGCAATCAACAGTGGACAGGTGATCCTGTCTCCATGTTCATGTCTGTTAATTAGTTTCCTTGAAGTCTTATTAACTTCCTGCTTTTCAACCACAGCCCTTCTTGGTTTTCTGATTGGTGGAAGAAAGTAGAGAATGCTGTACAAGGTTTGCACGTTGACGCATCAAGAGATACTGATCTGTCTAGGGTCGTAGAAGGTTTATTTTCTTCTTTTCTTTTGAGTGTGTTGATTCAGGCAACATATAAGTCCATATTTCCTATAGTTGATGATTCTGAAAGTTGCAAATTCAAAATCAATCAGGGATTGCAAGTGTCATCATGGATGGTCAGGGCTTCAAGTCTTCATGCCTGTTATATCTGAATGAGTGGAGACAACTCAGGCAAATAATTGAGGAAGTATGTGGTACTGCTATAGACTGTGTTGATGTGTGGGTGGATGCAAGCAAGAAAATGGGGAAGAGACGAGTGTTCTCGGATTTTCTGAAGCTCTTGGATAACTGTGGTCTATCAAAGCACAGAGCCTTGTTTATGGAGGTAAATTTAATTTTGTCCATGGTCTTCCAATAATATGTTCCTGCCCTTATTCACCATCATTTCTTCATTCAATTATTCATTTTGACTGAATTTTTTTCTTTGTTGTAATTTTTATCAAATCCAGTTTCTGATCTCTTCTAGCTCTTATTCTGATGTCCTTTTCATTGTGTACAGGAGCAGTGGAGAGTCAATATATTAATGTGCTGGTTCCTCCAGCCGTCTTATGATGTTCAACATCTACTGCTAACAAAAGGTCCACCGGCCTCTAAAGACTCTGAAGTTAGTCACGGACAACTCCAAAGTTCACTAGATAAGAGTTTGGAAACCAAATGGAAAGCAGCTAACCTGTACTATTTTAAGAGCATCAACTCAGTGCATGTTTTGCAGCAAATTTGCCTTAGTTTCCATAAGGATTTTACTCTTGAGCAGGTAACATACGTTAACTGATGTTACTTTAAAAGTTGAGATTATCATGTCAATTTTACCCATCTTGGGTGATTAAATTTTGGGTCTTCCGGAAACAGTCTCTCTACCTCCTCGAGGTGTAGTGGTAAGGTCGGCGTACACTTTACCCTCCCCAGACCTCACTTATGGGATTTTACTGGGTATGTTGTTGTTGTTGTTGGTTGATTAAATTAAATACTTTCTGGACAAAAATAGAGGGAGGTTGTGATAGGTTGATGGCCAACATAACATACAAAATAATCTAGCAATCCTGACTAGAATCACTTAAAGAGTATCCATAAAGCCGTTTTTAACTAATTTGGACTTGGCCGTAGTTGAGATATTGATTAAAAACCCCCATTTACAGAGTCGATCCATCTTTTTTAGTTTTCCTTACACGTTCAATTATTTGTTTGCTCTGGGTTACTTTTATTTTACCATGTACTTCTTTCTTGGTTATAATCTCACTTTCTTGTAATGCAGGTTAATAAGTCAGGATCTTACATTGATCACCTCACTAGCATTCAACAAGAGCAACGGGAGGTAGCATATACTTTTTCTCAGCGACTCAAATGTTTGAAAGAACTGTTATTGCCTTTGGCAAGCTTATCTTCTGGTAATATCCCTTTCACAAATGTGACACATGGTCAGTCATTCGCCAAAAATCAGTACAGCATATACAAGTGTCTTTGGCAACAAAAGGTAGGCTAACTTCGTTGTCTGAGTTCAAGTTCTCTCTCTCGCTCTCTCTCACTCAATCCTCATTTGGATGGATCATTGAATGTTGCATTCCAATTCTGCAGCAACTTTTTGATAACTTGTATGGCATGTTGTATGAAGAGCACTTGTTTGTACAAACTGTCGAAGATTGCCATTTGAATACGTGTCCAAGTGTTAAAGACAGTGCAATGCAGATTCGCCTTTTCATTGAAAAACATTTGCCCATCGTTCAGGAGTCTAAGGTTTACGTGCTCTTCTATTTGTCCCTTTTCTCAAACAAATTTCTTTACGTTCTAGTTCTTCTTACACTCATAAATGCTATTTAAATGTCAGTTGCACTAACTAGTTATGTGAATTTACGGTAGGATTTGTTGGACGGTCATCTTATTGGCTTTCATGGAGTTAGAAGAAAGGAAGAAACTCAATTGCATCCTATTGCTATCACGAAGGACCTGGAGCAGGTGGTACATAAAAATTTTAATTTAGTCAGCAAATTGGAGGTTGAGTTTCGTGCTTTCCACAGACAAGATGGAGTTGGAGCAACTGTTACGGATATCCTGCTTGGAAACTTTGAGGAGATATTTGACAAGGTCTCACAATGCTCTATGCTTTACTGGCAGTAACTTCCAAATAGTTGTAGAACTTTATACTGAAAATCATCAAATGATTCTGATGTGATCAATTGTGATATTTTGATTAAAGTTGCATATATTATTGGTTACCAAATGTTTTCTGATAATCAGAACTTTTAACCGTTTCAGACCAACTTCATACACAATCAATTTGAAGCAAGAAACACATCTGAAGAGAGGGCCCAAGATTCCATCCACTATACAGGAGATATCACTGCGCGTCAAGCTGAATTTTATAACGCCTTGGAGAAAACATATAGAACTATCATAGACACTTTGAATGGTCTTGTGCCTCTGAAGAATGGTTGTACTCCTCATGATGGTCTGAATATCAATGCATGGAAAATTCTCCTAGACTCTGCAACAAGGCATCTACAATCAGACCTTAATGATCAATTAGTGAATACTATTCATCTTGGAGTAAGTAATATATGATACCTTTACCATTTCGCAAAATAAAAAAGAAGATATGATCGCATTCATTATGTCTGTCAGGTATAAATACCAGCTTCCGATTCTGATTCTCTCATTTTTCTTAAACAGGGAGAGTTATTGAACCATTACAGCGCTGGAAATGTGAATTCCTATTCGGATGTCAGAGCTCATGTAGAAAATCTATATTCACTGTTGGATGTGATCATTGCCTTCGCCGATGGTCTTCTGCATGATTTTCTTATCATGCATAGAATGGTAAGTTTTGCTTGATTGCCCAATCCTGCTTCTGGTATTATGTTATGTGTGCTTAAGGTCAATATATGACATGCTTTTTCCGATCAATTTTCCTCCCTAACTCCCTCAAAAAATTATGTATTCGTTCTAGAATGTTATCGTTGCTTTAAGTGATGGTCTTCATTCTTCTTCATGATTTTCTTATCATGCATAGGATTGTATCCTGATACTTGGTTATCTGATTGACAGCTATCTGTGATGACCTATGTGCTGGCAAACATATTTGCTTCACTATTTGCCAAAGGTTTTGGTACAAAAGAAGAGGACACAGATGATGCCAACCAAGATTTAATTCAAGATCAAAGTGGAACAGGTATGGGTCAGGGTAGTGGCATGAACGATGTCAGCGATCAGATAAATGATGAAGATCAGCTCATCGGCACTTCCACTGATGTAAGATATGACAAGCATACCAGTTGTCTTTTGTTTTCACTTCTCCCTTCTCTTCCAATCTTGCTTCTCGTTAATTATATAATGAGAGTAATGTATGGCTCACGTCTTTTGGTTCTGCTTTTGTAGAGAGATGAAGAGAACACTTTGGGTGACGCTCCAAGTAAAACTGACAAAGGAATTGAGATGGAACAAGATTTTGATGCTGCTACCTTCAGTGTAAGTGAGGATTCTGTGGATGATGAAGGAGGCAATGAAGAAAATGAAGAACTGGAATCTGCTATGGGGGAAACTGGTAATCAGGGTGAAGCAGTTGATGAGAAATTATGGGACAAAGATGAGGATAATCCTAGTACCATGAATGAAAAGTACGAGAATGGCCCATCAGTAAGAGACAGCGGTATCGACAGAGAGCTTCAAGCAAAAGATGATGCTGGTGAAGCTGCTGATGAAGCTGGAGGACTCGATCTTGACAAATCAGAGGAGCAAGCTGATGAAAATGGAAATGATGAAACGTGTGAAGGGATGGAAGACATAAATATGGACAAAGAGGATGCATATGCAGATCCTACTGGATTGAAGCTTGACGAACATGATCAAGGTCCTGAAGATGATTGCAATATGGATGAACCAGAGAGTGCTGAACCGATGATAGAAGATGATCTGGACCAGCAAGGCAACCCTGCTGATGAAAATAATGAGGGGGATGAAAGAGCTGATTCAGATGCTACTTTTGATGAAGCGGACTCTGAACATTTGGATGAAAGTTCTGGACGTGCTGGTGAAGAAGGTGATCATGCAAATGACACAAAAAAGGAACCAACAACACAAAATAAAGAGATGCTGCAGTCGGACACTTCTCAATTTGTGAGTGATAATGTCCCAACTGCTGTGTCTGCATCTGAGCCTAGAGGTGAATATAATCAAGCAAATTTAAGAGATGCAGCTCCTGAAGCAAAGGGATCTGATGTTGGTCTTCAACATGATCTTGCTCCCATGAGAGGTTTTCCTGATGCTTCTATGGTTGAAATCATAGCTTCTGATTCTTCAAATGGTCAAAAGCTGGGCAGTGATCAACCTGAAAATTCTTTACCTCCAGCTGATTCATCACATCAAAGGATTCAGCCAAATCCTTGTCGTAGTGTGGGTGATGCCCTTGAGGGGTGGAAAGATAGAGTCAAAGTCTCCCTTGACCTCCAGGAGAGCGAAGCTCCAGATGATTTGGCTGCTGAAAATGCAAATGAATATTCATATACTGCGGAATTTGAAAAGGGAACAGCTCAAGCGCTTGGGCCAGCAACTGCTGATCAAGTAGACAAAAATGTACATGGAAACGATCTTGAAAGAGAAACTGTAACTACGGAGAGGAAAGATGACATTTCTGAAATGGAGATTGAAAGGCAGCTGTCTGAAGCACATACTATCAGCAATTCTGCTGTAAGTTTCAGCAATGCCAAGGGCAAGGAATCGGAGATAATTAACACTGAGGAGCAACAGGAATCAACATCTGAAGTTGATATTAGAGATGGTAGCGCTGTTCCTAGTTTGTCCCAGAGTTTGGTCTCTGTGAAGAGGACCTTTTTGTCTGAGGACATAAATCGGCTTAGTGAGCTCTCGGTAGATGATGATGACCTGGGCAAGGCCCGTAACCTTGAGGAGGTATCCAATGAGATGAGAGAAAATGCTGCAACACACTGGAAAAATTATGAACTTCGAACTGCGAGGTTGTCTCAGGAGTTGGCTGAACAGTTGCGTTTGGTAATGGAACCGACTTTAGCTAGCAAGCTCCAGGGAGATTACAAGACTGGGAAAAGAATTAATATGAAGAAGGTAATCTTCGGTGACTCATATTTCCTTTTTATTGGAGAGTATAATATATAATACTATACCCTCTTTTTCCAGGTAATTCCATATATAGCAAGTCATTACCGTAAAGATAAAATATGGCTGAGGAGAACTCGGCCTAACAAACGGAACTACCAAGTAGTAATTGCTGTGGACGATTCTCGCAGCATGTCTGAGAGTGGTTGTGGAAGTTTAGCCATTGAAGCATTGGTGACTGTTTGCCGTGCAATGTCTCAGTTAGAAATAGGACAGCTGTCAGTTGCAAGCTTTGGTAAGAAGGGTAATATTCGCATATTGCACGATTTCGATCAGTCCTTTACCGGAGAGGCTGGTATTAAGGTTCGTTTGTATTTCATGCTTCTCCCAATCTGTCCCTGTTATTGGTTTAGGTCATTTTGATAGAAATTTTTTGATATATTCTTGATGTTTTCCTGATATACAGATGATCTCTAGTTTGACCTTTAAGCAAGAAAACACCATTGCAGAGGAACCCATGGTTGATCTTTTGAAGTATTTGACTGACATGCTTGATGCCGCAGCCGCCAATGCCCGGCTACCATCTGGACACAATCCCCTAGAGCAGCTCGTTTTGATAATAGCTGATGGCTGGTTTCATGAGAAGGTAGAATTTCTTTCGTGTAGTATCGGTGAAGTTGCCATCTTTCACATTACTGTTTACTCATTTTATTTTACTGCAGGAGAACATGAAACGCTATGTCAGAGATCTTTTGAGCAAAAAGCGTATGGTTGCGTTTCTTGTGGTGGATAGCCTACAGAAATCCATATTGGACCTTGAGGTAACCGCTGAATTTTTTTTATTTTTTTTTTATTTTCTTTTTGCATTTGGTCCTTAAATCTTGTGCCTTTTCGTCATTCTTGAGGTAAGAAAGTTTCCCAGCATGATTGATTCTCTTGCCCTTTTCCAGGAAGCTACCTTTCAGGGCGGAGAAGTTAAGCTTTCAAAATATTTGGATTCATTCCCATTCCCTTACTATGTTGTGCTCAAAAACATTGAAGC
Source organism: Capsicum pubescens (assembly GCA_030864215.1). NCBI lineage: Eukaryota > Viridiplantae > Streptophyta > Magnoliopsida > Solanales > Solanaceae > Capsicum > Capsicum pubescens. Next base: position 43,651,113 of record CM061541.1, read on the forward strand.
ACTTCCGAGGACACTTGCTGATTTATTAAGACAGGTGACTATACCAGAACGGGCGATTTGCTCTTTTTTCAATTCAAGATTTGTTTTGCAGAGTTCCGAATTATTGTGGATAACACAGTACTGATCATGATTTTGGTTTTCCTTCATGCAGTGGTTTGAGCTTATGCAACAATCGAGGGATTAGGTTGCCAAATTTTACCCACCTCGAAACCCCGATAGGAATATACGTGTACATAATACCTTTCTGTCAAAACCCCGAGAGGAATATACGTGTACATAATACCTTTCTCGGCCGTTGGGCACAGGTCAAGTGTACAGATGATACAAGTATTTAGGAGTAGCTTGGTAAATCACATCCTCGCAATCTGTCTCCTTACCGAATGACAGACTGTTCAATCATTTTTTCCGCGCTCAGGGGGGGTGAGGGATGCAGGGTGGGAGGGGTGTTTATGATTGGAACTGGCGCATTATATAGCTCTGTAAAGGCAAAATGGCCTCTTCCTACCTGTCATGTTGTAGCTACTGAAACTTAAAACCTTATAATGCAGAAGTTTCAAGTTTGCAAGCTTCATCTTCTGGTCAGTTTTTGAGTTTCGTGGCTAGCAATTTGATGATTAACAATCCGTTGTCTTTTCTTTTCTTCTTTTTGCCAATATAGCTTTACAAAATCAGGGGAATTCCTGATTTTATGCAAATTCAATCATGTAAATGTTCTCTGTAAAAGGGCGTTCAACTTTGTCAAAGATAAAATTTAAAGTCGAATTAGACTAGGTCACAGCTCCCTTCAGCTCATCAAAGATTATCATGAAACAAAACCCAATATTTTCCACCATCTTGGGACGTAAATTCAACTTTTTACTTGGAACCCTGATAGTTTATGTTGTTCAATAAAGTGACGCACTTCTAATAATATTTTCCACCATCTTGGGACTTAAATTCAACTTTTAACGTGGAGCACTGATAGTTTATGTTGTTCAATGAAGTGATGCACTTCTAATTAACTTCTGTCGTACGTGACTCGTTTTTATCAAAAGGTGTATCTCACATTTATGGGCTGATAACTATTCAGAAAAACATTCGGAATTAATTAGATAAACAAATCCATCCAGTGAAACAATGTTACTTGCGTTGGACTAGGAAAGCTGCCATTAGCCATCTGTTGTAGACATTTTCGAAAGCTAAAAATTATGCAGCATGCCAAGTTATGGAACTTTCTTCATGTTCATCTTCAACATGCCAAGTCATCTTCAATATACGTGTCACTCAGCAAACTGTGAAGATGTCATAACAATAAAAACGTGGCCAAGGCAAAAGCAACCAACACATTGAACAACTGACAGCAAAACACATACACAACTTTGCATTAGTGTGTCTATATATATCTACTAATCCATTAATTTCAGTAGCAAGAACAAAGTGGAAGAAGCAGCATTATTTAGTTAAAAGAAATTATTATTATGGCATCATCAATAGGGACATGGATGGGTGGTGGTGGTGGTGGTGGTGGTAGTGGACGACGTACAGATGTTGGGTTTGGCAGTCCCTTTTCTTCAGATATATGGGATCCATTGGGCTTGGGCTTTGGTGGTGGATTAGGCTTGAGGCCTGGTGCTGGTGGGGATGATGATGTTTCTGCTTTGGCCCATGCTACTGTGGACTGGCGTGAAACTGATAAAAATCATATTTTTCGTGTTGATCTTCCTGGTGAACCATCTAATTCCTTCATAAATTCTTGTCCTTTTTTTTTTTTTTTTTTTTTCAAAACTATATAATGATTACTTTTCCAGAATTTTGGTCTTGTTATTACTTGCTACTAATACTAGTTAAAATACTTTTTAAGTCAAATTAATTTAACATAAACTGCAATTGTTATTTCTTGAAAGAATTTTTGTAATGAACATATTGTTGTTACTAGTTACTACTCCATTTTGGTAAAATGTAAATTGTCATTTTTATCAAGCACAACAAAGATACTTACTTCGTTTAACAGAAACTCGAGTTTTAACTTGTGTCAAATTTGATTATCTAAAGTATTAACAGAAATTTGTTTGTCAAGAGTGTAACTTGGGCCTTTGAGAAAAGTTGAAAAGAAAATTTAAATTTTGTGATCTTGCATCTTAGAATGCTTCAAAATGACATTTGACATTTAACTTTTTAGTCTTAAAACATGTCACATTTTCTGATCTAGAAATCTCCAACGTGTCACGTTGGATAAAAACTAAAAAAGAAAAAGTAAAATGAAGTGAATTGTATTGAAACAATATACATATACAAAGTGACTTGGGTTTCCATATGGCATTGAATTGGCAGGGGTGAAGAAAGAAGATGTGAAGGTGCAGATTGAAGATGACAACATACTGGAGATAAGCGGTGAAAGAATAAAAGAAGAAGAAAAAGGTGACGACAAGTGGCACCGTGTCGAGCGTAGCCGTGGCAGCTTCCGTAGAAGATTCCGGCTACCGGAAAATGCTGACGTGGAAGAAATAAGTTGTGGGCTTGAGAATGGAGTTTTGACAGTGAATGTGCCAAAGAAGGAAACACAAGAGGTTCCAAAAAATGTTAAGTCTATAGATATTGCTTAGATTACTACTGCTAGTTTGCCTTTTGTTTGGACGGACCAGTTTCTTCTGATTCCAATGATAGATGGATGGTCAGGTCGGTAACATATGTAAGTTTACATAGTGTAAGGAAGGCCTTTAAATAAGTGACGTTACTATTGTGTTATTGGTTGTATGTACAAATATGAACATCTGCTTTTGAAGTTTTCCGTACATTTCACAACAACGTATTCAGCCTAATTTCTCAAATTGAGAAATCACATGGGATTTGGGGAGGATACTATCCCATAAACTAAATTTCATAAAGTGGGGTTTGGTCTTTAAATTTCATAAAGTGGGCGGGGTTGGGTTTGGTTTGGTTTGGGAGGATAAAAATGTACGCAAGTCTTTTACGAATTTCCGTGATCAGCTCAAATATAAACCACCTTTAAAATGAATATCGCCAGATGTGTGACGAATGAATAAAGATGTGATGAATGAATAAAAAGGTATCACAGTGGGGCGGCATCACAGTGGGGTCTGTCTTTTGTCCGATTTTTGGATCCGGTCGAGCCTCTTTGAAATTACATTCCTGCCTCTCGTCAGCTCGCTTCAAGAAGTAAGATTATATCTCTAGGGATATGTTACGAGCAGAAGTTCTCTAGCAAGTAAGAGTAAGTAAGAGTAGCAAGATTAGGACCGCATATAAATCGAATAGGGAAAAAAAATTGATTTCCTAGAAGTTTGTCCGGTTGGGAAAGCCAGAACTCTTGTAAACCAGCTTGATAAAGGGTAGTGGTAGGGACAGTCTCAGTACCACTTTCAGTGCGATAGTCCTTCATCACGACTTAGATTGCACGATCAAGATCAAAGTATCCGTTCGATAAGTCAATCAGTCATCATATCCGTTCGATAAGTCAATCAGTCGTCATTTTATCTTGAACGAGCATCATCGTCCCATCACTTCCTCATGAACATTAGTCGTCACTTCCTCATGAACATTAGTCGTAATTGAAGTGCGAAAGAAACCACCTATGTACTCAAAATTAAAGAACAATATTGGTCATAAAAGTGTAAAAGAAACCACCTATATAATCAAAAGACTACCTATGTAACTAAATTCATAGGACAATCAAAACTCAAAGGACAACCTATATAACCAAATTCAAGGGACAAGTTTGGTAAGGACAATATTGGTCATAAAAGTGTAAAAGAAACCACCTATATAATCAAAAGACGACCTATGTTACTAAATTCAAAGGACAATCAAAACTCGAAAGGACAACCTATATAACCAAATTCAAGGGACAAGTTTGATAAGTTGCAGCAGTCATGTTCCGTCTAATTATCTAAATATCCGTTTCTAATACTTTTTCGACCTATCTTTCTAACTTTCTTGAAATTTCTGTACGTTATCTAATTAAATCACGAATTGTGCCAAAGCTGATTAATTATAGTTTGCAAAAATGTTGGATTAATATGTTTAAATTTATGCCTTCAAAAGTGCATTAAATAGAACAAAATATTCATTCAAATTCACATTTGATAAGTTGCCATAATTATAGTGCATTTAAATAAGTTGCCAAATACCTTTTTGAAAACTTTGTTTGCCATTTAAACACATCTTGAAAATTTTATCAAAATACCCACTAAATATGATATCATCATCTCTTCTTTCCAAGTTAACAAATTTAGCACACAAATTTCTAATAATATACTTTAGTCCCCTCATTCATCCATAATTATATTGAAAATATCTTTCCAAAAATAATTTTAAAAAAATCTCCAAAAGCTTAAAATAGAAGCTCCCATTTTCCTCCAAAATTCTCCAATTCAGGCACAATTTTAGTGAATTTTTCTGGCGACCAGCTCAAAATCAGTCCACAAACATTATAATCTTGTCCATTGTATTCATTGTTACATCATTTGTTTGTTATCTTCTCAAACACATTTTTCGTCATTGTCAAAAAGCTTCCAAATCACCCACATTACTCAAAACCTCTTTAGAAAGTACGTTATAGTAGCTCAAGCGACTCCAACTTTGTATCTCTATTTCATAAATTCAATGATCGTTGATTAGAAGAAATATTTGCAATTTTACTATTTTGTACGGATATCTGCTCAGTCATCGACCGTTCATCTACCAGATATATACCAGTAGTATAATCGAGGATCGACTAAAGTGTAATTCTAGGATGTCTACTGAAGAGTTTGTTATGGTTTTTGGTGATTTCATGGGAGAATGGGAAGAGACTCCCAAACATTGGAATTGAAAATCTTTTACTAAGGTGGAATTGCCCATTACGGTTTGTCGCAACGGTTCAATGATGACTTGGTTGCAAGCGTAATAGAGAGCGGGGATTTAGATTACGAGCAGAGCGAGGTGGTGATTAGTTATCAAATGAACTCGAGAGAAAAGGTGCATCCTACGTTCATAAATATGACAGACGTGTGTCCTTGTACATGATGGATGTTGGTGTTTGTAACGCCCCAATTTTCTGAATTGGAACACTACACGGTGCTCATGACCCCAAAGGACCACAAACTAACCCATGACTGATATTTGTACCTGTACACTGTATAATATATGAATATAAATGTGGAAACATGAACTGAAAGGCCATAAGGTTCAATACGGAATTTAATCTGAATAATAACAATGTCTGAATAAAGTGGTATCACAATACCAAAACAAAACTAAAATACTGAAGTCTGAATCTAGTCTGTAATCTAGTCTGTAATCTAGTCTGAAAGCCTTTAACTGTCTGAAGTAGGGAGTGAAAAGAACAGGTCTCCAACTAACTCCCAACTACTGAAAGCCAAACTGAAATACTGAAGTAATAAAGTAGTAATCATGTTCTCGGAGAATGAGGACTCACTGCTAACTCTGACTGTTGAAATCTGCAATGCTACTGCTGCTCTGGAACTCGTGCCTCTAAACCTATGGCGTAAAATAAAACAACACAGTACGAATGCGTTAGTACGACTGAATGTACTGAGTATACGAGTGAGGTAGGCTAAATGCATGGGGTTCATATGCATGAATAATACTAACTGACCGTCTAACATGAACGTGAGAATACATGCATGGATACATAACAACTATGACTGAGCTCGTGACAACATGATGACTGAGTTCTGATAACTGATACTATTATGGAGCGACTGTGTCTGACAGTCTAGATTCTGATAGAACTAACTGAGTTTCGTACTATACGAAATATCTGAATCTGAGATTAGTCCTATCTAGTGGGTGATCTCTGAGTTTACTGCTAATAAAGATGATTTAACTTAGTCTGAGATCAGTCCTACCTAGCGGGTGATCTCTGAATCTGATGATACTGATACTGATTGACCATAGTTAAGATCAGTCCTATCTAATGGGTGATCCCAAAGTCTATTCATAATGATAAAGATTGACTGTATCTGACAGTCCTAAAATCTGAGGAACTATCTGAGTTCTCCTACTGAGACTGAGTTAACTGTATCTGAAAGTCCTGATCCTGTAACTGAAACTGTGGGATGTATTCATCTAACCGACATGCCCCATGCTAAGCTAACTGGGGTCTAACCTGTAACCCCAGTTGGAAGGGTATCAGTACCGCGCCACTGGTAAAGACAACTTTTGTGGAGTTAGTCCTAATCTAGTGGATGACCCTTGGGATCAGTCCTATACATTTAAATATGCTAACGGGTGATCCCTGAGTATGTCAGTCCTATCTAACGGGTGACATCTCATACCTACGCTGGCTACGTAATTCTGGAACTTAGAGATTGCTTCTAGGAATCTCAGTCCTATCTAGCGGGTGAGTCCCCGTCCCTAGGCTCGCTCGGTGCTGAATCCTACTCCCAATTCTGAAAGACTCTGAACTGATTAACTGAGATGGACTGATTAACTGAACTAAACTGATTAGCTGAATTGATACTAGTGGTATTATTTAGTGGAGCTAAACTGAGTTTACTGAGTTTCGTTGACTGACGGAATGTACTGATGTCTGAGGACTAACTGAGAGTGTTGTAGTTACTGAGATTTTACTTGGAATACTGTAATCACTGAGATTACTGAACTACTGAGATTTCTAAGATTTCCTGAGTCACATGATTGACTGAGTTCTATGGATCATAGCTTGACTGAGAGTATCGTGAAACATTACATGACTCTAGGCACACAACTAAATTGTCGGGTACAAGTACCCCCAGGACTCGATGGAAGGAAATTGACAAAACATGTCTTTGCTCTTCTTGAACACATGACCAATATTCATAATTTAAAATACCATAAGTTGGGGATTTCATACTACACATAGTTCTCAAAGTCTTATACATGGAAGGGAACGCACATAACAACATGCCATAAGTCCATCAATCTAGTTTTATAAACATTCCATCAACAATCATGATGCATAACAATATCATAGAAGTCATTATTTTCATAAAGGGTGTAGTATGCATTTGTCATTTAGGTCACAATTCAACTATAATACATGACTTCTAGTCTTTTAGGCACTTTATCAAACACCTTGCATGCACAACTTAGGCATAGGTGTAATCAACAAATTATTCATCATGAACAACCAAACTTACATGTTTCCAACTCATATGATATCATATATTCATAAAAACACATAAAGATTCAAACTTGGGAATCATTCAACATCAACAACATGAACATAATCCATTCACCACATAAATAACATAATATAGAATTTAAAAGAGGGTTCTTGGACTTCATAGATGAACACTACACATACCTTAGGGATTGAATCTTGAAAGCAAATTGACCTTTCTTGAATGTTCTTGGATTGGGAATCTTAATTCTTGAATATCATGTGGAGAGTGTCATGGGGTTTTAAAATTAATTGAGAAGAAACCCTAAGTTTGTTCTTGGGAACAAAGAGGGTTAAAAGCTTTTAAAACTAAATACCAATAGCTAAATACGTGTTTTTGGTGTTTTATGTCGTGGAGGTAAGGTTTAGGGTGAGGAAAAAGACCAAAATACCCCTACAAAATTACTTCCCATTTGCTGAAATTATCAGCTGACAACCAAGGATGATAAGCCATCAAATCTGTGATAGCCCGTCAGCCCAGGGCGTCACCTGGGAGCTGGAATTTTTGGGTTTCTGTCTAAGCCTGACGACATGGCTGATAAGCCGTCATACTTGTGATAAGTCTTCAGCTCATGTCGTCACTCATTTTCCAGGCTGACATACTGGAGTAAAATAGGTATAACTTTTTTCTCCGATATTGGATTTTGACGAAATTAGTATCATTGGAAAGATAATTCAATTATATATATTTTGATGGGTCATGAGCTCAAAAATTCATAGTAAAATGAGATATATGCTCATTTGAAGTTGACTATGACAATATCCTTTCCAAGAATTCAATCGGTAAGGAATATTTTAATTCGTCTGATATCTGGGAGTTATTTGAAGCCTTAATATACTTCTAAATTACTCATAAAACTATAAAAGAATCATGATGTACTATGCATGAGATTGAAACATGGCTCTAATATTGATTTGGATTTTTTGGGGTATTACAGTGTTGATGGCTTAAGGCCTATTTTAAGAATAAATGTAGTTGAGAGACCCTTTGAAGAATCGTTGAATTCATCACCACCCCAAACTCGACGCTCGACAGTCGACGACGATTTGAATAAATACGAGAACTATGGCGATCATCCAATGAATATGGAAGTTGATTCTATGGATATGGAAGATGATTCATTGGACTTGTAAGTTGTTGAGGAAGATTGTGGAACGGGATCACAATCAAGTCATTCTTTCTCCGATGGAACTAATTTCTATTATGAACAAACATTCAACAAGAAAGAGCTGAAAATGCTACTAGACAGAATATCGGTGAGACAACCTTTTGATTATATTACGAAGAAGAGTTGTAGCAAATTGTTGAAGGTGAAATGTGTATCGTTATTACGGCTGGTTATTGCGAGCAATGAAGTATGAATGCTCAAATAGATTTTGCATATATAAGTAAGTTGGGGTTTACACTTGCGATGTTGAACACGCCATGGGCAGGCACAAAAAAATCTCATTCGAGATCATTGCTTCACTATGCGTAAATTATTTTCGTAATGGTAACGGTTTAAGCATAAGAGAAAGGATTGTGTTTAGAGAGATGCATTGCAAGGCAAGCTATTGGATATGTTGGAAAGGAAGTGTAATTGAGAAGAACATTATTTGTGAGACATCGGAGTACAAATATTCTTGCTTGCTGGCTTTTTTCTACATGATCGAGTTATTGAATCCTGATTCTTTTTATTCTATCATGGTTATCAAGATGGATGGATCCTTCTTTTACTATTTTTTAGCTTTTGGATCTTGCATACAAGGATATGACCATATGAGAAAGGAAATTATCGTTAATGACACATATTTGTATGGAAAGTATAGGGGTGTGTTGTTGAACATCGTTGCACAGGGCACCGAAAATCATATCTATCCAATTGTATTTTGTGTTGTGGATAAAGAGAAAGATGCTTCTTGGACCTTCTTTTTTGAGAAGTTGAAATCTATAGTAGATGATGATCCAGATCTATGTATCATCTCCGATAGTCAAATTAGCATCGCCAATGCCTTCTCCCGTATTTACAATTGTGCACATCATGGACTTTGCATGAGGCACCTCGCTGAAATCTTTGTATAAATCAACACTTTGGAGAGAATCTTTATCTATTCTACGCCACGGCAAAGTCTTATTGTTTTAATGTGTTTAGCAAATATTTTGCGGAATTCAAGGTTTGTAACGCCCCGCATTTCGGGCTAGAATAAAATATATGACTCTGATGCGTTGATAATCCCCGAGCCTTAAATCCTATGCCAATTTGGCATGTTAATCAAGTTTGTAGTATGTGAATCCATTTGAGCATGAATTTAGACCATAGAAGTCCTTCAACTCAAGGACGAGTTAAAACTATTTCGATCAATTAAGTTTTAGTGGACGTTGTAATTTGTGTCAAATTCTATTGACCATAACTCATTGTATATGATGAACTGGGTGGCCTACTATATACCAAATTGTAGATAATTGAATAAGCTTTCCAACGATACCAAATTCGCCTAAAACGGACACCCGGTGAAGAAGTTATGGCCTTTCAAAGTTGAATGTGTCGCCTATGCACATATAGGCGATGCATAGGGCGGCGCCTATGCAAATATAGGCGATGCATAGGGCGGCGCCTATGTAAATTTAGGCAATGCAAAGGGCGGCGCATAGTTATGGTTTCAGGTGACGAAAACACTCCGTTTTGAGTTACTTTAAGTGCAAGTTAGTCCTTACAAAACCCAAAATCGTCCTTACCCACTCCTAAACGGATTTGGGCCTATTAACAACATTGAAACCTCCTATAAAATCTCAAAAATCTAATCCTTCAAGAACTTAAGAGAAGGATCAACTAGGGTTTGAGAAAATAAGCTTGAAGGACCGATCATTCCTAAACTTCTTCGTGAAACAAATTACAGATTCGGAATCCTCTCGACGTAGGCTTCGATAGACACCAAAAATTCGTGGAGAATAAGGTACGCGGGGTTTTCCTAAAATCTCATGGGCATAGAAATCATGTTTTAAGGATTGGGTTTTCGAATTCATGTACATACTCATGTTTCAGAAGCTTTAATGATATTGTTTTGGCTTTCCCCCAAAGTGATTTGAAAGTTATATGTATATATATATATATGCGTTTGTCCTGAAATATGAATTTAGAGCATGATTTTCATGAAACCTCTCTCTTAATGTAAATTTTTCCATGTTTCACGTAATATACAATGTTTTGAACACGAAAGAGAGGGTTGTGAATGTTGAATATGCATGTAATGAAAGAATGCATGGTTTTGCCAAAAATGCACATGACCACCATATGTTTGATGAAAGTTTTGCATGGATTTGACTTGAGTTTCGGAACATGACATCTTTAATGCAAATTACATGTATTGGTGGTCTAAACTATGTTTTGAATGAAAGCTCTTTCTTAATACATTATGGCTCAGAAATAGGACTTGCAAGTCTTGGTATGACGATACCAACTCAGACAAATGCCATAACAGACACAGACTAGTTCAGAAATCAAATTTTTATCAGACTCTCATGATTTAGAAATTTCAGAATGATACATGTTCAGAAAAGGCTAAAATAGGGCATAAAGAGAGCTTAGGTGGTTCCCTGAAGAAGGCGGGAGTTTCAGACAACTCTTTGCCTAAAACCGTGGTTTGCCGACCCGGGTATATTATTATGCACTGACTTAAATGTCCTGTGGCGTATCAGACTCAGACACTCCAACCCTTGCAGCACACTTGGGTTGGGGGCTTCCCCGCCGAGTCAATGACGGATTCCATACAGCCCGTGGAATATTCAGACTTGTAGGGGAATACCACCTAACTCAGAAGTAAAACACAGATCATGATTTGAAATGAACAGACAGGTTCCATGTTTTCAGAAAGTGCCCATGTATTTTTCAGAAACAGTTTTATACATGATGTCTTGATGAAAAATTGCTTTCCCTTAATATATATATATACATGTATGTTCCATTATACTACTTTTGGATTGCTTCGCGTGCCAGTACTTTTGTGCTGACCCCCCCTCCTTCCAGGTCCTGAGGCACAGTCTAGGGGTCCAGCTACTCAGTAGACATTCTCGGGTTTGCAGACTTGATCTCACAGTGGTGAGCCTTCTATTATTTGGAAGGCCTAATTATGTCAAACACTATCTTATTTATTATGTTTTTGGTTTACTGGGGGCCTTGTCCCAGCTTCTTTTCAGACAAATATTTATGTTCCTAGTAGAGATTTCGCAGACTGATGTCAGATAGTATTATTCAGAAATATTGCAGGACTTGACCATGTTTTCCGTACTCAGTTTCAATTCCGCATTTTATTATGATTATGAATGTTGTGCATGATAACCAGATAGAGAATGGGTGTTCCGAGCCTTCATGGTTCGGGATGCTCGTCACGACTAGGGCCTAGGCTCGGGTCGTGACAAGGTTAAATGCCCCGAGGTATCACATATCCTTAAAAATATGCTTGATTTTGAGAAGTGGAGTAGAGCACACTTCCCGAGCAATAGGTACGATGTGATGACCACAAACATCGCTGAGTCGCTCAACTTAGTGTTGACGGATGAACGAGAGTACCCCATGTCGTACATATTCAATTCGATTGCTAAAAAATTTGGTGAAAAGTTCAGAGAGTGGCATGCATTTATCGACAGTTCAAATAACAAATTTGTGTCTTGTGCGGAAAAAATCTTAAGGGATAATAATAGTGCAAGCGATTACTTGTATGTGACTAATGCGAACAGGGATCTCAATCAATTCACCGTGTTTGACAGTTGTGTTACTGTCAAGGTCAATCTCTTGGAGAAGACTTGTTCTTGTAGGAAATATAACTTGGTGAAACTGTCGTGCGAACATGCGATGACCGCTTTGTGATCAAAGATGGCGATGGTTATAGTAATTCCATCTATGAGTACTCTTCGCCTATTTATAAAATTACAACTTACTTCCTTGCATACTCTGAAGCTATTAACATTGTCCCTCTAGAGTCCGAATGGATTGTGCCATAGGAATTGCAAGATACAAAGATTCTTCCACTTCCTACGATTTCAAATTCAGAAGGAAGAGAGTAAAACATGTTAAGGGCATTGGTGAAACATTCAAGTCCAAAAGAAGGAATAAGTTTTCATTATGCAAGAAAGTCGGTAACAAAATAACCACATGTAGCACGGACAACAACTGTTAGATAAGCTTTTTTCTTCGTTTGTAACTCAAGCCACTATTTTGGGGGACCCACGTATTTCTGTAGAATTTAATGTTCAGATGTAATCGACTATATGCTTTTTCTATGATAGACCACATAAATCTATGCTATATATTTTACTCGATCGATTAAAGAATTATTAAAGGATATATGATTACTCATCAAACACGTTATGTAGGTTTTTTTACCACTATATCACTCCAATCGATACATTGAACCATTGTTTCATGTTCTCAATTAATTAAAAATTGCAAACACGTTTATTCACATAAAAAACAGTTGGTATACGTAAGCTAATCTTGTTCTATTCCTACACGCATCGACTGGTCATTGGTTGGGAATATGAAATGCCACCTTCTATGAGTCTATATATACAGTAATAATTTCTATATAACCAGTCACTTCTACCTAAATTAAAAAGTGCAAAAACCTCTTCTTATTCAACAAAAGCTCATGCCTCCGAGAAGAATTTCCTTTCGTTTGATCACAAGGATGAGTGCCCACCGGTACTATGATGTTCTTCTCCTCATGAACGACCTTGACCGCATCTTCTATGGGCTCGGTCAGGACCATATTTACTTGGAACGTGAACTCTGCCACATTGTTCTTTTCTTAAGGGCAAGTGGAAGGCAATGACTACATCCCCCCTCCACCACCACCATCCCCCTAATTTAGTTTAAGGCAACGACTACATCCCCCCCCAATCCATCATCCCCCTAATTTAGTTTATATTTTTGTTTAAGTTTAAGTTTTTGCTTTTGTTCATTGCAGAAGAAGTTTTTTTGGATATTATTTTTGTTAGAAGAAAGATTCTTCATTTTTGCCCTTTTTGCTGAATTTGGTATTTGTAAATGTATGTAATGTAATAAACAATATAATATGAATATTATGATTTCAATTTTATGATAATCTTCTTGTTGATGATTTATGTTTTTCTGCAATTATTCTGTTTTTAAATTTTGTTTGTTGCACTGCTAACTTTTTAATTTTTATTTGCTCAATCAATGAATATATCTGTGGACTGTCTTGATAAAATATATGAAGAGTCAAGGTTTGGTCTACGCATGACCAGATTAGTTTATAACCAATCCTAAATCTTGGAACTCTATCAATCCTCGATCATACAATATGATCGACCGTAGATCAGACGAATCGATAGACCATCAGTAGCATGTTTCTTAAAAGAAAATAATTAAATTAAAAAAATTATAAATAAACAATCTTGAACTATTGGTGACGCTTAATTGACATTTGAACTGTTGTGCTTTGAGTATGTGGTGACATTTGAATTGTTGAATTATTGGTAATACTTAATTGACTGTCATCGATCTTGACCTATGTCAATCCTCAACGGAATACCCAATTCTATCATAGACCCACTGAATTGATGGACCTTCAGTAACATGTTTAAAAAGGGAATAATTAAGTAAAAAATATACTTGTGCTTTGAGGGTCAATCTATTCATGTGTTCTACTATAGACTTACACTGTAGGTTGTGTATGAATTGCTTTTGAGATCAATGATAGATTACGTAGATTTATGTACTGGGTAATAGACTCTCACTAGGATGTTGTTTAAAAGGAAATAATTAAATATAAATAAATAAATTGTGAGATTCTACACATATGATGGTATTTAAACAAGTCACATAATCATGTTAGAGCTTACTTTAATGGGGGTGGTTATTTAAAGAGTATGTAGATGGATAGTGGTTGAACAAACAATATTCTATGAGTAATGTTTGTCAAAGCACAAGTCTTTTTTGAAGATGTTGATTGTCCAACCACTACTCATCCACACACTCTTTTGATTGGGGCTGAAAGTATATGGATGAGTAGTGGTTGGACAATCAACATCCTCAAAATATATTTGTGCTTTGACAAACATTACTCATAGGATGTTGTTTGTTCAACTACTACCCATCCACATACTCCTTAAATTACCACCTTTAATTTGTGTAAGCTCTAACATGGTTATGTGATTTGTGTAAACTCCTTCATATGTGTAGAATTTCACAATTATTTATTTTTTATTTAATTTTTTTTTTTTTAAACAACATGCTAGTGAGGGTCTAAAATCATGTACATAGATCTATGAGATCTATCATTGATCCCGAGAGCAATTCATGCACGACCTACAGTGTAAGTCTACGGTAGACCACTTGAATCGATGGATCCTCAAAACACAAGTATATTTTTTACTTAATTATTTTTTTAAAACATATTACTGAGGGTCCATCGATTCAGCGGGTCTATGGTAGACTTTTATATCTCATTGAGGATTGACATAGGTCAAGGTTGATGACAGTCTATTAAGTGTCATCAACAGTTCAAAAATCATAATTATTGTTTCAACGGTAACAAACGGCTAATTTTGTACTTCTTAAATGGTAACACTTCTTTTTACTTCATATATAAAGTCCTCCATTACTCATTATTTCCTCGACTTTATTTTTATTTTAAAATTCTACAATGTCTCAAGCATCTTAAACATCAAATTCAAAAAAGATTATACTTTGTCATTGTAAAAATGCGACTATCTTGAGGACGTCACGCACGGACTCAAATTTAGGTCGCAAATTTTATAACTGTGCAATTGCAAAGGTGAGTCATGTATGATTTTTTTTAAATTAAGTAAATTTTTATCTAATTATTAATTTTTTCTAGGATAATGGCGCATGCTCATTTTTTAAATGGCTTGATGAGGTATCACTCTCAAGTAGTCCATCAACGTTGAATCTGGGATTCGAGACATCAAATTTTCATGACGTGATAAAATTTAATCTACTATAAAGGCTTTGAAAATACGAAGAAAATAGAGATCTCCTCATGACATTGTTCAAAGAAGCCAAAGAGCAGAGGGATCACTTGAAAGTATTGCTACAAGACACCCAAATAGAGAGGGATCAACTAAAACAAAAGTTATTGACGAGTCACTGGCGTATATATATATATTTAACTCTCCCTCTGTCAAATAATAGTATAGAAAGATGTCGTACCCACAAGAATTGGTTTATCTATCTATAGGCATTTCTTGTTTTAATTACTATTTGAGAAAATCATAAAGAGTTGAGTGGTGAATTAACGAATTAATAACTTGTAAGCAGAGAATGATTTTATATATATATATATTAAAAGGTATTGGGATCCGAACTTCACTTGATATTTCTATAATAAGGAAATTCTTTATTCCCAATTTATATTTCTTGCAAATGTATAAATACCTCTCACGATTATATTTATGTATAATTACTGAAATTAAGCAATTAAATGCACTCCTTTCGATTATGCAAATTGATTGTCAAAATAGTAATGTTAAAAAACCAGAAATATGTGCTTGAACTAAAACATGCTCGTTTTTTAGTAAGTCTCTTTCGGTTACCTTACTTGTTAAAATTAATTATTACATTATTTGCCCCTCTCGGTTACAAATAAGTGTAGAATTAATTATAACATAAAATAGATAGATGTCATTAAATAAATATTAACACTCTAGCAATACTCCAATTAACGGTATTACTTCTTCCGCCTCTCCCGATTACGGAATCAGTAATATGTCAATTTGTAGTACAAAGTAGATAGAAATTAACACGTTAAATCACATCTATACGAATAACGGATAAAAATTAAGTAGAAAGCTTTAGCTTAGGTACATAAAATGTAGGAATAATACTTACTATTATATAGAAATATCAAGATCCATCAGTCTCCCAACACAATAGAAAATTACTCCATTCTAGAATTGGTACGATGAACGAAAATATTCTTCTCCATTAAATAAGAAAATAGATGAAAATATTAAGATGAATAATTTTGCTATTTAATTAAAAGCAGAAACTAGAAGTATTTTTCACATAAAATAATTAAAGTAAAGAGCAGAATAAGAACTAAAAAATATAATAAGTGTTGTGTTCTTTCCCAAAATTGCTCCCTGAAAATGAATGAAAGCCTTCTATTTTATAGATCAAGGTATGTCTCTCGTAGCCAATTAGAATGAATTGTTATCATTTATAAAAAGTTTGGTTTTAGCAAATCTGCACCTTCCAATCAACTTCCTTCTTTTCCTTACCTTTCTTTTTTTTCGTTTTAATTGGTGGGCCCCAATATTTTTTTCATTGTTTTCTCAACAACTCTTGCTTCTTTTCTTTTTTTCTTTTCGTTCTTTCTCCTTTGTTTTTTCTTTCCTTTTTTAGCTTGTAGACAGTGGCGGAGCTAAGATATTCAATAAGAGGGTTCATATAAATATACGAACTAACTGAAGGGGGTTTAACATCTAATATATATATATATATTATATATATTTTTTTCTTTATATATACATATTATACACCAACATCTAATATATTTTTTTCTTTATGTATATATACAAAGTGCCTGCTTGTAGATCCCACGTAAAGAAAAAAATTACCTAACTTTGTTTTGCATAGTTGCAACAGCTTTTTGTTCCTTTTTTTTTTTTGCACTTCTTAAATATCTCCATTTGTGTTGGATCTTTTTTTGTAAATCAGTACTTGTATTTGTTTCGCCATATATCTTCTTAGTTGATGTTTTCTTATTAAATTGTGTCATTTTCTGCAAAGAAGATAAAAAAATATTAATATTAAAATTAGATAATAACTAAATTTATATATGTTATTTTTATCTTGTCAAATTCCCCCATACTTAAAATATTTGCTTGTCCTCGAGCATAGAGAATTAATAATTAAAATTGCTAAAATATTTTAAAATAAAATCATGAAAGGAGAGAAGAATCGACTAAGAAGTCTCAACGAGTTCGACAACTTTTAACCGTACTCATATTCACTAATTGAGAATTAAAGTAATGATTTTCTTCTAATCCCAAATGTGCCTTACCAAATGAAGAGAGATGTCCATATATCACACAATATATCGATTGAACAATTAGGAGACATATGTAGCAGAAATTCACTCACTCTCAACAAAGAAGTATCTCATGTTACCAAAAATAATCATAAGCTTGACTATTATGTGATTCTCCACTAATGTAGAAATTTTTGAGTTGAGATCATGTAGGACTTTTATGAGGTTGTAAAGCAGGCTTAGAGATGAGTAGGATACATATGGATGATATTGACTCAAATTTTCTCTTAGGCACTGCATTTTACTTTATTACTCAAAACACAATTGCATTTCATTCCCTTTTGAACCAAAAATGTTGCATATATATATATATGTGTGTGTGTGTGTGTGTCTGTGTACATATATATATATGTATGTATGTATATATATATGTGTGTACATATATATATATGTATGTATATGTTTGTTTTTTTCCTTGTATTTCAAATTTTTCTTTACGATTTTTATGGAGTTGCACATTTTCTTTCTCTTTTCCTTTTTTTTCGACAATCTTTTGTTTTTTTTATAGTATTCATGTCGTCAGATCAAAGATCTTACCTATCTCTTTCACCATTCACATTTAATATTCAACATTTTAAATCAATACTCAAAGTGCCTAAAAGGAAATAGGGTTAAGAAACTATAATTCATGACGTACAAATAGTTAAGGGTTAAAGATGGGTGATCTAATTTATTTAGGCCCAAAGGGGGATAGCTAGCTATAGAATTTAACAAGGTGGGTCAATTAAGAAATGGTTTAACAAGGAAGGCCTACTTTCATTTCTCAACTCAAAATCTACCTAGAATTTTGCTCAAATCACATTCAAGTCAAGTTCTAGATTTCCAAATAAGCATGAGAACTAGGTAATATCTACTAACCACACAATGCACTTGGGACTAGTGAATACCATAATTTCAATCATCAATAAATATGTAAGAGTTAAGAAATGTAGTCAAACAAGTCAAGAATCATACTTGATTAGATCGACTTTTCCCAAATCTCATGATTTTCAAAACAGATTAAGTTTAGCCAATTTATTTATTAAAAATAACAAAAAAAAAATTAAAAAGGCGTTCGATTCAAGATATTACGACCATGTCAAAGAATCCATGTCAAAGAATCGAACCAAGAAATCCATGACAGTACATAAAATAAATTTTCTTACGAATAAAACAACTTAATAACAGTAATATATATTTTTTAAATTAATACAATAAATATATATATATATATATAATAAAAATAAAATAAAATAAAATAAAATAAAAACATACATATCTATTAATATTATATTTTCCTACCTCCATTCTTAAATAATGTCATATCCCCATGACATACAATTAGAAGTAAATGGAGATAAATGAACTTCCCTGATTCATTTCTCGAGTGCTTGTGATAATTCAAAAGTTACAAAGGACCTCTTCAATCTTGCTCGCATGTGAACTAGCTTTTTCGTCTAGATTTCTGGACATTGTAGTTGTATAAGAAAAAGATATGTGAATGTTAACGGTTCCTTGCTTGAGTCTTGTATGTTTGTTAAAACTGAGTTTTTGAGGTTTCAAGAAGGTTTCCTGCAAAGCTGAATTGTTCATTAACAAAAATGCCATGTTCATAGAATATCACTCTTAAGTTAGATGAAATAATTTTGATGTTGCCTGATTGTATTCATGTCATCAATAGACTATTGAAAATGCACTTGCAATATCTTAACAAGAATCGTATGTAGCCACATTAATCAAACACAATGATTGTATTCAGAAGTAATAGCTTGAACCCAATTAAAGTACAAATTCACAAGCTCTTTAAGATAAATTTTTTGCAAGTAAACTAAAACAAACTTTTTTGGATGCAGATACCTCAAACTTTATCTTTTATAATTGATAGTCCTTTAACAAATTATACTTTCACAAGGCAAGAAAAACATATTTGCGAAAGATGATGTAAGTTCGCGCAACTTATGTTCCGATGTTTTCATGAGAAAAGGTCCTTTTGTACCAAAGATGTTGAGCAGAAAGATTTATGTTGCTAGCCTAAGAGTTCATATTTTTATCAACCATTCTGCTAGTTGATTAGCTTCATATATTTTTTTCAAGTTAAATTATAAAAGAGGTCATTTAGCCACAGAATACTACTTCATTGGTTTAGAAAGTCCATATAAGAAAATAGTGGGAGAAGTTACTTCATAAACTCTTAAATTTCTATCAGAGCATTACAAGAGCAACGTTCCATCGCTAGCAACAAGAGATAGTCTTCTGAAACGAAGAATAGACTATGGAGATTCAAAACTTACTATGTCAATCAAGAGTACAACCATTCTCTGCTATAATCTGGATTCATATTCTTATATGGATGTGAATATAAAGGAGAGTATGGGGCTGAAAAAATGAACTCATGTGAGTTATACAACATGGAGAAAAAGGATATCTGTGATAGTTACATTTTATAGAGAGATCCCAACGAGTTGTATTTATCATATATAAATTTAGATGTTATCTAAGGATATTTCAGAGAAAAGAAATGAGCACCTGCGATGGAGTGAATGAGATTGGTAATACAGGACGTAATTATCTGAGGATTTAGTGAATCAAAGATATCTCGATGACTTCATGATTTGAGTTCAACGTTTGAAAGGGTCTCTCTCATGCGATTTAAAAATATGGTTACTTAAAAACATTGCAAGAAAACCAACCATACTTTCCCAAACTTGATAACATAATAGGCATAACGATATCAACATGAGCCTTAGTAGATTAGTTTATGCATCAGTAGATTTGTTATCTTACAGCTTCTATAGATTCTATACGAAGAGCAGCTAAAACAAATAACAAAACAACATAATCTTTTCCTCTACCCCTTCACTTAGAGTCCATATACATATATATATATATAGGATACCAACAAAAACTGTCGGGAACTTCAAGACCATAAAGACATACCAGCCAAAAACCAAAAGAAAAAAAAACATTGTTATCCCCCCCTCCCTCACTTTAATCTCACACTGTCTCAAATGTAAGACTCATGTTGGAGGGGTTTTGTCTTTCACTCCTTATTTTTACTGCTACGAGCAATATTTCCGCTACCAACACTTGCTTTCGACATCCCGATAAGTTCCTCTAAAGCTATGTCGATATCGGCATATTTTGGATCAAAAACTCTAGGCACAAATTCATAATTTTGTTGAATCACTGGATGTGGGGCATTTTCAGCTACGGTTCCTCCGTGTAAAGTGTGATCTTCATATAGTGGTGGCTGAAAATTCACATGCCCTGCAGGAAAGTTAAAGTCCATATCCTCAAATGTAAACGGAGGAATTGCAAGGACATTGGTTAGTTGCAATACGGCTACCATAGTGTTTATCATATTCCCAAAATTTTGTAGGATAGTGGTAATATGATCAAGATGCTCTGTTTGCATAGTTCGTAGTATGGCCAGTTCGTCCCTCTTTTGTTGTTGTTGGTTATAAATATTTTTCAGTTGTTCCTCCAACCTTTCAACGTATGCAACAAATTCTCCCCTTACTGGTAGTCGTCTTCCTGCCCTCTTATTTGGTCCAACACATGGGCCGAGAGCACGCAAAGTGGGAATCCCAATATTTATCGGCGTAACAAAACCAAAGTTCGAAGATGGTAGGTTTCCCAATATATTGATTAGTTGTGTGATAGTATAAACCAAAATACAAAGATCTCACAAATTTTTTTTTTTTGTTCGGCAATGCTTCATAGTTTCACATATAATTCTACCAACATTGATAGGATAGCGCCGCATGATTGCATACAACCAACAAGCCCTTCTTGGACGAATTTCATAGGTGTTTCTATTTGGTTCTAACCTTGAACATTAAAATAGCATCCATAACTTAGCGACTAAACTGAGATTTCTAGCCAGAAACCAATCTCTCCGAACATGTGTATCAACATGCCATTCAATTCCAAGCAGGCACAAATCTGGACCAATCTCATTCTAAGTTGGATAGCAAAGTAAAACGTACAAGTGTGTGTCGTCCAACCCAGGGGTCTCATACAACATATTGATAACACAAGGAGCAAAGAAAATTGTATGACCCCTAACAGTAGAAGTGTTAGTGGTGACATCCATGTTAGTGTAAAATTCCCTAACAATTATTGACACTAAAGGTCCAGGATTTTGAGCAAACTTAATCCAGGTCGAATTTGTTTGCCATCTGCTTTAGTAAGTACAAGTCTGTGCTCTTCAATGAGATGACGGCCCATTGCCTCTTTCTCCCATTCATTAGCATCAAAGGAAATAAACCTGGTTCAATCATACTTATAAGCTTAGAGCATTGTGGTGCCATTTTTAAAAGCAGGAAACTTGTTCTTTTTTTCTTTTCTTTTCTTTTCTGTATATGAACTCTTAATAGCTAATCTCTCTTATATAGGACCAAATGGTGAATGACGGTTCTTTGAATTATACAGATGATAATCAACGTGTACACAAAGTGTAGATAGTAGTTTTTGTAGTGTACATAGATACAAAATTTAGTGTTGTGAATCCTTTTAAAGACCTTTTCTTTCACCAAATTTATCTTAATGGGGAAGAAGTGTTGTATTCGGCTTCTTTTACCTTCTAAGGGAGGTTTACTAATTGAAATTATCTTATTTTCTAATATTGTTATATGTATAATGAATATATAGTATTAGAAGGGGCATATTTTATATATATCTACGTATTTCACTGGATGTGAACAAACAACTTTTCTATTACTTGCTTCCTTCTTTTTTTAAGGATAAATTTTATATATATATATATATGTGTGTGTGTGGTAAATAAGAATAGAATCACTCAAACTTAATTTTAATTATATCACTACGTGCAAGTGGGCTTATTTTTAGTTATGAAGAGAAGTTCTTAAGCCTTTACCTAAATATGTAATTAGTAGATTTTTTCCATTTTTACTGTAAAATATTAACGTGCATATAAAATTATCAAAGACGAAAAAAATAAAAAGTTTACACAACTAGCAATTGCTGACGAGATTAGGAGAAGAAAAATTATAGTTCTGAGTTTAACGTCGTCAGCTCGACATGTGAGTATTTTTTCTTTAAGTAAAAAGGATCGTCGAAGCCTGTTTGTTAAATATTCTAGTGACATAAGACTTCAAACGATCACCGTTTACCTTAATTTTTTCCCTGCCCTTTATATGTTGTATTTTGATAGCACCATAAGGGGTTACTTCTGTTACGACGTATGGGCCTGTCCAACGCGACTTGAATTTTCCTGGAAACAATCTCAATCGGCTATTATACAACAGAACATTCTCCCCGATTTTAAATACTTTATGGCGCATGAGATTATCATGCCATCTTTTTGTATTTTCTTTATATAATTTCGTATTTTCATATGCTTCAAGTCGAAATTCTTCGAACTTATCGAGTAGTAACAAATGATTCTTACCTGCATCTGACAAATTTAGTTTTAACAATTTTATAGCCCGGAATGCTTTATGTTCTAATTCCACAGGTAGATGAAAAGATTTTTCAAATACGAGTCTATAAGGAGAAGTGCCTATTGATGTTTTAAAAGCAGTTTTGTATGCCCATAATGCATCATCTAGTTTTAAAGATCAATCTTTTTGAGAGGAACCAATAGTTTTTTCTAAAATTCATTTCAATTCCCTATTGGACACTTCTACTTGTCCGCTTGTTTGAGCATGATATGGAGTTCCTGTTTTCTGAGTTACTCCATACCGCGATAACAAACTAGCAAATTGTTTGTTTACGAAATGAGTTTTCTGGTCACTTACGATAATTCGTGGAGTTTCAAACCTGGAAATTATTTTTTTTAAGAAAAGCGCAAACAACACGAGCATCATTTTATCTAGTTTCCATTGCCTCTACCTATTTTGAAATATAGTCGACCGCAATTAAAATATATTCATAACCATTAGAAGGAGGAAAAGGAACCATAAAATCAATGCTCCCAACATCAAATATTTCACACACAAGAATACAGTTAAGAGGCATCTCATCCTTTTTAGAAATATTACCGCTCTTCTGATAGTTGTCACAAGAAGCAACATATTGTCGTGCATCTTTGAATAGAGATGGCCAAAAAACCCAGCTTCTAGCACTTTGGCCATTTTCTTTATTCCTCCATATGACCTCCCGCCTCTCCATCATGACAATAACTTAGAATGTTGTTTATTTTTCCTTATGGTACACATCGTCTTATCATGCCATCAGTATAAGATTTAAGTAAATAAGGGTCTTTCCAAAAAATAATATCTTATTTTTTTATTTAGTTTTTTTCTTTGTTCATATGAAAAATCTTTTGGGATCCATCCCCCAACTAAATGATTGGCGATATCAGCAAACCAATATGGTTGGTTAGTATTTGCTATGATTATATAGATATGGTCATCGGAAAATTCCTCTTTTGATATCTAATGTATCAATAGAAGTATTTTCCAAATGTGACAGATGATCAGCTACCTGATTTTTTGTCCTTTTTTTATCTTTAATTTCAAGACCAAATTCTTGCAAAAGAAGTATCCATCTTAACAATCTAGGTCTAGCATCCTTTTTTGCTAAGAGGTACTTTAAGACTACATGATCAGTAAATACTGTACCCTTAGTTCCTATTAGATAAGAACGAAATTTATCAAACGCGAATACTACTGTCAATAATTCTTTTTCAGTTGTAGCATAGTTCTTTTGAGCTTCATTGAGGGTTCTACTGGCATAGTAAATAGGTCTGAAGATTTTATCTCTTTTTTGTCCCAATATGGTTCCAACTGATGTATCACTTACATCACACATAATTTCAAAAAGTTGATTCAAATTAGGAGAAACAACTATTGGAGTGTTAGAAAATTATTCTTTGAGTATCTCAAATGCTTTTCTACATTCATGTGAAAACTCAAACTTCACATCTTTCATTAGTAGGTTAGTTAATGGCTTTACAATTTTTAAAAAATCTTTTATAAATCGTCTATAAAAATCTGTATGTCCTAAAATGCTTCTAATACCCTTAATAGTATTAGGAGGGGGTAATTCTGCTATAAGATCAATTTTTGCATTATCGACTTCTATTCCTTTAGCAGTGAATTTATGTTTTAAAACAATTTCCTCTATTATCATAAAATGATATTTTTTCCAATTAAGAACTAGATTTGTCTCTTCACATCTCTTAAGCACCAAGGTTGAATGATAGAGACAATCATCAAATATTTTTTCAAAAAGCGTGAAATTATTCATGAATATTTCAAGAAATTTTTCGATCATATCTAAAAAAATAGCCGACATACAATGCTAAAAAGTTGTTCGAGCATTGCATAGATCAAATGACATTCTTCGATAAGCATATGTACCTTGGGGACACGAGAATGTAGTTTAATCCTGATCTTCAGGAGAAATTAATATCTGATTGTATCCAGAATATCCATCAAGAAAATAATAAAAATCATGTCCTGCAATTCTTTCAAGCATTTGATCTATAAAAGGAAAAGGAAAATGATCTTTTCTTGTGGCACTATTAAGTCGTTTATAATCAATACACACTCTCCATATTGTGACGGTTCTAGTTGGTATGAGTTTATTATTTTTATTTTTTATTACTATCATACCTCCTTTCTTTGGTACTACCTGCACAGGACTTACCCAGGGACTATCAGTATCGGGTAAATAATACCTACTGCTAGAAGTTTCACCACTTCATTTTGACAACTTCTTGCATTTTTGGTTTTAATCTCCTTTGGGATTGGACTATTGGCTTGTAATTATCTTCCATGAGAATTCTATGTATGCAAATGGCTGGATTTATTCCCCTAATGTCAGCTATAGTCCATCCCAAAGCTCTTTTGTGTTCTTTCAACACTGCAATTAATCTATTTTCTTGTTCTATGATCAAAGAAGATGAAATAATCATGGAAAATAACTCAGATTCAAGAAAAATATATTTCAATTGAGGAGGAAGAGTCTTGAGTTCAACCTTTGATTGAACTTCTTCAAGTGAAACTTCCTTATTTTCTGAACTTTTTCTAATGTTTCAGCTTCTTCCTTTATTATAGGATCATCATCACTTGTGGTACCTGATTTAGTCAAATATTTTTCAAGCAAATTTATAATAAACTAATCATCTTTATATTCATCTGCAAGGTCATTTAGTAAATCAATTTGAAAACAAGAAGATGATGACTCGTCATTAGGAAATTTCATTATTTTTTATATGTCAAAAATTACTCTTTCCTCATTAATTTGTAGTATCAATTGTCGTTGACAGACAACAATAATTACTCGTCCAGTAGCGAGAAATGATCTACCTAAAATCAATGGTACCTAAATGTTTTCTTCCATTTCAAGTACTATAAAATTTACTGGAAAGACAAATTTATCAACTCGTACGAGAATATTTTCAATTATTTCTTTTAATTTTTTAGTACTTTGATCAGCCAATTGTAGCGATACACCAATGTCCTTCATTTCACCAAGTTTTAATTTTCTAAAAATAGAAAATGACATTAAATTTATTGAAGTACCTGAATCACATAACGCTCTTTCAAAGTGAGCGCCTTCCAAAGTACAAGGTATTGTAAAACTTCCTGGATCACCAAGTTTCTCTGGAAGCTTATTTTGAAGTATAGCACTACACTTTTCCGCGAGCTTAACTGCAGAAACTTCTTTTAATTTTCTTTTACTTGATAAAATACCTTTAAGAAATTTAGCATATGAAGACATTTGTGCCAACACATCTATGAAAAATATGTTAATATAAAGTTGTTTTAATATTTCAAGAAACTTCGAGAATTGTTTGTCAAGTTTTTTTCTTTTCATCTTTTGGGGAAAAGGAAGTGGTATAGAATGAGGCTTCGTTATCATTCATTTTCATGAACCTTTTTTCCTTTATCTTTTTGTTCCTTTGATGGTTCAAATTTCTCTTTATTTTCCCCTTCTTTTACTTGTTTCATGTTTTGTGAATTCTCTTGTTTACCTGCATAAGGATCATCAAGATCCTTACCCGAGCGTAGAGAAATGGCTTTGAGGTTCTCTTTTGAATTTTTCTGTGTTGCTTGGTAGAGTACCTTGAATTTATCCGCACATAAGGGTTGCTCATTAGATTACCTGAATTTTTAAGTTTTTGATAGATGAACTTTGGCTTTCAACTTTTTCATCAGTAGCCTTAATGAATTTGTACATCAAAGCTTCAAGGTTTTCTTTGTGAGATATTTTGGGTTGTTGTTGATACTGTAGAAGATTTGTTGCTCTTTTATTTGATTTTGAAAATCAGGTGCTTCCTTTACCTACTTCTTTTGAAAAAATTGTTGGGGATTTTCAGCACCATTAGGTTACTCCATTGAAATCTCAAATGTTTTTATGTCATGGAACTACCAAATGAATAATTATTTCTATGACCAATAACATTTACCTGTTCCTCATTTTGTACTGAAGCTTGACATTCATGATTAGGGTGATTTCCTTCACAAACATCACAATTTTTTATTTGAAGTGATGACTGAGAATTTACCTGAAAAGCTTTAAATTTTGGTGTAAGAGCTATAATTTATTGTGTTAATGAATTTAAAGCTTCAACTTCATTCACTCCTGTTGCTTTTTTGATAATTATTCTATCAGATGACCATTGAACTGCCTTTTTTGAAATGTCATTGAGTAATTGTATGGCTTCTGTAGTGGTTTTGCTCATTATAGATCCTCCTGATGTTGCATCAATTACATTTCTAACAGAGGGTTTAAGACTATGATTAAAAATATATAAAATATCAGGATCTGAAATTCCATGATGTGAACATTTTCTTAATAACATTGCTCTCAACCTTTTCCATGCTTGATATACAAATTCAGTATCTGTTTGCATAAAATTATTAATTTATTACTTTATTTTAATTATTTTTGCAAGTGAGAAATACTTGTTAAGAAAATTTTTAGTCATTTGATCCCATGTTGTGATCTTCACTCGCATCACCAATAAATTGACAAGAATTTTGGATAGTCTGAATTAAACCTGTGCGAATTTCAAAGTTATTTGCCATTATCGGTGGTCTCCTCAAGCTTGATTTCCCTTCAAAGTGATTTGATCTTGCATAATCTTTGAGTATTCTATCACGTTGTGATATTACCTCTTCAAATTGTTCTTCCACTTGATGTGGAGGAGGCGCGTTATTATTAAGGCTATCGTTCTCCATTTCCTTTAGTGAAGGAATTTGAGTTTGAGAGGTTTGTTCTCTTCGTAATAAATGCAGAGATTTCTCAATTTTGAGATGGTAAGTAATTAGTTCTCTTGAAGAAGAGTGGGTCATATAATTTCAGAAATTTCACTTTAAAATTAAATTACTAAGACAAAGTAAAAAAATAGAAACAAACTCAAATTAGTAGTAAAACAATTAATCTATAGTAGATTTTTTCAATCCCAGGCAACGGCATCAAAAATTTGATGAGTCACTGGCGTATATATATATTTTTAACTCGCCCTCTGTCAAATAATAGTATAGAAAGAGATCGAACCGACATAAATTAGTTTATCTATTCTATAAATGTTTCTTGTTTTAATTACTATTTGAGAAAATTAGAAAGAGTTGAGTGGTGAATTAACGAATTAATAACTTGTAAGTAGAGATTTTATATATATATATTAAAAGGTGTTGGGATCCTGACTTCACTTGATATTTCTATAATAAGGAAATTCTTTATTCTCAATTTATATTTTCTCGCAAGTGTATAAATACCTCTCACGATTATATTTATGTATAATTACTGAAATTAAGCAATTAAATGCACTCCTTTCGGTTATGCAAATTGATTGTCAAAATAGTAATGTTAAAGAACTAGAAATATGTGCTTGAACTAAAACATGCTCGTTTTTTAGTAAGTCTCTTTCGGTTACCTTACTTGTTATAACTAATTATTACACTATTCGCCCCTCTCGATTACAAATAAGTGTAAAATTAATTATAACATAAAATAAATAGATATCATTAAATAAATATTAACACTCTAGCAATACTTCAATTAATGGTATTACTACTTCCGCCTCTCCCAATTACGAAATTAGTAATATGTCAATTTATAGTGCAAAGTAGATAAAAGTTAACATGTTAAATAACATCTATATGAACAACGAATAGAAATTAAGTATAAAGCTTTAGCTCAGGTACATAAAATGTAGGAATAATACTTACTATTATATAGAAATATCAAGATCCATCATTCTCTCAACACAATAGAAAATTACTCCATTTAGAATTGGTACGATGAATGAAAATATTCTTCTCCATTAAATAAGAAAATAGACGAAAATATTAAGATGAATAACTTCGCTATTTAATTAAAAGCAGGAACTAGAAGTATATTCCACATAAAATAATTAAAATAAAGAGAAGAATAAGAACTAAAAAATATAATAAGTGTTGTGTTCTTTTCCAAAATTGCTCCCTAAAAATGAATGAAAGCCTTTTATTTTATAGATGAAGGTATGTCTCTCGCCGCCAATCAAAATGAATTGTTATCATTTGTAGAAATTTTGATTTTAGCAAATCTGAACCCTCCAATCAACTTCCTTCTTTTCCTTACCTTTTCTTTTCTTTTGTTTTAATTGGTGGGCCCCAATATATTTTTCATTGTTTTCTCAACAGCTCTTGCTTTTTTTTTTTTTTTTTTTGTTCTTTCTCCTTTGTTTTCCCTTTCCTTTTTTGGCTTGTAGGTCCCACATAAAGAAAAAAATTGCCTAACTTTGTTTTGCATATTTTCAACAACTTTTCGTTCCTTTGTTTTGCACTTAGATATTTTTTTTTGTGTTGGATCTTTTCTTTTAAATCAGTACTTGTATTTGTTTCACCACATATGTTCTTAGTTGATGTTTTCATATTAAATTGTGATATTTTCTGCAAAGAAGATAAAGAAATATTAATATCAAAATTAGATAATAACTAAATTTATATATGTTATTTTTCTCTTATCAGTTATTTTTGGCCGAAGAAAGGGAGAATGACCTAAAAATGATGTTATGTTGTATAATGCTAGTATTCGTTGTTTGAAAAGGTATAACATGGATGTAGTGAGATTGAATAAATAAAAATACTTCTATTTTTCTAGAATGTTAATTCTACTATTCATAGAATCATAGTTGATCAAATTACGCATCAACTTAAAATCGAGTAGCATGGTAATAATAGACTATGCTAGTTGTATACGAAAGATTAAATATGCATTCTATAATGTCAACCATACACCATATCATCTATGACAACAAAAGACATATTCAAATTTCATGTAATAATACAATTTGATAAAAACAGATTCAGTGGAGAATCCTAACAACTTTCATAAAATAAAAAATTATTTATAATATCATCCGACGATCATTCAACTCTTTTGTTTCTCAAATAAAAAAAGGCTTAAACATTAACAACTCTAGCATTCAAATATCTTTTTTCTCATCATCACAAATGTTATATTTTATGAAATCAACGATATCCATGACCACATCATGGAGATTTTCTTCTTCCTCCTCTTTCTTCTCTTCTTCTTTGTCCTCCTCCTTCTCTTGTTCTGTCTCATCTTTTTTTCTTTCTGTTCTTCATTTCGTTTGTCTTTTTCTTCTTCTTCTTTGTCTGCTTCTTCTTCTTTTTCTTCTTCAGCTGTTTTGACTAATTCTTTAATATTTTTGCCCGCTTCTTCTTTCTCACCTTCTTCATATCCTTTTTCAACTTCTGGCACTGCTTCTTTCTCAGTTTATTCTTCATTCTCACCTTTTTCTTATTTATTTGTTGCTGCTTTTTTCAATATCTTCTTTACTCTTATCTTCTTTCATTTCTTCTTCTTCTCTATCCCTTTTTTTTCCTTTTCTGCCATAACAGTAGCTAACTCATCCATTTTACTCTTTTTTTCTTCCTCTTCATTCCTCTCCACTTCATGAAGGTCCACATGCACTGTATCATATTATAAAGTGTTACTAATATTTACAGCTGAAAATTTATTAACCACATCAATTATTAAATGAAGTTATCTCGCTCATGTTGTTGCTCATTATTTTCTTATTTCTATAGTCTTTTTGTTTGATATAGGCAGCAATATTCAAAACGGCTTCATCGAGCATAGAAACATGCTTATGCAGATCTCCATCGATAGAGGTGTCCACTATAACGTTTGAGGTACTCAAAAAAGCATCATCATCAATGCATACTCCTATAGGGTTACCACCCAAATTTCCGTCATCATCACTCTCCCCGTTTGAAGTAAGGACAGTCACCCCTTGTAAATCTTTATTCAAATCATCAAGAAAGTTATTCTTCACCTTGTTCGTATATGACTTAAATGTAATCATGTAATCTATCTTCATCTCATGAACAGTAGAAATGATGTATGGGTGCACGTTCTACAAAAAAATAATTTAAAAATTACATAACATTCAATATTGCAGTAGTATTATTGCATAATAAAAAAAAGTCCATACCTCAATAATTTTTTTATACTTGAATGGGTCGCCTTCGATTATCTTTTCACTTTTTGTAGTGTGTCATCTGAGGATGCGGGAAATAGAAAATGGCTCATTCATTAATTTTTTAGCAAATTTTTCAAGATGAGGAAAAGCCTTATAGATTCAAATTTATAATCAATATAGTAGTGACAAAATAAATCAGAGTCTATGACAGAGTATAAATAAAATAAAAATTTATGATAAACTGGCTAAGGGTTGATGGTAGATACCATGAATGCCCAAGGAAATCCGAATAGAGCATAGGATGCCTTCTGCTTCTCATCAAATACTTTTCTCTACTTCTTTAGGT
This sequence comes from Capsicum pubescens, assembly GCA_030864215.1. NCBI lineage: Eukaryota > Viridiplantae > Streptophyta > Magnoliopsida > Solanales > Solanaceae > Capsicum > Capsicum pubescens. The sequence continues at coordinate 43,682,046 of CM061541.1, forward strand.
CAGTTTTATTCTTTAGATAATCCATGGTCAATTGAAATGACTCTTTTCCCCATGGATAACTCACGAGAAAACTCAAATAATCCACCATCCGAATCAATTTTGTGTCGACAACCTTCATCAAATCTTTTGCAAGCAACATGGTGTGCAAAAATCACAGTAAACAACACTTAAACTTCTACTCCTCGTTCAACTTATTACCTCTAATCAATTGTAACAAGTTGGCCGACGTAATATTTTTTTTTTTTCGTCACCTTAAAGAAAAAATATTCCTGCTTCTCTAACACCTTCTTTAATTTTGATTTACTGGGGTATGATGAGCAGTTCAGCTCCGTGATCAAACAAAACTTCTTTAAGACAAAAACAAGTAGGCTTATTGTTCACACAAAATCACATCTCATGACGCATCTTATCGTTCTTAACACGTCATAGCAACAAATAATGGACCATCTGTCTGTTGAATTTAAGATGTTGTAGCATGTTTCTCAAGTGTACAAAACAGGACTGCTTGAATAATTTCTTTAAAATTGGTCAAGAAGAATTTGCTTAGATTCTCGGTATGCAACCATCCTTAATCTAACCAATATCTTCGTCCATCCTCGTCTGTCAATGTTCGAAGGTCATATTGCTCCACGAAAATGTACCTTGAAAAAAATAGCATGGACAAGGATCATTATCTCCATTAACACTATTTTTTTCACTACCACTACGCTCAGCAACATCATCAATAGACTCATCGACATATCTATAAATCTCCTTTATGGCCTTCAAATCTGATTTTGACTCTTCCGCTTTAGTTTTCTTCCTTTTAGAGGCATTTTCAACTGCCTCATTTCTTTTTTTTCTACTTCTAAAAGCAGAATCAGACGCGGGTACCAATAGTGTGTTTAACACCAACTCTAGCTTTACCTATTTTTTAACTAAATCTACACCTAAAAATAATTCTACCATTGTTAATTCATAGACTACAAGTCTACTAACAGAAATAGTTCAATGCTCAAATGAAAAAGCCAAAATAACTAATGATACAAGTGCGATCACGTAGATGGATTTAAGCGAGTGTGTGTTGGGCCCGAGGCTTGGTGTGTACAAAATGAAGTGCAAATAGGTCCTAAATACACACCAAATCAGCCCACTACATGCACTAGAGGGGCGCCCCATTATTGAGAGGCCTTTTTGTCCTTTCAACTCCTATTATGTAATACACTATAAAAGGAACATTCTAGGGTTTTAGTTTTCAGTTTTTGGATATTGAATATTGTATCTCACTCTTGAAATACACAATTTCTCTCCCAAAAGGGGCTTGGCCGAAACTAGGTAACAATTAGAGTGTGAATTCACTCTTGTTGTTTGTTTTCTTGGAACCTTCGATGCTTGAAGGATTGAGTTCCCTCTTGTGTTCTTTGAAGAGTGTAGGTGTTGCTACTTTCATTGTTAAGGGTCTTTGTGTTTGAGAACACATTAGGTTCTTAGACTTTGTAGTAGTGTATGTCTATCTTTCTATCATTTACATTCTTGTAATCTTGTCACGGTTTGGTATCTTGTATTGTAAGTCGTTTGTCTTGTTGTTGTTCTTCACATTGTTATGTTCATCTTGTGCTTCATATATTGTTGTTAATATTAGTTTGGGGCTGGCTGATTATTGTGTTTAACACATGATATTCTCTCCACTATTGTTATCACTAGCGAATCCGAGTGTGATCTCCAAGATAGTCCTCGGTTTCTTGACTTGTGGACTGCTTTGGTGTGTGATTTCGTGGATTTTTTGTTTATATTGTATCATTTGGTATCAAAGAAATCTTTGATTTTGTACTAACAAGATCAATCTTGGGTTTGAGAGTTGGAAAAATAAAATAAAAAAAAACATGTTGAAAAGCTGAAAATTCCAGAAAATAGCAATCTGTCCATTGTTGTGTTCTTGGCCGAAAAGTGTGTTCTTGATGTGTCTTGGACGAGATTTTCTTGTTTTTATTGACTAGATATGGTAGTATTTTGTTTGTTTAGAGTGTTTCAAGTGTTGGTTTCTTTCTCACCAACACTAAAAGTGTTCAAATCTAAGCTTGAACTTGAATTTGTTGAAGTTGTTGCCGTGAACATAGGTGTGGCCGTGTGGACAATCTTGTTGTTGTTGTTGTTGTGGGTTGGCCGAATTGTTGTGGACTTGTTGTTGTTCTTGGAGAGATTGTTGTTGGTTGTTCTTGATGTTGTTATTGTGTTCTTTAAGTCTTCACCACATTCATCATCTTATTAACCTTTAAAGCGCAAATAGATCTAAAAAGGTGAAAGACTTGTTCACATCACTTCAAAGGCTTGACCACTACTTTTCACCTACTTTTCTTGATTTAAGGACCTTGTTTCAAGGAGAAAGTTCCAAGAAGTCTAGTCTTGTTTTGTATTTGAAAAAGAAGCTCCAAGATCAAATTTCTCTCCATTAACCAAATCCACCATTTCCAAGTTGTAAATTGGTCAAGACTTGAATTTAGAAAGTAAAATTTTGACAAAACCGAGGCCAATAGTGATTGCCACGTCACTAAATTACTGTTCACGCAATATTTTTTTTTTTTGAGTTTAAATTTTAGATTTCTTAGTTTCATCTTATTGCTTCTTAGTTTTGTTTGTTGGTTCAAACACTAATTGATGACCTAGTAATCTCCTACTAGCTTGTTAGTTAGTTTTGTGCCCGTTTGTTCGTGTTAGCATTATTTGTGTACCTTTTATCATTTTGATTCATTGATTAGTTCTTGGCTCTCGTCCTACAATATTTGTTTGAGTTTCAAAGCTGAAATCAAATCCAAACAAGAGTAGACTCAATCTTCGGCTCCTCACGGATTCCTTAGCCGGCTTACAACACTAGTGAAGCTACGAGTAAGGTAATCGAAGTGTGTGAGATACTTTTATTAGGTACTCCCAATGGAAGGGTCTACATCTCAAACCGTGGACAACAGTACTCTTGACACTATGAAAGCCTCCCTTGAGGCTATCACCCGAACACTTGAGAGACTGAACACGGAAGTTGGTACCGTGAGAGAGGATTTGGAAATAATAAAGGGGGATGTGTCTACCATGAGTGGGAGGTTAGAACTGGTAGAAATCCAAAAAAGTTCCCGACCTTCAACTCCTCGAAACCCTTCCCCTACTATCTCCCCTGAAATATTACACCAAATGAACAAATCACCGAGCCAACCACCAAATGCTCCCCAAAACCATGAGTATGATAGACCAACCCTCCCTTCACTTCACCAAGTCCAACATGATGGATTTGGAACCCAAATACCTCCAAACCCAAACCATCTACTTAACCAAAGACCACACTTTCCAATCCAAGCTCCATTGAACCAAAGACAGTACTATCCTCCAAAGCCGAATCCAATTAATCCAAATCTACCAAATCATGTTGAGGGTTATGATAGAGAGGAAAAACATGGGGGTTATGGATCTTATGGTGATGTTCACTTTAGGGAAGAAGAGGTGAGAGGTAGGCAAGGTGAGTTAGGCTAAGAGGAGAAGGGTGGCACCAAACCTAGGAGTTAGGTATTAACACCATCAAAGTTAGTCTTCCAATATTCAAGGGCGAGAGTGATACAGAGGCGTATCTTGCTTGGGAGTCATCGTGTGATAATATATTCCAAGTGAATGATCTAACCGAAGAGAAAAAAAGTTGTTATGTTATTGCTCACTTTGAGGGATATGCAAATACTTGGTGGGAGTATGTGAAGCGGTTTGGTGATGTGTTGATTGCCGAGAAGCCACCTATATGGTTTAGATTGAGGTACCTTATGCGTAAAAGGTACCTACCCGAGGGCTACAAACATGAAATTCTTGCCAAGTTGTATAACTTGAAGCAAGAAAACAAAAGTTTCATGGCATACTATAATGAATTTTAATAATTCATGTTGAAACTTAACCATCGAGGAGAACAAGTGAGTCATGACATTATATGATTTAAAGTCGGGTTGAATAAGGACATAACTTCTCAGATGACCCTCCACAAGTTTGACATCATCGATGGTATCTTCCAAGCGGCCTTGGAAATTGAGAGAGAGCTCTCAGCTTCCAAGTCCAAGAATCACCAACAACCTTCCCCGGATTGGCACCAACATCAAGAGCACTCATCCAATGTCAACCAAGTTGAGCAAAAGGTTGTCCAAACTGAAATCAAGGTTGCCCAAAGGTATCCCCCAAGAAATAAAGGTAAACCAAATTCTACTTCTCGTCCTAAGGGATTTCAATATTTTAAATATCAAGGGTGGGGGCATAAGGCTAGTGAATTCCCAAACCAGAGGAATGTAATCCTTAGGGAGGGAAAATTGTATTACCTTGGTGAGGAGGTGGGTCTTGAATCGAATGAGTGTGATGAAAAAAATCAAGATGGAGAGCTAGAAGTCGAGGTGGAAATTAATGAAGGTGGGGAAGATATTTGGCTGATTAATTGAGAGTGTGCAGTGCCTATGTATATGGAAAGGAGATTCATGCTTAGTGAAGGTAAAGAAGAAGAGATGCCAAGAGTTAGGGTTGTGGGATTTGCCCTTGCCCACAAAGGCCCTTTGTTGCTTGCTAACCAAGATGCTAGCACTTTGCCTAGCATCCAATCTTCTTATGTGCAGGATGTAGAACATGTAAGTCCAAGGTGCATTCTTGATGAACTCATGTAACCCTTGTTTGAACATCCTAACCTTGGGAGGATCATTGAAAAGATAATTCAGAGAGGAGAGCTTGCGGATGATGATTTCTTGAATTTGTGGACAAATTCCTCTCGAGATGGAGAGGATGATACAAGTGCGATCATGTATATGGATTTAAGAGAGTGTGTGTTGGGACCGAGGCTTGGTGTGTACAAAATGAAGTGCAAATAGGACCTAAATACACACCAAATCAGCCCACTACACGCACTAGAGGGGCGCCCCATCATTGAGGGGTCTTTTTGTCTTTTTAACTTCTATTATGTAATACACTATAAAAGAAAAATTCTAGGGTTTTAGTTTTAAGTTTTTGGATATTGAATATTGTATCTCACTCTTGAAATACACGAGTTCTCTCCCAAAAGGGGCTTGACCAAAACTAGGTAACAATTAGAGTGTGAATTCGCTCTTGTTGTTTGTTTGTTTGGAACCTTGGATGCTTGAAGGATTGAGTTCCCTCTTGTGTTCTTTGAAGAGTGTAGGTGTTGCTAGTTTCATTGTTAAGGGTCTTTGTGTTTGAGAACACATTAGGTTCTTAGACTTTGTAGTAGTGTATGTCTATCTTTCTATTATTTACATTCTTGTAATCTTGTCATGGTTTGGTATCTTGTATTGTAAGTCGTTTGTCTTGTTGTTGTTCTTCACATTGTTATGTTCATATTGTGCTTCATATATTGTTGTTAATCTTAGTTTGGGGTTGGCTGATTATTGTGTTTAACACGTAATATTCTCTCTATTATTGTTATCACTAGCGAATCCGAGTGTGGTCACCAAGATAGTCCTCGGTTTCTTGACTTGTGGACTGTTTTGGTATGTGATTCCGTGGCTTCCTTGTTTATCTTGTATCAACTAAGAATTATCCCACCATTAAATAGTTCACTACACAAAAATATCAGAACTAGATCAATTTTTTTAGAAAAATATTCAAAACCCAACAGCATGATCAACGAAAAATTTTCAGTCAAATATGCGGAATCAAAACTCAATCATTGCTACGGAATCAAACTAATAAGCTATAAAATTTCCATATTTTCAGCATTTAATCAACCATATTTAAAAAAAAAAATATTTACCTAAAAAATTATTTTAATCTAGGGCATTGTTAATTCATAGACCACAAAATCAACAAACATAAACAGGTCAATGCTTATTTTAAATAGCCAAAATAACTTAGAAATTAAGAATTATCCCACCATTCAATACTGCAGTGCTCAAAAAATACTAGAACTAAAGAAAAACTTCTTAACAAAAATTTCAAAATCCAACAACATGATCGACGAAAAATTCTATCAAAACAGCGGAATCAAAACTCAACTATTGCTACGGAATCAAACTAATCACCTATAAAATTCTCATATTTTAACTATTTAATCAATCACATTCAAATAAAAACTCAATAGTATATCACTACGAAACGAATAACAATAAAGATCGCTAAAATGGATCTACAAATAATTGAAACTTGATTTTAACTTATCTTAGAACAAAAAAATGAGCTCTTTGCCGCTGGAGAAGAAGGAAAAGAAAAAATAACGTTTGAGAGAATTTTCTTGGGAGTAGCGGGAATTTGAAAAGTTGAAGAGGAGAGAGATAAAGATTTTTTTTAATATTGAAAGCAATGGAGGGTCTTAGATGTAGTTTATAAAATTCTAAAAGTTTTAAAAATAATGAAAGGGTCCCTTGGCCCACATATTGAGCCCACTTTTTTCACTTTTTAGACTCTAATCATAAAAATTAAATAAAAAAAAAATAGTGGATATTTGACAAAATGAGTTTTAAAAATGGGTACAATGCCAATTCTTGTCCGAGATAGTAGAAAAAATAGAAGGAAAGGTGTCATTTAAGTCTTGAATGAAGGATTGGTGACATTAACCAACTTAAAGGGTCAAACATAATTAGAAAACTTAATTAAGTTAATTGTAGACTTGATTAATATTTTTAAAAATTTCTAATCTTTTCAAAAATACAAATCAACCCACACCCCTCTCCTCTCCAAATCAATTGTCTCTCTCCTTTCTCCCATCTCTCTATCTCGCTTGTGTCTCTCAAATTTCTTTCAACCAACAGTTCTATAAGTTTCTCCTTTCAATACCCAACGACTTCAACCTCCTGACGACAAATAGTTGGGCTACGAGTTCCTTTTTTACTTTCAATCGTCAATCGACGTGACAGCATTGCTCTCCGGCAACAACAACTTTGAGTTCTTCATCGTCCCATTTCTTCTTTCACACGTAAAAAATTAGGGATTTTTAGTTATTAAGAAAAAAGGAACTTGAGCAAACTTCTCTTCTGGTATTGGTTAACCATTTCAATATTTGTTGCTTAAATTTGAAATGGGAATTGAAGAAAAAACTAATTTCTGGTATTTCTTCTCTTCTCTTTTCGGAGTGAAATATAATTTTTGTTTTTCTTGTTGTCGAACTGTTAATTCAATTTGTGGGTTTCTGTTGAGTTTTTTGAAGTTTAATTTTTATTGTTTGTGTTTGTACAAACAAAACAACAATTTTGGTATTTTTGATCACTGTTGATGTTCTTGGTGTTTGTGTTGTGTTGGTATTGTTGGGTTGATTTGTTGTTGTTCTTGGTAAAAATAGTGTATTTGATATTAAATGGTGATATTGTTGTTGTTCTATTGAACAAAATCTAGCTACTGGTTTATTTTTCTACAACAACTGAACCATCTGATGCAACAACTAAACTATCTGATACAATAGATGAGCAATCTGTTAGATGAAATATTATCAACTATTTCAACAGGACATGTCCAGGACTTTGATTTCTCCCAACAGATAATTCATCTGTTGCGACAGATGACACTTCTGTTGGAAGAAATATAAATAATATTGACAGTTGATCTATTGCACAGATTAGTCATCTGTTTCAACATATGAGAGATCTGTTGAAAAAAATCACAACAGTATAGAATCGTTTTTATAGTTTACAACAGATTACTCATCTGTTGCAACGGGTTAGTTATAAGTTGCAACAGATAACACACCTGTTGTAACATATGTGTGATCTGTTGGAACTATTATTTTATTGTGTTGTACATGTTAGATTTAATGTTATTCTTTTTTTATCCATGCTTTAATCAATAATAATCTTTTTTATTTTATTGTTATTTTTAGATAATATGTCTCCCAAAAGAAAAGAAACTGAATCAAGTCCAAGTAAAGGAACAAGTGAAACAGCTCGGCTAAATCCAACACTCTATGAGCTTGCTTTACAAATGTTATCTCAATCAAAAGCAGAAGATAATGAACAGGGGAATGAGAAATATTTCAAAAGTGATAATCCAAATGCTAATATCCCCTCCACCGAAGAGTTGGTCAAAATCTTTAGCATTGATAGTTATCCTGTGAGAATACATTGCGATGGTGCCACATATTTAACTGGTGATTTTGTATTTAAGTCAGCCATGGAAAAATCTTTTGACTCCTTTAGAAAAATACTTCGAGACCAAAAATTGGATGATTATTTTAGGGATAGCTGTTTGGGTAATATCTTGATTTGCCGGAGGACAATAATGCTCGTTTTCAAATAAAAATGGTATATGATATTCTCAAGTGTAGGTTTATGTATGAAAATAAAGATAAGATGAATGAGGTGTGGATAAATTACTGTGGCATGCCTATTTTTTTTGGTTGGAAGGAGTTTGCCATAGTTACTGGACAAAAATATTATCCTCCTTCTCCTTCTAAAGAAATACCTATTCTAACTCCAAAAAAGCACCCTGCACACCTAAAAAGGCAAAGGCAAGTCAAGTGATGGTGATGGCTTGGTGACCCTTGTTGGTCCAAGCCTTAAAAATCAAAATCTGATAGAAGCGTTGAAAGATAAAAGATTTTCAAAGAAGCACAAGCAATCATTGTGCTTGGTTTAGTTTGTACATAATATTCTTTGGGCAAGAGACATTAACAGCAATATACCCCTTGGTTTAATAAAACTCTCTGAGGATCTTGAGGTATTTAACAGCTATCCTTGGGGTTATGAAAGCTTAAAAATGACTGTCAAATATTTATTGACTCTGTTAACGCCAAAGACAGTCAACTTATATGAATTTTCATGGGCTTTCATGATAAATATTTCCTTTAGTATGATTCATTTATTTTTTATTGAATAATATTTTTGATTTATTGGCGTTATTTTATAGGCTTGGGCATTTGAAGTCATTTCTTATTTGATACAACAAGTGAACTACCAGGAAGAAGTTTCATGTCCAAGAATCCTGAGATGGTTGTCGACCAAAAGCGATAAAAATATAAAATTTCTTGATCTCTTCAACCCCCCGAAGGAAGTAGTAAATCTAATTGTAATTAAGTTTTTGTTTTAATTAATGATTTATGTAAACGATTTAATCATCATTCTAATATGTGTACTGATTTATTTTAGATTGTGCATTCGTGGCTACATCTGACCAATAGAGAGTTGAAGATGCCATTTTTTCTTACTTTACGATCTATGCAAACTTTATTGGACCCTAAGGTCATTGATAGAATAAAAAAAATGTTTGGAGTAACAACCATCACAAGAAAAAAAAATTTGGAGGTAGGACTTGTTGTTGCTGATGGTGTTAGTGGTGATGGAGTTGTTGGTGGTGGTAGTGGTACTGCTGTTGGGGATAATGATACTCATCTTGTAATTTTTGAAACAACAAACCATTATGATTATGATCATACTGGTTTTACAAATTTTGCCCCTCCTAGCGAATGTTCTACATGCAAATGTCAAGACTGCAAGGCAAAACATGATGGAGTGATTAATGCTATTAATTCATTAACTTCTTCTGTAAAAAAATTAACATCTAAGAGGGGTGTCATTCTATAAAAGAGGATTTCATATCCATACACTCCATTAGAGATTAAGACGGCTAAGAGAAGGAGGAAAGCAATTTCCAAGGCATCATCAAGCATCAAAAAAGGCAAAATTCAACTCCTCTGTCTTTGTCTTGCACTTTTGATCAATGTACAAGGGCCACAGAAGAGCAGCATGAGCCGAAGAAGTTGAATATATATCATTTGTTCCAATAAACAAACAGACTACATATCTGTTGCAACAGATGACACATCTGTTGAAAATTATCAAACAAATATATGCATCTGTTGCAATAGTTAACTAACTTGTTGCATCAGACGCATTATCTATTGCAATATATGTCTCGTGTGTTTTAGAAAATCAAACATGTCTTTCTACTATTTTAATTTGTACTAATAGTTGACCTATCTACTGCAACAGATGGGTCATATGTTGGGACAAATTAAATTAAGACTTCCTACTATTTTAGTATGTCCAAATAGATGAGTCATATGTTGCAATAGATGGGTCATATGTTGAAAATTATCATACAGGTCTTCTTTTTATTTTAATTTGTCCCAATAGATGATCCATCTATTACAACAGATAGGTAATTTATTGGTATATATATAACAATTTAAAATAAAAGGAAGACCAGTTTGATTTGGTAAAACAGATGAGTTATCCTTTTTCATTTTTTTGTGTCTCTGTGATTAGCATTGACAATTCTGGCTTTCCAGGTGGATGTCACAGTAGAAGCTACTGCTAAATAGCATAATATCACAGTTGAAAATCCATCAACTGCTTTTAAAGACGAAGAAAAAGTGAAGCATGTCAGTCCGAAAGAACAGAAGAATACCCATTTGAAGGGTTCAATATCTCGGACGAGGCTCCAAAAAAACTAACAAAGTTGATCAACAACTATTCAGAATGGATTGCCGATGGGCTGTTAAAGTTTTATGCCGGTAAGTACATAAATCATTTTTAATGATATTGATTTATACAATTCTTGTTGTAAAAAGATGACATTAACACATATAAATCTTGCAGAAAACAAAATAACGAATACTACAAAGTGAATGAATCATGTCTTGGTTTTGATATGTTTGACTTTGTTGTTGCACATTCTAGAACAAAGAATTAGTTCTATTTGATGTTACGGCCCCAAACTTGCTAGAGTGATGAGGTATAAATGTCATACATCTTACTATTAATACTTTATTTAATTACATCTATGTATTAATTTTATTGTCATGTAATCTCAAATGTTTGATAATATGTACAACACATCGATATCATTTTTTACTACCTCCGAAAGAAGAATAAGTTGCAAATACAAGAACAGTACAGATACACGACAGGTAATTATTTATACAAAGTTTACATCAATAATGACTATGATAGGTATTGTCAACAACAGCCGAAAGTTTCCCGAAATGAGGAATGCTTCATCAACATTATCAAAAGTTTTAGCATTCCAGCTGACTTACCTTGGATTTGGTCGATGAAGTGTACATTTCAATCAATTGCAGTGATGAATTTCATTGGGTTTTGGTTGTCATCGTTCTAAAAGAGAGGTGCATCTGAGTTTTTGATTTGATGTCGAAAAGGAGATGTTTTGGGTCGTCGTCTGAGATACAAAAGCTGGCCAAAATATTGCCTACTTACCTTGATATAAGTGGCTTTTTGTACTGATGATAGGCGAATTTACACGCCTATATCAATATATTTTGCCCATATTTTAGCCTAGTTTTGAGAACAAAGTATATATTTCATGCACTTTTAGTCCTTTTTCCTGTAAATGAGCTAACGAACATGATTAGTAAAGTTTCAGGTATAAATGATGCAGAATTCAGCATTTTATGGCTTACTTGACGCAAAAGAAAACTCACGAAGGAAGGGAAGGGAGTTTACACGCCTAAGGACCAAAACTGCTGCATGAAAAATCTGTCCCGGGCTAAAACAGCATTTCTGAAGACTTTGGGGATTTGCAGTAACTTAGTTGGATTTGGACAATGATACATTAACCTAGTACAATTGGGTTATGTATTTCATTAGTTTATTTGGATTATGATAATGTTACATTAACCTAGTACAATTGGGTTAAGTATTACATTAGCCTAGTAGGATTTGGTTAGATATTTTATTTATCTAATAGGATTAGGATATGGGTATTATAAATACCCTATTTTGCTAGAGATTTTAAAAACTTCGAATTACAACTCTCATTCTACTTTTAACATCATCTTCTTACATCTTCTAATTCTTCCATTAATTCTATTTTTCTTCTTCTACTCTTCTATTCTTAAATTCCACAACAAGAGAATCGTTACTTTGCCTAGGAATTCATGCCTCACGCCTACCACCTAAGCTATACAAAATTACTCAATCTTGTGGTATAACAACAATGTCAATCGTGATCTCCTTCGCATTCATGGGTAACTAAACTTCTCTGTTGGGGTTATGGAAGCCGTATGAGATACTATCTATTGCTGTGAGGTTGTGAGTTCGCGACATGTATACTGCTTATATCATTACTCTCTTCATCTTAGTCTACATTCTTTGTGGTTGCAAACGCAAGAATACGCCAGTATAACATTTAACTTGTTCGAAAGAAAGGTTATTTTTCTGGAAAAGAGATAATGTCAAGGTAGTAGGGTCACCCCCTAAAATTCCCTACTAAAAAGCTAGTGCCGTAACTAGACTAACCTCTTGGAGAATTCGTACCGTTAGACACGCTTTAAGCTCGAAAGAGTTAAAGTGAAATAATCCTCGAATAGGTCGAAAGACGCCTGGATTTACCATCAAATACAATTCTCTATAAGCAGTTGCATGTCAGAATTCTACACACTCATAGCCAATAGAGACGTATACCTCAGAAGGTGGACATAACCCCAACGCCTCATTTCTCATTGTTTACAACTTACGTAACAATCTTTCTCTTTTACTTTGCTATTTTCAGCTTTTATTTAATTGTTTTGGTGACACATTACAATCCCCCTGTTTTACGAGACTTGCACCAAAAGTTTAGTAATCTTGCTTACTTGTTGGCCAAGCTATTCCCTGTGGGATCGACACCCAACCCAGGTTGGGTTCTATATTTGCTAACGACCGCTTTACACTCCTACGAGAGCTGTAGATTGAGCGTTATCAAAAATTGGCGCCGTTGCCGGGGAATACAAGTGTCAATTAAGTTCGTAATAATTACTAGACCCTTTGGTCAAAGACTCTCGTACTTTTACTTTTAGTTTTCGTTTTTGTTTACTGCAGGTTTTTTGTTCAGTACATCAATGGATGCACAACGTGAAATACCATTCGATGATGATGATGATGATCTTGATGGAGCTGGTGCCACTGGAGCCATTATTCTTCCACCATTAGCACCCGGAGCCAAGTTCAACATCACGAGCACCATGATTCAGTTATTGCAACTCAAGGGATTATTTGGTGGACTAGCAGGCGATGATCCGAATATGCATCTCATCAACTTTATTTCTACATGCAAGTCTTTTGACAATCCTGGTGTTGGTCAGAATGCAATTCGATTATGTCTATTTCCATTGTCTCTGTCTGGGGAGGCAACACTATGGTTGAATAGGCTGACTCCTGATTCAATTACAAATTGGAGGCAATTGAGAGACGCTTTCCTAGAAAGATTCTTTCCGCCTTCCAAAAGGGCACAATTGAGAGATGAAATCAGCAACTTTCGTCAGCTTCCCACTGAAGCTCTTCATGAAACATGGGAGAGGTTCAAGACAAAGCTAGCGAGATGCCCAAACCATCACATGACTAATGTTCACCTCATGGAGATATTGTATAGAGCCTTGAATTCAATAACTAAGCCAGTGGTGGATAACGCAGCTGGAGGATCTTTTATGGATCTCACCTTTGGTCAAGCAAACAATATGCTAGATCGCATGACGAAACAAAGTAGAGCTTGGCATACCAGGGATTCCGAGATAGCAAGCCCCACTTTATCTATAGGCATGACTGCAGACCAAAGAAGAAGACAAGAAGAACGTGATCAAGATTTAGCGCACATGAAAACGCAAGTGGATCTTCTGACAAAGCATTTATTATCAGGGAAGACCGAAAAAGTGAAAGATGTAGCGCTAAAAGGAAGAGACGAATCTGATTCGGAAGAGGAGGCCAACTACTTGAACAATCAGGGGGGTTTCCGAGGTAATACCCAAGGAAACCAAGGTCGGAACTATTATGATAATTCTGGAAACAAGGACCAAGGTAGTTGGAGAAAAAACAATGAAAAGAGTGGTGTATATGTTCCCCCTGGTAGACGTGATACCACCACATCTAATTCTGGAAGTATGGGAGACATGATGGCTAAATTATTGAAAGGAGTGGAAGCAACGAGCGCGGGAGTTACTGAGGTAATTAATGATTTGTCCTCCATGAAACAACTAGTTGATTCTCATTCCACCTCAATCAAGCAAATAGAGCAGCAATTGAGCCAACTTTCAGCAGCACTTAATCAAAGAAAGGCTGGCACATTACCTAGCGATACTGTGCAAAACCCAAGGAATGATGGGTCATGCATGGCCATCACTACCAGAAGTGGTAAGGTGCTGGAACCTTCAGCAAAAGTCAATCAAGTGGCTGATGAAGTTGCGGACATGGATGATAACGCAAAAGGAGAAGATGCCGCAACAACCAGTCCTGACGTCAAGGACGTCACGCCCAGTGACGTGCAGCCTGAAAAAATGGAAAAATGGAAGCAAGAGGAGAAGAAAACCGTGGAGATAACACTTCCATACCCACCACCACCTTTTCCCCAAAGACTGAAGAAGGTGGCGGATGACACTAAGTTCAGCAAATTCATGACTATGTTAAAGCAGCTGACCATTAATGTTCCATTGGTGGAAGCACTTGAACAAATGCCTGGGTATGCGAAATTTATGAAGGATCTTTTGACAAAGAAGCGGGCAGCAAGTTATGAGTTGAAAGATGATGTCCATCACTGCAGCGCAATCGCTACCCGATCAATAGTTCAGAAGAAGGCTGACCCCGGAGCTTTCACTATTCCTTGCACCGTTGGATCTTTGAACTTTGCCAAAGCATTATGTGATTTAGGAGCCAGCATCAACTTGATGCCATTATCTATCTATAAAAAGTTGGGGTTGGGTGATCCTACTCCAACCAATATGAGGCTCGTCATGGCGGATAGGTCGGTAAAACGACCTGTTGGTATCCTATGTGATGTCTTGGTAAAGGTTTCTTCATTCATCTTTCCAGCAGACTTTGTTATTTTGGATTGTGAAGCGGACTCAGAGGTTCCCATAATCTTGGGACGCCCTTTCCTTGCTACAGGAAGCGTGCTTATTGATTTGAGAGCTAATGAGCTCTCATTCCGAATAAATGATGAAATAGTTCGCTTTGATGTGTGCAAATCAATGAAGCAACCCAAAGAGCTGAATGTATTCTCGATGGCTGATGATGATGAGAAAGAACTACTTGAAGAAGAGCAAATTATTGATGACCTAGTGGCGGTTGTGCTCATGAATGAAGAGAGTAAGGATGCTGAAAATTGCGAAGAAGCTATTTGTGCTCTATCAGGATTAGGGACATATCGCCATACTCCCAAGAAGCTGGACCTCGATCTCAAAAATCGACCCACACCACCAGCCAAGCCATCTATTGAAGAGCCACCAATGCTAGAATCGAAAGAGCTCCCCGATTATCTAAGGTATGTGTTCTTGGAAAGTATAAATATACTTCCGGTGAGTGCGAATGATTTAAGTAAACAGCACGTAGAGGCTCTCATCTCTGCTCTGAAGAGATACATGAGAGCTATGGGTTGGACTATTGATGATATAATTGGTATCCCTCGTGGGATAGGCATGCACAAGGGTCATCTCGAAGAAGATTGCATACCTACAAGTAAGCCTCATTATCGTCTGAATCCATTCAGAAAACGATCCACCATCTATCTCGACGAAGTCTAAGTACTCGAGGTAACTATGTCGTGCCGCGACAATAAATCAAGCGCTAGATGGGAGGCAACCCATCGTTTATCGTTTTTCAATTTTCATTTCGTTCTAGTATGTGTTTTGCTTTTGATAAACAAAAATCCAAAAATAAGAGTCGTGCCATGACCAAAACTAAGGCGCTTGGTGGGAGGCAACCCATCGTACTAATCGTTTTCATTTGGTTTTAAGCAAAAATAAGTGCAAGAGGTATTCAACGAGGAGATTGATTTCAATTGACGATTTGGACGCATTGTATGGTAAAGTTGGTAAGTTAGGAATAGTGATGCATAAGGCTATGGATTGAGCATTGCTCATGCCAAACTAGGCATAGAGGAAGGCTAGGCCTAGGTAAAACTAGGCCACGAACGATGCACAACCTATCCTATAGCCTAAGGTCTCGGAATCTAGTGTGCTATACACTATGCGCCGCCCAGTCCTAAGTGTGCTATACACTATGCGCCGCCTATGCTATAGCATTAGGTCTCAGGATCTCATATTCCATAGACTATGCGGCGCATATGTCCCTAAATGCCATAGACTATGCGCCGCATATACTATGACTATGCCAAGCATTATGCGCCGCATATGTAGCATTTTTGTCTCCAAAACCGATTGTAAATGGGTCAAAACCCGACCCATTCTCTTCCTATATAAAGGGGACTTAGTCTTGAAACATAACCACACTATAAATTAACCTAAAGGCACCACATTCCCTCTCCAAACCATCCCAAAATTTTTCTTTTTGCTCTTCCGATTCACAAAACCATCTCCAAAAGCTTCAAGCAAGTAAGTACTCTCTTATTCTTCATTTATTTCTCGTAAGTACTACGTTGCTATGTCTATTATAAATTGCTACATCATATAAGATTGATTGGTGATGTTCATGTGTTTTGATCGTTGATACAAAATCATGTGAGTAAACATATACGTAGGAAAATCTTGACTTGTTTCCGACTTGAATTTGGTTTTAATAGCATTGTTATACGATTTGCGGAATTGCCACAGTCATGAACATTGCATACTCTTGTCACTTGAATACTTACATGTTAGAATGTCCCGTTCATCGGAATAAGACTTATAGTTGCCCACCGACATAGGCGATTGTGATTATTGATAGAAACTATACCATGATGTAATCCCTATGTAGAAGTCTTGATATACCTAACATGAAAGTATTGCAAAGGTTGCAAGAAGTGATACATCTCTGAATTTCTTGTTGGAATATAGCCCCTAAAACGTATGTCGATGAAATCTGAGTAATCGACCACTTTCACTTCACTAATTCGTATCAACAAACTAAGTGTGGGGTGGTACCCCTACTGCTTATGTATAGATTGTATCCATTGAGATTATGCTAACGTGAACTCTATTTCAAGTCTCAGGTACAATGGCACCCAAAGCGAGACAAGGCAAGGAGAAGGCTACCACTTCCCAAAAGGGCAAGAAAAAAGGCCGCAAGGAGCAAGAAGAATCATCCTCAATGCAACTACCACGCCGAATGTTTGGAATAAAATGGGTTCTTGAGGAGGAAGCCAAGGAATGGTATAGGAACAACAAGGAAAGAAAATATGTTCATGTCGACGTGATAAACAAGGAAAGCCTAGCGAAGAAGGAGCCGCGCATGTTGGAGAAGATCATGGCATTAAATCTGGATTTCATCTTCCGCGACATGGGAGAATGTAATATTGATTTGACAAGAGAATTTTATGCCAACTTGTCGCCGAAAACCACAGGCAGCGAAGTCAAGATTCGGGGCCAGGTGTTACAACTCAATGCGGATTTCTTCAACTCCTTTCTTGGCTTGCCTTCAGTCGATCCAGCACCATTCAAAGAGCTGTACAGCAGACCTCCTTATAGAGCAATTCGACACACACTCTGTGGAACAAGATCCATGGCACGCTGGAGTAGACACAAGGACACTGGTCGACACAACACTTTCCCATATGCTTCTTTGAATAGGAAAGCAAGGATATGGTTGCGCATGATCAACTGTTGCCTCATTCCAGGGATGCAATACACAAAAATAACAAGAGATAGAGTGTGCTTGGTATACGTAATGATGACGAATATCCCTATCAACATCGGGGTAATCATCCGATCTACAATGCGGAAGGCTAGGCTACACAAGCGATCCCATTTCAGCTTCGGAAATCTGTTGACTGCAATCTTGAGGAATGAAGACATCGAAGAGGAACCAGCTGACCATAAACTCCCACACAATCCGAAGAAGGTTGACCTCACAAAGGTCAAAGATGCTGAATCAACACATGGCACCAACCTTACTACGGCAGAGAGACATGCTCGGGATGAGAGTTTCTCCCGCCATATGTACGGCATGATGAGGTATACAATGATGAGTGGAGGTCGTGTTCCCACTGCTGCAGAGCTCCAACAGCTGGACCATGACTATCCAATGAATATTCATGCATGGGAGATCTGTGGAGTAGGTACATACTTTGAGGAACCTCTCGATGACGACGTGCCAACCGATGATGATCGACGAATGCCAGACTCTGACATGGAGGAGAATTCTGACGACGACGACTCCGACGAAGGGGGTATGACCCCCGACATTGAGGACGAGTCCGACTGACCAGGTTCTTCGTATTTATTTTCCACTGAGGACAGTGTCCCGAATAAGTGTGGGGTGGTGGTATTGTATGCTATACTTCTCTACTCGCATCTATGTTTGTTTGCTTTGTTTTTGTTTCATTTTTCATTTTTTTTAAGTTTTTTAGTAGTAAATTTTTTTTTAGCTTCACATGAAATTATTTTGATAGGGAGCATGAAATTATGACAAGAGTTTGTGCTAAAATCATGACTATTGAGACATTTAGGCTCTAATTGTGACTCACTATGTGATATTGTTTGGTTTAATTCCTTCACCTGTTGGGACAAGAGTCTATAAAACTCTCAATAAAGTCGACCATGTGCCTTGTGTGTGTGAGCTAATAGTATATTCTGTGCTTGTGGCTGATGCTAGAACTTGCCTGGTATGTATGTAAAGTGAAAATAAGGAATGTAAGTCTAGGAGATGATTTAGGCATTTCTTTGGCAACCTATGATTATTTACCTTCTTTTTACCTACCCATGGACATCATCCTAGTTAAACCATTTTGAGCCTTTATCCTATTTTCTTTGACAAACCTCATATGTAAGCCGAATCCATTTTTTTTCAAGACCATAATTTGATCCAAATTCCTAAGTGCTTTAAAGTGTAAAATTCATGTGATAGAATAAGAGGAAATTGGGTGAATATGATGCTTTAGAATGTATTGATGCTTGAATTCATGATGAAAAAGAACTGCTATCATAAGAGGAATGTTATGAAAAGAAAAAGGAAAGAAAAACTAAAAAGTTGGTTATGTTTAAAAAATTGAAAAACAAAAGAGGAGAAGAAGGGTGGTAGAATAAAAGAAAGTAGAAAGGTTGTTTGAAAGAAAAGTGTTAATGGTATAATGTGATGTATCAAAGCGCTTAGGAACATAGTCATTATTTCTGGCCAAAATAGTCCTACTCGTCCCTTAGCCTACATTACAACCATCAAAAGACCTATTTGATCCTAAGCTTAGCATTCTGACATTTAGTGGAGCATTACACTAAGGGCAAGCCTATGGTAATCAGTTACAACATATGAATTCTTTGTGAGAATGAGAGCAAGGATAATTTTATACCCATGTTTCGATAAATATACTATACTTGTGAGTGATTATGGGTAATACATTGTGAGACACACATGATTGATGAGTTTTGGGTAGTCGTGTATGATTCTTTGTGCCTTAACCTTTGAATATGAGTTGACCACCATCACGAGTCTATGCTAGAGGTTAAATTGTTTCTACTAATGATCGGAAAACTACTCTTTGTTGATAATTGTTGTGCTTGTCTTGACGAATATTCCATGTTGTTGCTGTGAAACCCTAAGTAAATGTTAAGAGGGACATGATATTTCGTTCGAGGACGAACAAAGCTTCAAGTGTGGGGTGTTGATGATAGGCGAATTTACACGCCTATATCAATATATTTTGCCCATATTTTAGCCTAGTTTTGAGAACAAAGTATATATTTCATGCACTTTTAGTCCTTTTTCCTGTAAATGAGCTAACGAACATGATTAGTAAAGTTTCAGGTATAAATGATGCAGAATTCAGCATTTTATGGCTTACTTGACGCAAAAGAAAACTCACGAAGGAAGGGAAGGGAGTTTACACGCCTAAGGACCAAAACTGCTGCATGAAAAATCTGTCCCGGGCTAAAACAGCATTTCTGAAGACTTTGGGGATTTGCAGTAACTTAGTTGGATTTGGACAATGATACATTAACCTAGTACAATTGGGTTATGTATTTCATTAGTTTATTTGGATTATGATAATGTTACATTAACCTAGTACAATTGGGTTAAGTATTACATTAGCCTAGTAGGATTTGGTTAGATATTTTATTTATCTAATAGGATTAGGATATGGGTATTATAAATACCCTATTTTGCTAGAGATTTTAAAAACATCGAATTACAACTCTCATTCTACTTTTAACATCATCTTCTTACATCTTCTAATTCTTCCATTAATTCTATTTTTCTTCTTCTACTCTTCTATTCTTAAATTCCACAACAAGAGAATCGTTACTTTGCCTAGGAATTCATGCCTCACGCCTACCACCTAAGCTATACGAAATTACTCAATCTTGTGGTATAACAACAATGTCAATCGTGATCTCCTTCGCATTCATGGGTAACTAAACTTCTCTGTTGGGGTTATGGAAGCATTGTTGTGAGGTTGTGAGTTCGCGACACGTATACTGCTTATATCATTACTCTCTTCATCTTAGTCTACATTCTTTGTGGTTGCAAACGCAAGAATACGCCAGTATAACATTTAACTTGTTCGAAAGAAAGGTTATTTTTCTGGAAAAGAGATAATGTCAAGGTAGTAGGGTCACCCCCTAAAATTCCCTACTAAAAAGCTAGTGCCGTAACTGGACTAACCTCTTGGAGAATTCGTACCGTTAGACACGCTTTAAGCTCGAAAGAGTTAAAGTGAAATAATCCTCGAATAGGTCGAAAGACGCCTGGATTTACCATCGAATACAATTCTCTATAAGCAGTTGCATGTCAGAATTCTACACACTCATAGCCAATAGAGACGTATACCTCAGAAGGTGGACATAACTCCAACGCCTCAA
Organism: Capsicum pubescens; assembly: GCA_030864215.1. Taxonomy (NCBI): domain Eukaryota; kingdom Viridiplantae; phylum Streptophyta; class Magnoliopsida; order Solanales; family Solanaceae; genus Capsicum; species Capsicum pubescens. The sequence goes on from CM061541.1 coordinate 43,702,684, forward strand.
TTCTCATTGTTTACAACTTACGTAACAATCTTTCTCTTTTACTTTGCTATTTTCAGCTTTTATTTAATTGTTTTGGTGACACATTACAATCCCCCCGTTTTACGAGACTTGCACCAAAAGTTTAGTAATCTTGCTTACTTGTTGGCCAAGCTATTCCCTGTGGGATCGACACCCAACCCAGGTTGGGTTCTATATTTGCTAACGACCGCTTTACACTCCTACGAGAGCTGTAGATTGAGCGTTATCATGGACCTAAAGGTTCATACAAATTAGTCGATGATTGAAGCATACCGGGATAAAATAGACAATCCATTTGATGTAGAATATGTTGAAGGAATTGCTCAACAACCAATTGGTAGCCTGTAAGTATCAATCAAGTATCATGATTTAGTTTCATTTAAGTCTGTCAAACGGGTCGGGCTGACCCGGCCCAACCCGACCCACTAAACAAACTCGGCCCGGTATGACCTGGCCCGATCAGCCCACGGGCAGTAGGGTACCAGGTCCCGGACTGGGTTATTTTTTGTTTTGGGCCCGGTTAACCCGGCTCGGACCAAAATCGATCCAAGCCCGCCGGTTAACCGGCCCGGTTAATTTAAAAAAAAAAATTGGATTTAATTAAAACTTAGTTTTAATATATTATTAATTTACTATCAAGTATTATTAATTTATATATGTGTATATATATCTTCTATAGACATATATATTTAATATACACATGTATATGTTTTATAAACTTATATATAATTATATATTGTAGTATATATATTGTAGTATATGTTTTATTTAAAGTAGTACATATATATTGAATGGTACGTATATATGTGTATATATCTTCTATAGACGTATATATTTAACGTTTACATGTGTATATGTTTTATAAATTACTATATAACTATATATAGTGTGTGTGTGTGTATTGTAGTGTATATATATTGTAGTATACTTTATTTGAAGTAGTACATATATTGAATGGTACATATATGTGTGTATATATCTTCTAAAGTAGTATATATTTAACGTATACATGTGTATATGTTTTATAAATTAGTATATAACTATATATATAGTGTGTGTATATATTGTAGTGTATATATATGTAGTATATTTTATTTAAAGTGTACATATATATTGAATGGTGCGTATATATGTGTATATATATTCTATAGACGTATATATTTAACGTATACATGTGTATATGTTTTATAAATTAGTATATAACTATATATATAGTAAGTGTATATATTGTAGTGTATATATACTGTAGTATATTTTCTTTAAAGTAGTACATATATTGAATGGTACGTATATATGTGTATATATCTTCTAAAGTAGTATATATTTAACGTATACATGTGTATATGTTTTATAAATTAGTATATAACTATATATATATATATATATATATATATATTGTAGTATATGTTTTATTTAAAGTAGTATGTATATATTGAATGGTACGTATATACGTGCATATATCTTCTATAGATGTATATATTTAACGTATACATGTGTATATGTTTTATAAATTAGTATATATATATATATATATATATATATATATATTGTAGTATATGTTTTATTTAAAGTAGTACATATATATTGAATGGTGCGTATATATATGAATATATCTTCTATAGACGTATATATTTAACGTATACATGTGTATATGTTTTATAAATTAGTATATAACTATATATATATATTGTAGTATATATATATATTGTACTATATTTTATTTAAAGTAGTACATATATATTGAATGGTGTGTATATATGTGTATATATCTTCTATAGACGTATATATTTAACGTTTACATGTGTATATGTTTTATAAATTACTATATAACTATATATAGTGTGTGTGTGTGTATTGTAGTGTATATATATTGTAGTATACTTTATTTGAAGTAGTACATATATTGAATGGTACATATATGTGTGTATATATCTTCTAAAGTAGTATATATTTAACGTATACATGTGTATATGTTTTATAAATTAGTATATAACTATATATATAGTGTGTGTATATATTGTAGTGTATATATATGTAGTATATTTTATTTAAAGTGTACATATATATTGAATGGTGCGTATATATGTGTATATATATTCTATAGACGTATATATTTAACGTATACATGTGTATATGTTTTATAAATTAGTATATAACTATATATATAGTAAGTGTATATATTGTAGTGTATATATACTGTAGTATATTTTCTTTAAAGTAGTACATATATTGAATGGTACGTATATATGTGTATATATCTTCTAAAGTAGTATATATTTAACGTATACATGTGTATATGTTTTATAAATTAGTATATAACTATATATATATATATATATATATATTGTAGTATATGTTTTATTTAAAGTAGTATGTATATATTGAATGGTACGTATATACGTGCATATATCTTCTATAGATGTATATATTTAACGTATACATGTGTATATGTTTTATAAATTAGTATATATATATATATATATATATATATATATTGTAATATATGTTTTATTTAAAGTAGTACATATATATTGAATGGTGCGTATATATATGAATATATCTTCTATAGACGTATATATTTAACGTATACATGTGTATATGTTTTATAAATTAGTATATAACTATATATATATATTGTAGTATATATATATATTGTACTATATTTTATTTAAAGTAGTACATATATATTGAATGGTGTGTATATATGTGTATATATCTTCTATAGACGTATATATTTAACGTATACATGTGTATATGTTTTATAAATCAATATATAACTATATATATATAATTATATATTGTAGTATATATATATATATTGTAGTACATTTTTTTATTTAAAGTATACATATATATTGAATGGTGCGTATATATATGTATATATCTTCTATAGACGTATATATTTAACGTATACATGTGTATATGTTTTATAAATTAGTATATAACTATATATATAGGGTGTGTATATATTGTAGAGTATATATATTGCAGTATATTTTATTTAAAGTAGTACATACATAGCGGATGGTGCGTATATAAGTGTATATATCTGCTATAGATGTATATATTTAACGTATACATGTGTATATATTTTATAAATTAGTATATAACTATATATATATATATATATACATATTGTAGTATATTTTATTTAAAGTGGTACATATCTATAATATATTAAAAGTGTGAAGACCTTAGAAAAAGTGATTTGAACTTTTTGTCCTTCATTAAAACACCCCGTAATAGACAAAATCGTCTTTTCACTTTTTTTAAAATAATTATCATTAAATTATCATTTACATATTTAGAATATAGAGAAAAAAAACAAGGAACAATTCCAATTCTAAAAGAAATTAAATGTAATGTGACATTTTTTATTAAGAGTCCTATGCAATTTTTTAGGGATAAAACTATTGATGGAAAGGGAAAAAAAAATAAGAACCAAATTCATAGTTAAATTATAGGCATGGAAAAAAATATTCCTACGCAAATTTTTTAAGTAAATATTTTGGGAACCAATATATATATATTTAAAAAAAACATATGCATGGAAAGGAAAAAATATATCTTATTTATGGTAAGAAATTAGAATATTTGACAATTTTAAATCAATTAGAATTTTACCTTATATAAAACAAAAAAGATTGTCTATACGTCTACTTAAATAGTTATTTGATCAAATTTTACTAGAAAAATGAGTGTAATTCTTCTACTTCTGCATTTCTTCTTATTCTTCTTATTTTTATTTTGATTGAAGATTAATTAAAGTTTTCTTCTTTGATTCTTTAGGGTTTTCTAGCCTTCTTCGTTATATGAATTCTCTTTTAAATTTTTGTTTATATGCAATTTTTTTTTGTTGTAAATAAATCATGAGATTTAGCATATCATCATTATGTTTATTAATAGATTTTAATTGTTGTCCTTTTTTTGGTGGAGGCTTTAACAATTACTGCCACATACAAAACATGATCAAACAACCTTTTCAGAGGTAATAGTAATTTTCATTCGAAAAGTAATTTGAACTTTTTGCCATTCATTAAAACACCCCGTAATAGACAAAATCGTATTTTCACTTTTATTTTTTAAATAATTATCATTAAATTATTATATATTTAGAATACATAGAAAAAAATAAGGAACAATTTCGATTCTAAAAGGAATTAAATGTAATGTGAAATTCTTTATTAAGAGTTCTATGCAATATTTTAGGGAAAGAACTATTGATGGAAAGGAAAAAAAAATTAAGAACCAAAATTTATAGTTAAAAAATACTCATGGAAAAAAAAAAAGATTCCTATGCAAGTTTTATAGGAAAAAAAATTAGGAACCAAAATATATATATTTCTTAAAAAACATATGCATGGAAAGAAAAATATATATCTTATTTAGGTAAGAAATCATAATGCTTGACAATTCTAAATCAATTATAATTTTACCTTATATAAAATACAAAAGTATCTATAATTCTATTTAAATAGTTATCTGATCATATTTTACTAGAAAAATAAGTGTAATTTTTCTACTTCAACATTTTTTTTTATTTTTGTTTTGATTTTGATTAATGATTAATTAAAGTTTTCTTCTTGGATTCTTTAGGATTTTCTAGCCTAAAGAAAACATATAAAGTTGAACCAAAAAATCAAACCATACACATCTTGAAAACAAAAGTGAAAAAAGAGATAAAAATATGTGAGTTTATATTTGGAATGCATATTATTTTAATATTAAAAATAATTTATGAAATAAAAATAAAAATTTATCATATTTAGATATTTCTTTAAAGGAAAGATTTTGGACATATAAATCAATTAAAATTTTACCTTATATATCAAAAAGAATTCCTACAATTCTATGTAAATAATATTTTGATTAAAATTAACACAAAAAATCCGTCACTTCTTCTACTATAAAATTAGACAAGACAGTTGCCGCCAAATAAAGTAAATGTTTATCTTGCCTAAAAACTAACATTTATATTACGAGAATAATGATTCTCTTTTTTGTTGCCAAAAGTTTTACTTTTTTCAAAGATATTTCATAGTTTTTATGCATTTTTTTAAGGTAAAAGAATATATATTGGGTTAAACGGACTAGAGCACTTTGAGCTCCATTGGTTTTGAATTCTTTATTCTTTTGTTTTTTAATTTTTTATTTGAACTACATATAAATTTATCTTGAATTCTTTTCTGTTTTGAATTCTAAATGCAAAGACTTCTATGATAACAGTTAAGGGGTGCTCATCGGTTGGTTTATAGTTTGATTTTATGTATTATCAATTCAATTTATTAGTTTTTGATTTCTAAACATACTAAATCGATAACCAAATTAATAAGGTATTTCTTATCGATTTGGGTCATTAATAGTTTGATTTTTGAGTTAACTGATAAAAAATATTCATTTATATACACGATATGAAAATGTTCATATAGCTAAAGACTTTGCTATTGATTTATACGAAAGTAATTTGGTATTATGTTTATGTAATATAATTTTTTACTATTTTAATTTCTATTTCATAGCTTTATTATCAATTAACATGGTACACGTGCAAAGCACGTACACTTGACTAGTATATTGAATGGTACGTATATACGTGTATATATCTTCTATAGATGTATATATTTAACATATACATGTGTATATGTTTTATAAATCAGTATATAACTATATATATATATATATATATATTGTAGTAGATATATATTGTAGTATATTTTATTTAAAGTAGTACATAACTATTGAATGGTGCGTATATATGTGTATATATCTTCTATAGACGTATATATTTAACGTATACATGTGTATATGTTTTATAAATTAGTATATAACTATATATACATATTGTAGTATATTTTATTTAAAGTAGTACATATATATTGGTTGGTGCATATATATGCGTATATATCTTCTATAGACGCATATATTTAACGTATACATGTGTATATGTTTTATAAATTAGTATATAACTATATATATATATTGTAGTATATATATATTGTAGTATATTTTATTTAAAGTAGTACATATATATTGAATGATGCGTATATATGTGTATATATCTTCTATAGACGTATATATTTAACGTATACATGTGTATATGTTTTATAAATTAGTATATAACTATATATATATATTTTAGTATATATATATTGTAGTATATTTTATTTAAAGTAGTACATATATATTGAATGGTGTGTATATATGTGTATATATCTTCTATAGACGTATATATTTAACGTATACATGTGTATATGTTTTATAAACTAGTATATAACTATATATAACTATATATATATATATATATATATATATATATATATATATATTGTAGTATATGTTTTATTTAAAGTAGTACATATATATTGAATGGTGCGTATATATGTGTATATATCTTCTATAGACGTATATATTTAACGTATACATGTGTATATATTTTATAAATTAGTATATAACTATATATATATATATATATATATATATATATATTGTAGTATATGTTTTATTTAAAGTAGTACATATATATATATATATATATATATTGAATGGTGTGTATATATGTGAATATATCTTCTAAAGTAGTATATATTTAACGTATACATGTGTATATGTTTTATAAATTAGTATATAACTATATATATATATATATATATATATAGATTGTAGTATATATATATTGTAGTATATGTTTTATTTAAAGCAGTACATATATATTTAATGGTGCGTATATATGTATGTGTATATATCTTCTATAGACGTATATATTTAATGTATACATGTGTATATGTTTTATAAATTAGTATATAACTATATATATATTGTAGTATATGTTTTATTTAAAGTAGTACGTATAGTCCTATATATTGAATGTTGTGTATATATGTGTAATTGTGTCTATGTGTATATATTTAAAATGTATATAGGTGGCTATATATAGTGTATATTGGAAAAAAACTTTTTTTTTTGTTTTTGACCGGTTTTGACCGGATTTTTAACCAGGTTTGATCGGGTTTAGGTGGGTTAGATCGGGTTGGGATAAGTGGGCAGGTTCAGGGTTGTTTTTAGAAAATTTACTGCTGGACCCGGACCCGGCCCGGCCCACTTAACAGGCCCGGAACCGAACCGGCCCACAACCCGACAAAATTTCATGCGCCAGTTTTGGGTTGACCCGGCCCGGCCCACTTAACACCCTTAGTTTCATTTCATAAATTTTACAATTCTTACATTAATTGCAAGATATGGAATATCTGATTTTTACAAATGTAGGGATTGCAGTCTTTTTGTTGCCGCTTACGCCGAGTATTTGAGCCATGGATTACAAGTACCAAATGATGGATTTGATGTTGGATTACTTCATAAAAATATGTTACTCTTATATGAAAATATGGAGAAGTGAAAGCTCATAAACTGTATGCAAGCGACATTAAAGATCCACGACGACCAAAGTCGATTTTCATAGCACCGGAAGAAGAACAATTTATCCATATTGAGTAGATATTTACTGTCAAAGTAATAACCTCTCCTTAAGAATTGTTAGTGCCAAAACTAAAATTGTTGATTTATTTGTTGAGTAGATCATTTGTACCCATAACAATTTTTTTACATTTCATTTATTTGTTGATTTATTTCATGTAATTTCTGAAGGCTTTGATTTATTTTATTTTGTCTATGTTACCCTTGAATTTGAACTTATTAATTGAAATGGAATACTAGATTCGAATATTGTAACAGATAATGTATCTGTTGCAACAGCAGACATATTTGTTGAAATTATCAAACAGATTTAGACATATGTTGTAACAGATAAACTATTTATTAAAACTGATAGATAATCTATTGCATTATAAAAAATTCATTTTTCATCAAATATAAAAATTGTCATAAAATAAAAATTGTCATGGTGTTTGTGTTTCTACATCATCTTTTATATATACAGGCTCCAAGCATTTAGTTAGTACCCCATAAGCCCAGACCTCTTGCATCCTTGCCACAGTGTTGTCGCACAGAAAGGTCATTGGATTGAACATTTCTATGTTGATCAGTAAACATTCGATGAGTGCAAGCGCGTATGACCCGCACACGGCACCGATTTTATTTTTTGAAAGGTCCTTGTTTCAACCTTCAAAATTCTATGTTTGCTTCAACAGTTTCGCTGACAAATAATTCATCAGTCCACTCTGCCTCAACAAGTTGTGGAACAATGCCAACAGTGGCTGCATCTTGGTAAAAAAATCTACTTCGTCGAACATAGGCAAGTTGCAGTCATAAACCTTCATCATTCCCTCCTCGAGCAGTATCTCAACAGCCAAAAAAATTTTCTCCACATTTGTGACTGCAAGAATCCTCTTTGCTATGATCCAGTCCTTGTCGTGTGGATATGGCCTCTACCCTCTAACAAAATTAATCATATCTTCATCCCATTCGAACCCAAAAATCAAAGAATCAAATCCCAGGCCATCGGGAGTTGACGCTAGCTTAATGAGGTTAGCGTACCTATCCTTGAAATTGTTGTAGAAGTTGAGGTCCATTATCCTATCGGTGGTATCATAAGCTTTCAAATACGCTAATTTTCTGCCCCTCATGAGGCAGAGAATTTCATCAATATACAATGATGTAAGAAGACAATTTTTAAATAAATTAGTAATTTTAAAAAAGGAAAACAAAGTATAAAGATGCAACGGATGGTCCATCTGTTGCACGGGGTTCTCTGAATCTGATAACAGATTACCCATGTAATGCAACTTATGCAACATATGGGTAATCTGTTACAACAGAACTACCACCAGCAGCACCAGAATACCCAGTTATTGCAACAGATGATCCATATCTATTATCTTCTTTATGGAGTATATTAGAAGGCTAGGTTAGGAAAAGTAAACTTACCGTATCCACGTACCACTGATCCATATCTGTTATCTTCTTGAAGTCCTGGGGGAAAAGGTATTCACCGTGAAGGTTTTTACGCATTGCTTGAAATTTATTGTCTTTATCAGAACAGCCTTCTATTTGGCGTCAAGTTTTGCGTATATGTCCACCCTATTCAATGGTCCCTGAACTTCAACATCATTTGGAGATAAAGGAGTTGCAATTTTTTTTGGTTTCATAATTGAGAGTATATGTCTAATTGCTCTTTTATTCTTCCTAACCGCCACTGTAGGAGTGTATGGCGCACTCACCTTCTTGGATGGTATGATACCCCTTTTGAATTTCAATTCCTCGACAGCTTTAGCGATAGTTTCTACTTGTTCAAAGAGTTTATCTTATCTGTCCATGCACTCATTGCATTTACAATGAGAACATGAGGGTGGAGAGGGGCGAGAGGGACCATTATAAGGGTTAGAAGGACCGGTGTAAGGGTGAGGGGGACCAGTGTAAGGGGTGATTTCAAACATATTTATTTTTTTGAGAATCAATATGCTCATCATCACGACTAACAGCAACAGCAGCATGGGTTCCACCAACATCAACAACTCCACCAGCAACACCCCCGTAAGTAGCACCCAGATTTGTTGCAACAGGTTGGTCATGAAGAGCTTCAACATTAGGCTGACCTTGCCTAACTTCTTTTTTTATGGATGTTACTCCAGCCAATTCTTTTTTTAGTAACTCTACTATTAGGTCTGTTATTGTATCAATAAGACCTAGAGTAATAAAAGAAGTCATTCCCAACTCCTGCTCAGTAGGCATAATCCATGGATGCACAACCTAAAATAAAGGGTAGATATGTTTAAATCAAATAATAATTTGCAGTCAGTTGGGAAATGTGTTAACACACACAACTTATGGAACAGATGATCTTTATGGTGCAATATATGATTCATATGTGGCAACAGATTAACCTTCTATTACATCAGATTACCCATCTATTGCATCAGTTGCAGTAGATGGGTAATTTGTTAAGTCGGGTTCAGATAACCAAAGCAACAAAAGGGTAATCTATTGCAAAAAATGACTCATCTGTCGCAATAGATTACCAATCTGTTGTACCAAACGGGTAATTTATTGAGATAAATTGCTACAAATTACCAATCTGTTGCAACATATGAATCATCTATTTTAATATTTTTCTTTGAGTCAAATTATTTTACTTGAAAGAAGACTTACTGCATCATCCAGAGGGTTAAAGAGATCAACCTCCTTAATTCTTGTGTTGTTCTTTGCAGCCAACCACCTAAGGATCCTTGGATGAGAAACCTCATCAGGGTAATCCTTGACCTACTTTCGGAGGGGAAGAATGACTTCAAATGCCCAAACCTAAAAAATGTAAACATGAAGCAAACCCAAATAAGTCATAATAATTATTCAATATAAACTAATGCAGGAGTATACAAATAGTGATTAAATTTACCATGAAAGCCTAAGGAAATCCATATAAGGTGATTGTCCTTGGGGATAGCTTTTTCAATAAATATTTGACAGTCAACTGGTAGTTGTCATATTCCTAGAAATAATTATTAAATTTCTCAAGATCCTCCGCAAGCTCCAAAAAATCATCTTCTATGACTTTGTTGACGTCTCCAGCCAATTTAACGAAATGGGAAAACCAAACCAAGCACAATTACTCCTTGTACTTCTTTTGTATGGCTTTATCCTGGAGATATAGTAACAACATTGTGGCTCTGTAGCCACGTCCAGTAATTTCCAATAACCAGTCTATTTTTCCTTGTGTTTGTTGGTTTTAGTGGGTGGTCGCTTGGACAATGCCTTGCCTTTATTTGATGGTGGTGGTTTGGCTATCCTGTTTGCCTTGGACTTTTTGCGCGGTGCTTCCTTGATGAGAAGTTCTTTTGGACGATCGCATCTCAAGCATGTCACTATGGCAAACTCTTTCACGCCAAAAAAAATCGGCATGACACGGTAGTTGATCCAGATTTCATCCATATTTTTGGACTCCTCCTTCAAATCTTTATCATCCCCTACGTACTTGATCCTGCACTTGAGAAAACCATATATCATGCTCATTTGGAAACGGGCATTGTTGTCCTCAGGAAGCTCAAAAAAGTGTCCAAAGCAGCTCTTCTTAAATAATTCCTCTAGTTTTCCATTCTTCATAGTATCCCTAAATTCATCAAAAGGTTTACCCAACTGAGATTTAACTACAAAATCACCCAGTTAGTTCGGCGGGGTTATCTATCGGCATCTCAACTTGAAACCTGTCAATACTAATTGTTTTGACAGGATCATATTGGGATTTCGATCTTAATTCACGCCCTATTGGTGATGCATTATCATCATATTAATCATCATCATCTTTCTTACTTTTAACTTCCTTCTCTTTTTGTTTATCTTCTTCTTCCTCCTTACTTTTATTTTCCTTACCAGCCTCTACATACCCTTCTCTACCTCCCTCAACATCATTTTCAGAACTTTCCTCAGTTTTACTTTTCCCTGACTAAGATTGTTCAGGAAATTCCTTCTAATCCATTTGTACTCTAGCCTTTTTTGTTAGGTGGTCAGAAGTTGATCCACGTTTAGTTTCTTTTCTTTTGGAAGACATCTTTTAACTACAAACAACAGAAAAATAAAATATACATTACAATTGATGTCTGTATAATTTTTAAAAGAATTTAAGACAAATTTCAATAATTTTTTTATGCCACATTACAAAAAAATATTCCAAGCAATAACTCATCAGTTGGAATAGATGAATCATCTGTTACGAAAGATGCATAACCTGTTACAACAAATGAACAACCTGATGGGTGAGATCAAAACAGTCTTGCTACTAGTTTGTCTTATGACAACAGCTGAAACATTTGTTGCAACAGATGGACTACCACACCAATGCCACCAACACCAATACTAAGACCACCAACACAACCACCAAGACCGCCAACACCAACACCACCACCACCACCAATGCCACCAATACCACCATCAAGACCATCAATAACAACACCAAGACCGACACCATCACCACCAATAATACCACCAACACCACTAACAAGACAACCAACAACATCCAACAATACCACGATAATCAACAAAATACTGTGACAAAACTAGGGTTTTCTCGAATTCTTGCTATATGTTTTGCATCTAAATTATTAACCCATTCTCGAAGATAATACAACTAAACGTGTTTTTTATCATCATTAACTAAAAAACTCTAATTTTTATAAGAAAGAACAAATGTAAAACTCTTTTCAAACTCTGCTACCTGTGAAGACAGAGAAAATGATGGATACAAGCAAGAATGAAATAAAAAATAACAACTACGAGGTGTGAAATGGGAAGAAAATTAATTTGTTGTGAAGGATTGAGCAATATGTTGAGTAGTTGTTGTTTGTATTGTTGAGAGAGAATGAAAAGAGTGAGAACTCGAGATTTGAAATGATGAAATATTTTTTCCACAAATGGATGATTTGTATGGGTTGATTTTTATTTTGGAAAAGAATGACAGGTTTTTGAAATATTAATTTGGTCAAAATTGATCTTAATTAATTTTTAAAAGAGATAAATTTTAACTGTTTCATTATAATAAATTATATTAAGTTTAATTGGAACACTGATGAATTTAATATTAGCTTAAATAATGGCTTGATATGAATCGTTTCAACTAAGATTGATCGATTGATGACTCAGGTCAAGAGAAATGCAATACCAACATCATGCAATTGCAACGACTCAATTGAAATGTAGTTGACCCTATGAACTCATCCCTAGTTCTAGAAAAATCAGTTTAGGTATTTTAAATAATGGCTTAACATGAATCATTTCAACTCAAATTGATCAATTGACGACTCAGGTCAGGAGGAACACAATACCAACATCATGCAGTTGTAACGACTCAATTGAAATTATAGTTGACCTATGAACTAATTCCTAGTTCTAGCTAAATTAATTTAGGTATATCAAACAATGGATTGATATGAATCGTTTCAACTAAGATTGATCGATTAATGACTCAGGTCAGGAGAAACTCAATACCTACATCATGCAATTGCAATGACTCAATTAAAATTATAGTTGACCCTATGAACTCATCCCTAGTTCTAGAAAAATCAATTTAGGTATTTTAAATAATGGCTTGATATGAATTGTTTCACCTCAAATTGATAGATTAACGATTCAAGTCAGGAGAAATGCAATACCAATATCTTGCAATTACAATGACTCAATTGAAATTACAGTTGACCTTATGAACTCATTCCTTGTTCTAGCAAAATCAATTTAGGTATTTCAAACAGTGACTTGATATGAATCATTTCAACTAGGATTAATTGATCGATTGATGACTCGAGTCAGGAGGAATGCAATACCAACATCATGTAATTGCAATGACTCAATTGAAATTATAGTTGACCCTATGAACTCGCACCTAGTTCTAGCAAAATCGATTGAGGTATTTCAAATAATGGCTTGATATGAATCATTTCAACTAAGATTGATTGATTGGCGACTCAGGTCAGGAGAAATGCAATACCAACATCATGCAATTGCAATGACTTAATTCAGATTGTAGTTGACCCTATAAACTCATCCCTAGTTCTAGCAAAATTAATTTAGGAATTTTAAACAATGGATTAATATGAATCATTTCAACTAAGATTGATCGATTAATGACTCAGGTCAGAAAAAATGCATACCAACATCATGCAATTGAAATGACTCAATTGAAATTGTAGTTGACCTTATGAATTCATCCCTAGTTATAGAAAAATTAATTTAGGTATGAAGTTGAACCTATGAACTCAATTGAAATTGTATTAAAACATAAGTTCAACCTATTGCAACAGATGACTTATCTGCTGGAAATTTTCAAACAAATAAAGAAATTTGTTGCAACAGATTACTTATCTGTTGTGAACTATCAACTACATATTTCCATCTATTACCACAGATCACTCAGTTGTTGAAAATTTTTAAACAGATATTTACATCTGTTGCAACAGATGACTTATCTGTTTTAAGATTCTTTTTTATTTTAAAGCAATTTTCTGTCCAAAATAAGAAAGATAAAATACTAAGGCGGTAAAAAATATTTCTTGAATAACTCAAAAATCTCCTCCTTGAGTTGTCATATGTTGTCTTTTCAATGTCACCCGTCCCTCGTGTCTCTCAAAGTTATTAATGAATATTTAAACCCATCTCTAGAATTATTCTCCTTCAGTAATAAATTAATTTATCTCTCTTATTTTTCTTTCTCTCTTCTTTAGGGTAATTAGAACCATCTCCTTTTTTTCTCTCATTTCTCTCCTCTTTTGCATGAGGATTCTTTCGGATATCAACCGATCTATATCTTTGCTCGATTGAAATTAGGCTTTTGATCCCTTTGCTTTTGACATTACAGGTATAATTCACTGTTGCTTTTTTCTTCCCGTCTTCTTCTTTGTATGTTATTTAAATTAGTTATTTACATCTGTTATTTTTATTTATTTACCCATTACTCATATCCAATTTATTAAGAAAATTGAAGAAAAAGTGACTTTTAAGTCTTGAATGAACGAATCGTTGTGTTTATTAAAATGTGCAAAAAAAGTCATCTATTAGGAGAACTTGAAAAAACTTGTTGACAGTATCATTTTTTTGTATCTCTTTTGTTTGTTTCTTTGTTCTTGATGTTGGTGGTGGAGTTGGTGTTGTTAGAACATGTGGTGTTGGTGTTGGTGATGTTGTTGGAACATATGGTGTTGTTTCTTTATTGTTGATGTTGTTGTTGGTGTTGCAAAAGATTCCCCAACTGTTCTAACTGATGAATCAGCTGTTGGAATAAATCCAATAGTCTTCCAAGAGATGAACTATCTATTGCGACAGACGGATCAACTATTGGAATAAATCAAACTACTAGCAAGGCTGGTTTGATTTATTTGAACAGATGACTCATATATTGCAATATGTCGGCCATCCATTGCAACAGATACGTAGCCTATTACAATAGATTGCTCATCTGTAGAAAATAATGAGGAATCTGTTGCAATAGATGGGTCATCTGTTGGAACGCTTATTGTAATGTGTTGTATTTATTCAATTTTGTTTTATCCCTTTTTGAAATTATGCAGACATCAATTGTAATGTTCTTTTTGTTCTTCCCTTGTTTGACATCAATTATTTTTCTCTGGTTTGTAGATATAAGGAAGTAAAAGTTGATCAACTTTTATCCGACCAACACAAAAGGCTAGAGTAAAGATGAGTTCGGAGGAATAAGTTGCTTGCAAATGGAATCACTTCATATGTGGGAGGTATGTATTACTGATCATGTTATCGTGAAAACACACATAGAGGACACTGATTTTGCGAATGTTTTATTTTACCGATTAGGCATTGATCATTCAAACAAGATATCTGCAATTTTATAGTTAGGTTTGATAGGTCTGAACTGATAAGTCTAAGGGACCTTGTAGGTGGTGTCGATATCCTGTTACGGTTTAATGATGGTTTTGCAAATGTTTATGTGTTAAGTTTGGTGAACAGATCAAGTTTTAGTGGCATTTTAAAAAGACTTAATAGTGATTGGACTAATTTTTAGGGTTTAGTGGACTTTTGAAAGGCCTCCGAAATGTCACACTGCTGCAACCAAGAACGAAAATCAATATAGTTATTGTCCTAGCCCAAATTTATATGATTGTATTGCTCAGGGTGATAATTATACAATAGAAGGTGTGGTAAGAGAATACTTGCAAGGGAAAAGGGGAGTTGATGAAGATTATATCATCTCAGACCTTATAAAAGAAGAAACACGGGGTACCAAGGAACGTGTAGCGAATCTTGTCGATGAGATTGACTTAAAACATGAGAAATCTGAACCAAATGCAAATATGAAAGTGTATCAAAAAATAAAAATTTGTCAGTCGTCTCACTCAAAGAAAACTAGTGCAGCTGGCCACTTTGCTAGGTAACTGTGACTAGTTAGCATGGTCGGCATGATCACCTCCGGAGAAAATAACAAAACATCAAGGAAACAGCTTTGCGAGCACCGAGGGTTGAAATAATGTATAGTAAGAATGAAACTTGCACCAAGGACTTCTGAAGTTAAAATAAGGAATCAAGCTAAGCCGGTAATTTTAGAAGGTACACTTGCATCCTAGGCCTTCAGTTTGTGTTTCTGGTCACGTCAGTCGCAGAAAAAACAAAAAGGCTTGGGATTTCTGCCTAACTTCATACCGTTTTGTTTACACTACTATTGACCTGATCAGAACCACAAACAGAAGGATGGGATGCAATTTAAAATTCAGAAATTGTCGCATTGGCTTGATTCCTTATTTTAACTTCAGAAGTTCTTGGCGCAAGTTTTCATTTTATACTGTACATTATTTCAACTCTCGGTGCCCGCAAAGCTGCTTTCTTGGTGTTCTGTTATTTTCTATGTAGGTGATCATTTTGACCTTGCTAACTAGTCGTAGTTCACGAGCAAAGTGTCCAGCTGCAGTATTTTTATTGAGAGAGAACACTAACGGATTTTCATTTCTAGATACATTTTCATATTTGCACTTGATTCATATTTCTCATGTTTTAAGTCAATTTCATCGTCCAGATTCGCTAGAAGTTCCTTGTTTGCTACCCTATGTTTCCTCTTCAATTAAGTCTCAGATGATATAGTCTTTCATCAACTCCCCTTTCCCTCGCAGGTATTCTCCTACAGCTCCTTCTGGTGTATAATCATCTTCTCGAACAACCCATCCATATAAATTTAGGCCAGGAGAATTTCTACTAGTTTTTTGTGCTTGTTTGTTGTAGTAGGAGACTTCGAATGCCTTCTCAAAGTCCAGTGCACCCTCAAAGTCAGTACAATCGCTATTGGATCTCTGCAATAACACCAAATATTGATTCCTTCTCAAAACTTGACACCCATAAACATGAGCAACAACTGTCATTAAATCGTAACTGGGTATTGGTACCATCTTCATAGTCCCTCGGCCTTATCAATTCGAGCCTATCAAACTTAACTGTATAATGCAGGATCTTGTTTGAATGATCAATGCCTAATCGGTTAAAAATTGCATTCACAAATTTATTGTACTTTATGTGTGTTGTCACAATGACCTTATCAGTAATACATAACTCCCACACATAAAAGTGGATCCCTCCATCTGCATGCACCTTATTCTTCCTAGCCCATCTATGGCTTAATTAGAATAAATGGATGATCAATCTGTTACAACAGATGACACATCTGTTAAAATCATCACACAATTATAGACATCTGTTACAACAGATGATAAATATGTTGAAACAGTTGACTTATTTGTTGGAAATAATCAAATAGATATATATACATCTGGTGCAACAGATTGACAATATATTGTAAAGTATCAAACAAATTAGATATATTTTGCAATAGATTACCCATCTGTTGGATTTATTTTAAAGCAATTTTCTTTTCGAAATAAAATAAAGATAAAATATTGTATTTAGATTCTTTTTCTAATTTACATAATCGAAAAGTCACCAGTTTTATTTAATTAAGGGATGTAATTATACATAACTCCACTTCTAGATAAGGCTGATCCGAATTTGGACAAGGTGATTCTGCGCGACTCCTTGCGGAAACTTCAAAGGCAGATTCATGAACTCCGGTGGGAGTTGGGTGCCATTAGAGAAAGGCTGAGGAGGGCCCTGATGATGCCGGATTACGATCAGCCGGTTGATAATGATAATAATAATAATAATAATAATAATTAGGTTATGTTTTTTCTTTTAGCGTATATATTTTCTTTTATTATATAGGATCTACCTAAGGGAGGAACCTAATGTATGTTTTATTTTTTATTGTATATTTATATATAATGGATTCAAAAATCTATATTTGATCGACTTTGGCTTTTTAATTCTTATTTAATTTTTATTTTGTTTGTTTCTTATTCTCAACATGTCGACGGGTGGAGGTAGGAATTAAGATTGAGCGTTTGTGGCAACGGATGGTTAATCTGTTGCGACAGATGGATCATATATTACAACAGATGGTTATTAATAAAAAAAATATGGTTATTGTTATTGAAAAGGTGAAAAGTCACGACTTTTTTATTATTTAATATGAAAATCGATTTGTAAATAAATAATAAGGAAATAAATGATAAACATAATTTATAACCATAAAAAAATGATTATTTAATTTTAATAATTGATGTTAATATTAAATAGGCGGCAAGTCATGCCTTTTCACCATTTTTGTTTTTAAATCTATTTTTTTAATTTATATAATAAAAAAGTCATCAATTTGAATTAATTAAGGTATATGATGATTATTGAAAAAGAGGTGAACAGTCTAACTTTTTGTCTAACACATTCAAAACAACTGATGAATCAAATTCCCCATCTGTTGAGAGTGATGAATCAGTTGTTAGAAGAAATTAAAAAAACTCCTTCAATAGATGGTCCATCTGTCGCAACAGATATTCCATATGTTGCAACAGATGGTAAATCTATTACGACAGATGGTAAATCCGTTACGACAGATGGACCATCTATTGCAACAGGTAAATAAAACGGTTATTATTAAAAGAAACAATTATTGAAAAGGTGAGAAGTATTTCATTATTTAATTGAGAAAAAATGATTATTTAATTTTAAGAACTAATTAATATTAAGAAGTCGAAAAGTCGTGACTTGTCACAATAATCAAAAGCTCACCAGTTTGATTTAATTAAGTCATTTCTTTTCACAGAAAATAAAAAGTCAGCAGTTTGAATGTAATTAGTAAAATGAAGGAGAACAGTCGTGCCTTTTTGTCTACCACATTCAAATTCAATCCTCTATAAATAGGTCTCTCCTTACTCTTTATTCTACTCCACTTTATTTATTTCTTGCATCTTGTCTTTCATATTACATCTTCAACCACTTCTCTTCAAAGAGCATATTCCTTCGTTCTCGTTGAGGTAAGGTTTTTTATGTGTGTGTAAATCTACCAGTTGGTAGTATACGTTGTATTTCATTTGGAATCTTTTCTTTACTTTTGTGTTTACGTTTTTTGTCAATTCATGTGTGTTCTAGATATGGTTGATCCTGTTTGGGACATTGCTATTCTGCGTGACATCGTGCGGGAATTTAGAGGCAGGTTAATGACCGGCAGTGGGAGTTGGTCGTCGACGTTGTGAGAGCAAGGATGTTCCAAGAGATGCGCAGGCTGAGAAGGACCTTGCTTCTGCCGATTGACGATTGACCGGCTGACAATAATAATAATAATTAGGTGATGTTTTTTCTTTTAGCGTATGTATTTTATTTTTCTATATCGGATCTACCTACCTAATGTATTTTGTTTTTGTTTAATGAAAAATTTATGTTTGGTTGACTTTGACTTTTTAATTCTTATTTAATTTAATTTTCATTCTGTCTATTTGTTCTTCTCAACAAACATGTCGAGAGTTGGACGTAAAGAACAATTTTGAATCTAGTAGCAATAGCAAGAGTTTTGAGATTGGTTATCTGTTGGTTTTGTGGCAAAAACTGTATTGTGTTGTTTCGAACAAATTACTCATCTGTTGCAACAGGTGACTAATCCAGTTCAACAAATGTCTCCTCTTTTGCAACTAAGGGTGTCAAACGGGCTGGGCTGATCAGGCCCAGCCCAGCCCAGTCCGGCCCACTTACAAATCGGTCCGGTTTGACCCGGCCCGATAAGCCCCAGGGATTTAGGATTCCGGGTTCCGGACCGATTATTTTATTGATTTGGGCCTGGTTAACCCGGCCCGGATCAAGCCCGGTTAGGGCCCGCCGGTTAACCGGCCTGCTAAGTTTTTTTTTGTTTTTTTTTTTGAAATTGGATTTAACTATAACTTAGTTTTAATATATTATTAATTTACTATCAAGTATTATTAATTTATATATGTGTATATATATCTTCTATAAACGAGTATATTTAACGGATACATGTGTATATGTTTTATAAATTAATATATAACTATATATATAATTATATATTGTAGTATATATATATATATATATATATTGTAGTATATATATATGGTAGTATATTTTATTTAAAGTAGTACATATATATTGAATGGTACGTATATATGTGTATATATCTTCTATAGACGTATATATGTTGTACAGTGTATATGTTACGAAGTTGTAGTGTATATGTTTTATAAATTAGTATATAACTATATATATAGTGTGTGTAAATATTGTAGTTTATATATATTGTAGTATATTTTATTTAAAGTTGTACATATATTGAATAGTATCTATATGTGTGTGTATATCTTCTAAAGTAGTATATATTTAACATATACGTTTGTATATGTTTTATAAATTAGTATATAACTATATATATAGTGTGTGTATATATTGTAGTGTATATATATTGTAGTGTATTTTGTATAAAGTAGTATATATATATTAAATGGTGCGTATATATGTGTATATATCTTCTATAGACGTATATATTTAATGTATACATGTGTATATATTTTATAAATTAGTATATAACTATATATATATATATTGTAGTATATATATATTGTAGTATATTTTATTTAAAGTAGTATATATATATTGAATGGTGCGTATATATATGTATATATCTTCTATAGACGTATATATTTAACGTATACATGTGTATATGTTTTATAAATTAGTATATAACTATCTATACATATATTGTAGTATATATACATATTGTAATATATGTTTTACTTAAATTAGTACATATATATTAAATGGTGTGTATATTTGTGTATATATCTTCTATAGACGTGTATATTTAATGTATACATGTGTATATGTTTTATAAATTAGTATATAACTATATATATATTGTAGTATATGTTTTACTTAAACTAGTACATATATATTGAATGATGCGTATATTTGTGTATATATCTTCTATAGATGTGTATATTTAATGTATACATGTGTGTATGCTTTATAAATTAGTATATAACTATATATATTGTAGTATATGTTTTACTTAAGGTAGTACATATATATTGAATGGTGCGTATATTTGTGTATATATCTTCTATAGACGTGCATATTTAATGTATACAAGCGTATATGCTTTATAAATTAGTATATAACTACATATACTGTAGTATATATGTGTATATATCTTCTATAGACGTATATATTTAATGTATACATGTGTATATGTTATATAAACTATTATATATTGTAGTATATATATATATATATATTGTAGTATATGTTTTACTTAAGGCAGTACACATATATTGAATGGTGCGTATATTTGTGTATATATCTTCTATAGACGTGCATATTTAATGTATACATGCGTATATGTTTTAAAAATTAGTATATAACTATATATATATTGTAGTATATGTTTTACTTAAAGTAGTACATATATATTGAATGGTGCGTATATTTGTGTACATATCTTCTATAGACGTGCATATTTAATGTATACATGCGTATATGTTTTATAAATTAGTATATAACTATATATATATTGTAGTATATGTTTTACTTAAAGTAGTACATATATATTGAATGGTGCGTATATTTGTGTATATATCTTCTATAGAATTTCATATTTAATGTATACATGCGTATATGTTTTATAAATTAGCATATAACTATATATATATTGTAGCATATACATATATTGTAGTATATGTTTTACTTAAAGTAGTATATATATATTGAATGGTGCGTATATTTGTGTATATATCTTCTATAGATGTGCATATTTAATGTATACATGCGTATATGTTTTATAAATTAGTATATAACTATATATATAAGTAGTAGACTATCTATATATTGTAGTATATGTTTTACTTAAAGTAATACATATATATTGAATGGTGCGTATATTTGTGTATATATCTTCTATAGACGTGCATATTTAATGTATACTATATATATATTGTAGTATATACATATATTGTAGTATATGTTTTACTTAAAGTAGTACATATATATTGAATGGTGTGTATATTTATGTATATATCTTCTATAGACGTGTATATTTAATGTATACATGTGTACATGTTATATAAATTAGTATATAACTATATATATATTGTAGTATATATATATATATATATTGTAGTATATGATTTACTTAAAGTTGTACATATATATTGAATGGTGCGTATATTTGTGTATATATCTTCTGTAGACATGCATATTAAATGTATACATGCGTATATATTTTATAAATTAGTATATAACTATATATATATATTATAGTGTATACATATATTGTAGTATATGTTTTACTTAAAGTAGTACATATATGTTGAATGGTGCATATATTTGTGTATATATCTTCTATACACATGTATATTTAATGTATACATGCTTATATGTTTTATAAAGTAGTATATAACTTTATAATATATATATACTTATATTTATTGTAGTATATATATGTTGTAGTATATGCTTTATTTAAAGTAGTACGTATAGTCGTATATATTGAATAGTGCGTATATATGTGTAATTGTATATAGGTGGGTAGATATTGTGTATATTGATTTTTTTTTTTTAATTTTTGATCGGGTTTGACCAAATTTTTAACCGGGTTTGACTGGGTTTAGGTGGGTTTGATCGGGTTGGGTTAAGTGGGTCGGGTTAGGGTGGTTTTTGAAAAATTTATTGTTGGGCCCGGACCGGCCCGACCCATTTAACCCCAACCCAGACCGGCCCGACCCATTTAACCCCAACCCAGCCTGGCCCGGCCCATAATCCCGATTAATTTTATAGGGCCGGTTCCGGGTTGGCCCGGCCCAGCCCACTTGACAGCCCTATTTATAATAGATAAGAGATAGATATTTGTTTGGCTATAAGTAATTTCATTAAGAATAAAATAAATATTTTAAAATTAAATGTTAGTAAAGATATAAATGTATAAACTAGCTAAAAAGGAAAGATGAATCATATATTAAATTGATAACGAGAGGATACTATTCTAAAATTACCGGCATGTGATTTTCTTTCGACATTTTCAACCGTCCAAGATGGATATTGTTATCGTGGGTTATTTTATTTTTATCCGTACAAATATAAATAGGCCAAATATTTTTTATTTTTAATCAATTCATATTTAATTTGCTCTGACCATTTGTCCTCGCTAAACGAGATCACATCGAGATTCTTTTCTGCATATCTCACTTTGAGATTTTCTTACTATGGTAACATGTTTCGCTGCAAATTTGGCATCTAACTGCTTCATTATTTTAGGGAAACAGATCACTTCTATATGATCTAGTGAAAAATAATTTATTAATTAATTAGTTTTTATGCAAAAAATGTCAACAACGGAAAGGAATTTATTAAAAATGAATCTCCCCGGTAGAGTCAAATAAACTGTTGTGAGAATTAATTATTTGAGGATTGTTATTCCAAACTCATAATTTTATCATAATTAAATGTACTTTAAAAGCTCCTTGCACTAGTTTAGTTTCCTATAAATATCACTGGCAGGGACGGCTCTACCTTAGAAAAAAATAGGCGATCGCCTTAGGCCTCCAAATTTGAGGGGCCTCATTTTTCACGATAATATATTATAGATTTTTTTATAAAAAATAAATATTATTTATAGAAAAATTATTTTTTTACATATAAAAAATAGAATTATTAGAAGTTCATATATCTAGAGTATTATGTCTCAAGAAAGATTAAATACATTAATTATATTGTTACTTAAAAAGAAATAATTAGAAAAAATCGATTATATAATTTTAAAAATAGAGGTCTCTATTTAATTTTCGCCTTAGGCCACCAATACGCTTGAGCCGCCCTTCATCAGTTAACTCGTCGATCGGTCCTTTGAATAAAATAGGCATCCTTTTTATAACTTTGAAAATTAGGCAAGAAAAGAAAAGCACAATGTCAGATTCATCGCCCGTAAGTTTCGGCATACTAGGTTGCGCTAACATAGCGCGTAAAGCATCACGCGCCATCGCGCTTGCTCCAAACGCCGTTATCTCCGCCGTCGGCAGCCGTAGCATTGAAAAAGCAACGGCGTTTGCAAAGGAAAACGGGTATCCGTCAACGACGAAGATATACGGGAGTTATGAGGCCGTTCTGGATGATCCGGAAGTGGATGCCGTCTACGTTCCTCTACCGACGAGCCTGCATGTGAAGTGGGCTGTGTTGGCGGCGCAGAAGAAGAAGCACGTTTTATTGGAGAAGCCGGTTGCGTTGAACGTGAAGGAGCTGGATGTGATCCTGGAAGAGTGTGAATCGAATGGAGTGCAGTTCATGGATGCTACTATGTGGATGCATCATCCTCGTACTGCTAAAATGAAAGAGTTCCTCTCCGATTCTCAGCGTTTTGGACACCTCAAATCGGTACATCTTCTCATTTACTTCATCAATCAGTTTCTAAATACTTGTCCTGTCATTCTTACTAAAAAAAAAATAGACGGTACACCATACTTGTCATTTTTTAAAAAATAATCAACGTAGTTTTTTGTTTTATGCGAACAAAAGCCTCATATTGTTAGCTGAAAAGATTGAAAAGCTATATGAGACCTTTTGGTGAAAATTTGTACGAATTTGATCCAAAATGGAGAATATCGTTCAGTACATAGATTAGTAGATCTAACCAAGCATGTGAAATAGACATTGACTCAAGAAAGTCCTTAAAATAAAAGTCAGTCCCTATTCCTTAGAACTTCTAGGCCTTCTACATCTAAGCAAACTAAAACTACAAAGCAGATAAAATTGAGAATAGTTAGAGACAACCATTCTTCTTTGAACTTCACCCAAGAGTTTTTCTTTCAAATCTATTTTTCTCATTTAGACTTTTTAAAGTGTTGCAATTGAATCAGCTCTTGATGCAATAGAATATGAGTTCTTGATATAAACGTAATCATAGTTGCCTAAATATCCGTCGTAGTTGAATCACAAAAAAAAAAGATAGTAGCATAGGATAGAGTAGATTTGACGATATGCCACAAGGTTATCCATGTAAAAAAAAATTGGGCTGCCACAAGTCTATTCATGTAAAAACAATTTGGGCAGACTAAGCCCACATTTATCCTTAGTTATAAATATGAAATGTCTTTATCCTTAATCATAAATATGAAAAATGGTGTAAAAATAAATATCAAATGTAGTACAAAAGAGAAAAGTAGTAATACTAAATTCAAACGAGTATAAATAAAGATAATCTAGTCAAATTATTTTCTCATTAATATTTTTCTTAAGAGTGAAAAATAAATTATGACAAGTATTTAAGAATGAATATGGTATATTCTGAAGTACTTTTTATTTGTGTACTAATCTAAAAGATTATATTATATCTTTTCAATCCTTGCTGGTGCTACCTTTGCGTGACTTGAACTCACAAGTTAGGTTTCACTACTTGAACTCAAAATGTTAGGATTGAAAGTGAAGATTGTTTAACATGAGCAATCATGTTGTCCTGTACTTTGTTTTGTTCGACATCAATTTAAAAAGACTATAGGAGCCCCCCAAAAGTGGGGTCCAAATTCTATAGTTGCTTGTCCTTTAATTTAATTTGTGAAACTATATCGATTATGTTGTTTCTATTATTTAGTTTAATAAATAATGAGAGAGAAAAATAGAAGAATCATGAAAAGGTTAAGGATGTTTGGGGTAGTTAGGTGGATTGATTTGGTTGGAGGAGAGACGAAATTACTAGGCTGAAAGAGAGACGCTCTTGGAAGATGGGCTTCACATTTTAGAATTAGCAAAAGGCGGCTTCACAAATATTCCCTTTGAACCATATTACTTGTCAGCATTTTTTATTTACACGCGTCTTGAAAAATTGGATTAAGTCATCAACAAATACTTAAATACTTTGTTTTAAAAATTCATTTGGACCTCAGATACCTCAAGTGCTAAAATTGGTACCAATCAGACACAAAATGTTGATTTGGCCGCGTGAATAGTAGAATAAATAATATTTTATTTTTTAATAAAAAAATTATATTTAAATTATTTTATTAATATAATTTTTAATTATTATATTTTCTTAATTAAAGAAAAAAAAAAAGCCCCCCCCCCTCGTCTTCCTCACCCCTACCCTCAAGTTCTTCGTCAACCCCCACCCCACCCCTGTTCATCATCAGCCCAGTCCCGTCATCATCACAACCCCCCCCCCCCCCCTCGTCGTCTAGTTTCATGAAGACAGTGCGGTGAAACTGTTTCCAAGACATCTCTATGTCGGAAAATTTGAGCTTGAAGAGTAAAGCTCATAAATTTTTCTTGAAACTAAGTAAAGCTCATAAATATATTATGCATTAAGCACAATCTTCCTTGGTTCTTTTGAAGATGATTTAGAATTAGTTAAAAGCTAGTTATTATAGAATTTTACAAGGAAATGGTGATAAATCAATCTAATTGTTAACAGATATAATACGATATCTAAACAGATATGGCTCTTATCCCCAATTCATTCACGACCTCCTAGTGTCAAAAGAAGATAATTTAGTTTTTAATCTGTTGTCTTAATTTGATCGTCGAAAAAAACGGAGAAAAGAAATAAAAATGACCAAATGGAGAAGAAGATGAGGGGGGAGGGGGGACCCGTTTTTTATTTTCATTTTTTAAAATTTTTATAATTACTATTTAATAATCAGTTTTTTATTTTTATTTTTAAAAAAAATTATAATAATTTTTTAATATTATTGGATTTAATGTCACGTGTCACCTTTTAATTCATCATTTTTGCCACATCAACGCATGTGTGTTGCACACATTTTAGTTTTAGTTGATTGACAAAAAAAGGCCTGATAGGATCAAATTTTAGATAGGTTAGGGGTCTGATAGGTACATGCCTTAATTGAGGGATCTAAGTGAATTTTCGAAATAATTTTAAGTGTCCGTCGATGACTTAAGTCTAAAAAATTAGTACATGTTTTGACTATTATATTTATAATTATGTAAATTATTTTTTGTAAAAGGATCAAGTAAATATGAAGCAGAGGTAGTATTAATTAATAAAGGAAAAATTAATGGGAAGAATGAAAAATATTTATGGTGGGTGATGCTAAAAAAATTAAAGTTGTGTGAGTTTTTATTCTTTGTTAGACAAGTGAAAATATGAGTCTTACATTGACTTTGTCCTCATGCTCTATCCTTTATTTGAGTTAGTTATTTTCTCTCTCATCTTTTTTTCACTCTATTCGTCTAACGGTATTTATCTAATATTAATTTGATAAATTTTTAAAAAATATTAAATACTCAAGATAATTTTATTATATCACCTTTGAACTAATAAATTTAGTTCTTTAGTAAAGAAATTGTATAATGAATAGTATCTAATAAAAAAAATGGATAAAAATGAGTAAATTATTATTGAGTTTTCAAACTGAACAAGTATTGTTGGACATATATTGTTTAGTAACTTGAACAGGTATTGTTGGACATATATTCTTTTAGTAACATGAATAAATATTGCCAGACAATGGTAGAAATAAATTTCACAAAAATGCTAAAGCTTTTTCTTTCTATAGAAAATGGAAAATGCTAATTTCACATATAAGGTTTAATTTTGCACATTTATAAAAATCTGATTTTTTTGTTGAAATAGTTTCACTTTATATAAAATCAGTATTTAATAGTAATAAAAATTTCTAATCCAACTTGGAGGTGTATCCAAATTTAGAAAATATGTTACAATATTTTTTTCAACTTATTTTCCACTTTTGATGTTTTATTTAAGTAAATTCATGTATTAACATTATTTTAAATATTTTTTGCAAAAAATATATATCAAATACAACTCCAACTATATATATATATATGCCAAACGCCTACTAACGATCCATTTGGTCATGAATTGTATTCACCTTATTCTGAAATATGTATGCACTTTACTCTAAAATTCTTATTTGGCCATAAAAATATTAAATACAACTTGAAATTTTAGAAAATTTTATTTGTTTTCTCTTTTATCACTTTTAAAAAAATTTCTCAAAAAAAAATCTAAAAGTTTATTTTCATAAAATAACCCCATTTAAATTATATCTCAAGTTCCAATCAAATTTTAGTTTTAAAAAAAAAATACATTTGAATTCTAAATAATTAACTCCAAATACTATTATCAAACATAACTCCAAATCAAAAATTTCAAATAAATATGTTTTTTATAGCCAAATGCCTACTAAATATTCATCGGTCGAATTATGGAATTTATTGCTCATTTTAGGGGAAAAAATATAAAACTAAATAATTTTGTGCCACCACAACTTTTTTCTCTTGCTATTGTGAATTGGGTAGGACTTAGGAGAGAAATGAAAGAAGTAAAAAAATAGTGAAAGAGGAAGAAAGTGTGGGCAAATTAAGCAAAGGATGAAAAGTTACACAACTTTTGTTGGTTGAAACTCTTCTACTATAAAGTTTTTCGGAAGAATGTACTCGATCATATTTTAATTTTCTAAGATGATAACTATTTTCGACCATCTATTTTTAGTGAAGAAAAGAAGTAAAGTGCTATGGAGGAAGTACTAAAAAACTTTGTATAGATAAATGTTTATTGGGTACATCATTCTTCTTTTTGTAATATATCAAGTGTAAAGGAGACACCATCCATTTATGCAGTAGATTGTGTCTATGTGGATTTGGTTCAAAGTGGTAATATAGTTAGAAATAAGGTATGGCCCCTGTAATGATGTACTATACTTTTGGTTATATGATAACTCGGCTCAAGCTTGTGGGAGTACACTGGGTATATTGTTATTGATATCTCGACTCAAGAATGGGAACTATTAACAACAACAACAACAACATACCCAATATAATGAATAATCCTACAAAGAAGGAAATGGGAATTGAGTGAAGGGAGGGAGGGAGGGTAAAAAGATTAGGTGTCTAGAGAAATAAAGTAGAATTGATGCAAAGCAGTTGTACCAGAGTTGTGAGAACCCGAATGATGGCTTCTGAGGTTACTGCCTTTTCCTAGCCAACTTCTCTTTACTTTGTAATCTAAGTTTGGACGCAAGACTCTTCTTTTTTGGGGATCCTTGAAGATGGTCTTATTTTTTGTTAACAGGTACATAGCACTGTTGCTTATTTTGGTGACACAGAGTTTCTTAAGAATAACATTCGTGTAAAGGCTGATCTTGATGCTCTAGGTGCCCTAGGCGATGTTGGTTGGTACTGTATACGCGCAATCTTGTGGACTACTGATTATGAATTGCCCAAAACAGTGACAGCTCTGCGTGATCCAGAACTAAATGAAGTCGGAGTTATCTTATCTTGTGGCGCTTCTTTGAGTTGGAAAGACGGAAGGATAGCAACTTTTTACTGTTCTCTTTTAACCAATATCGCCATGGATATCGTTGCTAGTGGATCCAAAGGAAATTTGCGGGTTCATGACTTTGTAATTCCATTTCAAGAAAATGTTGCTCCGTTTTACACGATGGAAAATTCAAGGTTTGGTGAACTTGCTACTGTGATTCATCCTGCACCAACTGAGCAACAAGTCGGGACAGATCTTCCTCAAGAGGCTCTCATGGTAAAGGAGTTCTCTAACCTGGTTGGAAGTATCAAAGGGAAAGATTATAAACCTGACAAGAAGTGGCCAACAATTAGTAGAAAGACACAACTTGTGGTGGATGCTGTCAAGGCATCAATTGAGAAAGGTTTCGAGCCCGTTGAGGTCATCTATTAGTTGGTGTTCACCTATCTTTCCTGTGTAATCGGAACACACTATATTATTGTATCTAAACATGGTATTCACTGAATTGGCCGTGCTGTATTTTTGAATAAGGCGTTAGCTGACTGTTATCTTTTATGTATTCGGGTACAAGAATCTGTAAATAAGAAACACAAACTTCAACACTAGTTCAAGTCCAAGACAAGAACACTTATGAAGTTCTGTAACACCTTCAACACTAGATTACGAATAATCTATCTAAGAAGTGTGTTAAGATTCAGAAAAGAGATGAAACAGAATTTAAGACCAAGTCCTCCAAATTCACGGAGTGTCCTTAAGGAATAATTCCCCTCACTGTACCCGAGGTTTCGGAATCTTCTTCCCAGGATAAAATGGTCTTCAATCCGAACAATAGCGGTACCTCAAATTGTTGGATTCAGCGAACTCACTCAACAGTTTGATAGATCACACAGAAAGTTTTTCAAGACAAGAAAAGAGTTTTTTATTTCAGAAAATTTGTACCTAAACCTGTGGATGAAAGCAGGATTATATAGCCAACATGTACCTCTTCTGAAAAGTAGCAATGGTTCACTTAAAAGGTGTGACCTTTCTGGAAAAGCCATGTCTATTTGTCCAAAGAATGTGTCTTTTCCGAACAAGCATACCATTTCATGAATCAGTGTGTCATTTAGTTGAAGGGTTGCATCCCTTCGTCTCAGCACTACACTGTTTCAAAACACTGTTTCGGAATCTGCATGCATGCCTATAAATGGAGTACCAAAACACAGAAAAAAGTTGTGTTTTTCCCTTTGGTATTTTCAAACTGAATTTTTGTTCCAAATCCAAATCTGAAGCCGAGCCGAGCGAGCGACGACGACGACGGCGCGAGGCATCTCTTATTTCTTGCCTCACTTACCATGTGGAGTAAGTGTTCCTTATTTTAAACACTCACAAGTTCTCTTCTTCCACCAATGTGGAAGAAAGAGTGAACTTTCCAATTTGGGAGTACACTTTCTAAATAGGTGTCTCCCTTCTCCACCATTTTTTCCTTTATTTTTTCATTCATACTTTTTCATATACTTTGAACCCAAAAATCCCCCACATGAATGGAAAATGGTTATTTTTCGTAAAATTTTTACGGACAAGTATGTGATCATCAAGCAAAGACTGATTGCACCTGGATAAGTGGATTTCCCTTTGAACTTTCCATAGTGAACATGCATCGAATGCACTCGGTCAATCGGTAGATTTGATATCTTTGAACCGTCGAGCTTTAGTGTACACCTAGATAACACATGTCACACAACCAACCTTTTACCGTTTATGGTTCTCACGATTTTGTTCTTTTCAGCCGTGAACACGTCCCGGTTTCATGAGAGCTTAGAGAATAAG
Source organism: Capsicum pubescens (assembly GCA_030864215.1). Taxonomy (NCBI): domain Eukaryota; kingdom Viridiplantae; phylum Streptophyta; class Magnoliopsida; order Solanales; family Solanaceae; genus Capsicum; species Capsicum pubescens. The sequence continues at coordinate 43,733,573 of CM061541.1, forward strand.
CCTTTACTAACATTCTCCTTGAAGCGGCTTCCACTTCACCCTCACATAGGTGATTTCTATACGTTCAATCCTATAGATTAAACTATTTGGTCAAATCTACCAAATTTAGATAATCATTAAAAGACTTTTCACCTTAAGTCTTATCCTTGTTTACTAAACACTGTCTACATCACGAGAATGGGTTGGGTAATTGACAATGTTGAACCTGTCAGACACAACTTTGTTAAATCTCCTTGAACCTAGCTCTTGGGATCTCCAGTCTGCTAGGTAAAGTTACCGCCATGCTGACTTGTCCTAGGCCTTAAACCCATTCCCTTGGATGTCATTTCCACTCCTTCTCTATATAGGCCTTTTGTAAGTAGATCCGACACATTATCCTTTGACTTAACATAGTCAACAGTGATAATTCTACTAAAGAGAAGTTCCCTAACGGTATTATGTCTTCATCGTACGTGACGAGATTTACTGTTGTACAGCATGCTCCCTGCCCTACCTATTGTCGCTTGGCTATCACAGTGTATACATATCGGTGCCACTGGTTTGGGCCAATAAGGAATATCTTCCAAGAAATTCCGGAGCCATTCTGCTTCTTCACCGGCTTTATCCAATGCGATAAATTCAGATTCCATTTTAGAGCGAGCAATACATGTCTGTTTGGATGATTTTCAAGAGATTGCACCTCCACTGATAGTAAATACATATCCACTCGTGGATTTTACTTCATTCAATCCGGCGATCTAATTTGCATCACTATGTCCTTCAAGTACTGCGGGATATTTATTATAATGCAAAGCATAGTCTTGAGTGTATTTAAGATACCCCAAAACTCTTTTCATTGCCATCCAATGAATTTTGTTGGGATTACTCGTGTACCGACTCAAATATCTGGTCGTGTACAGTTCATTATATACATTAAACATCCCAATACTCTTGCGTACTCCAATTGTGAGTCACTTTCACCTTCATTCTTTCGAAGTGCAAAACTCACATCCAATGAAGTCTTGGCAATACCGAATTTCATATACTTGAATTTATCAAGTACCTTTTTTATATAATGAGACTGTGACAATGTCAACCCTTATGGAGTTCTATGGATTCTTATACCTAAGATTACATCCGCAACTCCAAGGTTTTTCATGTCGAACTTTCTCCTCGAGCATTCGTTTCGTTGCATTTATGTCAGAAATATCTCTACTGATTATCAACATATCATCTACATATAAACACACAATGACTTGGTGATTTGGAGTGTCTTTAATATAAGCACATTTATCACATTCATTTATTTTGAACCCGTTTGACAACATGGTTTGGTCAAACTTCGCATGTCATTGTTTAGATGCTTGCTTTAGTCCATACAATGACTTAATAAGTTTACACACCTTATTCTCCTTTCCTGGAACCACAAAACCCTCAGGTTGTTCCATGTATATTTCTTCTTCCAATTCTCCATTTAGGAATGCGGTTTTCACATCCATTTGATGGATTTCAAGGCTATATACCGTCGCCAAGGCAATTAACATTCGAATCAATGTTATCCTTGTTACTGGCGAGTATGTATCAAAGTAATCAAGGCCTTCTTTTTGTTTGAAGCCTTTTACTACAAGTCTTGCCTTGTATTTGTCAATAGTACCATCCGCTTTCATTTTCCTTTTGAAGATCCATTTAGAACTTAAAGGTTTATTTCCTGGAGGAAGATCAACCAATTCTCACGTATGGTTGCTTAAGATTGAATCAATCTCACTGTTGACTGCCTCTTTCCAAAAGGATGAGTCTGACGACGACATCGTTTTTTTAAATGTTTGAGGCTCATTTTCTAAGAGAAATGTTACAAAATCTGATCCAAATGAAGTAGACATTCTTTGACGTGTACTACGTCTTGGAATCTCTTCATTATGTACATTCTCACTTGGTTCATCTCGATGTCGTTTAGATCCTCCACTAGACTGTTCATGTCTAATTTTATACGGGTAAATATTTTCAAAGAATTTAGCATTATCTGATTCAATTACCGTATTTTTATTTATATCCAAATGTTTGGATTTATGAACCAAAAAATGACATGCTTTATTGCTTTTAGCATATCCTATGAACACGCAGTCCCCAGTCTTAGGTCCTATCTTAACCCTTTTAGGCATAGGAACTTGGATCTTTTCTAGACACCCCCACACTTTGAAATATTTCAAGTTGGGTTTCCTTCCTTTCCATTTTTCATAAGGAATTGATTGTGTCTTACTATGGGAAACTCTATTGAGTATACGATTGGATGTAAGGATAGCCTCCCCTCCCCACACATAAGTTTTGCGGTAAACCAGAACTTATAAGTAAGGCATTCATCATTTCCTTCAACGTTTGGTTTTTTCTTTTCGCAATTCCGTTAGATTGAGGTGAATACGGGGCTGTAGTTTGATGGAAGATTCCATTCTCTACACATATTTCAGCAAAGGGAGATTCATATTTTCCGCACCTGTCACTTTTTATCATTTTTATCTTTTTTCTCTAACTGATTTTCTACTTCATTTTTGTATTGCCTAAACGTATCTATTGCTTTATCCTTACTATTTAGCAAGTAGACATAACAATATCTAGTGCAATCATCAATAAAAGTTATGAAATACTTTTTTCCACCACGTGATGGTGTTGACTTCATATCACAAATGTCAGTGTGTACTAAGTCTAAAGGATTGGAATTCCTTTCAACGGACTTATAAGGATTTTTTTACATACTTTGATTTCACACACGCTTGACATTTTGATTTATTGCACTCAAAGTTTGGCAAAACTTCTAAGTTAATCAGTTTTCGTAACGTTTTGTAATTAACATGGCCTAAACGTTCAAGCCATAAATTATAAGACTCAAGCAAGTAAGAAGAATTTGAACTTTTATTTATTTCAACATTCATTACATTCATCTTATAAAGGCCCTCGGTGAGATAGCATTTTCCTACATACACTTCTCCTTTGCTAATTATAATTTTTCCAGAAATGGTTACACATTTGAATCCGTTCTTGTCTAGAAGTGAAAGAGAAATCAAGTTCCTACGTAATTCAGGAACGTACAAGACATTGTTAAGTGTCAAGACCTTTCCTGAAGTCATTTTCAAGCCCACTTTTCCTGTTCCTTCTACCTTAGCCGTAGCGGAGTTAGCCATGTAGATCATTTCTTCTACTTGAGCTGGAGCAAATGACGAAAACAACTCTTTGTTGGCACAAACATGGCGGGTGGCACCAGAATCCATCCACCACTCGCGAGGATTCCCCACCAAGTTGCATTCTGAAAACATAGCACACAGATCATCACATTCTTTGTTGAACTCAATCATATTTGCTTGGTCCTTTTTCTTGCCTTTCTTAGGGGCACGACAATCCATGGACTTATGGCCAATCTTGCCACAATTGAAGCATTTTCCCTTGAATTTCTTCTTAGGTTGATTGCTTCTTTGTTCAACTTTTTTTTTCTTAGAATTATTCTGGTCATCTTCTATAATATGTGCTCCATTAATTGTAGAATTTCCTTTTGACCTTCTCTCGGCAGCCTTATTATTCTCTTCAATACGCAGTCGGACAATAAGATCTTCGACAGTCATCTCCTTGCATTTGTGCTTCAAGTAGTTTTTTAAGTCTTTCCACATAGGTGGTAGCTTCTCAATGATCGTTGTTACTTGAAATGCATCATTCACAATCAAACCTACAAAACAGTTTATGTGAGTACTAAGAACATTTTCAATTTGTTCAACTAAGGTATTTTTCAAAGATATACCTTCTGCTAGGAGATCGTGAATGATTACTTGCAATTCCTACACTTGAGAGACAACCAATTTGCTATCTATCATTTTAAACTCCAAAAACCTTGCAACAAAGAATTTCTTAATCCCCGCATCCTCTATCTTGTATTTCCATTCCAGTGCCCCCATAATTCTTTCGATGTCTTAGTTCCACTGTAAACATTATAGAGGTTATCTTGGAGATCACTCAAGATATAATTCCTGCAAAGGAAGTTTGAGTGCTTTCAAGCCTCTACAATCATGAAATGCTCTTTGTTCGAGGTTCTTTCGGGCACCTCAGGAGCATCCTCACTAGTGAACCTTTGAAGGCATAGAGTGGTGAGGTAAAAGAACATCTTTTGCTGCCATCGCTTAAAGTCAATGCCCGCAAATTTTTTGGGCTTCTCCGCAGGCACCATTGGTTGCGGAGCATTTGCTCGACTTGTTGAGGCAATACTAGTTGCCCTCACAATCGTAACCGCATCTTGCATTTGACTTTCGTTAGTCATTTTTCCTGTCACCACAAGACAATAAAATTTAGTATTTTCAGATTACTATTTATAAAGTTAAACAACTTTAAACTCTTCTTCTTGTTTCTAGTTAACTATGAAGTTTTTATGACTTCCAATCGTCAACCGAATGATCTTTAACTTGTAATGAAGATTTTATGTCTTCGAATCACTAGTTAAGTTCAAACGGAGTAGAAAGCTTAAAGTTTTAATCTCCAAAAACAAGCAATACAAATTCTGCAAAGATTATTCCTTAAGATTGTTATCTTTTATGTATTCGGGTACAAGAATCTGAAATAAGAAACACAAACTTCAACACTAGTTCAAGTCCAAGACAAGAACACTTATGAAGTTCTGTAACACCTTCAATACTAGATTACGAATAATCTATCTATGAAGTGTGTTAAGATTCAGAAAAGAGATGAAACAGAATTTCAGACCAAGTCCTCCGAATTCACGGAGTGTCCTTAAGGAATAATTCCCCTCACTGTACCCGAGGTTTTGGAATCTTCCTCCCAGGATGAAATGGCCTTCAATCCGAACAATAGCGGTACCTCAAATTGTTGGATTCAGCGAACTTACTCAACGGTACGATAGATCACACAGAAAGTTTTTCAAGACAAGAAGAGAGTTTTTTAATTCAGAAAATTTGTACCTAAACCTGTGGATGAAAGCAGGTTTATATAGCCAACATGTGCCTCTTCTGAAAAGTGGCAATGGTTCACTTAAAAGGTGTGAACTTTCTGGAAAAGCCATGTATGTTCTTCCAAAGAATGTGTCTTTTCCGATCAGGCATACCACTTCATGAATCAGTGTGTCACTTCGTTGAAAAGTTGCATGCCTTCGTTTCAGCACTGCACTGTTTCGAAACACTGTTTCGGAATCTGCATCCATGCATATAAATGGAGTATCAAAACACAGAAAAAGTTCTGTTTTTTCCTTTTTCGAACTGAATCGATCATTTTTCAAATCCAAAGCCGAGCGAGCGATGACGACAGCGCGAGGCATCTCTTATTTCTTGCCTCACTTACCATGTGGAGTAAGTGTTCCTTATTTTAAACACTCGCAAGTTCTCTTCTTCCACCAATGTGGGAGAAAGAGTGAACTTTCCAATTTGGGAGTACACTTTCTAAATTGGTGTCTCCCTTCTCCACCATTTTTTCTTCCATTTGTTCATTCACACTTTTTCATATACTTTGAACCCAACACTGACTTCTTCCATTGTAGTCTCAGTTTGTCAAGCTCTTCCATTGTAGTCTCAGTTTGTCAAGCTCAACCCACCCTTTTACCACTCCTAGACGGAGATAATTGGCCCCTCGCTAAAAGAGTTCAGGTCGAAATTCTTTTCGGCATATCTCACATCGAGATTTTTTACTGCATTGTTTTGGGTATTGGCCTTGGATTATGAGAGCAAGGTTTGACCATAACAATGCGAATTTGGCATCTCACTTTATTTTAACAAAGATAATTTGATGTGATTCAGTGAAAAATAACTTATTAATTAATCATTTTGATGCACAACTAATCAACAACGAAAATGATTTTGTTAAAAATGGATCTCTGTGATGGAATCAAAAATGGCAACTTGTTCTGATAATGACTAAGGAGTTACCAAGTCGTGGACCCTATCTCATTTGGTTCCATTAGCAACTCCATTTATGGACCACGGACATATTGGCTTCACGTATGCTTTTGGCACTTGAGATGCTTCAAGATTTGATTTGAAAATAGATATGCCTTTCAATTAGTCCATGTAATCGGGGAATTTATCGTTCGGGCTTAATCATTTGGACCAAAAGATTCTAAGGGTGTCATGTCAATGAAAAAAAGAAAAGTTGCTATCTTTGGCCTTATCAATAATTTCAAACACCCATGTTACATACATGGTAAACAAACTGAGGCTACAATGGATGTAGTCAGGATAAGGCCTTATTCAGAAATACAACAGCCAAGTGAATACAACATTCAGATAGAACAACATAGCGTTCGGATTACACAAGGAAAATAACTGAACACCAACCAATTAATAGATGACCTCAACAGGCTCGAAACCATTTTCAATTGATGCCTTGACAGCATCCACCACAAGTTGTGTCTTTCTACTAATTGTTGGCCACTTGTTGTCAGGTTTACAACCTTTCTCTTTGATATTTCCGACCAGGTTAGAGAACTCCTTTATCATGAAAGCCTCCTGAGGAAGATCTATCCTGACTTGTTGCTCACTTGGTGCAGGTTGAATCGATATAGCAAGTTCACCAAATCTCGAACCTTCCACTGTGTAAAACGGAGCCACATTCTCTTGGAATGGAATTACAAAGTCATGGACACGCAAGTTACCTTTGGTTCCGCTAACAACAATATCCATGGCCATATTGGTTAAAAACGAACAATAAAAAGATGCTACCTTTCCGTCTTTCCAATTCAAAGAAGCGCCACAAGATAGGATAACTCCAGCTTCATTCCATTCTGGACCACGTAAAGCTGTCACTGTTTTGGGCAACTCGTAATCAGTAGCCCACAACATTGCACGAATAGTGTACCAACCAGCATCTCCTAGAGCGCCTAGACCATCAAGATCAGCCTTTACACGAATGTCATTCTTAAGAAACTCCGAGTTACCAAGATAAGGTATAAGTGCTATGTACCTGTTAACAGAAAACAAGACCATCTTCAAGGATCCCTATAAAGAAAGACAGAAAAAATAAAACTGAAATAAGAGGACGATATACCCATTTGAGTTGTCCAAAACGCTGAGAATCAGAGAGAAACTCTTTCATGATAGCAGTACGAGGATGATGCATCCACAAAGTAGCATCCATGTACTGCACCCCATTCGACTCACATTCTTCCAGTATCGCATCCAGCTCCTTCACGTTCAACGCAACCGGCTTCTCCAACAAAACGTGTTTCTTCTTCCGGGCTGCCAACACAGCCCATTTCACATGCATGCTAGTCGGAAGGGGAATGTACGCGACATCCACTTCAGGATCATCCAGAACGGCCTCATAGCTCCCATAAACCTTCGTAGTTGACGGATACCCGTTTTCCTTAGCAAATGCCGTTGCTTTTTTCTATCGTACGGCTGCCAATGGCGGAGATAGTGGCGTTTGGAGTAAGTGCGATGGCGCGTGATACTTTACGAGCTATTTCAGCGCAACATAATATACCAAAACGTGCAGGCGATGACTCTGCCATTATTTTTTTCTTCCTCAAAAATTGGAAACTTAGCCAAAGCACCAACAAGATAACTGATGAAGGAATAGTGGAAATGAATGGACTAGCCCTCCATTTATTACTTCCAACTTATAAACCACTACTATTCCTATTTAGGATGAGATAGAGAGGCTCCTACCACGGACACAATATATATCTCCCAATTTATGGTGACACAAATGAAATTTGAAGCCAATCAATTTTTTTTTAATATTTTAAGTTATTAATTTTTATAATTTATAATATTTGTTACATAAGGTCCGTATGCCCAGGAATAATTACAGTAGACAATAGACATGTCATGTGCATATCAGTAGTTTTCATCAGGAGAAAAATCACGTGCCAAAAACTCAAAAAAAAAAAAAAAAAACTGCAAATTGAGTGCAACCTGTGACCAAAAAATTCAAGTGGAGCCCGCATGAATCTCCGAAGCCAATAAAACAATCAATTAATGCACAATAATATGACAAAATGCGTATAATACACATGGGTTCCTACCAGCTAGAGCGTGTTAACAAAAATAATGTATATATTATTTTTGTGTGTTATTAATTTTTTTGTTAAGAATATTTTTTAAATTTATGTTAGTTACAGACTTAAGTTTTGTGCACTATTAGTATATAAATATTCTACACAATTAGGTAAACTTAGATTTATAGGTTATTCAATTTATTTTTTCAATTTTTATGTAAAAATTAGGTAACCTACAATAGTAGGTCAAGTTTACCTGATAGTGTAAAATATTTTGTACATTGACAATGCACAAAACTTAAGTTTGTAAGGATCGTTTGATGGAGTGTATAAGAATGCTGTAAAATATAGTGTAGCAGTTAGGGGTGGGCATCCAGTACTTTGGTTCGGGTTCGGTTTTTTTATTACGGGTTTTTTGGTTTTCGGTTATGAAATTAGGTGTACCCAAAACCGAACCGAATTAGTTCGGTTCTGTTCGGTTTATTTATATTTCGGTTCAATTTTATTCGGTTTAATAATTTCGATTTTTTGGTTTTGGGCCTATTTAATGGACTAAATTATATTTGTAAATCGGACTAGTTTAACTTTCTTACGTTAAAGAAAAATCAATATAAGCTTGTAAAGTTTTCTAGGTGACAAATAAGAATAATCACCTCCAATGCAAAAATCAGATGGAGGACTATATATTAACTTTCGGTTGCAAAAATCAGATGGAGGACTATATATTAACTTTCGGTTGCAAAAATCAATGAAAAACGTAACTTTTAATTTCAATTGCTGAATGTATTTAGATTTTGGGGCTTTGGGTTGTAGGCAGTAGTGGATTGTAGCTAAAGCCTAATAGCTTATGGGCTTATATATTATAAATATTAAATAATAAATATATATTATATACATTAATACATATATATATATATAATAATTTAAAAAAGTATATTAAAAATTTCGGTTTAAACCGAAAATCAAATTACGTCAACCTAAAAATCAAAAATCAAATCGAAATATCAAATTATAAAAAAATAAATCAAAATCGAACCGAAAAAACAAAAAATCAAAATCGGAAAACCGAAATAATTCGGTTCGGTTCGGTAGTTTGGTTTTTCGGTATTTATGCCCACCCCTAGTAGCAGTAATGCTTGTATTAGTAGTGTTTGTATTAGTTATGCTTGTATTAGTTATACTTTTATTTTTCTTATACAGTGTTTGATTTGATGTATTAAATATAACATAAATTAAATAATTTCTTAAAAACGAATTTATAATAATACCCTCCACATATATATCAGAAAGAAAGCAAAAAAAAAAATGGGGGATAATTGTGTCTTATTCATGTTAATGCATGCATTAGATCAATTGTATTATTAATGCTATGGATTTTGAAGTATTAGTAATACACACCTCAATACAGAATAAACTGTATAATTAATGCAAGACATTAGTTATACAAAGGTTAAAAATGTAGCAAACGATGTACTAATAATATACAAGACTAATGCATGCATTATTTTTATTAATACACTGTATCAAACGATTCATTACTTATATACACTATTGTATATTGAGTTATATATTACTAATATCACAATTTTCTATGCATAAATAATAGAGTTGTCAATACGGGTTGGCCCAGCCCATACGGGCTTTGAGTTTGACAGGTCAGGTCGGGCTGGTCCATTTAAATGACGGTCCAAAAAACACCAAGCCCACGCTATTATCCTCTGGGTTGCGGGCCTCACGGGCCAGCCCACTTTTTAAAAAATAATATTTTATAATTTAATTTTACACTGTTAATAAACATAAATATTTATCACACAATAACACATAGTATTAATGTTTGTTAATCAAAAGGGAGCCAGAGCTCGAATCACCCAAAGTAGGAAGAAAACGAAGAGGTGGCACTACTCAATCGGAAACATCACGATTGAAAGTCGATGGCGCGTTGAGGGAGATATAGTGAAAAGGAGGTGGCTAGCTGAACTAAGGAAATTACGAAAGTGAAGAGTACAATGTACTCTTTATGTTTTAGTGGTAGATATTTAATTATTTTATTATTTATTAGATAGGAAAGTAGAAAACTTTCCAGTTTTCATTTTCTTTGTTAATGGAACCGGTCAATGGTCATCATTGGACTTGATTATTTTTTAACTCTTTTATTATTTTCAGTATTTTATTTTATTTTATTTTTAAATTATTTATTATTTGACTGACGGGCCGGCCCACGGGCTAGCCCAACCCACATTCCTCAAGCCCTACGGGCCATGGACTTATCCGGGCCAGACTAAAAAGCCATGTTCTTAAATGGGCTGCAAAAATTGAAGCCCACCCCATCAAATTACAGGTCGGGCTGGCCCACCAGGCCTTGGCCCATATTGACGGCTCTAATTAATAACATAAAATATTTCAACACATGCATTAACTTATTAAATAATAAATTTATCCCTCAAATATTTATCAATTCCTTTTTTCATCAAAATTACATTTCCCAATTCATTTTCTCACCATCTTTGGTTGTAACTGTTGGGTTCAATTGAATGTGTGAATGGAAAATTGAGGGAATTATTGGAGGAAAAGTGAGCTCACACTTAAAGAAAAGTATACTTCTCTCACATTAGTGAGAGAAAGCAACTTTCATGTGTTTTTATTAAGAAACACACCTTCAAGTGGATAGTGAAGCAAGAATCAAGAGTTACCACGCACCTTCGTCGTCGTTCGCTTGGCTTCGGATAAAGAGATTAATTTTTTAAACAAAGTTTATTTGAAACTTGAAAAAATAAGTGAAATTATTAATTCAAAAATCCAACAAAATTATTTTTCTCCATGAACGTCATGCAAATGCATGCAGAAACGCAACTCGTAAGGGACGCAACCCTTCAAGGAAATGCCACACTATTTTGAAAAAGGTGTAACTGTTCAGAAAAAACACACTGCTTCGGAAGGAACAAACATGGTTGTTTCGAAATGATACACCTTTTCATGAACCCTTGCTTTCTTTCTGAAGGGATACTTGATGGCTATAAATACCTGAATTTTTTCTCAGGTATGTACATAATTTTGAGTACTCAAAAACACTCTTCTTCTTCCAAAAAAATTTTGTGATCATCAGCCGTTGAGTGTGTTTGAAGAATTTGAACGTTTGAGGTACCGCTACATTCAGATTGTGAGCCATTTCATCTTGAGAGGAAAAATTTTGCAACCTCGGGTACTTGAGGGGAATTAATTCCTTAAGGACACTCCGTGAAATCGGAGGACTTGGTTCTATTTCTACTTCATCTTATTTCTTTTAAATCAACATACTTCTTTGATAGTTCATGTTGAACTTGTATTGAAGGTGTTAACACTTCATTATTGTTCTTGAAATTGTCTTGAACTTGTGTTGAAGTGTACTGTGTAAACATACAGATTGTGTACCTGAAACAACAGTAAAAAGTTGTCTCCTTCTTTATCCGTACTTTTCATGAAAGAGGGTGATTTTTTACACGTCTTCTTTCTTTTTCTTAATTAATCATTGCTTTATTTTTCTCCACGAGGTTACTAATCCTATCAAATCTATATTTTAGTCATCGTTTGATTATTCTTATTTTTCGATTTCTTTCTTTTTATTCTGGCCAAAATTTCATCGAGTTCATTGCCTGGCTTTTTAAGTCTAGAAAAGAAGTGAAAATTGGGTTGTCCTTTTCTACTACATTAGTTGTTGTTGCTTCCTTCCTTGAAGAGAGAGTGTACAAAGAAGGATATTTTGATAAATAAACATCTTTTTATAAAAAATATGTAAATATATTTTATTTTAATACATCAAATCAAACGTTATGCAAGAAATAATATCTGCATAACTAATACCAATATTATTAATACTTGCATTAGTAATATGCAAACATTACTAATATGTGTTATTCAACATTATTTTTAGGCTTAAGTCATCGATAGATTCTTAAACTTGCCTTCATATTTTACTTAGACACCTTAACTCAGTGTTGTACCTATTGAACACTTGAACAACCCAAAATTCATACCTATTAGATATTTTTTGACAATCAATCAAAAATATAAAATGTGCAATACACTCACGATGACGCGGTAAAATGATCATTTAAAAAATCATAGCAAATGGATATAAAAAAATAACTATGAGTTAAAAAAAATCATATTTGACAAAAGACATGATTTTTCCCCCGAACTTGTCCGCTCAACTTACTTTAGCACTTAAACTAAACTTCTGTTTATTTACCCCTTAACATCTTTAAAGTGTATTTATTTCACCCCTAATGCTGACGTGACACTTTTTTTATAAAAAGGGCGCGTTTATTTATTAAAAATAATAATTTTAGTAATATTATATTTAAAATATAATTAAAAAAAAATAGACACTTTTTTCTTCTTTCTTCTTCAAAACATCATCAACAACAATACTTAAATTCCTCCATTAACAACCTCAAATACATTCTTCATCAACACTCTCCGTTAATTTTTTTCATATTCCTCCATTAACACCACCAAAAAATAACCACTAAGACACTAAATTAAAAAAAATTCTCCATTAAACACCCAACTTTCATCTTGAAGATAAAGCATCTAATTTTCATTCAAATTTCTTAGATCCATTTGTTAAAAAAACACCCAACATAATCTTTTTCTCACCTCATTCAGATTCATTTGTTAAAGAAAAAATCTTTACAACTTTCACATGAAACTATTCCAAAGAATAATTAATTAAAACGAAAACACAAATGCCGAAGCACTTATTGTTTGAACAAATTGATAATTTAGATGTAAAATGATTATTTTGTTTGTATTCATGGCTGCACTTTGGCAGTTTAAAGGGTGATTTTTACCCAGGTTCAAATCATGGTAGGTACCCCATTGCTATCATAAAATTAATGTTGTTGATCTTTAATTACCATTTTCTATAAATTAAACTTTTAATTACTATAACTAAAATAAGAAAACAAACTTTGGCTGCGGAATTATTCTTTGCATTGGAAGTTTGCAGAGGTGGAGGCTGGACCGGCGGGGGATGGGGTGAGGACAGATCTGGACAAGAAGAAGGGGGGTTGGGGGGGGGGGCAAAGAAAAGGGAAAAAATGTGTTTGCATGGGTGGGAGTGGACGGGGGTGGGGGTGGGGGTTAGATCGAGAGAACGAAAGAACTGGGGAGGGGGGGGAGGGGGGGGGGGGGAAGGTGGAGTGGTTTGAAGATAGAGAATTGGGGGAGGGGGGTTATTTTCTTTATTTAAAAATATTTTATATATATATTTAAAAATATTTATATATATATATATATAATATGTATATATATTTATATATATTATAGATATATTTAATAAATATTTTACTTGTGTGACGCTGACATGGTGTTGATGTGTGGGCGAGTGTAACACACTCTCCGTGTGAGAGTGGTATTATATATTAAGGGGTGAAATAAATACACTTTAAAGATGTTAAGGGGGTAAATAAATAGAAGTTTAGTTTAAGTGCTAATATAAGTTGAGCGGACAAGGGAGATCATGTCTTTTCTCATTATATTTAAATGTTAAGCCCATTCTAACCAGCCACCTCCCCCACCCTACTCCATCAACGACATCTCCGTTGCCATCATTTTCATTCGTCATCGGCCAAATATTTCAACCTCATTATGGAGCAAAAATTCAAAATAATAACCAATGAAAAATTATTAAACAAACTCAAGAAAGCACCAAATTCATAAACATGGACGAATCGTTGATAACAAAGAATAAATTTTCATCTAATAATCAAGAAAATATGAAATAAATTAGAAAAAAATGGTCTTTTTCTACGTTTTCTTTTTTTTTTCTAGGAAATGAATGGAATGAAGAAGTTTGAATTCGTTACGTTGGTTCAAATTATTATAAACTCAATCTTATAATGATTTATTTTTCTTTTACGTTTTCTTCCTTATTTGTACTTTAAATTTAAAACTTTTTTTCTTATAATTTTTTTCTGGATGTGTTTATTATTTTATTTCAAATATGTTAGATGAGAAAGAGAAGAGGCGGGAGAGAAAGAGTAGGAGACAGATAGAGATATATAGAGAAATTATAAGATTTAAATATTTTAATGGTGGTTTTCGTATTTTTGGAGAAGAAGGCGGCGGGCGGTGACAGCAGATGTAGAAAAAAATTATAATGAAAATTGAAGAAGATCAAAAAAAAAATCAGCCAAAAGCACTTTCACGCGCCATTCTCAAGTGGCTTACACTTATTATGCCATGTCAGTGAAAAAATGCTTATGCGTGTGGTTCAAATTCAGAGTAGTACAGGTGTTCAATATGTAAGGTTGAGTTGAGTGATCCAAGTGAAATTGCAAAATAAGTTTAAGAATCTATCAATGACCTAAGGCTTATTTTTATAAACTCTACTAAACAACCCTTCTATCACGGTATTATGACAAAATGACCGAAATACCTGTAAAATGTTAGAAGCATGTTTAATTGACTTCGTGCCTGACTCAGATGCTTAACTCCCTTCTATATATAAGAGAAAGTGGATACTTAAAATGATTTGATATACCTTTAAAACAAAGTATAAAATATAATGTGTGTTTGATATGAAAGAAAATATTTTGAAGGAAAAAAATAAATTGTTATTTATTTTCTTGGATGTGTTCAGTATGTCAATATAAAAATTGTTTTTAATATATTTATATATAATTTAGACAAACATAATAAAAGATAAGGGTGAGAGCGTGGGACTATGAGGGTGTGAGGTGAAAAATAGATATTCTATCCGTCTTATTTTATGTGATATTTTTTTTTATCCATTTAAAAAGAATGTTACTGTACTATAATTAAAAACATTAGTTTAAAATTTCTTTTATAAATCTAATGAAGTAATTTATAGTTACACAAATATTTGATGATTGTCTTAAACCTCAAACTTCAAATTTTTTTTCTTTTTTTTAAATATCATGTCAATCAAAAGGATGCCACATAACTGAAAGAACGAAAGTATATTAAAGGATATAAAGAACATTAATAAATATGTCACTTGTAAAATTTATTTATTTGACTCAATTATTTTTAATAAGCACGGTAATTAAATTAAATGTACCGGAGGGGGGAAGATTATTGCCTGTGTGCTTGTTTGTTGACAAACCCATCGATAGCCCCTTAAACTTGTCCCTAAAATTCACTTAGGCCCCTAAACTAAGGCTTGTACCTATCAAACCCCAAAACCATCCAATTTTGTTCCAATTGGGCATTTTTTATTTATGTGGCACTCCGCGTGTTGTCCACTCACTAGGGGCGCGTGAGACTCGTTTTTTTGAATAATTATCCAATAGAAAGGTGCCAAGTGGCACTGAGCCCCAAACAATATTAATTGAAAAATTTATATTTAAATTAATTTATTAATATAATTTTTAATTTCTTAATCTTTTTTTAAAAAAAGCACCCCACCCCCCGGTATCATCTTCTTCACAGCACCCCACCCCCTGCGTCTTCAACCCCAACCCACCCCGCCTCTTCATCGTCTTCAACTCCACCCCACCCCGCATCTTCATCGTCTTCAACCCCAACCTATCCCCGCATCTTCACATAAACAATTTCTTTTTAATCCACCATAATTATCCTCATTTCTTGAACAATTCCAACAAAATTCACTGTTTTTTCCTTCATTAGTATCACCATTTCTTGAAAAATTACAACAAACATCACTTTTTTATTGAAAAATTACTAGAAAGTTCACTTTTTTCTCCATTAATATCACCATTTTATGAAAATTTTTAAGAAAAATATTTTTTTTTAGACCCTCTTTATATTCTTGAAGTAGATTTTAAACAAAAAAAAATTATGTATGTGTTTTTGAGGTTCACAGTGAAGCAAAATTACCTTTAATGAGGAAGAAGATGAACGCAAGGGGAAAGGAAGATGAATGCCGGGGGGGGGGGGGGGGGGTTGAGAGAAGATGAACGCTGGGGGAGGGGGACTTGGGGGAAGGTGGGGATTAGTTTTTTATTTTTATTTTTTAAAATTTTAAAATTTTATTTTTATTTTTAAAATAAATTTATAATTTCATTTAAATAATCAGTTTTTTATTTTTATTTTTTAAACAATTTTATAATTATTTTTTAATAATTTGGATCCTCAATGCCATTATTTATTTTCATTTTTTAAATTTTTTTATAAATTCTTTTTAATAATCAGTTTTTATTTTTATTTTTTAAATAATTTTATAATTATTTTTTAATAATTTGGATTCAATGCCATTTTTTTAAAAAAAAATTATAATTTCTTTTTAATAATCAGTTTTTTATTTTTATTTTTTAAATAATTTTATAATTATTTTTTAATAATTTAGATCCTCAATGCCATTTTTTATTTTTTATTTTTTAAAATTTTAATAATTTTATTTTTATTTTTAAATCATTTTATAATTATTATTTAATAATTTGTTTTTTAAAAATTTTATAATTTCTTTTTAATAATCAATTTTTTTTTTATTTTAAAAAATAATTTTATAATTAATTTTTAATAATTATTAGACCCACAATGCCACGTGTCAGCTTTCAATTAGTCATTTTTGCCACATCATCGCGTGTGTGCAACACACACTTTCAGCTGTTAGCTGATTGCCAAAAAAAGACCCAATTGGAACAAAATTGGGTGGTTTAGGAGTTTGATAGGTACAAGTTTTAATTTAGGGGTCTAAGTAAATTTTAGAGATAAGTTTAAGGGGCTATCGATGGATTTGGTCTTGTTTGTTTGTTTGTTGACGTGATCTGTATATGGATGGATGCAGATTCATCCACATGGACTCTCAAGAAACACAAATAAATTTTGGTAAAATGTCCAAAAATGAACCCCGTTACTAACAATTGATGAAAGTCGTAAAGTTTGAGTTGATTTCTCGTATATTTATTTAATTAATAATTATTATTTTTTAAAAATTGCTTTTTTCTGTTAATAAGAAATAGGATAAAAAAATTAATTTTTTGAGATAATAATATTAATTGAGTGATATCATTCAAAAATCAACTTTATAGAGTCTAAAAAATGAAATACTAAATAACTATATGTCGGACTTTTAAATGCAAAGTAGTCTTTCACTTCTATTTTTCAAGAATTTTTGGTCATATATACCTTTGAATATTTAGAACATAAATTCAGCTTGATAAAACAAACTTTACCATGTAATTAAACACCCACAAAAAGAACAAGGTTCGTAAAACAAATGACAATTCAAAATATTAAAATATGCAAAGATAAAGTCAGAATTTCAATTTTATGAATACTAAATATTTAGAAGGACGACTTTGAGAATTAATATTTTTAAGTTTAATATCTGTGCATGTTTAATGAATTCGCAATATAAGTACGTTGTTTTCTGAAGTTCATTTTTTTTAAGGGAAAAAAATCAAGTTAATGAATGAAATTATTAAAAATCATGTTTAAGAGACCATCTTAAACCTACGTAACATAACAGGAGTTTTTGTCATTTTCTAAATGTTGTGGACTTAAATTTGTCAATTAGTTATACTTTCGACTAAACCAAATACTTATAAGATTTAGAATTTGTTCAGTTAGAACATATTTTTAATAAATAAGTGAATTTTTATTTATCCGAAAAGAAAATTTTACTTAGCTTTTGTATTAATCTACATGAAATGCCAATTACAAGATTTGTTTTCTCGGTTTTCACTAGTAAAGTCATTTTTCTTATTTTTAAAAAACGTAAAAGTTATTTGATAACTGATTTGGATATGAGTTATGCAGATATTAAATCATGTATAAGTAAGATCACGTTTGATAGCTAATTAAAAGGTAAATTACTCATTTACAAAATTAAAATAATGTTTGATTTGCAATTTAAAAACCCATAAAATATGAATAACAAAATCATACATAACTGATGTCTGATATACACATAAAATAATACACAATTTACCTTATAACTTTATGTATTTATTGAAAATATTTTTTGAAAAAAATTGACCAATCACAGAAAAAAAAAATGAAAACATTTTGCAGAGACATCGTGAGAATCTGCATTCTAGTCCAAAAATGTTGGAAAATAGACATTTCAATACCCTTTTTCCATAGCTTAACTTGTTAATACAACTTCAAAATATACATGGGAGGAGGGCTATATATGCAATGTCACCCTAGTTACACTACTACAAAATGGCCAAAAAGCGACGCAAAAAAAAGCGACGGACTATGTCGCTTTAAAAAGCGACGAGAAAAGCGACGTTTGCTGTCGCTTTTTAATTTTTATTTTTATTTTTATTTATTTTTTATTAAAAGTGACGGTCAACGTCTTAATATCCGTCGCTTTTTTGGCGGATTTTTGTGACAAGTAATTAAAAAATAATTTATAATTTTTTTTAATTAAAGCGACGGACAACGTCGTAATTTATTAAAAAATAATAATTATTATTTTTTAAAAAGCGACGTAGTCCGTCGATTTTTAAATTTGATTTTTGTTTTTGTTTATTTTTATTAAAGCGACGAACAACGTCGCTTTAATTTTTATTTTTCAAAATATTAATTCTAGAAAAGCGACGCAGTTCGTCGCAATTTGTAATTATTTTTAATTTTTATTTTATTTTTTACAAAAAGCGACGGACAACGTCACTTTTGTTAAAATTAAATAAAAATTAATATTTTGAAAAGCGACGTTGTCCATCGCTTTATAAATTTTATTTTTATTTATTTTTATTATAAGCGACGGACAACGTCGCTATAATTTTTATTTTTTAAAATATTAACTCTAGAAAAGCGACGCTGTCCGTCGCAATTTGTAATTTTTTTTTATTTTTTTTATTTTTAGAAAAATCGACGGACAGCGTTGCTTTTTTTAAAAACTAAATAAAATTAATTTTTTGACAAGCGACGTTGTCCGTCGCTTTTTAAATTTAATTTTTATTTTTCTTATTTAAAAGTGACGGACAACGTCGCTATAATTTTTATTTTTTAAAATATTAATTCTAGAAAAGCGATGACGTCCCTCGCAATTTGTAAATATTTTAATTTTTTTTTATTTTTTTCAAAAAGCGACGGACAGCATTGCTTTTGTTAAAACTAAATAAAAATTAACTTTATGAAAACGACACTGTCCTTCGATATTTGATTTTTAATTTACTATTAAATAAATAATTTTTATATTAAAAAAATTAAATGTATTCAATTATATATTGAATACATTGATATCATACGATCGATTGATCAAAAAATAAATATACTGTTGTAGTTATAATATAATAATATAAGCTAAATTAAACGATAATTTATCATTGTATATATACAAAACGTTGTATTACGAGGTAATTTACATGTGTATGTGATGTATCTAGTACATATTGTGAATTTTATAGTCAATCAACTATATTTATTGAATACATTGATGTCCTACGATCGATTGATCAAGGTAATAATATATTTTTAAAATTATAATATAATAATGTAAGCTAAATAAACGATAATTCATCAGAGTAGAAATAAAATACGTTGTATTACGGGGTAATATACTCGTGTATGTGATGTATATAGTTAAAAGCTAGCTAACTGAATCTATATATCTAAATATTTTGAATAATACGTTAAAATCATATGATCGATGTAATAATACACTATTGAAGTTATAATAATGAAGCCAATTAGCCGACAATTCATCATATTAATATGTTGTATTAACGTAATCGAAATCTCCAATTTATTATTTTTAACCCAATTTCTAATCCCAATTTGACTCATATCCGCAATTTTAATCTCAACCGTTCATCATATTTGATCAACGGTCAATATTAAAATCAATTTACATTATTTTTTTCTTGAAATTAGTGGTGTGCATCGGTCGATTTGATTTGATTTTAAATATTATCGGTTTGGTTTATCGGTTATCGATTTTTAAATAAGTTAAACCAATAATCAAATCAATAAGGTGTTTTTTTATCGATTTTTATTTTATCGATTTTTAGTCCTTAACGGTTCGATTTTTGATTTAATCAATAGGAAAATATGCATAAAATAGAATAGTAGCAACTAATTAACAAGAAAAAAATGAAATCTTAATTGCAGCAAAAATCTTACATGATGTGTTTTATTTTACAAGAATCTTCAAGCTTGAATAGGTTTTCGAGAAAGTCTGCGTACACTGTACCCTCTACAGACCTAATTTGTGGGACTAAGTCGGTTTAATTGTGTTGACACCCAATTTTGACCTCACGATACCCCTTTCAGGCTGCTATTTTATATAGTAATTTTACGTAACATTAATTCTTACATGCTTAGTTTATTTTAATATCGACGTCTTACTATTTTTCTCATCATTTTCACATTTATTAAATTACCATTTTTCACAATTTATTAATTTAAATTCGACATTTTATATAATTTTTATTAATATTTATTTATTTTTACGTAAATGTGCACACTCACAATTTACAAATGCATTGTCTTTATTATTACTACTATCGATAATTTTATATAACATTAATTTTTACATGCTTAGTTTGTTTTGATATCGATGTTTTATTATTTTGACCTCCCGATACTACAATTATAGTCAATTTGTGACTCAATTGAAAATTTATGCAAATTTTGATCAAATTCTTAATCTTTAAATTTTGACCTCCCGATACTACAATTATAGTCAATTTTTATTCTTTATTATTTATTATTATTATTATTAGTATTTGTTATTGTTATTTTTATTTATTTATTTATTATCCCTAATATTTTTTTAATAATAGCCTAAATTGAAATCTTTACCTAATTTATTTATCTTTTAGCCTCAATTTTTACCCAAGTCATTATAATTTTAGTCCTTCTATTACAATCAAAGCCAATTTGATGACTCATTTTTAAATTATATTTAAATTTTGATCAATTATTCAAACCTTTAAATCTCAGTCATCGATCAAAACTAATCCGACGGCTGAGATCAAAGGATCCCTTTCTTTCCTTTTAAGATCAAAGAAACCCTAAACCTAATTTTCCCAAAACAGCCTCCACCCCCCCTTTTACTCTTTCTCTCTCTATACTCTCTCCCTTCTCTCTAAATCCACCATGGTTGCCGCCACCGGAGCAACTTACCGGTTGGCCGGCGAGCCTCCTCTCCGATCTCCCTTCCGTCTCCGTCCTCCTCTCTGCCGCTCCAACCGGCCTCAGCAACGACCAACCGACGAGCCAACAACGGCCCTCGCCGAAATCGCTGCCGCCTCCATTTCTCCTTCTCCGGCGAGATTTGTCACCGCTGAACACCGAATCAGCACCGGCAGCCCCGCTGCCACAGCCTTCAACCCATCCCAGGTTTGACCAAATATTTAAATAACTATGTTTGATTTTAATTATATTCTGCCTCTTTTTTTCTTTTCTTTGACAGATTTTGAATTCAAAATTAACAAAAAGTGATCGATTTTTTTTGTCTGATTCTCTGTCATTTGTGTTTGTCTATGTGCTACTTTTAATTTTGAAATTCTTATTGTCTTGGGTGTTAATTGAAGTAGTTATTTTACAATACATAATTTGGCCATTTTGAAATTGCTTGTTCCGTAATTTTAGTATGTGTCCCTTTATTCTATATGAATGCAGCATTCGGAGGTAAAATATTAGGTAAGTTATAGTGTTGATTGTACGCAATATTTGACTATAAGGCCAAGTGGAGCCTCGTGTATTATCAGTTGAGTGACATATTTGTTGTAACGCTCTCTAAAGCGTATTTATATATATTTTGGTTAGCTGACAGGTTTGCGATAGGCCTATTTACAAAGGGAATTCTGGCAAAAAAATTTAAAAATTTTGAGAGTTAACAGAATTTTAGGACCACATAATGGATAGAATGAAGTGGAAGTTAAGTAAATGATCTCATGAGTGTCTTAGATAATTATAGGAGTCAAATAAGTTATAAGCATTATTCAAGGACGAAAATGGGTAAGCATCAATTCGTAATGTGTAATCACTTAAAAATGTGAATTCATGACTTGAAATTGGTTTAGTGTTGATACTTGAAATATGAATTCATGACTTGAAAATGGTTAAGTTTAGTCTCTCGAGAAGTGAATTAGAGAGTTGAAAATGGTTAAGTGTAGTATTTTGAAATGTGTACTAGTCACTTGAAAAGTGGATTAGCGACTTGAAAATGGTTTAGTATAGTTCTTGAAAGGTGAACTTGTGTTTTGAAATTTGTATAGTGTAATCGCATGAAAGTGTGAATTAATGACTTGAAATTGGTTTAGTGTTGATACTTGAAATGTGAATTCATGACTTGAAATTGGTTAAGTTTAGTCACTTGAGAAGTGAATTAGAGAGTTGAAAATGGTTGTGTGTAGTGTTTTGAAATGTGTACTAGTGACTTCAAATTAATCAAGTGTAGTTACTTGAGAAGTGAATCAGTGACTTGAAAGATGAACTTGTGTTTTGAAATTATTAAAGTGTAATCATTTGAAAATGTGAATTCATGACTTGAAATTGGTGCACCTCCTCCTGTAGAAGAAGATATTGATACAGATTTGATTGGTCTAATTCCTGGAGATACGGACATGCTTGGTAAAGTGTTTATCGAGCTTGATGGATCTTCGTAAGTTTATTTTTTAATTGATAGGTTTATTTTTTTCATTAATAAAATATTCAAGCTTACATACGTATTATGTTATTTATAGGTGGTATCCCGCGTCAAAAGAAGTTAATGAGGCTGTAAGGGAGAGTGTTATGAGACTTTTTACATACCCTTGGCACGAGTGGTGGGACATTTCAATAGTCTCTAAACAAGCCATGTTTCAAGAGTTTAAGGCATATTAGATTTAATTATTATTTAGTTAACTTTAATATATATATATATATATATATATATATATATATATATATATACTAGTCATATAAAATCATATAACACTAGTCAATTGATTTTCAGACAATGTTTTGTTGGTTGGCAAAGCACGATCAGGCCATTTCTCAATTTTTGAGAGACATGTTGCTATGTCACATCAGATTGCACATCTTAGACGTGCCTTGACACAGGTCGTTGCTCCTGATTCAAGTAGCGAAGAGGAAACAAAGAGTGATGAGGAGTTTGTTGGGGCTACTCCTTAGTGTTGTATTGTTGGACTTGACTTTTAGATAATTTTTAGATATTTTTTAACTTAGCTTTTAATTTAATGAAAAATCTTTAGGAGCGTTTAAGTATTTTGAATGTTGTTGGATTCATTGTTTAAGTGTTGTTGATTTGAATTGCTTAAATGATTTGTTGATGTAGTGTGTTGTATGATTATTGTAATAATGTGTGTTGCATGAGGGATGTATATATTGAATTGCATTTTTATTTAGCAGGTGGGATGAAGAAAATACAGATTTCTACATTAAAAAAAATGCAGAAAAGCGACGATGGCCGTCACTTTTTTATTCATTATGAAGTCGTCGCTTTTTTATTTATTATGAAGAACAAAAAACGATGACGGCCGTTGCTTTTTATTCATTATGAAGAACTAAAAGCGACGACCAACGTCGCTTTTTATTCATTATGAAGAACAAAAAACAACGACCAACGTCGCTTTTTAAAAAAGTATATATTTTATTTTTCTCAAATTACGACGGACAGTGTCAATTTTTCTGGAAAAAAAATATTTTTTTTCAATAAAATGGCGCACAACGTCGTTTTTTGTTCATCATGTGTTGAACAAAAAGCGACGCACAACGTCAGTTTTTTCAAAAATAACTAAAAAAAAAAATTCTAAAAGCGACACTGTCCGTCGTAATTAATCGACGCAGGCCGTCGTTTTCAAAAAACAACGCCCCTTTTTGAGACGGAAAAAAAAAGCAACGAATTTTCGTCGCTTTTGCCCAAAAAAGCGACGTTGGCCGTCGCTTTTTGGCATTTTTTTAGTAGTGAATTACATCATACATGTCAAACATAGTATTGGACAAGATACAAGTGTTTAGATATTTTTTACTATTTTATTACTTAGTTTCTTGCACAAGATACATGTGTTTTTATTATTTAGCTTCTTGCACAAGATACATGTATATATATACATTGGTTCACACAGAATAAGATTATCAAAAAATTTCCCCAATATTTTGCTTTAATTATTTCATGGTATCAGAGTGGTAGCTCGATCCAATCTCTCATCCTCCCTTCTAGCATCACTTGATTTAAATGGATCAATATGGTACTCCATGTGTGGTTAACACTACCACTGCAGCTCCTACTACAACTGTAATTCCTACTGAACCTGGGATCAACATGAATCATCCTTACTATCTTGCCCCTTCAGATTCACCTGGTATGGCCATTGTCAACTCCATCGTTGATTGAAGAGGACTTCCAGGGTGGAGAAGAGGAGTATTGATAGTTTTATCTGCGAAAAAGAAACTTAAATTCATTAATGGAACATGTAAAGCACCAGATCTGAATGTAACTGACTATGAACAGTGGAGTTGTTTTAATGACATGGTGATATCATAGTTGCTCAATTTTTTATCAAGGGAGATTGGGGATAGTGTGATCTATTCCAAGAAGGCCAAAGAATTGTGGGATAGCTTAGAGCACAGGTTTGGTAGATCTAGTGGTGCTAAGCTATATCATTTACAAAAGGAGATCTTAGAACTGGTTCAGGGAACTAACGACATAGCAGGATATTTTACTAGGCTAAAGAGAGTTTGGGATGAATTAGAGTCTCTTAATCATACTATTTGTTGCACTTGTGAGTGTACATGTCAAGGAAAAGAAAAGCTGAAAAAGTCCTTAGAAGATCAGAAGTTAATCAAGTTTCTAATGGGGCTTAATGATGCATCTGCACAGGCAAGGGAAAATATCTTAATGATGAACCCCTTGCCAACTATTGATCATGCATATTCACTACTACTTCAAGATGAGAATCAGAGGGCAGTGTATGTGAATTCAACTCTCTCAACTGAATCTGGAGCTTTCATGGCAACAACTCAAGGAAGATTCAATCAAAAATTTAGAAATCAAAATATCAAATCAACAGTCCCAACACAAAAGTTTGCAGGAAACAACTACCAAAGAAATGGGAAACCCGGGCCCAAAGAAAAGCAGAGAAAAGACAAATATAATCCTAATGTGACTTGGACTTACTGTGATAAGGTAGGGCATGTTGAGGATGATTGTTTTAGGCTTTATGGATTCCCAGATGATTTTGAATTCGCAAAAACAAAGAGTTATCCAGGTTCTGTAAAAGCAAATGATGTGACTACAAGAGAAGAAATGGAAAAAGAAAATATTGCACATGAGGAGACACTTACCAATAAATACACTTCATTCATGAACATGAACAAAGACCAATATGCAAGCTTAGTTCAGCAGGTGGCAAAGGACATAAAAGCAGGAACCTCAAGTGTAGGTTTTAACCAAAATGCTATTGCCGGTACTATTTTGAAATATCATGGAAAATGTTTTTCTGTGTTCAATACAAGGACATGGGTTATTGATTCAGGGACCTCAGAAAATGTGTTATGATGCTAGGTCCTTTGTTTCCTTAAAATCTCTTCCTGTGCCTTTGAGTCTGACCTTGCCCAATTTTTTCAAAATCATTGTTACTCATATAGGGAGTGTTTCTATTCTTCCAAATTTGATTTTGGAAAATGTTCTTCATGTTCCTGCCTTCAAATATAACCTTTTATCTGTTCATAGGTTATGTTGTCAATATAAATATGATTTATTATTTACTCCTAGTGGTTATGTCTTATAGGACCTTTTAATGAAGAACATTCAATAGGGGTGTGCATCGGTTGGTTCGGTCAATTTTATGTATTATTAATTAGGTTTATCGATTTTTTATTTTTAAATATGTAAAATCAATAACCAACCAATAAGATATTTTCTTATTGGTTTTCGATTTATCGATTTTGGTCCTTAATGGTTTAGTTTTCGGTTTAACTAATAAGAAAATACTCATAAAATAAAAATAGTGACAACTAACATAAAAAGTGTAATCTTAATTACCGCAAAAATCCTACGCAATGTATTTTTAGTTTACAAGAATCTTCAAAATTGAACTGAATGTTAGTTAAAAAAAAAAACTGAACCTTATTGTTGGAAGCTACTAAATGCTTCAAGCTTTTCATACGATAATACCTGTGCTTTATATTGTGCCTTTGTTGCCCTGAATAAGTTAATACTTTGTGAATCACCAAATTGTAAATAAGTAGTGTGTATATATATATCCTAATTCTTTGCCCTACATCTTTGTCAAAATCGTCTGCTTTTCAATAAGATTATTTATTCTTATTGGTGAATTATCTTTAAGGATTTTGATTTCCTTGTATATATATATATATATATATATATATATATATATATATATATATATATATATATATATAACATAAATAGGGGTAAAAAAATAACTTAGTGTATCCTTATTGGGTTATTGGTTTAACCGATAACCCAATAAGATAAAATAAAAATCGAACTGTTTACCCAATAAAATTATTTATAAAACCAATAAAAAAACGTTAACCCAATAGCATTTTTATCGGTTCGATTTTTGCACACCCCTAACACTCAATCTTTTGGTGAAGTTAATGAGGGATTATATCTATTGCAGCCTTGTAACTCTAAGTGTCATGAAGATGTAGTTTCTTTCAAAAAGGAAGCAATTCCAACTCTAGTCCTAGTTTAGTTTCAGCTTCTTTTCCAGTTTTGGCAAATGTTGTTCCTAATGTTGACTTATGGCATGTAAGATTGGGGCATTTGCCTTATTCAGCAATGAAGAAGTTGAGTTTTATTCATTTTGCTTCTAATTCTCCTCTAGTCTGTGATGTGTGTCCTAAAGCTAGGCAAACTAGGTTGTCTTTTCCTGTTAGCAAAATTCAGTCCAAAGGGTTGTTTGATTTAATCCATATTGACACATGGGGTCCATATAAGTGCTCTACTTACAATGGTTAATGATATTTTCTTACCATTGTTGATGATCATAGCAGGGCAACCTGGACCTTTCTGCTAAGTTCTAAGAGTAATGTTTTTCCTACTCTGAAGAATTTTTTTGTTATGATTGAGAGACAGTTTAATCTCAAAGTGAAGAGTATCAAATCTGACAATGCTTTTGAATTGGGAAAAGGGACCCAAGAGAGCTTACTTCTGCAGTCATAAGGCATTATTCATCAAACTTCATGTCTAGCCACTCCATAACAAAATAGAGAGGTAGAGAGAAAGCACAGGCACCTCTTAGAGACTGCTAGAGGACTGGTGTTTCAATCTAAATTACCAGTCTTCTATTGGGGTGAGTCTATTCTTACAGCAACATATTTAATAAATAGGTTTTCCTCTAGCGTTCTTCAAGGGAAGACACCCTATCAAGTTCTTTTTTAGAAGGAACCTAATTATGAAGAACTCAGAAGCTTTGGTTTCTTATCCTACTCCAACACTTTGTCTCAACATAGGAAAAAGTTTGATTCAAGAGCAACAACTTATGTCTTTCTTGGATATCCACAAGGACAAAAGGGATACAAAGCTTTGGACATTGAATCCAACAAAGTTTTTATCTCTAGAGATGTCCGTTTTCATGAACATATATTCCCTGTTGCTTCAAAACAACCCCTTCACAGAAATTCCCTTTTTCACACAGATTTCACCACCGTTCCCATAACTCAAGATGATCATGCATATGTAGAACCTAGTCCACACAATTCCCAGCCATTCCAATATCCTACACCTATATCACCCACTACAGAACCTAATTCACCTCATCTTTGCATTCCATCCAACACACTTTCTTCATCTAATCCTAATCCTTTACCAACTACTTCAACAAGGAAATCAATGAGAGTGACTCAAAAACCTACATACCTCTTAGATTATATTTGTAATTATGTGGTTTTAACTGATGTCACTAATTCATGTTTCATCCATCCTACTAAAGCAACCTCCTATTATTTTAGTTCTTTATCTCTTTCTAATCAACAGTTTTTCACTTTATTTCGAACATTATTGAACCCAACAGTTATGCACAGGTTTCTCAGCATGAAGGGTGGATTGATGCTATGAAATAAGAGATTGCAGCTTTAGAGGTAAATCACACTTGGGATGTGGTTCAACTCCCTCCGGGGAAGAAAACTTTACCCTATAAATGGGTGTACAATGTAAAACACTGATCAGATGGAACCATTGAAAGGCTAAAGGCAAGACTAGTAGTGAGGAGGGAAATTCAGCAAGAGGGTGTGGATTATACTGAAACATTCTCTCTGATGGTCAAGATGACCACCATCTGATGTTTACTTACTATTGTTGTAAAAAGAGGTTGGAAGGTCAATCAATTGGATGTTTCTAATGCTTTTTTACATGGCGAGCTGCAGAAAGAAGTCTATGTGTAGTTTTCTGCGAGAATGGAGTATCCTAGTCCTAAATCAGTTTGTCTCTTGAATAAATCTCTTTATGGGTTAAAACAGGCATCCAGATAGTGGTATGCTAGATTAGTCGTCGCACTAACTTACAAAGGTTACACTATCTCTCTAAATGACTATTCTTTGTTTTGCAAAAGGTCAGGTAAGCTGATTTCGATTATAGCAGTATATGTGAATGACATTTTGATTAGTGGGGATGATGTTTATCAAATTCAACAAATTCAAGCATTCCTTCACAAAGAGTTCAAAGTTAAGAATTTGGGGGAAATCAACTATTTTTTAGGAAGGAAAATCCTACGAGACAAGCATGGTTTCATAATCAGTCAAAGAAAATTTACCTTAGACCTTCTTCATGATTTTGATTTTTCTGGACCTCAGGTATCTTCACCTCTTGACCCATACACTAAGTTGAATGCGGATGATGGGCAACCCTTTTGTAATCCTTTTTTTTATCGTCACCTAGTTGGAAAATTAAATTACTTGACCCACACTAGGTCAGACCTTTCTTTTGTTGTGCTGACCTTAAGTCAATACATGCAACAGCCCAGAGATTCCCACTTTTCAGCTACACTTCGAGTCTTGAGATACCTCAGAACAGACCCAGGTCAAGGAATCTTTTTACCCTCAGATGCCTCTTTTGATCTCTTTGCCTTTTGCGACGCAGATTGGGCCTCCTGCCGAGATTCCCAGAGATCCGTTAGTGGTTTTTTCATTTCTCTTGGTGGTGCTCTAATTTCACGGAAATCTAAGAAGCAAGCATCCATCTCTTTATCTTCTGCGGAAGCCGAATATAGGTCAATGTGTAGAGTGACTGCTGAAATCACTTGGTTAGTGCATCTTCTTGATGATCTATCTGCACCACCGATGTTACCCATACCAGTGCACTCCAACTGCCAATCATCCATAAACATCCAAGAATCCCGTCTTTCACGAAAGGACAAAACATGTGGAATTGGATTGTCATTTCATGAGGCAACAATTCACATCTGGTTTGATTACTCTCTCTTTCATTCCATCAAATCATCTGGTTGTCGATCTATTTACTAAACCTCTATCCAGTAGATCGCATCGAACTTTGTTGAACAAATTGGGGGTTGCTCTTTCACCCTTTAATTTGAGGGGGATATTGAACAAGATACAAGTGTTTAGATATTTTTTTTATTTTATTATTTAGCTTCTTGCACAAGATACATGTATATACATACATTGGTTTACACAAAATAAGATCATCAGAAAATTTCCCCAATATTTTGCTTCAATTCTTTCACATAGTTCCACACTTTAGATTATGGCTGTCAAGTGGGCCGGGCCGGGCCAACCCGGAACCGGCCCGTGTTATTTAACCGGGTTGAGGGTCGGGCTGGGTCCGGGTTGGGGTCTAAGTGGGCCGGTCCGGGCCCAACAGTAAAAAAATCAAAAACCACCCTAACCCGGCCCACTTAACCCAACCCGGTCAAACCCACCTAAACCCGATCAAACCCGATTAAAAAACTGGTCAAACCCGGTAAAATATATAAAAGGAAAAACTTTTTTTCAATATACATTACATATACCCACCTATATACATTATAAATACGTTAAACAATATATATACACATATATATAGTATATACTACATTAGAATTTAAAAAATATATACACATATACACAATTACACATATATACGCACCATCCAAATATATATGTACTACTTTAAACTTTAAAGTTTAAATAAAATATACAACAATATATATATATATATAATTATTTATATATACACATGTATACGTTAAATATACATGTCTATAGAAGATCTATTCACATATATACACTCTAATCTATGTATATGTAATACTTTCAATGAAATATACTATAATATATATACATTACAATATATATTTGTATAGTTATATACTAATTTATAAAATATATACACATGTATACGTTAAATATACACGTCTATAGAAGATCTATTCACATATATACACTCTATTCTATGTATATGTAATACTTTAAATCAAATATACTACAATATATATACATTACAATATATATTTGTATAGTTATATACTAATTTATAAAATATATACTCATGTATATGTTAAATATACACGTCTATAGAAGATCTATTCACATATATACACTCTATTCTATGTATATGTAATACTTTAAATGAAATATAGTACAATATATATTTGTATAGTTATATACTAATTTATAAAACATATACACATGTATACGTTAAATATACACGTCTATAGAAGATCTATTCACATATATACACTCTATTCTATGTATATGTAATACTTTAAATGAGATATACTAAAATATATATACATTACAATATATATTTGTATAGTTATATACTAATTTATAAAATATATACTCATGTATACGTTAAATATACACGTCTATAGAAGATCTATTCACATATATACACTCTATTCTATGTATATGTAATACTTTAAATGAAATATACTATAATATATATACATTACAATATATATTTGTATAGTTATATACTAATTTATAAAACATATACACATGTATACGTTAAATATACACGTCTATAGAAGATCTATTCACATATATACACTCTATTCTATGTATATGTAATACTTTAAATGAGATATACTACAATATATATACATTACAATATATATTTGTATAGTTATATACTAATTTATAAAATATATACACATGTATACGTTAAATATACACGTCTATAGAAGATCTATTCACATATATACACTCTATTCTATGTATATGTAATACTTTAAATGAGATATACTACAATATATATACATTACAATATATATTTGTATAGTTACATACTAATTTATAAAACATATACACATGTATACGTTAAATATACACGTCTATAGAAGATCTATTCACATATATACACTCTATTCTATGTATATGTAATACTTTAAATGAAATATACTACAATATATATACATTACAATATATATTTGTATAGTTATATACTAATTTATAAAATATATACACATGTATACGTTAAATATACACGTCTATAGAAGATCTATTCACATATATACACTCCATTCTATGTATATGTAATACTTTAAATGAGATATACTACATTATATATACATTACAATATATATTTGTATAGTTATATACTAATTTATAAAATATATACACATGTATACGTTAAATATACACGTCTATAGAAGATCTATTCACATATATACACTCTATTCTATGTATATGTAATACTTTAAATGAAATATACTATAATATATTTGTATAGTTATATACTAATTTGTAAAACATATACACTTGGATACGTTAAATATATACGTCTATAGAAGATATATACACACCATTCAATATATATGTACTAGTTTAAATAAAATATATACTACAATACATATATATATACTACAATAGTTATATATATATATAGTTATATACTAATTTATAAACCATATACATAACGTATACATTAAATATACTCATCTATAGAAGATATATACATATATATATATACCATTCAATATATTCACTACTTTAAATAAAACATACACTACAATATATATATATATATATAGTTATATACTAATTTATAAAACATATACACATGTATACGTTAAATATATAGTACTTTAGATTTAGAAGACACACACACACACACACACACATATATATATACCATTCAATATATACACTACATTAAATATACTCATCTATAGAAGATATATACACACACATATATATATATACCATTCAATACATTCACTACTTTAAATAAAACATACACTACATATATATATATATATATATATATATATATATAGTTATATACTAATTTATAAAACATATACACATGTATACGTTAAATATATACTACTTTAGATTTAGAAGATATACACACAGACATATATATATATACCATTCAATATATACACTACTTTAAATAAAAGTATAAAACATATGCTACTTAATATAATAAATTAATAATACTTGATAGTAAATTAATAATTATTAAAACTAAGTTTTTAATTTCAGTTTGTGAAATTCGGAATTTTCAAAAAAAAAAAAAAAAAACTTGGTCGGGCCGGTTAACCGGCGGGCCCCAACCGGACTGGTTCCGGGCTGGGTTAACCGGGCCCAAATAAAAAACCCAACCGGATTCGGACCCCTAAAGCCCTTGGGCTTAGCAGGCTGGGTCAAACCGGGCCGATTTAATTATGTGAGCCGGTTCGGGCCGATTTTAACCGGCCCGTTTGACACCCATACTTTAGATAGACATTTCCTTGGAAAGAACACTACTAATGCTATCTGATTACCTATGTTCTCAGCCTAAAAAAGAAAAGTGCGACTCTTAGGGCCTGTGTGACCGTGCAAAATGAAATCATATGACACTTTGTTTGGACAGTGGTTTGTCCTGATTTTATAATGTACGATATGGTATGATATTGTACTGTACAGTATAATACCATATAATGTTTGGATGGACTGTAGGGTTCACTGTTGTTAATACTCCCTCCGTTTCAAAAAGAATGATATACTTTCCTTTTTAGTTCGTTTCAAAAAGAATAACCCCCTTTTTTTTTTGGCAATACTTTAATTTCAACTTTCCACATGGCATGTTTAGGACCACAAGATTAAAGGGCATTTTGGTACATTTGACACAAGTTTAATTTAAGGCCACAAGATTCAAAAAAATTCTTTATTTTCTTAAATTTTGTGTCAAGTTAAAATAGGTCATTCTTTTTTAAACAGAGGGAGTAACAATTTTATTGTTTGATTTGACGGTATGATACTGTATCATAACTGTTAAGTTTGCTAAAATGTCCTTAATTATTATAAATATTAATTTATCAATAATTATTAATAAAATAATTTTTATGCTAATTTGTCATAAATTATGTCATATAAATATATTAAGTTGTTAAATTCATCTAAATTTAAACAAAATCAACATAAGGGTAGATCAAATAAATGTATTCGGATTCATTTCTTATAGTAACAAATTTTATTTTATTTTGGTGTTTTGAAACGTGACCACCAACGACAAGTACAAAGTTTGAATACATTTTTTGTGTATGCTACAGGTGTATTAGGTATGAAATACGAAAAAAAAAATTAGGAAAACAAAATGTTTCTTACTTATTTTCTAAGTTGTTGGAACTCTTCAAAAATATTGTCGCACCCGTGTCGAATATTTCAAAAATACACAATTTTTGAAGGATCCGACATGTATTCGAAGACATTTTTGAAGAGTCCGAGCAACTTAGCTTATTTTCTTATGTTTGTTACGCAAATAGAAATATATTTTCTAAAAATATTTGTATATATTTAACACAAAACAATGAGAGTAAGAAGAAAATTATGAATTTTTTGTTAAAAAAAAAAAATGGAGGTGGATTGGAGTGGGGGATCGAGGGTAGGGTAAGAAAAAAGTTTTAAATTTTTTAAAAAGTAAATTAAAAAATATTTTTCTATGGGTGGGTGAAGGGGGTGAGGGGAGGCGATCGGAGGTGGTGAATTTTTTTTAAAACTTAAAAAAAAAAAAAAAAAAATCAGAAGAGGGATTGGTATGTGGTGGGGAGGTAAGGGGTGAGGGTGGGGTGAGAAAAAGTTTTGAACTGTTTTTAAAAAATAATTTAAAAAAAAAATGGAGTGGGGGTTTGGTAAGGAGTGGGGTCGGGTTCAGGGTAAGGGTAGGATAAGAAAAAAAATTAAAATTTTCTAAAAAAAATAATAATTTAAAAGATAATTTTTTTTTGGCCGGGGAGAGGGGGGGCTCGTGGGGTGGGGGAGTGGTAGAAGGTGAAGTTAAATAATATAGGGTAAAGGGTAAAATAAGATTATATAATACTCCAATAAGGGCATAATTGAGAATAAAAGAAGCAAATAATGAGATTCCATCAAATCGGTGGTTACATAAAAGTGAGGATTTTCATGGTTATCAAACCATGAAATTAAACTATAATATACCATAAATTTTAATAAATAATCAAAACAAACATGATTCTCTTAGTAACCATACAATACCATGAAAAACCACCATTCAAAAAGTGTGAGATGAAATTGAAGTTTTGTTTGGACATGTAATCTAAATTTTTAAATTATATTTTTTTCTCATAAACATAAAATCACATAAGTTGTGAAAACTATCAAAATTGTTCTAATTTTTTATACAATATTACCAAAATAAGCAAGAGTTCAAAACAATTATAGGAGATCCAATTATTAAAAAAAGAAAATAACAAGAAAGAAAAATAGAGCAAGTACCTTGAGATGAAACTAGAGATTAGTAAATCATCCAAGTTGAAACACAAAGAAGAGTTCAGTTGGGAAACCAAGTCTATTAGTGCTAACAATGGTCAATACATGTTACTAACCATTCTAAAGACTCGATTCAAGTTTTACAACAATGAGAGAAATCAACATAAAAGGCCTTTATTCAGAAATACAACAGCCAAACCAACACAGTGAATACAGCATTCAGATACACCAGCATAGCGTTCGGATTACACAGGAATGGTAGCTGAAAACCAACTAATCGATGACCTCAACAAGCTCGAAACCTTTCTCAATCGACGCCTTGACAGCATCCACCACAAGTTGTGTCTTTCTACTAATTGTTGGCCACTTCTTTTCAGGTTTACAGCCTTTCCCTTTGATACTTCCAACCAGGTTAGAGAACTCCTTTATCATGAGAGCCTCTTGAGGAAGATCTGTCCTGACTTGTTGCTCACTTGGTGCAGGATGAATTGATGTAGCAAGTTCACCAAAACTCGAACCTTCCTCTGTGTAAAATGGAGCAACATTTTCTTGAAATGGAATTACAAAGTCATGGACCCGCAGATTTCCTTTTGTTCCGCTAGCAAAGATATCCGTGGCCATATTGGTTACAAACGAACAATTAAAAGTTGCTACCCTTCCATCTTTCCAACTCAAAGTAGCGCCACAAGACAGGATAACTCCAGCTTCATTTAATACTGGACCACGCAGAGCTGTCACTGTTTGGGGCAATTCATAATCAGCAGTCCACAAGATTGCGCGAATACTGTACCAACCAGCATCGCCTAGAGCACCTAGAGCATCAAGATCAGCCTTTACACGAATGTTATTCTTAAGAAACTCCGTGTCACCACGAAAAGCAACAGTGCTATTTACCTGTTAACAAAAAATAAGACCATCTTCAAGGATCCCTACAGGAAGAGTCTAGAGCCCGAACTTGGATTAAAGAGTTAAGAGAAGTTGGGTAGGAAAAGGCAGAAAGCTCAGAAGCCTTCATTTAGGTTCTCACTAATCTGATAAACTATTTTGCATCAATTCCACTTTCTGTAGACAGCTAACTTTTACCCTCCCTACCTTCTAATATATTTTAGCATTTAAATACTTTCTAAAGGTTTAACTTCAGTGTTTAGTTTTCTTTTGTAATACTCAAATTCCCCATTCTTGAGTTGAGATATCAACAACAGCAACAACATATCTACTTGGCTCCATTAGCAACTATATCCATGAACCACGGACATATTGGCTTCACGGGAGGTTTCGGGATTGGAATTTTCCCCTGATTTGAATTGAAAATGTATATGATTTTCAAGCAGCCATATAATTGGGGGTATTTATCACTTGGTTTGTTCGTTTGGATCGGGTAGTGTCAGGTGTCATCATAGTGTTTCAGATGTCGATGACATGAATGAATTTGGATCATAGCAAACGTTGATATCAGAACACTAGAGCCGTGTCAATTTAAAAAAATGAAAAGTTGCTACCCTTCGGTCTTTCCAACTCAAAGAAGAACCACAAGACTAATCTCTCCACAGTAAGCATGCTGATAAATTATTGGTAATAATAAGTACATATTACTCGTCATTCTAAAGGCTACCCCAGGGATTGAATCTTCCCCCATTTCCTTTATCCAGACCCATGAAAAGGAGGGTCAAAAATCTGGGGAGGAATGGATGGCTGTTATTTTTCACGAAAATATTCAATTATTTCCAGCTTCAAGTTGTTCATACTTGCTCGGCCAATTCACTTCTTCTCACTTCCAAACACCCGTAGTACACGCACTGTCAACAAACTGAGACTACAATGGAAGAAACCAGATAACGTCTTATTCAGAAATACAACAGCCAATTCAAGCAAATACAACATTCGGATAAAACGATATAATGTTTGGATTACACAGGGAAGATAGCTGAACACCAACTAATAGCTGACCTCAACGGTCTCAAAACCTTTCTCTATTGATGCCTTGACGGCATCCACCACAAGTTGTGTCTTTCTACTAATTGTTGGCCACTTCTTGTCAGGTTTAGAACCTTTCCCTTTGATACTTCCGACCAGGTTAGAGAACTCCTTTACCATGAGAGCCTCTTGAGGAAGATCTGTCCCGACTTGTTGCTCACTTGGAACAGGATGAATCGCTGTAGCAAGTTCACCAAACCTCGAATCTTCCACCGTGTAAAACGGAGCAACATTTTCTTGAAATGGAATTACAAAGTCATGGACCCGCAAATTTCCTTTGGATCCACTAGCAACGATATCCATGGCCATA
Source organism: Capsicum pubescens (assembly GCA_030864215.1). Classification (NCBI taxonomy): domain Eukaryota; kingdom Viridiplantae; phylum Streptophyta; class Magnoliopsida; order Solanales; family Solanaceae; genus Capsicum; species Capsicum pubescens. Next base: position 43,770,367 of record CM061541.1, read on the forward strand.
TTGGTTAAAAACGAACAGTAAAAAGTTGCTATCCTTCCGTCTTTCCAACTCAAAGAAGCGCCACAAGATAAGATAACTCCAGCTTCATTTAATTCTGGATCACGCAGAGCTGTCACTGTTTTGGGCAATTCATAATCAGTAATCCACAAGATTGCACGAATGCTGTACCAACCAGCATCTCCTAGAGCACCTAGAGCATCAAGATCAGCCTTTACACGAATGTCATTCTTAAGAAACTCTGTGTTACCAAGATAAGCAAAAGTGCTATGTACCTGTTAACAAAAAATAAGACCACCTTCAAGGATTCCTACGGGAAGAGTCTGAGTCAAAACTTGGATTAAAGAGTAAAGAGCTGTTGGGTAGGAAAGGCAGTAAGCTCAGAAGCCGTCATTTGGGTTCTCACAACTCTGATAAACTGTTTTGAAACAATTCTAACTTCTTTCTCCAGACATGTAATCTTTTTACCACCACCACCACCCAAACCCTCCCTTCTAATATATTTTAGCATTTAAATATTTTTCTTAGGTTTGACTTCAATATTTTTTTTATCCTAAATCACTCAAGTACCCATTCTTGAGCCGAGATATCAACAACAACAACATACCCAGCGTGCTCCCACAAGCTTGAGTCGAGATATCGTTTAACCAAAAGTATAGCACATTAGACGGATACCTTACTTCTAAGTTCTAACTATATTACAACTTTGAAGCAAGTCCCCATTGAACACAATCTACTACAGAAATGGAGGGTGTCTCCTCTCCTTTACATTTGATGACAGATCACAATAAAAGAATGCTATACCCAATAAACATTTATTTATATAAAGTCATTTAATAAAGTCTTTCATCTGTGAAGTAGCCTTTACTAAGGTGGCATCCTTAAAAGTTGGAATTTGATTGATCAGTCTCTAGTGTAGCTTTTACATGCTTTGGAAAGGAAAGAGCTTCAAGATTTATTTCTGCTCTCACTTTTAGTTAGTTTCAATTTAGATGAAATTGGTAATTTCCCAAAAAAATCTCACATGCTATTTTCTGATTTTATGGCATTAGTATTTTCAAGCTTTTACAACAACAACAACAACATACCCAGTATAATCCTACAAGTGGATTTAGGGAGGGTAGGATGTAAGCAGATCATACGTCTACCTTTGTGGGGGAGAGGTTGTTTCCGATAGACCGTCGGCTCAAAAGAAAAGTTCTCGAGACAAAATTGCAAGAATAATATGACAACAAAATAGCAAGATGCAAAGCAAATGAAGAAACATGTTGTAAACGCAATAAAGAATAAGAGACTACAACAACATACAGCATATACGGTATAATTGCACAAGTGGGATAAGAGACTACACGACTACTAAATAGCCCGACCTCTCTTACATAAAGTATGACACACCCAGATACTTACTAGTCTCCTGTCCTAATCTCGCCCTCCAAACCTTCTTATCTAGAGTCCTTTCCTCAATAAACTAAAGTTGTGCCATAACTGTCTAAGCACATTTCCCCCATTCTTTTTTGATCTACCTATACCTCTCCGAACTGCCAACCTCTCACACCTCCTTATCGGCTCCTTCTCACATGCTCGAACAATCTCAACCTCGCTTCCCTCATCTTGTTTGCCATAGAGGCCACGTCACCTTGCCCGTATAACTTTATTCCTATCCTTTCTCTCTTATTATATCCACACATCCATTTGAGCATCTTCATCTATGTTGTCATCTTCTGTGCGTTGACGTTGTTAACTGGCCAGCACTCTACCACATACAATAATGTTGGTCTAACCACTATTTTATAGAACTTAGCTTTAAGTTTTGGCGACACGTTCTTATCGCATAGTACCCTATAGGCAAGCCTCAATTTCATCCACCCCGCTTTGATACGGTGTGTGACATCATCATCAATCTCCCCCTCTCCTTGAATTATTGACCAAGATACTTGAATTTTTTTGAGCTTTTATTAGACCTATGTTTGTTTATTACCGAAGTAAAATAGGAAAATTGCCAAAAGAAAATATTTTCATTTAAATTAGTACAATTTTAGGCTTTAGGCTTTCAATAAATGATATTGAATGCCTTTTAAATTTTGTTAGAAACAATTGATTTTACTTGGTACAACACTATAATTATCTAATTCTTATGGTACTTCCATAGTTATTTTACTCTTATGGCAATTTTATTCAATATAGTTAGGTAGCAATTTCAGTTCTGTTATTTTGATCATATTTTCAAAAGATATATCTTTGGCATTTCTAAACTATGAACCCCATCTTCCAAGAGTATCTTATCGGAGAATTAGTTTTGTAGACCTCTTACAATTTTTTTTTAAATTTTATGGCCTTTTTATGAGATATCATTATTTTTTGAAAAGGATATTTTCTTACACTCCTATTAACTTTATAAATGACCAAAATATCTTAATTTCTCGTATTTTCCAGATGATTCAGATCCATTTATCAGAACTTATAGTACACAAACTTTAAAAAAAAAAAAAAAAAAAAGTACCGATTTGAGGTGTCCAAAACGGTGAGAATCAGAGAGAAACTCTTTCATCTTAGCAGTACGAGGATGATGCATCCACATAGTAGCATCCATGTACTGCACTCCATTCGATTCACACTCTTCCAGTATTACATCCAGCTCCTTCACGTTCAACGCAACCGGCTTCTCCAACAAAACGTGCTTCTTCTTCTGCGCCGCCAACACAGCCCACTTCACATGCAGGCTCGTCGGTAGAGGAACGTAGACGGCATCCACTTCCGGATCATCCAGAACGTCCTCATAACTCCCGTAAATCTTCGTCGTTGACGGATACCCGTTTTCCTTAGCATATGCAGTTGCTTTTTCAATGCTACGGCTGCCGATGGCGGAGATAACGGCGTTTGGAGCAAGTGCGATGGCGCGTGATACTTTACGCGCTATGTTAGCGCAGCCTAATATGCCGAAACGTACTGGCAATGATTCTGCCATTAATACTATTCTCGTCAAAAATCGAATGGAATGGGGATATTTTTAGGGAAGTACAAGTGAGGGATGTCAGTCACACTATGATTGAATAATATAGTGCAGGATATTCACCAACACAAGAAGAAACAAAAAATTGAAATAGTAGTGAAAGTGAAAACAATTATTCGAGCACCAAACTTAGCTAGTGTTTCGACACGTATTTCTAAATATTTTTGATAAATTATTTTTTAATAAAATTTTATCATATATTTAATCATAATACTTAAAAAATATATTCCACTTTTAAAAATCTTCAAAAAATAAAATTTGATCCAAGTACTAATGTTTTTAGTATTTGAAAATTGGCAAAATACATAGACAGCCCACTGAATAATTTTTACTTTTTTTCGTATTGACACCTCAATTAGTTTATATACTCATTAACCTTTTATTCATTCACAAATTGTATCAATGAAGAACAAACATCCGACGTAACACTCTTTAATAATTAAATCGATAACCCAATAAGACTATATTTACACTTATATAATAGCAGTTGTAGATTCTATATATACACCTTATTGTCTTTCGTATTTTATAGTTGTTTCATAGTTCTTTTAAGAGAAAAGACATCAAATACCCACTGAAGTTGTCCTGAATTTGCAAGTAGACACTTAAACTTTGCAAATGTCCTATTACCCATTAAACAATTTAAAAGTGGAATAAATATGTTATTTTTTGGCCAACATCAGTTGCAAGACAAAAGAGTGAAATCACGCACCAATTACAATTTGCCACGTGTTAAATATTTATTTTTTATTTTCATTTATATTTTTCTTATTTTATTAACTCTAATTCTTTTTTAATTTTTTACTCTAATTCTAATTCTTTTTTATTTTTTCTCCTCCATCTTATCTTGCTCATATGTACTTCAGCCCAAAGAGAGAAGCGACATTTGCAGGACACAGATGATAGGAGGAAACAGCCTTGCTATTCAGATGACAGAAGGAAACATTCTCGTTTTAGAAGATAAGAGAAAGCATACACGCGATTCAGATGACAGGAGGAAACATAAGAAAGACAGGTAGAAGAGAAGAAGACATGATTCTGATTCTGATTAAACTTGTATAATCCTTGTACTTATTGTGTGCTTGCTAATTCAGATTAAACTTGATTTTGATTCAAATTAAACTTGAATAATTCACCAAGTCATCACCAAATCAAATTAAAATCGAAAAATCAAAATCGCTATTGAATTAAAAATTGAAAATCCTATCAAGAAGAAATTTGAAGATACCACATTCATCATATTTATCACCAAGTCATCATCAAATCAAATCAAAATCCTTCAATTTCATCACTTTTTTAGGCGCCGAAAAATACCTTTTCGCCGAAAAAATGGTGGCCAACATACCATGTCCTTTTTACCGGCCTTATTTATGTATTTTTATCATTTTTATTAAAAAATAAACATCAACCACGATAAAATTCACTATTACTCCATTAATGGATAAGAAGAGGAAGAGAAAAAATAAAGACATCATTAATGGAGAAGAAAAAGAAGGAAGAAATTTAAAAAAAAAAGATAGAAAATGAAGGGAAAAAAGTATTAAAATACAAAATGAAAAAATGGAACCTTTTTATTACACATGAAATCTTTTAATTGGTTATTTCAGTCCATTTTTAAGCACTCACGCGCTTCTTTTGCATGTCTACACGCATAGTCAAAATTTTAATCAAAATGGTGTATTTACAACGGTTTAGGTAAGTTTTGTGGGGTAATAGATCGCCCGTATAATTTAGGTGTCTTTTTGAAAAAGTCAGACAAGTTCAGGGGGTACTTTATGTATTTTCTCTTCTTTTAATTTGTATAGATTTTTTACATAAAGACAGTGTAGAACAAATGAAAATAAGAGAAAGTAAATAAATATTAGAGGGGTATTTTCTTACCGATTAAACCAAAAATTGAATCGATATAGACTAAAAATCGATTAACCAAAAATCAATAATGAATAGCTTGTTGGTTCAGATATTGGTTTAACGTGTTACAAGTCAAAAATCAATAAATTAAATCGATAATGCACAAAATCGAACCGAATCGATTGATGTACATGCTCAATTACTACTATTTAAAAGTGTGAGTGAAGCATATAGATCATGATTATCATGTGTGCTTTTTGAAATTATAAGTGGATTCAAAGATATTTTAGGTATGTTTTATTTTTGGGTGCTTGAAGTTGTTGTATCTAACTGTTTTATGCATGTGTATATTTTGGGTACTAGACAAAAAATCCAGTCTTGATTTAGAGCTTGTTTGAAATTGTTGTAGAAAACTGCCTTAAGAAAAAAATAAATTTTTAGAAAAATGTTTTTGAAAAAAAATAATCTGTGTTTGATAAATTTATTTGAAAAGTGTTTTTAATAAATAGATTGTGCTTGAATGATCTTTTTCAAGAAGTGTTTTTGAAAGACAAATGACAAAAAAGACATGTATCAATAAATTTTAATACTAAAATCAGTTTACAAAAAAAGTTTATTTTAAATATATATTATAATTTTTTTAATTAAAAAATTATTTTTATTTAATTTAAAAGAACGTACTATTAAATTTTCAATCAATATTTTTATACATAAATACATTAAAAAAATATTGAATTTTGATATAATATTACTAAAATAATTTAAATATTATTTTAAACATCATGAATTATTTAATTAAAAAAATTAAACATTTGAGAAAAGTATTTACACATGCTGTCAAAAATATCATTTAATTTTGTAACGTAATTCATATGTCACCTATTGTCATTAATAGTAAAAAAATAAAAAGTTATATATATTCTTCGATCACCATCATCAATGAGCTTTTTCGATGTTATTAAAGAAACTGAGTGAAGAATAAAATATTAATATTTAAATCTTAAAATGAAATAAAAAATTATAATATAAATATGAAATATAAAATTTAAAATTAAACTTATAAGATATGCTAGTTAATTAATAAAAGATATTTTAATGTGTGTGTAAGTGATAGAGATATTTTTGTCATAAAAATTAATTTTTTACTTCTGCTTTATTTTGAAAAATAAAATTTTCTACTTCTTCCCAACAGCAGAAAATTGCTTGTACTTCTTTTTTAAAGTACTTCTTCCAAATCACTTAGGGATCGTTTGGTGTGAGGGATAAGAAAAGATAATCTCAGGATAAGTTTTTAGTACCTCTTTATCCCTTGTTTGGTTACAAAAGTGTGGGATAACTTATCCCGGGATTAATAGTTAGTACCGGGATAAGTTATTCCTACCTTGGGTGGTATAGTAATATCGGGATAACTTATACCGGGATAAAATATGTAAATTATCAAAAAACCCTCCTTAAACCCTCTTTATATATCACTTTTTCATATCCATATATATTTCCATAATTTTATATACCATTTTCTTCACTACTCGTTATTTTTTTGATAATATATTTTTCTATTACAAAATTACATTATAAATATAATTTTTATTTATGAATATATTATAGGTTGAATTTGTTTGCCTAATGCTTATGTTTATTTACAATTTAATTTCTCTTATACAAACATTGACTCCACTACTTAATTACATATTTTTAATTAAATAATCTTTTGTCACTTAAAAATTCAAATTTTATATATCAATTAAAATAAATAACTTTAATATTTTACAATATAAGAGTGATATGTGCTTAAATGAAGTGATAAAAACAATTAAATCTCTTTTACTAAAATAAATTTAAGATGAAAGTCTTATTTTAAAAAATGCACGATTCAATTATGAGAATTCATAGACAAAAATATTTAAGCTAAATAAGATGAAAATTTTATTTTTAAGAATGAACAAATAAAGTTTGCAAGAAAATTATTTTTAGAAAAAAATAAGGTGAAGGATATTTTTTGTAGATAAACAACCTATTCTTAAAAACTATACCATGCATGCTATTTTGAATATGACAAACCAAACACCCAATAACAAATAATTTCATCATAATTAATCTCAGCATAACTTATCTCATCACAACTAATCTCAGTATAACTTGCCTTCGAACCAAACGACCCATTAGAACTTGACAAATGCAACAAATAAACCTCAGGGAAATTAAATGCCCAGATCCCTATTTTCAAAAAAAAAAAAAAAAATTTAGAAAAAACAATCCCAAACATGCTCTTAGTTTATTACATTTTTTATTATTTCAGTTCTCCTATATATGTATATATATGGACCCCACATTCAAATTTCTGCTGATAGTTTTATTTCCTTTTTATGGTTCACTTTCTACTTTATATATGATTTTATATTATGTTAATTCCATTTAATTTGTCTTTAGTTATTTTTTAATATAATATATATTTAATTATTAAATTATAAAAAAATTTAGTTAACTCTTAAAATTATATTTATACAACATAATCATTAAAAAATTAAAATTATATTTAAAATAATATAAATTACAATAATTTACAACTTATCATATGTAATATAAAATATTTTGTTGACTTTCAAAATTTTATTTGCGCCATGTAAATTTGGACAAAAAATATAACATGCATCACGTAAAACACACACAAAAAAAAATATCTGATTGCCTACAATTTTCACTTGTCGTATGTATTGAAACAAAATAAATAATATATATTAGGTTAGAGTTGGCACGAGACTCTATATAGTATATTGTTTATGTGTTGGATAATATGGAAATGTACCTTATTAATTGGCTTGATTTATCTTGCACTATTGATTTTGGTGGTGACAACTAACAAGTGTTTGTGAACGTAAACACTTTTTCAATTTGATTTATACATTTACTTGAGTCGGTGTTCATATAATATGATATGTTTGTGAAAGTAAAAAAGGTATGATATTTCCTAGATTATAATTAAATTTTTTACCATTCAGATATTTGATCTAGTGATTTAATAAAATAGAATAAGCATCATGAAATTTCAAAGTTAATTCTTAGACAAATACTAGGAACACCATAATTATTAAAAAAAAAGGTTATGTTTTGTCTTTATGTTTAAAGAAGATTTGGAACTTTAAAGTTTATAATTTAAGATTTTAAGTTTAGGACCAAATAAAACAGAAAAATAGGTACTTTGAACAATATCTTTTCGATCATAACAACTCAAGAAAGAGTTATAAATCCTTGGTTATAGAGTTCATAAAAATGAAAATGTATATCACTAAAGAATCGTATGATAGAGTGTATTAGGAGAAATAATTCATATATCATACATGATATTATTTAGTACTGTATTTGATAGGATTTTGGACTTCTGTATAATTAATAGTTATGACATTATAGGATGTATAATTAATACCTTCCATTTATTGGTATTACTAATACATAAGATTTAATACAATCAAACTAATACATGTAAAGACAACTAATTAAATCCTTTTAAGTATTTTTTAAATTTTCTTGATTTTATGTTTTGTATTTGTACTAGCTTAATTTTTTTATTATTTAGAGAGAGTCGTTTGTTTCTAATAAATTCAAATCAATCGGTATAATATTTAAAATTTGAGTTGTTTAATATTTACTAACGAAAAAATACATCATTTCACCCCTGAATTTATCCGCATAACTTACTTTAGACCCTAAACTACACGAAAATTATATACCCCCTTAACAACTTCCAAGTGAATTTTACACCTCCTCAATAGCTGACGTGACAAATTTTGTTTATTTCAACGCGTAAATGGCCAAAAAATGGAGGGACCCACTTTAAATTTTACATTTTTCATTCATTTCTTCTTCCTCACACCCCACCACCCCTTCTTTTCTTCTTCCTCACACCCTACCGTCCCTTCTCTTCTCCTTTCTCCATTTTTTTTCACTTCTCCCCATCAATAATCTCTAATCATATACACAAAAAATATTTTTAAGAATCAAAATTTCAACATTTTTTCTTTCTTTTCAATCTTACCCATCAACCATCTTCAATCAAATACATAGTAAAATCTTTCAAGAATCAAAATTCTAATAATTTTTTTTTCACTCTTATCCATCAATCATCTCTAATTTCTCCTCCTTCAACCCCACCCCCACCCCCATTCTGATTCTTTCTCCTTTAATTATCAAATTCGCATCCCCCCCCATCCTATTCCATGTCAATTCTCCTCCTTCAACTATCAAACTCGTCATTTTCATGCCCATTTCTCCTCTTTTAACTACAAAATTCGACACCTCCAACATCAATATAGAAAGTCAACTAGTGGTGTTAATGGTGGCGGTGGAGGAAAAGAGAGTTTCACAAATTAAATTATGATCGAGACCTATCAAACAATCTCAAGTTAATTCAAGTCAATTTTTTATTTGATAAAGAAAAAAAAAACTCATCGGCAGCTTGCAGCAATGGAAAATTTAAAAAAAAATATTTTTGAGCTTTTTTTTAAGCTCTTTCAATCAAAACACAAAAAATATACTTGACAATTTTTGTTTTTTTTCAGCTTTTTCAATCAAAAGATTTAAAAAATACAAATTCCGCAAAAATTTCATCTCCAATTTTATCTTTATTTCATCAAATCAATCATAAAAGTGCATAAAATTGAAACCCAAGAAAAAAAATTTAATTTTTTTTTGAATATGACTGATAAAAATGAATTGTTTAGTGAAAAAAAAAAAGAGAAGAACAAGGGGAAGTTGGAGATAAAGAGAATTATGAAAAATAGAGAAGAACAACGAAGGGAGAGTTCATGAATGAAGAGATTTTCAAGTCAAAGTGAAGAAGAAAGCATCTTCTTATATATATATATATATATATATATATATATATATATATATATATATATATACATATATATGTATATATATATAAATATATATGTATGTATGTATGTATGCATGTATGTATGAAATTATTTTTAAATATTTTTTTACGTGGTTTCGACGTGACATTGACATGGCACTGATGTATAGGCGCGTGTAATGCACTCTTCGTTGTGAGAGTGGTATTGTATTTTTAGGGGTGAAATTAATTCACTTGAAAGTTGTTAAGGGGATATATATAATTATCCGTGTAGTTTAGGGTCCAAAGTAAGTTATGCGGACAAGTTCAGGAGTGAAATGATGTATTTTCTCTTTACTACTCCCTCCGTTTAAAAAAGAATGACCTACTTTCCTTTTTAGTTCGTTTCAAAAAGAATGACCCATTTCCTTTTTTTGCAATACTTCCATTTCAACTTTCCACATGACATGGTTATGACCACAAGATTAAAGGGCATTTTGGTACATTTGACACTACTTTAATTTAAGGCCACAAGATTCAAAAGTCTTCTTTATTTTCTTAAACTTTGTGCAAAGTCAAAGTAGGTCATTCTTTTTTTAAACGAATCGGAGGGAGTAATTGAAAAAGCAAATGTATGACCACATAACATTTGTGATCTTAATTGAATTTATTACTTGTTAATATAGTATAAGTGGTTTTCTGATTATTTGTATTTTAAATAATTTATAAAATTGCATACATATTAAAACTATAACTTGCATTTATTATGAGTAACAATAAATGTTTTATTCGATTTTACTATTTTTTATCGGCCTTTCAATTTTAAAACTAGATAATCTAACCTTTATAATTGAAATTTGACGTATTGTGAGTGAATTAATTTATTAAGATGATAATTTTTTATCCTCAAATAATAAAAGTGAGAATATAAACTAAATTATTTTTAAGAATAAATAATAAAGCTTTGGAAAGAACATACACAGCTATAAAATGTGGAGGATATTTTTGTAAACGAACAATACATTTAAAGAAATATAACAATATATATTATTTTTAATACATCAAATCAAACATTTAATAAGAATAAACCTAATGCTACTAATCTCAGTATTACTAATTCCCTCGTTACTAATACATCATATTCATTATCCTTATACACCCTATAAACGATTTTGGGAAAATTAACTAAATAAATTTATTAGATTGTTTATTACAAGTTATAGCAACTCTTTTTAGTTTTCAAGTTATAGCAACTTTCATTTAAAAAAAAACTTAAAAATATATTTTTTATTTTTTTTTAAAAAGCATATCAAAATAATTTCAGAAAAGGAAAATATAGATTTAATATAACTAATCTACATTATTCCTTCCTTAAATATAATTAACCTTAATAATTGATATCAATCCCACCCCCCAATTCTCTCTAATCATTTTTATTTTTCATATTTTAATGTGTCCGTTAAGAATTTTCATCTTCACACACTTTCTTCTTTTTTCTGCACGATTATATTATTCCTGCAAATCAATTTCATAATCAATTTTGACCGGCAAAATTTTGCTTTAATTATGCGATATAGACTCACCTTCAATTACCTTTTTTCTTGTTCTTTGATAATGGAGATGGGATAAAATACTTCAAATTAAATAAGGGTCTTGATAGAATAATCAGACTATTTTCTTGTATTCCTAGGGCTTTTTCTATTGGAAGTAGAATCAAACTTGCATTTTTCTGACATGTGTCAAGAAAAAAAAAAAAAACTAAACTGAAGTTTTCTTAATTCAAGCGTATGAGTGAATGTTGGGAAACTCAAGTTTCATATGCATGAAACTCAAAAGAAGATGGAAAAAAAAACTCTTTGACACAGTGGTACTTCAATTTCATTAAAAATCTAAACGGTTTCATACTTCCAAAATTATTATTCAACCAACGTTTTCTTCTCCTTCATCAGAAATTCTCTTCTTCAAATTTTTCCTTTGTTCTTCAATTTTTTTTTTTTCATATAAGTATAATTTTGTCTTAATTTGATCTAATGGATGGTGATAGGTTACATTCTCTACTTATAATGCATGGAGGAAGATAAGATGTTAATGATATTTTATTTGTTAAAGCCAATTAATCTTTTGATTTTATTTATTCTATTTGAAAAATCAATAGTTTAGTAATCAAATACATACGAAAAATACTGAACAATTCATTATTTGTGTTGGTAACAACATAAATAAGGATTTGAATGTAGATAGGAATTTTTCATAAGCATAATATAGTGAAAATTATCTTGTATATGCTTATTAGACTATTTCATGTATGAAATCTGTATAAAATCAGTATGAAATATCAGTATTCCGCTCAAGGTTTATAAAATAGTTTCTTACATGTTATATTTATATCAAATGAGATAATGATTGCAGAAGTTGGTATAGAAATCAACTTTCACCAAATATTATATGCTATTATTTATTTTAGTGTATGAAATAAATATACAAATTTGTATTTTTTGAATTATTTCGTGTATGAAACTTGTATAAAATCAATATGAAATATCAATATTTCATTCAAGGTTTATAAAATAGTTTCTTACATGTTATATTTATATGAAATGAGTATAATGTGATTGTGATATTCAATTAAGAAGATATAGTTGAGACTATAAATTGAATGGAATCAGTTTATAAAATGATTTCTTACATGTCACATTTGTATGAAATGTGTATGAAATAGATATATAAAGTGATATTTATAGATTGTGATATTCAATTTAGGTGATATTAATTTATATACCCATTCCATACATTATGTACTTATTTCTTTGAATCAAGATCAATCATACAATTTCACGTAAAATCCTACAACCAACTGATATCAATTATATACCATTTCTTCAAAATCAATCAAAATCCTCTATAGAAATCGGCAAAAAGTCTTTTTTGAATTTCACGTAAAATACTGAAATTGTTATTTCATATAAATTTGAAGGAATACAATCTCGACTAAAAATATCAAAATTTTATGAAAGATGTTGGTTGAAAACAATAGATGTTTGTTGATATGTCGGCGCAAGAACAAGAATGAAAAAAAATCAAAAGATGTTGAAGAAGAAGAAGAAGAAGAAACACACTGCTACAATCAATTCTCCAAAAATATAGATTTAATATAACTAATCTATAATATTCATTCTTTAAATATAGTTAACCTTAATAATTGATATCAACCTCCCCCAAGTTCTCTCTAACCGTTTTTATTTCTCCTATTTTGATATGTCTGTTAAGAATTTTCATCTTCATACACTTTTTTTTTATATACATGATTATATTGTTTTAGTAAACCAATTTCATATCAATTTTGACCGGCGAAATTTCATTTTGATTATGCGATATAGACTCACCTTCAATTACCTTCTTCTTGTTCTTTGATAATGGGGATGAGGTAAAACACCCCAAGTCAAACGAGGGTCTAGATAGAATAATCAGACTATTTTCTTGTATTAATCTAAGGTTTTTTCTATTAGAAGTAGAATCAAATTTGTATTTTTCTGACATGTCTCAAGAAAAATAAAAACAAACTAAAGTGAAGAACTCTTAATCCAAGCGTATGAGTGAATGTTGGAAAACCCAAGTTTTATATGCATGAAACTCAAAAGAAGAGAAAAAGAAGATTAAAAAAATATGGTAAGAAGTGAAGACTTTTATTGGTAAAGAAACACTGTAAAACGTGATAAAATATAGAAAGTTAGTTAATTATAAAAGTTAATAAAAAGTAAAAAATCAAGTATCAATGTAAAAAAAAAATATTTACCATATTTGACTCCTTAAAATTGTGAACAAACTTTAAAACTTAATTATTAAAAAAAAAATCATTGATACCAATAATATAACTTGTCATAATTATTAAAAGATTTAATGAAGAGTGATAAATATTAAATGTTAGAAAAAATCGCTACAATATTGATATTGGATAGAAATTAGTAATAGCAAGAGAGTTGTCACAAACACTGTGTCGTGGCAAGCCACTGTCTTGAAAATAATTTTGGCCTGACTCCGGTGCAAAGATTTCTGGCCGGTCACTCCCCAAGGTTCCACAACTACTTTCAAATACGTGCACTAGTGGCTAGAAGTTTGGAGTTGCATAAACTATTGCCAGAAATTCACAAGGAATAGAATACAGATGAGGAGAAAGTAATTAAGAAAGAAAGCCAAGAAAAGGCAAATGATATTTCTTTCTGTGGATGTGTTTTTTCATCAAGTGAAGAACACAATTATATAGGTGTGGGAATGTACGTTTTGGTTAAGAAATAAATAAGATCAGTTATTATCTCATTTAAGACAAGTGTTTCACTTCATCTCAATAAAGGATGTATATCTTTAACTCTCATCACGACAACTAATTTGAGAGAATGAATGCAGATTTTTTACTTTACATTTTAATCTGCACAATTAATTGGAGAGAAATGAATGCAATGAATTCATTGTCATTCATGAACGGAAAAGCTCATAGTCCCCCACAAAATGCAAAGAAAAAAAATAATAGGATAGTTTCTGGGCAAAAGAAAGGAACATGTACTTAAGTATCAATATCTTTCGATTTGAATTGATACGTAGTGAAATGAGGCAACAACAAATATCCACAAAGTGAAGTACTCTTGAACAAAATGAGTATAAGTTGAGACCTCCACAACACATACCATATCCTTGATTTTATGCAAACTTCGCAATATTCATAAAGTGTTTTTACGGTCATGTACACAAACCTTGAGTCTCTTTAGAGCTCTAGAAAGACAAACCAAGTCTTTCATAAAAAGGTGATCAATCTTTTACACTCACGTAGGTGATCTATCAAGTCTATCTCATAGACCACCTTAAGGCTATGGATCATTAAGAGCAAAAATAAGCTCAACCTTATAATACAGTACCTCACTCCATAGGGATAAGATATGTAGTGTTTATTGAAGGCCTATATGACTTTGTTTGACCACAAATAGGTATTCACTATATTACCTCAATCCATGGACTTTAGCCCCATTCCCTTCAATGATTCAAGGATCATTTTCCTTATCAAATCTTTGGTCATAGGATCCGTCAAATTTCTTTTGGATCTTACATATTTCAAGAAAATAACACCATGTTTCAATAATTGTTTACCTGCATCATGTCTGATGCGAATATGTCTTTTTTTATCATTGTATATACTATTTTTAGCAATCTCAATTGCCGTATTTGAGTCACACTGTAAAGAGAGTGGTGACACTTGTCTTTCCCATAAAGGTACATCTGCTAAAAGATTTCTCAGTCACTCGGCTTCTTGCCCTGCCAACTCGAGAGCACTGAATTCAGATTTCATGGTACAACGTGCTAAACAAGTCTGCTTTGAAGACTTTCATGAAATAGCACCTGCACCCAAATTAAACACATAGCCACTGGTAGAGCTAACTTCATCATTGTCAGTCACTCAGTTTGCATCACAAAAACCATCTAAAATAACAAAAAAATTATTAAGATGCAAACACCAAATCATAGTACCTCTCTGATACCTTAACATGCGATGAAGAGCATTTCAGTGTTCAGTACTGGGATTATGAGTATATCTACTCAATCTACTAACAACATAAGCTATATCAGGCCAAGTATAGTTCATTGGAAACATTACACTCCCAATTATTTTAACATCTTCAATTTGAGAAACACTAAAATTTTTATTCTTTTTCAAGTGTATGCTAGGATCATAAGGGATTCTCACTGAAACTATATCAAAACAATCAAACCTTTTGAACATCTTTTTAATATAATGAGATTGACACAAAGAGAATCCATTAACAACTCTTTTGATTTTAATTTCTAAAATCACATCAACTTCTCCAAGGTCTTTCCTTTTAAATTTAGAAAATAAAAATTTCTTAATCTCATTTACAACATTCACATTAAGGTCAAAGATTAACATGTCATCTATATATAAACATATAATCACACAATCCGATCCTATTATTTTAGAATAAACATAGGTATCAAATGAATTAACAACAAAGCCATTATCCATTAATGTGAAATTAATTTTTTCATACCATTACTTGGGTGCCTTCTTAAGTCCATGTAAAAACTTTCTCAATTTGCATATTTTATCCTCTTGTCCTGGGACCACAAAACCCTCAGATTGAGTCATATAGATCTCTTTCTTTAAATCACCATTTAAAAATGCAATTTTGACATCCATTTGGTGTACCACTAAACTGTGAATAACAGCTAGAGCAATAAGAGTTCTAATGATCACTATTTTAGTCACAAGAGAATAAGTATTAAAATAATCAATACCTTTCTTTTGGTTAATATCCCTAATCATAAGTCTAGCCTTATATTTATCAATTGTACCATCAGGCCTCAATTTCTTCTTAAATATCCACTTGCTACTTATGGGTTTACAACCTTTAGGCAAATCATACAAGTCTCAGGTGTGGTTAGAGACTATAGAGTCTAGTTCACTTTTAATAGCCTATTTTCAAAACATCGCATCTATTGCACTCATTGCTTCATCATATGTCTTAGGGTCTTCTTCTATTAAGTAGATAGACACTAATTCACCATTTAAAGTATCAATATCAAAATCTTTCGTTAAGAAAGTGGTGATAAAATCAAGATCAAAATTAGTCTCAGTTCTAAGTCTTTTACTCTTTCTAAGTTTATTTTCATGCTCATTAGCAATAATATCAAATGCAGACATTACTTGAGAGTTAACAGACATGGATATAGAAGTATTATTTTGCACATCAACAGACACATCATTTTTCAAAGGAAAAGACATGCTCAAAAAATTCTGCATCTTTAGATAATCACAAATAGAATACTCATTTAATGACATAAATCTATATGCAACACTATTTTGAGCATAACCAATAAAGACAATATCAAAGGTCTTAGAACCTACATTTACTCGTTTAAATCAGGTAGATCAACTTTAGCCAAACACCCCCACACTTTCAAAAAATTCAAGTTAGGAGCAAATCTTTTCCATAATTCATATGAGGTCTCATCTAACTTTTTATGAGGGACTCTATTAAGAAGATAACATGCAGATAAGACAGCTCCCCCCCACATATAGTCAGGTAGACCCGAGCTTAAAAGCATAGAATTCATCATTTTCTTAAGTGTTCTATTCTTTCGTTAGGTTCTACCATTTTGTTGGGGATTATATAGAACACTAAACGCATGGATAATGTCATTTTTCTCATAAAAATCTTCTAGAGTTTTAGTACTATATTCACCGCCTCTATCAGATCTAAATCTCTTGATTTTTCTATCTAATTAATTTTTTACTTCTGCTTTGAATTTTAAAAATATGCTTTAAGCCTCATCTTTAAACTTAAGGAGGTATACCTTAGTGTACCTAGAAAAGTCATCAACAAAAGTAATATAATACTTCTTTTCACCTTTGTTAATAGTGTTCTTAAAATCTGCTAAGTCTGAATGTATTAGTTCAAGCAATTCGGTCTTTCTCGGTCTTTCTACTAGTAACATATTTAAAACGTTTCTTGGTATGCTTTGTTTCTATACACACAGGATATTTAGAAATATCGTCAATATTTACTGCAGAAATTAATCTCATTTTTCTAAGTCTTTTAATAGAGGCACTATTAACTGACCTAATCTACTATGCCATAAATTAATAGACTCGGCAATATAAACAGAATTAGAAATATTTGTATTATTGGCAATCTCTTGATCAATGTTCAGTATGAATAAGCCCCCACTAAGATATCCCTTCCCAATAAAATCTCCTCCATGAAAAATAATTATTTTATCAGCTTAAAAAATAAGTTTAAGGCCTACTTTGTTGAGAAGTGCTCCAGAAATTAAGTTTCTACGGAACGAGGGAACATACAAAACATTGTTCAAGGATAATGTTTTACCAGAAGTTAATTTAAGTAAAAAAATTTCTTTACTCATAACTCCAGCAGTAGTAGAGTTACCCGTGTAGACACACTCGCCATCGGTGAATTCCTAAAAGTCATGAAATAATTTTTTGTTGGCGCAGAAATGTCTTGAAGCGCCTGTGTCCAACACCCAATCAATCTTGTTAGCTACGAAATTTGCCTCAATGATTACTGCAACAATTACTTCATCACCCTCAGTAAGATAAGCTTGAACATCATATTTTCCTCCCTGTTTTGACTTTTGTCCTTTTCTTAGAAAACACTGGACAACCCTGTGGCCAAGTTTTTCGCACACAAAACAAGCCCCTTTATTTTTTAAATTTGACTCTCCGGCTTGTTGAAATTATTTTTCTTCTTCACCTGTTCCTTATTTTGAAAATTCTTTTGTTTGCATTCATACCCATCTTTTGCAATAGTACCAGAAGATTCCACAAGGTTAGCTTTAGAAGAATTAAGAGAAAGAGCTTTCATCTTATCTTTGAGACGGTTTGCCTCCTCTATTTTCATGTAACTGATAAGTTTTTGGAGGGTTAAATTCTTCTTCTTATGTTTCAATTGATTTTTGTAATCACTCCAGGATGGTGAAAATTTTTCAAGTAGAACATTAGCCTGAAGAATCTCACACATCTTGATGCCCTCATTGAGAACATCAACAGTTAAATTTTCATATTCATGGACTTGTTTCATGATTGATTTATTGTCAACCATTTAGAATTTAATCCATTGTTCGAAAACATATTTTTTCTTTCCTGCATCATCGTACCATACTTCTTTTCTAAACTATCCCATATTTCTTTAGCAGATTTAGGGGTGTGCAAAAATCGAACCGATAAAAATATTATTGGGTTATTGATATTGGATTATTGGATTAACGATTTTTTCTTGATTTTATAAAAAAAATTATTGGGTAAACGGTTCGGTTTTAGCTTATTGGGTTATCGGTTAAACCGATAGCCCAATAAGGATACACTATATTATTGTTTTATCCCTATTTATGTTATATATATAAATATCTCTCTCTATATATATCTATCTATATAGATAGATACGTGTGTGTGTGTGTGTATATATATATATATATTATATGCACTACTTATTCACAATTCAGTGATTCACAAAGTATTAACTTATTCAGGGCAACAAAGGCACAATATAAAGCTCGGCTATTATCGTATTGAAAAGCTTGAAGCATTTATAGATTCCAACAATTAGGATTTAATTTTTTTTCTAACTAACATTCAGTTCAAGTTTGAAGATTCTTGTAAACTAAAATGCATTGCGTAGGATTTTGGCGGTAACTAAGATTTCATTTTTTTTATGTTAGTTGTTACTATTTCTATTTTATAAGTATTTTTTTATTGGTTAAACCGAAAACCGAACCGTTAAGGACCAAAAACCGATAAGAAAATATCTTATTGGTTGGTTATTGGTTTTACACATTTAAAAATCGAAAACCAATAAACCGAACCAATAACACATAAAACCGAACCGAACCGATCGATGCACACTCCTAAGCAGATTTATAGGTAATAAATAAATCAAACAAATGATTAGTCATATGGTTCAACAAATATCCTCTAAATGTTTTATTATCATTTTCGAATTTTTTCTTAGCAATATCATTAACCACAGCTGTGTTAGATCCAGTAGTACTGTTAGAATCATTAGTGGGAGGTTCATTAAACAAAACATAATCAACTTCTAATTGTTCAAAGAAAATCAGAAGTGTTTGTGACCAACGTTTAAAGTTATTTTCGTCCAATGGCTTAAGTTTTGACAAATCAAGAAAAATTTTGTTCAAAGAAATAACCATTTATCAATATTGTATGTAAGGAAATCACTTTCAAATTGTTAGAAAAAATCACTACAATATTGATATTGGATAGGAATCAATAATAGTAAGAGAGTTGTCACAAACACTGTGTCGTGGCAAGCCACTGCCTTGAAAGTGATTTCAGCCCGACTCCGGTGCAAATTCTTCTAGCCGGTCGCTCCCCAAGGTTCCATAGCTACTTCCAAACACGTGCACTCGTGGCTGAAAGTTTGAAGTTGCACAAACTATTGCCCAAAAATTTACAAGGAATAGAATACCAATGAGGAGAAAGTAATTAAGAAAGAAAGCCAAGAAAAGACAAATGGTATTTCTTTCTGTGTGCATGTGTTTTTTCATCAAGTGAAAAGCACAATTATATAGGTGTGGGAATGTACGCTTTGGTGAAGAAATAAATAAGATCAGTTATTATCTCATTCAAGACAAGTGTTTTACTTCATCTCAATAAATGATGTATATCTTTAACTCTCATCACGACAATTAATTTGAGAGAATGATTGCGGATTTTTTAGTTTGCATTTTAATTTGCACAATTAATAGGAGAGAAATGAATGCAATGAATTCATTGTCATTCATGAACGGAAAAGCTCACATTAAATGCTTATTTTAAATAATATGAATAAATATTAAAAAATAATTTTCGAATATTTAAGTAAATTTTTTTTTTCTAAAAAGTTGCTATAACTTGTAATTATTTCTTTAGTCTAGTAATTATTGAAAAATATTGCTATAACTTATAATAAACAATTTAATAAATTTATTTAGGATAATTTTCACTTTTTAAAACTAGCCTCAAATGAATCGTATTTAACACAAATTCAAATAAGTCCAAATTTAGAGTCTTATCGAATATCTAATATGGAGGAAGAAAAAAAAACTTTTTTCTAGACTTTGAAAAGTAACGGAGTAACTATTCTGTTGCCATACGGTTCCTATTTCTACACGCATCTACTAAGCTCCTCAAGGCCACGAATCCAACCCCGTCCTTCTCTTTCCCTCTCTTTTCTCATCATCTCGTTTGGATTTTTCTATAATATAAATATCTCAAAACGTTTAAACAACCAAAACCATAAAAAATACTTAACAAAAACAAAAACCAATATTAAATTCAATCTTTCTGAAAAAATCAACAAACATATACGGAGTTTTTGAAAAAAATTTGAGATATTATTATATTATGGATGACTGAGTTGGTGGAGCATTAATTTTTTTTCCAGCGATTTAAGTTGCTCCCAAACGACTTGTTTAGTACTTTCCGTAGTCTAAACTAAATGAAGTTTAAATTATTTTTTAATATTTAAAATAAGTAAATTATTTATTTTTATAAAAAAATTTAGATTTTTTTTTTTTTAATTTTATCCTTTATTTACTCTTTCTAGATTATGAATTTCAAGATACTTAATTGATTGTATTTTAATGTGGCTAAAATTTCAAGAATAGTTTGATAGTAATGTCTAAAAAGATAAATGCAAAAAATAAATATATTCTTTATGTTCTATCTTTTTCTTAGTAAGTGTATATTTAACTAAAAAATTTATTTACATCTTATGTAATTTACAAGCTATTATATAAAAGTAAATTTATTGATGCGCATCAAAAAACTAAGGGCCTGTTTGGCCATATTTTTTTTTTCCTTTTTTTTGGATTTTTTCCCACTTTTTTCACTTTTCCGAAAATTATGGTTGTTTGGCCATAAAATTCGGAAAATTATTCCGGAGTTGTATTCCAAAAAGTTTCACAATTTTTCGGTTCCGTTTTCAACTTTCATTATTATTAAATATAACCCAATCTTTAAATTTTTACACAAACCCCTCTTATAACTACAACCAACCGCCAAAAAAATATATTATTTGTTTTCTATGGTACAACATCATTTTTAATTGATACAGATATTCTAATCTCTTTTTCTTCTTTTAACCAAAATTTACTAATGTGAAGTAAAAAAATAATAAATGACAATCTATGCCGGAAATAACTATATTATAGAAATATAAGGCCTAGTACATTATGTTATTTAAAAATGAAAAATAAACTATGTTATTTAATATTTTTTTCTTGCCATTCTAATTTTCTGTTTATGTCATATAATGGCTATTATGATTTTAATAAATTATTAAAAAGTGATCAATAAAGTCGCATATCAAACATAACGTAACGATCCATATTTATGACACAATAATATTCAAGGAAAATCAATATCATCAATAAAGAAAAAGCAAAAAATTAGCACTAATCTATTCAAAAATAATTCATCCATACATTTTTTTAGAAAGACCAAATTCAATAAAATAATTAATTCAAGTGAAAGTAATTAAGAATTTTCATCAACAAATTTAAGAATATATAAAATATATTTATATTCATCAATCATATTTATCAAAATATATTTTCTCTATTCAATCGATTATGATTAGATAAACTTATTTAACTTGTACTTGTGATATTTTTTATTCAAATTTTAGAAAAATAACAATCATAATAATTAATTTGTTGTTAATTATTTTATCAATTGAGGACATATAAATTATTTTCTCAACATTTGATTGTATATTAGTGAGTAAATTAGTAGTTGAATAATTTTAATAATTTTTAAAAGTTAAAAACAAAAAATCATATTTAATTTTTTTTTTTTTTAAATCTAAAAAAAATAAAAAATAAATATGACCGAACACAACTCGAACTCTGAGTAATTAATAATGGAGAGTATTATGGATTACAAGTACAACACTACAACTTCCAGCCTTACGTAACGGTACTAACACACACACGCCAAATACAATTCACTCCGCCATAAAATGCTTGCCGTCCCGCCACAACCGCTGCCGTTATTCGCCGGCACTTCATTTTCCGACAGCTCCTTCCGCCGTCCATTCAGTTGGAGCAAGCTTAATAACTCCAGCTCCCGTCGCTTAGCGCTGCCGGTTGCGGCAGTTGCGCGCGACGAGGATGATTTCACGAAGTATTCCGGCTACGTTTTCGAGCTGAGTCCGGCTGAAGAGGATTCTTTAACGGAGTACAATATCGCGAAAATTGCAGCGTTTTATCAGAAGAAACCGTTGATTGTACTTCGTAGGCTTGTTCAAATCGGTTCTACTCTTGGCAAGTGGTTCGCTGTTAGGTACATGGATACTGTTAACGAACGCGCCGATGAAATGTTCAAAGTCAGTATTGTTTCTGTACATTTTTTTTTAAATAGTGCATTTTTGTTATGTATACTTGAATTAATTTAGCTTTGTTTTGGTTGCTTGTAGATTAGAGCTGCAGAATTGAGGAAGATACTATTACAGCTTGGTCCGGTATGCCTTATTAACTGAACTTGCAGATGTTACTGGAATAATTCTCGCAATTAGTTCTATATATTTGGTTTTATATAGCTTTTAATAGGGAAGTAGCAATAAGTAGGTGTTCGCTGTTACTACTAGTAAGGAGCCAGACTATTAAGTGAAGAGACTGACTAACAAATTAATTAGTGAGTGTACTGGATACGGAGAATCGGACGTAAAATGGAAGAGTAAAGATGCATCTACAAGTGTTTTTCTATCTATTTCCGACTACAGGTACTTCCCATCACATACTATTATTGGAAATCAGTGTTGTGTATCATAGATAGGCTTGAACTTGACTTTGGGCTTGTAGTACTGAAAAAATAAAGACTCCTTACTCGGATTAAATTTCTTTTGGTGACATTTTTGAACAGTTAATTGGCAAAAGGATGCATCTTGGTTCTGAAATTTTACAAGCTGTTGATACTATATTAAATGTTTATGACCTTCAAAGAATGATCCTCCACTTTCAAATTAGTTAATTCAGATGAATGATAATAAGTTTGTTGCATTCCAGGAACAACATTAATTATTTATTCCCATAGTTAGGCAATTATATTCACTCACTTCAGGAAGTGTTCAAATGCCTGAAGCCTTCTTTCCTCCTCCTATCTTAACATTTTCTGCTACTAGATGCATTTCATTGGCCATACTTTTGTTTTGCATTAGTTCCAACTGTCAGCTAAAACTTCTTACCTTAGCAATTTCTAAGAATAGTATGCTCAATATGATAAGTTCCGAGTTTTGGTGTGGATAGTAGTGCAGTAACCTTATTTCTAACAAACTAGTCAAATTTCAAACCGACAGCAGGCATTAGACTTTGGGGCACTAGAGGCTTGTGATTCCAATAAATAATCATTGAAACTTTAATCCCGTGGACCATGTCCTTTCCAATAGGAACCTACATATGCTAGCAGCTAGCCTATGCATGTGAACTTAAGGTCCTGTGAACATATGCTACTTAATGAAACTTTGTAACTGACCCAAGTGGCAGTAGCTGAAATTAAATTCCTAGTCCTACATTACAAGCTTCCAGGATAACTGACTCCATATAAATGTAACTTTCTTATAAGAACTGATCAAAGGCATCAAGAGGAGCTTGTAGCATTGTGCAAACTGAATTTAGCAATATGAATCAGCTCAGTAGCCACATGCTGCATCTTCAATGGCACTGCCTTGTTATAACATGTTGGTTACCAGACATTTTGTCCTGTCAGGCTGAGGCTCCCATGATATCAATCCCTACTTTCCTACCAGCTCTGCACAAAGTTCAAGCCATTGTGTTGAAATGTTAATGGCTAAGCTCTTCGATAGATGTAATGGAACCTTGCTCTCTGAAAGATTGATGTGCTTGACAGAATTCATGCTCTCTCTGTGATACCTTATGATATTTTATATACTACTACTTTAGCTAGCTAGTTACTTTATCCTTCTTTTTTTCGAAGGGTAGGTTCGGGGTGGTGGTTTGGTTTCTTCGTAGTCAGGCCCACTTGAAGGGATTGTAAACAATTTCTACCGAATGACAGGGTGGGAAGATTGTTGAATAGACAATTGCAAAAGGAGTTCCATTTTTTTTTTTGCCAATTGGTCCCTCCTTTCTTACTTGGGAGGAATGAGTCAATATCCTACTTTGTGTGACTTGTAAGTTCTTAGGTATCAGCCAGATCAGATTTTATCTAATCTTAAATTGTAAATTTTTCATCCACGTGCGGATGCTTCTCCAATATCTTGCTTTTAATCTTTTTTCATTTTGAAATACAAGCACACATCAAAATCACATTTTAGCAATGGATGAGAGAAAATGCCATGTTGGAATGTGCTAAAATGAAAATCAATCTGAATGAGAATATTTGATAGACAATTTTTGTCTATGAATTATATTGGATAGATTGGGTTTTTTCTTAGAAGGAAAGATAACTGGTCTTATTGATGGTTTGGATGTGGCAAGTCATGCATATATTTTATCTGAAGAATGCTCTATTTTGGGATGACTTTTCTCTTTTATTATAAATAAATTATTTTCTCTAAAACTTTACTTCCTTCTTCCCCATCACAAAACATATCCTTCTTTTCAGTTAGTGAAAAATTCCATTTATACTTTTCTGATTTACTCTGGTTTGATGCCATTTATACTTTGTGATTTACTCTAGTCTTCAGAGGACTTGTATTAGTAATTGATAGGTCTGTACTAAACATTTTCACTCTAGAATTATTTGGAGCACAAAGGTGCAATTGGTTGCCAATTCTATTCGTAATTTATCTGAAAAAGAATGATTCAGACTCGTCCTTTTCCTGTCTCAAGACCTTGCTATTCCTTATCTTTTACAGCAACATAATACTATATTCTGACTGTTGTGCAAGTTTCGTTTCCTGCAATACTTCGTCTAGTTTCTTTCTCTTTTTCATCTACTGTTTTTTTGATAGCCGCGGTGTTTGGGCCAGCTTGCGACTACAGTTCTTATTCTTACCATTTTTTCTTTTGGATCTATTTCTTGTGCAATCTTTGTTGAATACTCTTACAATATTATCCCTTTGCCATGGTGATGAATTCTAAAATATCTTTTGCAGGCATATGTTAAAATTGCCCAGGCTATCTCATCACGACCAGTAAGTAAAGCTTCTTTAAGCTATTTAGTTTTTCTCCAATTTTGTGGATTCACTTCCACCCAACATCCAGTGAACATCGGGGAAACCTGAGGAAATTCCATTTACCATCGGACTTATTGATCTTGTTGAGGTCTCTGGTATTGTATTATGTAGGACACAATACATGTTACAGGTTTCAAAAGAAAAAATTATACACAATAGGAGGAGCTTTTGCAGTCATGCTTTAGATTTATTTTCTCTGACTGGCCTCTCTTTACAAAATTGGCATTAAGCTCCCCTTTCTTTTTCCTTTTAGTGAATATTAGTCAAGTTTGAAATGTGTGAACCTCACACAAGGACTCACAAAATGAGAAAGTGTTAGCATTATTGTAGGTAGCATGCTGAATTAGAGATTGATTTTTTATTTAGTTCCTTTTTGACTGGATATGTGTGTTGGTTTAAAATTCAAAGCATCTTGGAAGCATCTTTTGGAACCATGTAAATAGAAAGCAAAAATCAAAGAGCATTACAATTAATGTGCCTGCAAACTGAAACTGCTTAAAAATTAAAGGGTTTCCAAAATTTTCATTTGTTCACTCTCCTAGCTTTGCAACTACTATAACCCCCTTTGAATAGCCATCATCACCCAGTGGCATTAGCAGAGGAGGCATATGGGGTGCGGCCCTAAGCAATTGGGGGTTCTCGCTCAACGCTTGGGGGTCCATCTCATCTGAAAACTTTTCCTCTTCCATTAGCATAGCTTAATTTGAATAGGATGAATCAGCCTCAGGAAAAGTAAGCCCCCTTTCCTTGATTGAATTTAGCTTCGATGCGCCTTGAAATCTCATGAACTAGAGTACTGAGTATGTATCCAAAATTTTCATGCTCATGGACTGATTCATTTTATGCACATAATTTATACTTCTTCTGAAATAGTGGGGCAGTAATTGCTAATAGTCTATGCATGGATTAATTTTTTGAAGTGCACACTCATTTTAATAGCATCCCATATTTCACTATATTTAGTGATGCTGATCATACTTATATTTCTTCTAGGATTTGGTACCACCATCGTATTTGGATGAGCTATCTTTGTTGCAAGATCGGATTACACCTTTTTCGTCTGAAGTAGCTTTTGAAATGATAGAAAAGGAGCTTGGCATGCCAATAGATGTGGTGTTCTCTGAGATCTCACCTGAGCCTGTCGCAGCAGCATCACTTGGACAGGTCTGTGAAGCAGTGGACTTCTGTTTCTTAGATTAAAATAAGTTTAATTCATATTCATTCTTAGTATAAGCCAAAGGTGAAAGAAACTGAATTTGAGTTCCATTTTTAAGGTCTATCAAGCTAGGCTTCGTTCTACCGGGGAAGTTGTTGCTGTAAAGGTGCAGAGACCTGGAGTTCAAAGTGCAATCTCCTTGGACATATTGATATTACGTTATCTCGCAGGCTTAATAAAGAAGGCAGGAAAACTTAATACTGACGTTCAGGTACTATAATACAAGTAAATTCCTTGCTGAGTGAGGAAAAATGAGATGAGATATAAAACACATAAATGATTTAGGCTGCTCTGCAATTTTAGTATGCACAAGCATCTATTTCCAACATGAAAAAGATGTATCCTTTGCAATTATTAGTCCTGAGCACATTTTTTTCTCGATATACAGGCAGTTGTTGATGAGTGGGCCTCGAGTCTTTTTCGGGTATGCATTTATATCTTAGTCTTCCTAGTAAAAATGTTTGTGGCTGTCCACATACTTGCTCTCTAACTAGATGATGATTGACATCAAAGTTGTCAATCCCATTGGACGAAGCCCTTTGGCGTGAATGAAATTGTTTCTGATGTGAACTAATTGGTCTAGTTTTATCTTGAGATTAAGGCTTAGTTGATTGATTGTTGATTATTGTCAGCTATTTATTTTGATGTCTTCTACGTCAGTTCCTATCTTGGAGTTTCAACATTTAGTGTTACTTTATGAGTCCTAGATTTAAAATTTGTTCAACCGATCAAAACTTTCTGCTTTTTATGTTCATATATTTGTCATGCAAGAGGAATTCTTTTTTCCTTTATTATCCCCATGACAAATTGTTCAAATTATTGTGGCTTAGAGAAAAAATTAATGGAGCGTAAGCTTAACATTTTGACAAAGAGCAGTTTCTGTCTATTATACATAATAGAAATTTTAGGGAGACTATATTTCTTGTGAAAACATGAATGGGAATTTATGGGGAGAAAAAGTATGATCTCTACATTGATATTCATTTATCGCCCGAACTAGTGAAATGATATGTAAATATCCTCCGTTATACTTTTGAGTTATTTGTACCCTTTT
The DNA here is from genome assembly GCA_030864215.1 of Capsicum pubescens. Classification (NCBI taxonomy): domain Eukaryota; kingdom Viridiplantae; phylum Streptophyta; class Magnoliopsida; order Solanales; family Solanaceae; genus Capsicum; species Capsicum pubescens. The sequence goes on from CM061541.1 coordinate 43,798,045, forward strand.
CGTCTAACTTTTGGTACGTATATAACCCCGAACTATTGAAAATGGTACGTTTATACCTTCAGTTAGACGGTGGGGGCCACGTGTCCTCATTCTAAAGGAATTAACCCATTTTCCCTTAACAATTTCTCTCCTGGCCAGTCGGCAAAATGTTATGTGGCCGGAGTTGGTAGCGAGTTTTGCCCACACCTATTTTTTGGCGAGCCAAAACCAATGCGGTCACAAAACATTTCTTTAGGATGAGGAAACGTGGGCGTAACTCACTTCCAACTCCGGCCATAGAACATTTCGCCGGCAGGCCAAGGATAAATTGCTAAGGGGAAATGGGTTAATTTCTTTAGGATGAGGACACGTGCCGCGCCATCTAATTGAAGGATATTTACGTACCATTTTCAATAGTTCGGGGGCATATACGTAACCAAAGTTAGATGGAAAGGGTACAAATAACCCAAAAGTATAAGGGAGGGTATTTACATACCATTTTCAATAGTTCGGGGGTATATACGAGCTTTGTCCGTTCATTTAATAAAGAGGAAATATATGATAGTGTCAAAGAAAAATCTTTTTGAGAATAAAGTTATTCATAATTACATAAATTATGTAGAGATGCAAGATGTTCTGTCACAACTCACAAGGATTTCCTTGATTTTGTACTTGTTTATCTTTGTCGTGGATGAGTTAACTAGTAGTATGAAGGATGAGGTTGCATGATACATAATATATGTAGATGATACAAATGTGTTAATTGATGATGACAGTAGCAACAGAGACAGACAAAATTTAGAAGTTAGAACCATGGATAAGCACGAGTCTAAGGTTTTTAGGTTAAGAATTTAAAGAGTATTTGATCTGCAAGTTTGGCTTACATAAAAGAATGAAGCTGAAGCGAGATTGATTGGTCGTGCATCCTTATAAGATTGAAGAATCCCTTGTGATAAAGATGCAAGTAGCACATAGAAAATAATATGAAAATATAGCTTGTGATGGTTTTTCCATGTTTTGCATAGACGTACAGATTGCACAGGTCCCTAAGTATGACTTTATGCATATTGAAGATGGGGGAGAAGTTAGACCTATTTTCCTGGAGGATAGTTATCTTGATTCTTGAATAATATAAAATATCTCGATATTAATGCAAATTTAGCTAAGAAAAGAGCAAACCAGAAATAAGCTATCCATATTGACAATATCAAGTGAGAAAATATAAGAGAAAATATTATTGAATTATGTGTTTACATAATTACATCGAGACCCTATTTATAGACACTATAGTACAATCCTTTTCCAAGTATGATTTTGTATATACTATTCCTATTTCTACTCAAATTCTAACACTCCCCCTCAAGCTGGTGCATACAAATCATACGTACCTAGCTTGTTACAAATGTAATTAATACGAGGACCGGTGAGAGACTTGGTGAAGATATCTGCAAGTTGATCACTTGGCTTCACAAATTTTGTAACAATATCTCCTGAGAGTATCTTTTCTCTGACAAAGTGACAATCAATCTCTATGTGTTTAGTCCTTTCATGAAACACTGGATTTGATGCGATATGAAGGGCTGCTTGATTATCGCACACAAGTTCCATCTTATCGATTTCTCCAAATTTTAATTCTCTCAGCAACTGTTTGATCCAAACTAGCTCACAAGTTGCTACAACCATTGCTCGATATTCTGCTTCTGCACTAGATCGAGCAACCACACTCTGTTTCTTACTCTTCCAAGACACTAAATTAGCTCCTACTTAAACTCAATATCTGGAGGTAGAACATCTATCAGAGGGTGATCCTGCCCAATCAGCATCTGTGTATCCAATGATATGCTCGTGAACTCGATCCTCAAAGAGTAGTCCTTTACCTGAAGTTGACTTTATATATCGCAGAATACGAACAACTGCATCCCAATGACTATCATAGGGGAGGTCATAAACTGGCTTACAACACTTACAGGAAAGAATATGTCAGGTCTAGTCACGGTGAGATAATTCAACTTTCCAACCAACCGCCTATACCTTTCAGGATCACTGAGTGGCTCCCCCTGTCGTGGTAGAAGTTTGGCATTTGGATCCATAAGAGTGTCAATGGGTTTAATCCCATCATTCCTGTCTCCTCAAGAATGTCTAAGGCATACTTGCGTTGAGAAATAACAATATCTGATCTGGACTGAGCAACCTCAATACCTAGAAAATATTTCAGTCTGCCGAGGTCTTTGGTCTGAAAATGGTGAAAGAGATGTTGCTTCAATTTAAAGATACCATCTTCATCATTGCCGGTGATAACGATATCATCAACATAAACCACCTAATAAATACACAAATTTGGATGAGAACGTCGATAAAACACTGAGTGATTAGCTCCACTACGAATCATGCCAAACTGCTGAATTACTGTGCTGAATTTTCCAAACCAAGCTCGAGGAGACTGTTTCAGACCATAGAGTGACCTGCACAATCGACATACAAGTCTACTAGACTCTCCTTGAGCAACAAAACCAGGTGGTTGCTCCATATAGACTTCTTCCTCAAGATCACCATGCAGAAAAACATTCTTAATATCCAACTGATAAAGAGGCCAATGATGAACGACAACAATGGATAGGAAAAGACGGACAAATGCTATTTTAGCCACTGGAGAAAAAATGTCACTATAATCAAGCCCAAATATTTGCGTGTATCCTTTGGCAACAAGGCGAGCCTTAAGCCGATCAACCTGACCGTCTGGACCAACTTTGACTGCATAAACCCAACAGCAACCAACAGTAGATTTACCTGCAGGAAGGGAAACAAGCTCCCAAGTACCATTTGCATGTAAAACAGACATCTCATCTATCATAGCCTGCTTCCATCCTGAATGAGAAAGTGCTTCACCTATAGTCTTAGGTTATGGAAATAGATGACAAAGATGATACAAAAGCATAATGGGGTGATGATAAACGATGATAACTCAAGAAAGTATAGTGTGGGTTAGCATTACGAGTGGAACACATACCTTTTTGAAGTGCAACTGATTGGCTAGGAGAAGGCAAGTCCGCAGTAGGAGCAGCATCCGACGCATGACATGAATCATCTGGGACTAATGGTGGACGTGGACGACGATGACAAGTCAGAAGTGGTGGCACTATAGTAGGAGATGTAGAGGTAACCGTTGATTCCTTAAAGGTTGGTTCGGGTAAGTCTAGAGATATGGGTAAGACCAAGGATGGTGCGGGTAAGACTGGAGATACGAGTAAGATCTCAGAGATATCAGGATGATCAAAATATATATAGTACGGTCGAGATTAAAAAAAAGTGACATCGGCGGACATAAAGTAGCGACAAAGATCTGGTGAATAACAACGATACCCTTTTTGAACTTGAGAGTAACCAAGGAAGACACACTTGAGAGCACGAGGGGCTAATTTATCTTTTCCAGGGGCTAAGTTATGAACAAAACATGTGCTCCCAAAGACTCGAGGGGGATAGAGTAGAGATGTGTCTGTGAAAATAATACGGAAAAGGGTTAGAAATACCCTTCAACTATTGAAATTGGCTCAAGAATGTCCTTCGTTTATCTATTGGGCCAAAAATACCCCTCCATCCACCTTTGTGGATCAAATATACCCTCACAATTAACAGAATTTTTTTAAACCATAATTAGAAATTCTATTAAACACGTGACAACTTTTTATTGGTTGTAAATTAAATTAATTAAAATACTAAATTAAATTCATATCTTTTTCATCTGAAACTTCAAACTAATGTGTCTAATTTTGTCTAATTCCTTTCAGTGAGACGTTGTTTATGTTCTTTTTGTCTATGTCCGTTGTTGTTTTGATCTATATGTTTAGCATTTAGTCATTTGTCTGACCTCGTATTCACAAGTATCTTATCTTTCCCTTTTAGTACTATTTGTTTTCTAGTTTGCTTTGTTTATCTTGCCGTTCTGTTTTTTCTATTTCTTTTTTTTTTCACTCTCTATCCTGCTTTCTTCACCCTTCTTTTGGAATTGAGGGTCATCACCACTGTGTCTTATGATCGAATAATCAAGATATGGTCAAGCAAAAAAGTTGAAAAGGAAGAAAAAATGGATATCGAATAGATTTTCACCTTGCTAAGTTTATACGACTCGTGTCATTTTCTGAGATCATCAAGAAGAGTTGACTATGTTGATTTATGTGTAGAAAATTGAAGCGCGAGACCATTTTGCTCATTCTATAATATGTAAAGCCTTCGTCAAACAATGAAACTGTGACATCCTTTACTGCTCAAGAAAGTCCCAAGGGTTCGGTTGTTTGCCAATCCATGAGTTGAGTTTAGAACGTCAATTTCACACAATTCCTTGACAAATGGAACATCTTGAGTTGTTTCGTTCTAATTTTGTGCATACCAGCTAAACTTTGATACGATACGTCACTATAACAGTGGTCCTTTAAGGTAGTTCAAAGTTATCTATAGAAACTCTGATGAAGGTTCATGTTATGGTAATCCAGTTCTTCATTATAAGCAATTGCAGATTCAGTGCATTTCTGAGATAACTATTGTATTGAGTGATCCAACAAGATTGAGAAATTTAAGAACATTTTGAGAAGCTTCCATTCTAGTGTATTGTAAGCTGTTCAGAAATTTGACGCGCTTTTCGGCAGGTCTAGGCTTGGTAGGAGCCTGGGAGTACTAGTGTTAAGTCTTTTACTTGTACTTCCTCTTCAGTTACTGCATTATTTCGCTGTTGTTATTATTATTTGTTGAATGCTCTGTGTTGATTCTCCACATGTCACTTGAGTCGAGGGTCTTTCAGGACCAACCTCTCTACCTGCACAAGTCAGAGGTAAGGTCTGCATACGCTCTACCTTTTCCAGGCTCCACTTGTAGGATTGCACTTTGGTTTGTTGCTGTAAACGAAACAGCATCTCCGAAATATTGTTGGTAAAACCATTATCTTTTCTTTTTCGTTGTATGCTTTATGTTGTATATATGCTCTTTTAAGGAGAAGTAAAGTGACTCGATAGTTACAATGATATCGAAACTTGCATAAACAGGACATACATGAGATGTTTACGAGCAAGAACAACATATCCAATATAGTCCCACAAATGAGGCCTGCAGGTTTACGAGCAAGAAGCAACAACATATCCAGTATAGTCCCACAAGTCAGGTCTGGGGATTTACGAGCAAGAAGCATTCAAGATAATCAACGTATGCAAAGATCATTACAGACTAAATTACCAAGACAAAGGTGTCTAACAACATCAAAATCTCACAAAGAAAACTGAAGTACAACCCGTGCCAACGCAGTTTCTAACAAAATTCTCCTAGGAAATCAGTATAGGTTACAAACATCATTGGTTCATTTGAACTATCATGCATGAATGTATGGCTGTCACTTTCTTCAAAGTAGATGGTACTGTATCATTGTTTCTCCATAAAATAAAGACCTTTTCATGCAGGGTTAAGTTAATGTTCCGATGGAATTCGTTCAATTTGAAATAGCTCTCCTTGAATTGTAGCGTCATTTGTATCAACCCGTAAGTAGTCATCTCAGCAAAAAACAGAAGCCGCAGCAAATAGCCTGTAACACAAACATTTACTACTCTTGACAATCTATCCAGACAAGAACGTGTACATACATAGTTATGCACATGAACAAGAAGTCGAAAAAGGGAGGTAAATAAACGTAGTTCATGAGCTCAACGATTGAGAATGCCATGATCAGTGATATTGTTGTCATAACCTATGTTGCTCGGACTCTTCAAAAATGTCATCGGGTGCATGTCGGATAGTGCATTTTTGAAGGATCTGACACGGGTGCGTCAACATTTTTGAAGAGTCCGAGCAACTTAGGTCATAACTACGTGGACTAGCTAGAAATATATCAACGTCTTTGTGATTTAAGGATAGTCGTTTGAGGTAACAGACACTGACTGCAGATTGGACGAGGAAGCAACTGAATGCCCCTGGCAGTTTAGATGAGAGACAAAGAAATGTTATTTACCTGAAAGGCTAGTAGCGCGACCCAAAGAGATTGTTCCGACATTCCGCCTAATTGCCTTGAGAAAAAGTTCACTAGCATCCCATCATTTGTTCCGGTTAATGAGCCGGTCTGAGTATCAAACCTGAAAGGATACACAAGATTAGTTAGTCTAGACACGAACATGAATTCCAAATATGAGCTGATTCAATTAGACAACTTACTTAGGGAGCCGATGCCTTGGACAAGGTATAATACCGGCGAGCTGAAAGGAATTCAAGGGAGTTGTGAGTATGTAGAGATTCAAAATTAATTTTAAAAAATCCTATATTTTGCAAGATGAATTGCACAGAGAGAGAGAGAAAGGGAGAGAACCTGAGGTAGTGACAGTGGGAAGTTCAGAACTTGCGGCAAAAAGTATATAAGCAGCGTTTCACTGAAAGGAAATAGACAAAACTAGACACATTAGTTTGAAGTTTCAGATGAAAAAAATCTGAATTTAATTTAGTATTTTAATTAATTTAATTTACAATCAATAAAAAGTTGCCACGTGTTTAATAGAATTTCTAATTATGGTTTAAAAAAATTATGTTAATTGTTAGGGTATATTTGATCCACAAAGGTGGATGGAGGGGTATTTTTGGCCCAATAGATAAACAAAGGGTATTCTTGAGCCAATTTTAATAGTTGAAGGGTATTTCTGACCCTTTTTCGAAAATAATATAGAATGGGGAACCTTATTCTGAATGGAAGATGATGGCATTCTGTTAATTAGATAATAAGATGTGAGGACTGCATCGCCCCAAAATTGCAGCGGAACATGGGATTCAATGAGAAGAGCACGAGCAGTCTCAAGAAGATGCCTATGTTTTCTTTCTGCTATACCATTCTGCTCAGGGTGTACGGACAAGATGTCTGGTGAATAATTCCTTAATGAGTCATAAACTCCTGAAACTGAGAGGATAAGTATTCTAAGGCATTATCACTACGAAAAGTACGAATAGAAACACCAAATTGAGTTTGTATTTCAGCACAAAAACTTTTGAATATAGAAAATATCTCAGAACGATCTTTCGTTAAGAAAACCCAAGTACATCTTGAAAAATCATCAATGAAACTAACAAAATAACGAAAACCTAAAGGTGAACTGACTCTACTAGGACCCCAAACGTCAGAATGTACTAATGAGAAAATAGACTCTGAATGACTTTCAATACTAAGTGGGAAAGTAGCACGGGTGTGTTTCCCAAGTTGACATGACTCACAATCTAATATGGATAAACTAGACAAACTAGGCACCATCTTTTGTAGCTTGGATAGACTCGGATGTCCCAAACGTATGTGAATTAGGTCTGTAATGGAGCATGCTGTGAAGGAATTTGAAGAGGTAAGATGGTAAAGGCCTTGTGATTCATGTCCTGCGTCAATCGTCTGTCCCGTACTGCGGTCCTGCATTAGAAAAGAGTCATCAAAAAAAGTTATACTACAATTAAGGGCACGTGTCAAACGACTAACAGATGCAAGATTAAAAGGACAACCAGGGACATAAAGAACAGAGTCTAGAGTGGCAGAAGATAGGGGTTTGGCCTGTCCAATTCCTTTTGGTTTTGTTTGGATTCCATTGGCTAAAGTAATAGCAAGAAGAAATTGTGAATAAACAATATCAGACTAAAGTGATTTGTTACCAGAAATATGATCAGAAGCACCCGAGTCCACAACCCATGATCCAAGAGTACTAGACTGTGAAACACAAACAAAAGGATTACCAGCAACAAAAGCATCAGGCTGGGCAGTTGAGGCTACTTTTGGAGATGTCTGCTTACTTGCTCTAAGTAAGCTCTATACTGAAGGAACTCATCATATTCTGTTTGGGCAATATGAGCATTATTGGATGGTTGATTAGGCTGTGGAGATGTCTGCTTTCTTGCTCGATTCCGAAGAAACTCATTATATTCCTTACAACAGCAGGATCATAACTGGGTGTGTCCTACTTTATGACAATAACTACACTTCGATCGAGATTTTCCAGAACGACCTCCTCGCTGATTTTCCATAGGCTGATATGTTCATTTTTCTATGGTTTGAGATGCAAGAACAGAAGAGTCAACAGTGGGTGATGAAACTACTTTGTGACTGGGAGGCGCGGCAAGACGAAGCAAACGAGAGAATAACTCATCAATTGTAGGAACCGTAGGACTAGCTAAAATTTGATCACGTATAGTATCATAGCCAGTAGAAAATCCAGCAAGTGTAAGAACTAAAAACATCTGTCTGTGCTCTTGTTGTTTTTCTACATCCGCAGTGACGGGCATCAATGTATCAAATTCTTCCATGACTGCTTGTACTTGTCCCAAGTAAGTAGACATATCGGATTCCTGTTTCTTCAAGTTGGTCATTCGAGCTATTACATCATAAAAACGAGATGTCATTAGTGTATAAAGCATAAGCCTTTTCCCAAACTAAATACCACGTCTAGAATGGACGAAACAAGGGCATCAACTTGGAATCAATAGATCGCATAAGAGACTACATAATTGAGCGTCAACTTTCTCCCATTGCTCTTTAGCTTTCGCTTCTTCCACGCTAGACTTTCCCTTTTCATCTACCACACTAGCCTTGTTCGTTAAATGATCTTGGACACCTTGACCTTTGCACCACAACTCAACTGAGGAAGCCCAGGTTAAGTAATTTGAACTTTCCATTAATGGTTCGAAAGTGATCATAGGACTTGAACTTCCGATACCGGTAGTTTTGGGGCCAAAAACATAATACCTAAAAGACATCTTGGGAATTTTAACTTGAAAGCACCAAGAAACAAAATCTAAATCTCTGAAAAAAACTGTCAGGAAAAAAAAATATTATCTGAAGCCGCCGGAACCCTAATTCCGGCGGTCGGAATCTTCAAAAAATTGTCGGAATTTGAAAATAAAGTGACTGGCCGGATCGGAAAAGAACCGCGACCCAACAAAAAATGAACCACTCAAAAAATTCTATCGGAGAAGACTCACGCGCCGGCGCGTGATGTAACTCGCCGGATTTTCAGAAGGCGCGTGGGGGCGCGTGGGGTAATTTTCCGGTGGTTTGGGTCGGGTTTTTGTTGCCTGAGCTTTCCGATCCTCTTGGTGGTGTTGTATTTTTCACACAACCCACAAAATAAAATGACACAAATCAGTCACCGGAATTGACGCATGGTGACTGAGTTTTCTTTTCTGAAGTTTCTCACCAACGCTCTGATACCATGTGAGAAAATATAAGAGAAAATATTATTGAATTGTGTGTTTACATAATTACATCGATCCCCTATTTATAGACACTATAGTACAATCTTTTTCCAAGTAGGATTTTGTATATACTATTTCTATTTCTACTCTTATTCTAACAAATTAGTTGTGATTAAAAGAGTTATAATGTGAGATTTAGAGAGCCATAATTTTTCCTGAAAGGTAATCATTAATTATCGGAATTAAATGGACACAGATAGCAATATATATATATATGTGCGCGTGTGTGTGTGTGTAGAGAGAGAGGGGATTCATGTAGCTGACCCCAGCTAATTTAGGATTGGGGTGTTATTTGGTTGATGGGTTGATTTAGTAGTCTGTAATCCAATTTTTGTAAGGTCATGCTGCACTGAAGAATAATGGGGATGACAAGGAAAGCATCCACTTGAAGTGAGCTTAGAATAACATGTCAACATTCAACTACCCTTTTTACATGAATATTTCTGATCCTTCTATGATAATAAACCAGAAAATTTTTGACTGGTACCAGTATGGTAGTTTGACCCTTTCATACAGGGGTGGAGCTAGCATACAATGAAGGGTTCATCTGAACCCCCTTCGGCAGAAAATTACACTATTTATACATGGTTAAAATTAATTTTTATGTATATATAGTAGATGTTGAACCCCCTTCGGCTAGTTTGTGTGTGCATTTTTGAACCCCCTCAATGAAAATCTTGGCTCCGCCACTGCAGTTTCATACTGTCTTAACTCTTAATCTTTCATTTTAACCGAACATCTTCGTATGTGCATAAATGGATAGATATACAAAAATCAAAATTAACAATAACTACTTTTAATAATGAGGAATATTCTTAGTGCTTTATATTGAATACAGGTAATCAAATTGAATGCAGGAGATGGACTACAACCGAGAAGCACGGAACGGAATCAAATTTCGGTAAAAATAATTGACCTGTCTGACTGCATCCTGTATAATATATCTGAAACTTACATACCTTTAATCCAGTCTCGTTTAGAACGTGGTGAGTGAGTTTGCACTTTTAAAAACCTTACCGACCAGAGATTAATCCCACTGTTTTTTTGGTTAACAACAAGATAATTGATTCGCACCAAGGTCTGTTACAGAATTTTTCATTGGGGTTTTGAACTTAATGAAACTCAACTAATTTTTATCATGCGAATGCATATCCTGAATGTGTTAAATCTTTATCCTTTTATATGAAACTGGGGTAGCTTGTAGCATTCTGTACTGGATGAGCTATTGCAATCACTTACATTCTCATCAAAGCTTTGTAGTTATGATCCTTCTACTGTAATACTAGTCTAACCATTTTCAATTTCAAGTCTTTTCTCTTAAATTAATGTGACGAACCTAGAAACCTTTCTTACAACAGTAGGACGGACAAGCATTTTGTTTATGCATCTTATTCATTATTATGGATTATTGTTTTGACCCTTATCCTTCTGCAAGTTGAGGGAAAAAGCCAAAAGGAAAAGTTTCTTTTTTGAGTTAACTGAGATAATTAAACAGCAGGTAGGAAGAGAAGTATTTCTTCCACAGTTCTTTATGAGACACTAAACAATAGCAAACTTGGAAAGCTTTGGAAAATGGAGTGAGAGAGAGAGAGAGTACTTAAAAAACTCCATCGATAAATCGTGTACTGATTTTCCTTTGTTTGGTCTTCTGATGCATCGAGACTAGAGGTAAATGCACCCCCTTCGTCATGTAAATGCAAGGGTAAGCTACTTTAGGATGTAGTAAGAAGATGTCAAAATAGTGAACCAATATATTATAAAAATGAGAGAAAGGAAAATCCAGTAAAAGATTTGAAAGCATGATGAAATATAATGAAAAGAACATATACAACAACAACAACAACATACCCAGTGTATTCCCCCCTAGTGGGGTCTGGGGAGAGTAGAGTGTACGCAGACCATACCACTACCTCAGGAAGAGATTAACCTGCACAATTATTTAGGATCAGGTCCATCATGAATGACCACTTATTGGATATGGCAATATGGTAAGTGCTCAGCAACTATCAAATGACTGTCAATAGAAAGTTTCCATGCACCATGTCATTTTAGTTGATAATCATAGTTTGTAGCATTCTCATCATTCCAACAGTTGCAAAAATTTTGTAGTTTCCAGCTGGGTTGATTAAGCATGCGTCATCTAACATCATTAGTATTAGAGTGTATGCTACGCTTTAATTTGTGATTGCACATTCATGCATCGACTAAGATAATAGGAAAAACAATATTATATTCACATATGATCTGAATATTTCATAATTACATGAACAGGCAATTGTATGGTGCAATACAGGATGTTGTGGTTCCTGAAATGCATTTGGAACGGACAACCCGGAAAGTGCTCACTATGCAATGGCTAGAGGTAAAAACGCCATATCAGGAGCTAAAAGCTTCGGTCAAGTGATAATTACAGTCTGTGACTAGTTATGTTGGACGTCCCTCTTATCTTCAGCTAACATTCTTCCACGTAGATGTCTAAGTCTACAAAGACAGGATTACTTCAAATGCTGAATTAAAATAAAAATGATTTTGGATATTTTCTTACTGAAGAGCAATAATTTTGAGAATATTTGTTTCTTTCTTGTCCTTGCTCCTCTGATTGAAACATCGTTATTTGTGATTCCTGTTGGCTTTCTGGTAGTCCTTGAGATTCATTCCCTGAGGAAATAATGTTACTTGATTGAGAGTTTATCTAGGTTAACATATTCACTGATGATGCACATTACCTACTGTCTGGGGTTAGACAAGCAACAGGGCAAGATTAAAGAGTTACACTTAAATCCAAAGAGGTTTATATTACACGAATGTTGACTTGGATAGAGTGTTTGAGAGTCTTGTCTTTTCCTTGAAGAATTTCCTCTGTCATTATTGGTTTTGTTATATTGAGATATTTCAGATTTGAATACAGTAGCTCTTAGCAGTAATGTGTTCTCATTGGGTTCACTGACTTATGTATTAACGTGGAGAGTTTCAAGAACCTTCTTTTTAGTTCCGACAAGGTGGAATATCTTATAAACTAGTGTATGTTGTCTCCTTAGGTTATGAAGCTTAGACATCTTGCTCATGTTACTACACCTTTTTCTTGGCTAGGGGCAAAAGCTGGCTGGGGTCAAGGATCTTTATTTGGTTGAGGTAAGCCATTAAACTCATTTTCCTCAATGTTTGTTTTTCCACTTTGAACCATACTTTAAAGTGAAATTAATGTTCACAGGTAGGGGTTTATTGCTCATTCAATCAACTTCTAGAGTATGGATTCTATCATGCAGATCCACATCCCGGAAACCTTCTTCGTACATATGATGGGAAGCTAGCGTACTTAGGTACTTCATTGATTTTGGCTTCTAGTCTTATGCATGTAGGATGTGGGCTAGAAAATAAATATATCATCTTGGTAACCTTTTTTACGTGCTATTTCTCGAATATATGCTGGTTACTTATGTACTTGCTACTTTCAAATATATGATGATAATCTTTTGTGTTTTCTAATTTTTCCTTTCCCCTCTCACTCTAGCATTGTTGCCTTTTTTTAAGGAGAAGGTTGAAATATATACTTTGTTTATTACCATTAAGGCATTAACTATCCGCAAATGCGGGTTTTAGATACTGTTTAGTAGCTCACAAAATGAAAATGCTGCTGGGACCTTGTGGTAGCTATCTTTCGGGAAACTCAAAGTAGCTTGTTGAATATCTTATGAAGTGTATCATGAAACTGGTTGTTAGTGATGCTAGATAACAAACTTCTCTGGGTTGCTCTTGGTTATTCCTCATGTTCCTTGTAATTCTATTCATTATTTTTAGAATCTCACATCGATTAAGTGCATGGTATTTAGTCTCCTTATAATATCGTGTTTGATAATCCTCATAACTTAAGCTAGATTTTGGGCTTGAGTTAAGCCCAAGGTTATTTTCTTAACATAGTATTAGAGCTAATGCAATTGGTGATGTTGGGCTATCCAATGTTGAGCTACCCAAGTTATACTCCAGACTCCAAATGTCCAGTCGGAGGGGCGAGGAGGGTAAGAATTCCACATTGATCAAGTTTATGGTTGTATCTCCTTATATAGTCTTGGAAATGCCTTAACAGTTGGGCTAGCTTTGGGTTGAGTTTAAACCTAAGGTCCATCTTTTTAACCGTTAGTCTTGTAGAAATAAGTATTTTATCCCAGTTGAGTACCTTACCTTTAGCTACCAATCATCAATTCATTTTACTTGAACTTCTCTTAATCCCAGATTTCGGTATGATGGGTGAATTCAAACAAGAATATCGTGATGGTTTCATTGAAGCGTGTCTCCATCTAGTGAATCGTGATTACAGTGCACTGGCCAAGGATTTTGTCACGCTTGGGTATTATTAGCATCTCCACTACTCAATGAGAGGTCACTGCTTAATATAAGAAAATTGCTTAGTGTTGATACATATCTCATTTGACAGGCTTATTCCACCTACAAGTGACAAAGCTGCAGTTACAGAAGCTCTAACAGGTTCTATCCTTTATACTATTGGCATTTATCAGCTATACAGTTAAACTTTCGACCTAGAAAGTGGCCTAATTGTTGGATTCTTATTTACTGATATGAAATTCAGGTGTTTTTCGGGATGCTGTTGCCAAAGGAGTCCGCAATATAAGCTTCGGGGATCTTCTTGGAGATTTGGGATTTACCATGTAAGAGCTTTTCATGATTTCTTCTTTCGATTGAAATTGAATATATATTTTATTTCCTGCGTTAACCTTCTATTATGTGATGTAGTTTGGTCTTATTTCACTTATGCTTAAATTATGTCTATCGTCTAAGTTGGTAGAGAAGATTTATCATGGAGTTCGGTATAAGGATAATCCCTGAGCAGGGAACTTCTCTAAATAAAAGATGCGTCTTTCTTAAGGCACTAGTCTAATTCATCGAACATTATCTTATTTGTTAACCCTGATCTGATAGATAACTGAGATACTAATACTTGTGCTTCTAATACCAAAATCTGAAGAGAGAATAGACTTTGCTTGAACATATAAAGAAAGAACAGGAACTAGTGAATAATGATAAACAAAATTAGCGTATGAATTCCATTTGATGCTTATACTACCCCTCCTTACATTAAATGTGTGAAGACTGTATCATAAAGGTTTCATTTTCTTAAGTTATATCATAATAGAATTTTGATATAGAATTGATGTTCTAGACTCAATTTAGATATAAGCAGTGGATTTAGGAGTACACTTGTATATAAGGTTTCAGTATAACCCACGTACTGTGTGATATAATACAAAGTTACCAAGTTCAAAAAAAATAATAGAATATGGTTGCAAAATTGTCGTTATGCCATTGCTAATGCATATATCCACATTAAGAAACCACTGTAGTTAACTCTAATGGCCCTTTTAGTTATTGAAGCATGCAAAGCTTTAACAACATATGTTGACATTCTTCTTGGTAGATGAAGTATGACCACTGCTTTCAGTAATCATCCACAGAAAAAGTGATATCTTGGGTAGGTACTTTATGATGTGATGAATAAAGTACATTGACAAAGAAACAAATTTCTTTTTCTTAAAATGCTGCCAAGGGTTGGGCTATCTGTTTGGAAAATTGGAGTGACAACCTTAGGAAATCTCAGCAGAGGCAAAATTAGTGAATTCTTCTCATTTGCCTATGTTGTAGGTAGAGTTAAAGGAGTTACTTTGTGAAGTAATGCTTGGTCCACTGCCTAGGAGGTCATTCAACTGGGGACTTTGCTTTCTTTTGCTTATGTTATGCATAATCCCACCAATTGCAGAATCAGATTGTCTAATTTTTGTCGGAGTCTGATGTTCATCTAGAATTTTTGTGGTGTCATTCTCTTCTTGATTTTATGTATGGGTACACAAAGAGTTTGAAGACACAGAAATAGTCTTCCTCTTCAAACTATATATCAACTTTCCACATAAGTAGTATAGTACTAAAGGTTTTGGTCTTCGCTGTGATGAGATGAAGTGGTGATGGCCTTCAATTATCTCTGAAAACCAAATTATCATGGGGAGTTGTGTGCATGATGCACGTTAAACCTGGGAAATGTTGGCATTTATGTTGAAATCACTGATGATTATGTTCAGAAAGGTTCTTTATAGTCTAGATAATGCTTTAGCAGATTGTATGGTTTTCCTTATGATGGCACTAAATGCTAGACTGATCATTTATTCTTTGCAACACTCTTTGATTTCTTTTTCTAATTATTATTAGTATTAGTATTTTTCTGATAAGTTTTGCAAAATTCTTTGATCACAGGTACAAATTTAAATTTCAAATACCTTCTTATTTCTCTCTTGTCATCCGAAGGTAATTTTGCATGAAAAGTTTCACAACAAAAAGAATCATTAGGGATAGTTTGTTTTGTATTTTCTTGATTATTTTGTTGGTGGCTGATGTTATTCACTGGTATTCTGAAACATTTAGCCTTGCTGTGTTGGAGGGCATTGCTATTGGCATCAACCCAGATTACAAAGTTCTGGGCAGTACATACCCATGGATCGCTAGAAAAGTACTAACTGACAGCTCACCAAAACTGAAAGCTTCTTTAAGAGCACTTCTTTATAAGGTATACGCAAATGAGGTTTCTCATTCTCTTTTTTAGCATCAGTTTTCCCCTTGCTGAAGCAACTTGACAGACCTCGTTCTCGTTCATATTTCTGACCTTCATTCTGATTTTTGGTGCCACAACCGAACCACTAACAATTAATTTTCTTAGAGGAGGAAAAGGTTAAAAATCTTTACAAGTCGTATTCATGAGTTCAAAAGGTTTAATTGGATTCGAATCTTCAAGTATGCCACACTTGTGCTTGATTCAAAAAAAGGAATTATTTCTCCTCCTTCAGGATGTTACAAGAACAAGGGATTGTTTTAAATGTTCGAAATAATGTGCAAGCCAAGTTCCATCATGTGCGGATGCACCTATGCTGGCAATGACTTTGTTTGCTCTTCTTTTTCTTTGTCGTGTCGTTTTTGTTAAGCATTAAGCATAGTACTTGGTACAAACTTGCTTCCAACTAATTATGATTACTTTGAAGGGGCTTTCTTCTCAAAAGAAAATTAAAGACTAATTTATTAACTGTTAGGTAGAGAAATACCAAACTTGAAGCCTGAGACAGTAAATAGAAGTTTTACCCGTTGCCAATGCTATTTACATTAAAAAAAAATTGATAATTGCAAGTCCTACTGTTTATGTACTCGTGATAAACTCTAAGTCTGTAATTTGATTATAGGATGGCCAGTTCAGGATTGATCGGCTAGAGTCGCTCTTATCAGAGGTAAACCTTTTGATATGTTTGTACATATCGCTTTTACATTTTGTAAACATATGCCTGACAGATATCGAATGAAAGTTGTAAGCTGCTGCTGAAGTTTTGTTTTTCTTGATATTTATATATAAGAAAATTGGAAAAATTTTAGTATTTCACGTATCACCATATTAGCTTTTTGTTTCTGATGTACAAGCGTAGATCCTGAATCTCTCTTCATAACAGTCTCTCCGTGCCAAGACAGAAAGAAGCCTGATAGAGAATCAAAATGGTGGGACTGATACGAAGGTCGTTATCAAGCAAATTCTTTCTTTTACACTGGATGATAAGGTATTCTATCTTGGAAAATATTACACTATTAAACAGGCTAGAGACTGGAATACACCAGGGAACAAAGGAAGGAAAGAGAGAAAAAATACACATACTACTTATTAATTCATTTGTTTATCTTCAGGGTGCCTTTGTCAGAGAAATTCTACTTGAGGAATTTGCTAAGGTATGGTCTCAGGTTTTAATATTACAAAAATGCAAGCAAACTTCTTAGGAATGCTAACACCTTCTTTTGGCTAAATTTAAACAGATGATGGGTACTATAATTGCTTAACTCGTTAGGAAGTTGCAGTTTCATAATGTCAGTCAAATTTTTTCGATTTAATTGGATTATAATCAAGACTAACAGGTTTGCATCATTAGCAGTAATAGCTGGTTGGTGTTTCTAATTCAGATATTATTGACAATTGGGCATTCTCATCTTTATTCTTTTCCAAAAAATATAGTTCTGGGAGTAGTAGTAGACATAAATACAAAGCAGAAAGTTGGAGAGAGTTTTTTCTATCATGCTGGTCATTTTTGGATGGAAATTCATTTGATAAAGCAAGGCCCAATATCTTTTAGAAAGTCAACTGCAGTGATTATATTTGGAATTTACTCTTTACCCCAATTTACAGGGTATGGATGCACTTGGTGTTGCAACTCTCGATTCAGTAACAAATGCAGTTGCAACCAGGTTACCGTTTTCTCCCTCCCGGCCATCTTCAATGACTGATGAAGATATCACTAATCTGAGAAATTTGCAACGTCTATTACTGTTGATATCAGGACTTAGGGAGAACGAGAACCCCCGCATGGTAAGAGAATCTTGCTAATTGAAATGGATGCATATAAAAGCACCATGGTGTTACCAAACTCCATTATGGAAAAATATCTGTAGAAAGTGTTGATACGGATTTGCATGCACGTTAATATTTTTATCCTGCTTACCACTTTTGATATTATAGAGAAACTATCCACAGTATACTCCCATAACATGCATGAAATCTCAAAAGAAAACACTTTTAGATACATGAACAGCTAAGATATTGGATCTTGGAGACACCAGAGGAAGCATCACTTTAATGATTAGAATCCAGTTATCTTATTTCCGTTAGCTTCTCATCACATATCTGATATCTTACATGTCTTTCAAAAGACCATAGTTTCATTGCAAATATTTATGTGGCCCCTTAAATACCAATTGCTTGTGTTGCTTAGTTTTTCTGGGGGTGAAGTAATCAAATCGTATTAGGAAAGCATCAAGAAGATGCTTCAAACTTTTATTGCTTACTATTATGAGAACACTCTTTGCTTCTTAGTTAGCTGCTGAAATCATATTTCATGAAGCGTGCTAGAATATTGATGGAATTCAAGAAACTTTCCATCTCCAGCTTAAAATTCTGCTTCACATATTACCAATTCTGGTCTCCATGCTCTTAGGCTAGTTATTATTCCGGTAATGGATGACATCCCTGTTACTGAACTGATATGTTATCTTTAAATACTCTGCATCTATAATACTTGGTTTAACTATGGACATCTCTTTTTTTTTTTTATCATTAATTCAGTGCCAAATTTATGTTTATTGTTATTGCACAATTACTTGATATGTTAGTAAATCATGGACTCCTAACTTATTCTTTATAAAAGGTTAATGGAGTTGGCACATCCAACGAGCAGATGATGTCCTTAAATGGAGCACCTGTAGCCCTTCGGCAATTTGAAGCTGTCCAAGAATTTCTACCCCTCCTTTCAGTTCTACCTGAGGTAAAGCTCAAGAGATCTATCATTTACATGATAAAAAACAATTTTACAACTGGGTTGCATCTGTATGATAGCAATGACAATGAGAGAATTCTAATCCAATCTTTTGGTTGTTGTTTATAGCGAAAAAAATGATTCACTACCTTTTGAAAGAATAAAAGGTGAAAGATCAGATGTCATGAGGGCTTAACTGCATAAATATGCCTGATGATCAGAAAATTACGCACACGGCACGCCTCTTTTTACTTCGTTTGCACTAAACGTTGTTTACCCTCAAGTTACTTAGGCTGTACAAGTCCTTTTGAGTGTATGATTGCTCTGAGTGAAAAGATATGCGTAAATAGGATTTTATAACGGTGATTATTCCATTTTGATGGCTTTTGTTTTCAACTTTGTCCTCACGGTACTATATAAGCTACGTTTATTGGTCACTCTCTTTTTCAGTTTAACTGCCTTTGACAGCAAATGGTTAATGCCTGCCAAATGGCTAATAGATGGGTTTTCGAGACCAGAATGTGACTCACTTCTTTATAACTAAAAAATAAAGGCACTTATGCGAAAGCCTATTTTAGTTTTTACATGTTTACTAATGGATCATGGATGCATTTATTTTGCAGCTTCCACAAGATATGCAACAACAATTACTTCTGTTGCCTGCTGATTTAGCGGGAAAGCTAGCTTCTCGAGTAGCTGCAAGGACATTAAAGAGGGTATTCTTGTGAAATGTTCCAGCTTATCATGGAAAAAGCAAGGCATTTGATATTGGTCCTTCTCAGAGAGCTTTTTGGGGTTTGCAATTATCTAATCAAGTTGGCCAGTCCCGAATGAAGAGATCTTGGTTGATTTTATCTTAAAAGGCGGAGAAGCTCAGTCCCCAGAACCTATGCAGTTGCAAGAAATACAGAAGTCTAAACATATATAGGTAGTATTAGTAATGGTATGGAGGCGCAATATTGTAATTCTCTCGTTACAATACACTGCTGATTTTCTTTTTCTTGTACAATTCAATTCAAGTGTACAAATTGCTACGCCATATAATGTACAAAAACATAAGATGTCGTGATTGAGCATAGAATCTTGGTTACTCAATGCAAGTCATTCTGATAGAAATTCTTCTCTTTATTCAAATTTTTGTTACACAAGGATGTTGAAGTTGCTGAAATGCGCCATATGCTTGGCTGGGAAAGGGAAGATAGTGTTGATGATGAATATAGCGTTGCCCTGGCTGTTTATTTTGCTTGATGATGCACACATTGAGGCCGATGGCGTTGGCCGGAAAACACCATACATACATGGAGAAAATCAGTAGTGTAATTGGATGTTGTTTGACATGGTTTCATAATGTATGGTATGATATTGTATTGTATTATATAGTATAGTATAATATAATATTTGGATAGACTATATCGTTCATTGATGTTTAATAACGATGATGAATATAGTGTCGCCCTGGCTGTTTATTTTGCTTGATGATGCACACATTGAGGCCGATGGCGTTGGCCGGAAAACACCATACATACACGGAGAAAATCAGCAGTGTAATTGGATGTTGTTTGACATGGTTTCATAATGTACGGTATGATATTGTATTGTATTATATAGTATAGTATAATATAATATTTGGATAGACTATATCGTTCATTGATGTTTAATAACGATGATGAATCTAGCGTCGCCCTGACTGTTTATTTTGCTTGATGATGCACACATTGAGGCCGATGGCGTTGGCCGGAAAACACCATACATACACGGAGAAAATCAGTAGTGTAATTGGATGTTGTTTGACATGGTTTCATAATGTACGGTACGGTATGATATTGTACTGTATTATACAGTATAGTATAATATAATATTTGGATAGACTATATCGTTCATTGATGTTTAATAACAGTTTTATTATTTGGTTTGACTGTATGGTATTGTATCGTAACTAGTAAATTTACTAAAATGTTCTTAATTATTATAAATATTAAATTTATCAATAATTGTTAATAAAATATTTTTCTTCCTACTAATTTGTCACAAATGTGATTTCGAATAGAGTGTTTATAGTTTTATCTTGTGATTGTATGTTTCCTGTATTAGCTGGTAGTTTATGGGGAAAGGACAAAAAGAACATCTAAAGTTAAAATAATTTCACAAAACTAGCACCTAAATTTAAAAACCCGATAAATAGCCATTCGGTGAAAACTATTTCCAACTGAACGACGACGGACTTTGAAATGCCATTTAGTCCTTGCTGCTTCAGTTATTGTTTGCTCATCTTACTTTTTTATTTTTATTTTGCTTTAAAAAAAATTATGGCTGCTTTTTTTAAAAAAGAACATCACTGCACTTGCTTATTTTCACTTTTTTTTCCCCGCTCCTTTTTGTTGCTCTTGTTTTAAAAAATATTGAGTGTATAGTTATTTCTGTGTAATAAATATATAATTAATATATAATCAATGCATAATATACATACACTAATTGTATGATGTATATTTACACATACACTAATTAGCATATTTTTTCCATACATCAATAATGATACAATTTTTGTATGCATTGTATATAGATTCATATTTATATAATAATTATATAATTTCTATACACATTCTATACAACCTTTAATATAGTATAAAAGTGTATCAATGTGGTATAAAAGTGTATCAATATGGTATAAAAGTGTATCAATTGAGTATAGAGACTGAATGTGTCCAATTGGGCCAAATGGCTAAAAAAACAGAAATAAATTGGGTCGGCTGGCTCCAATTGTCCACATTTTCAAATTATAGGCCATTTCTTTTCAAAGTAGTCAGCCTATGTCCTCTCTCCGTAGTTAGTTTATTACCTCATTTTGTTGTGTGCTTTTATATTTTGTATTTGTTATGCTATTATATGTTCTGAGTCGGGGGTCTATCAGAAACAATCACTCTACTTCATCTGAGGTAGTGGTATGGTCTGCGTACACATTACCTCCCCGGACCCCACTATGTGGGAATATATTGGATATGTTGTTATTGTACTAATTTGACACAAATTATGTATGTAAATATGTTAAGTTATTAAATTCATGTAATTTCTAACAAAAGCAATAAAAGAGTAGATCAAAATAAATGTAATTAAATTTATTTTTTATATTAATATTTTTTTTTTGGTGTTTTGAGATGTGACACCAACGACATGTACAAAGTTTAAATGCGCCTTTATGTATGCCACGGTTGTGTTCGGTATAGAATTCAAAAGAATCATTTTTTAGGAAAACAAATTGTTTCTTACTTATTTTCTTTTGTTCATTGCACAAGTAGAAAAATATTTTCTAAAAACATTTTGTATATATTTAACAGAAAATAATAAAAACAGATAGTTGTTTAACTTATATAAGTTTGGTGTCTTACTTGTGCACTCCAAAGTTGGAGGTCATAAATTTGATTTGAAGTCAAATTAAAGAGTGTGTTTATGTATTACTCCTTTTAAGAAAAAAAAAAATGGTGGGGGAAGGGGATGGTAGTTGGTGAGGAGGGATATGGATGGGTAAGAAAAAGTTCTGAAATTTTTTAAAAAACGAAGTTTAAAAAAAATAAAAATTGGGCGGGGGGTTTGGAAAGTGGTGGGGTCGAGGTCGGGGTAGGTTGGTGAGATAAAGAAAAAAGATTGAATTTTTTTGAAAAAAAATTGAAGGATCAGGGTAGGAGATGGAGTTAAATAATATGAGATGAAGAGTAAAATCAAATTATATAATATTAAGTAAGAGTATAACTGGGAAAAAATAAACAAAGTATATATCACTAATTCTGTGGTTACAGGATTTTCATGATTACCAAATCATGAAATTCAATTATATCATATCATATATTTTAAGAAACAATCAAAACAAACATAATCCTCTTAATAGTCATACCATATCATATCATGAGAAACCAACATTCAAACAGTGTAATTTTTTTTTAATTTTTTTTTTAAATTTTCAGGAAATAAACTGATTCTCTTCCTTTTTCTTTTTAAATTTTCAGGAAATAAACTGATTCTCTTTCTTTCTTTTTTTTCTTTTTTTCTTTTTTTTTGTTATTTTTTAATTTTCAGGAAATAAACTGAGTAAATCTAAAGTCAATTGCCATTGGCAAAGGCGATAAAGGTATAAGAATAATGCACAATATGATGTATTAATAATGTTTGTGTTAGTTATGCTTGCATTAGTTATG
Organism: Capsicum pubescens; assembly: GCA_030864215.1. Lineage (NCBI taxonomy): Eukaryota > Viridiplantae > Streptophyta > Magnoliopsida > Solanales > Solanaceae > Capsicum > Capsicum pubescens. The sequence goes on from CM061541.1 coordinate 43,820,792, forward strand.
TTTGTACTTTTTTTATGCAGTGTTTGATTCGGTGTATTAAAAATAACATGAATTACATAATTTCTAAAAAAAATTCTTTTTTTAAATAATACCCTCAATATATATGTTGGAGAGGATGCGGAAAACTTCTTTAAGCATGTTAATGCATGCATTAGATCCCTTGCATTACTAATGCCATAAATTTTGAGGTATTAGTAATACACAATTCAATACACAATAGAGTGTATAACTAATGCACACAAGGTAAAAAGATATACTCCCTCCGTCTCAAATTATGTGTCGCCATTTGACCGGACACGATATTTAAGAAATAAGAATTGACTTTGTTAAAGTTACAAAATTACCCTTCTTAAAAAAAGAGTAATAGTATTTAAAATTAAGTGGGACAACTTTTAATTGAAAAAATAAATAAAAAAGGAGTAATAATATTTAAAATCAAGTGGGACCACTAAGGGTAAAATTGTAATTGTGTTTTTGAAAACTTACCAAGTAAGGAAAGGCGATATTTTTTCGGGATGGATCAAAAAGGAAATGACGACACATAATTTGGGACGAAGGGAGCACCAAATAAAGTACTCCCTCCGTTTCACAATAAGTTAATTGTTGGATTTTGACACACACATTAAGAAAATAAAGCAAAGACGTAAATTTATCATGTTTTTTTATTTTTACCCTCTTTCAAAAAGCGAAGACACATTATACATCACTCCCAATGCACATTTAATGGAGGATAAATTTGGAAAAAAATTCCAACATTTACCTTGAATTATGAACCATTCACTTATTTTGAAACATTAAAAATACTCCAACAATTCACTTATTATGGAACGGAGGAAGTACTATTAATACACATTAAACTAATACGTGTATTAACTTTCTAATACACTCTACCAAACGAGCCGTGAAAGTGTGCAAGTGCAACGCTTTACAGGTCAATTTCCTCCGTCGCCAGGGATATCTACATGAAGCATACAATGAAACATGAAACACAAATTTCTATCTGGACATTCTTGAATATATCGTACTGCACACTCTTCATTCTAGAAAATTTAAGAGGCTGAACTTGACAAATTCTTTTGGAATTAAAAGTAATAAGCTGCGGACAGCTCAAAAATCACATTTATATTTTGAGCCTTAGCTCCCGTTTGACCATAGATTTTAAAAAGTTAAAAATTTGAAACTAACAAAAGTTCTGAGTTTTTGAAGTTGTGATTTTTAAAATTTAATATATATATATATATATATATATATAAAGTTGTGCTTGAACGTGCATTTTACTTGAAAAAAAAATTTAAAGTTTTGCGAGTCCCAAAAACTTAAAAAAATCAATTTGAGCCCCTTTTGGAAACTTAAAAATATTTATAGATTGGATATTCAAAATCTGATAAAGTTTCGTGACTAAACACAAAAAATTGAAGACAAATTTTCAAAATCTATAGCCAAACACTAGCCACGTACGTTATGGTCATACAACTTAATAGCAGCATAAAGGGTTTATTTGCTTTTGGATTCACTTTCATAGTCATAGAAATAGAGAACCATTTGCAAAACCTTACAAGTCCGGCGACCTCAAATATTCCAACTTACAACACTGAACACTTGGGCAATGCCAATATGTGCAATTTGATGTCTCTGTTTCAGGAGTTTCTTTGGTCAGGGTTAGAGGGAGTGTTAAGAGGAGGAGAATTGAGATAATCATACATCAAGTATGATCTGCAATTATTTGTAAGATATGTGCTCAGCTTTCCATTGATTCTGGCAAGAAGACAGATGATAAAATAGGAAAAGAAAAACTCTACACATGTTTATTTATGAGGATATGTATCCCCCCACAATCTTAGCAGAAGTTCCTATTAGCACCCACAAGATAGCACAGAGTACTCCAAATAAAGAAATACAACAAAATCCATATTTAGCTTTGCCCAAACTACTTGAAGTTGCAGAGGCATTACCTGCAGCAACATTCATGTCACCGACATTTAATTTCATCCTACTAAAGCTAGACATACGCTCAAAGGCCTTGTTAACTACTAGAGCACTTTCAGCAGCTGAAGCGGGAGTGGTGGGTATGGAGTCCACGAAAGCCCACAAATTAGAGGAGAACCACGACTGCGTACCGTCATCCTTTTTGGCTAGATTTTGATTAGCGCCCAGAGGATTTGCAAAATTATTATCATTTACCACACCTAAACATTGTCAAAACTTGCTAAAATTAGAAATAAAGTCTTAACGCCAATATTAACAGCAGAAGAGCTCTTGAAACTTTGGCTCAAACTCCCCCATTTCCACTTGGGCACAAGAGTTCTTGCCGCACTGAAGATGACATGGTTACTGAATACCATCCATCTGTTCAAGAGCTCCAGTAAGTCAGATAACATAGGGAATGTGTTTATACAAAACTCAGAAGTATGATAACATTATGGCATTAGCCAAGAGAAACTTGCGGCATTGCTATATGGAATTCTTTGAATACCTGAAGATGCTTGATGAACAACTGATTTATTTCCTTCAACGGGGTTAAAGACGTCAAATCTTTCATCAAGCGTCCAGAACTGATTGCTTATCTGGTTTTCATGATTCAAGTGCATCTGCTGGTAGTTCATCATGCCATTTTGGGAAGTGCTCATGTATGTAGCGGAATCCGGGTAAGAAATTCCGTTCACAGAGTTGTTCACGTATGGTTGCGCAATTTGCCCCACCGTTGGTGTCCCCGCATTATCAAGAAACAAAGGTGCATCATGATACAGGTCGAACTCTGTTAAGCCATCAAAGTCATTAAACTGCAGAGTATCCATGTTTCCAGCAGGCTTATCAAAGACTTGACCATTTGGCATTTGATGATCAAAGTTCTGAATACAGAATCCCGGATCATCAAAGTTTTGAACACTTGGTTCGGGAACAAGAAGGTCATCCATCTCAAGAAAATCTTCCAAGTAATCCTCTTCCGCCACGTACACTGGCTTTTCATGATTCACAGGAGCAGATGAGACCTCTGGTGCCTCATGCAAATGTAACTGTGATGTGCCTGACTGCGTCAGGTCAAAGCTTGCCCTTGCATTATACTGCTGGAAGCTTGGCCCAGTGGCAGCACAATGATTGTATAAATTCACTTCTCTCGAAGACTGATTTAGCAAGGTACTTTCAGTATCTTCCTCTTGTACAAGCTGCCCCAATGCAAAATTGTTATCTACGGGCTCAGGAAGCACAGGCTCATCTGCAATACAGTTCAGCAGTTCCTCAAGTACATCATCAGTAGCAGGAACTACATCAATGTGCTTTGTGGAATTCTCCTGCCGTCTCGGACTCTCCAGCTGTACAGAGACTTTGGCGTTCAGGCACTCATCATCAACCCAGTCCTCCTCTCTAAACGGTGCACCATATTGCTCACCATTCTTGGGGCCAGGCCCACTCTTCTTGAAGACCTTGTAAAGTGCATAGTAGTCCTGTGCAGTTAGACATCTCTTCAGCTCTTCTTCATCCATGGTGTACTCATGCATCACCCAGTCTGTTCGTTCACCTACTGGTGCTCGTCCTTTATAAAAGACCAGTGTCTTCTTGACTCCAACAGCACGGGAGTTGCATGTAATAATACGATCTTTTCCAGTAGCTTTCCAATACCCGTGCTTTGTTGCCCTGTTTGACCGTGCTCCATTGGGATATTTTCGATCTCTGGGACTAAAGAAGAACCACTGCCTGTCCCCAGTTTTTAAATTTGACAAATCTGCATTTCAAATTCGCAAAAGAATTAGATAAATCTGCAATTCCAATTCGCATAGAGACAATCAATTAAGAATTGAAAAGATCTAAACATCGGCATAAGTCTATCAACCCAAATATGACTATCAATCATCACCAATTAACATAAGACAGTAGAAGAGAATAACATATAAGCAGGTCAAGAGCGCAAAAAGCATCACAACAAAAAGAAACAGGAGGAATTTATAAAGCAATAGCTATAAATAGAACATGATCATTTCCATTGATGTTGAAGAACCATAAGTACACTTAAATGCATGTTAAAGTATTGATAATGATAATTCCTCTATTGTCTTCATAAACAAACTACCAAGAGCTTAAATAAGCTTTAGATCTCCATTCTTATTCCTCCACGCAAACTTCAATCACAACATACACCAAAAGACAGTGACTCAACATAGTACCGACCACCTACCCCACCCCCAAAAAAAGACACTCAGCTGCAGTAGCAGAAAGGCCTTGAAAACTCAGAATAATGCCTAACAAGAAACTAGGAAATTCAACTATATAAACAAGTTTACTTCCACTCCATAGAGCCATGACAATAATATTCCTTCTAAATATATACTAATACACAAGAAGTCACACATGATCCATCAACCAGTACAAACCTTTATCCACAGAGAATTCAATAAACCAAAATGGTAAATTTCATGCCAAACAACAAAGTCAACACACAAATACTCCACAAAAGAATCAACATAGCAACCAGATAAATCACAACCCCCAAAAGTAAAATCGTAAAATCAAAACAGTACTTGAAAAAAAACACTTCACACGCCAAAACCCTACAAAAAAATCAAAATCTCTTGTCTTTTTTTTTCAAAAACACATAACAAAATCAAAACAGTACAAAACAAAAAGCACACATCAAATACCAAAAACCAACAAAAACTCAGATACCCATCTGATCAAATCAACTCAACAACCCAAGAGAACATCAAAGTCTCATAAGAAAATCAGAACAGTTCAAAAAGAAAAACACAATTCACAAACCAAAACCATACAAAAACCCAGATACCCATCTGATCAAATCAGGTCAACTACCCTAAACACATCAAAATCTCATACCAAAATCAAAACAGTACAAAAACCACACAATTCACACACCAAAACCGTACAAGAAACCAGTTAACCAGATGATCAAATCAAGTCAACTACCAAAAAAAAAACTCATACTCATAACAAAATCAAAATAGATTAATATACCCACATAATCAAATCAAGTCAACAACCCAAAAAAACATCATAATCTCATAACAAAATCAAAACAGTTCAAATAAAACACTTCACACACCAAAACCATCTGATCAAATCAAGTCAACGATCCAATAAACACATCAAAATCTCATATACTTCAAAACCCATATAACAAAATCCAAGATTCCATACCAGGTAAATCCTCGGGATCCCATTTATAGACATCAGTCTCAGCAATTGCATCAAGCAAAATCCGACGGCGACAGATCTTCCTCTTCAAGTAGTACAGAACAAGCTCCTCATCTGTCGGATGGAACCTAAACCCAGGTGGGAAAACACTGTTTTCCCCAAAACACTGAGAGGTTTTCATCTCTTTACTAGGAGGCGATGATGATGATGATGGGGTTGATGAATTCAACAAGAGCTTCATTTTCTTGAATACCCACTTCAAGAATCAATACAACTATACCTTAAAATCTAAATATCCACCTCAAGAATCAGTACAATTTTGGATTTATGTATGAATTTGAGGGTATAATTATAGAGGAAAAAGTGAAAAGTTGAACCCTAATAGACAAAATTGTGAAGGGGAAACGCTAAAGAATTGGGGAGGAATGTGGATTAGTCAAATAAGAAAATAGCAAGAGAAAGGGGGAGGAAATACCCCCGCGGTTTTGTGGGGGTAACCAAAGGGGTGGCGTGGGAGTGAGAATCCACTGTGATTACGAGTCCGTTTGGATAAAATTAAAATCTGATTAAATTAATTTATTTTTTTAAATTTTTTTAAGATATTTGGTAAAATAAAAAAATATTTAAAAAAAATTAAAAACAGATTAAAAGATTCAATGTGAAGTTGGGTACCCACAGTTTTTTATTTTTTAAATTAAAATTCTTTTAGATTTGATCAAAATATTTATCTATTTATCCCTTATATTTTTCTTCAATTCCAATAATATCCTAAACTTATAGCCCTTAAATATATAAAAAAAAAAATATTTTTCTCTTTGCCGCTTCGTTTCATCTCTTTCCTCCAATTTCCTCTTCATCTTTCTTCTTTGTTTTCATCGAATCCATCATTAATCGAAAGTTTGTTCAAAAATTTTATTTTAAAATTAAAAATTATAAATAATTCACCTTATTTATGATGTTAACAACTTTAAGAACATTTAAGTCATTTTAACAACAAAAAATTGTTTAGCATCACTTGTTTACCAAACGCATCAACAACTTTTTTTCCCGTTTCAGCACTTCTCTCCAAACACTTATCTTCGAGGTACAACACTTATCCCGTTTCAACTTGATGCAATTTGTGACGGCGCTTCATTTTCTGATTAAACTGGACTTGTTGCTTTTAATCTTTAGGATAGTATTAATATATATGCCGAACTTATCAAATGAATCCATGTAGTGAGTGATGTTTAGTTAATGAATGTTGACCCCCCCCAAAAAAAATAAGCAAAATACCCATCTAAACATCTAAATTATCAGAAGTAGCACAACTAATTTCACATGCGATAAGGTATATTTTTTTTCGTCTCCACTACTTTGCAGCAAATTATGAAATAATGAAGCATTCAAGGAACAATTACAAGAACATAGCAAGGAAATAGTTACTTATTACTTTTGACTTTTAAAAAATTAAAATTAACTTTTTTTAAGCTATTTAAAAATTATCAAATACTTTTAAAAATTAAAAATAACTTAAAAGTCATTTTTATCAAAAAAAAAAAAAAAATAAGATTATCCAAACACCCTCTAAGCAGCTTAGTGATTTTGAGTGGGTTTTTGGTTGATTAGTACTTTTATTACTAAGGTTTCGGGAAAAGGTTCAAATGTGGTATTGAACCTTGTGAAAAAGGTTCAAATGTTGTATTGAACCTTGTGAAAAAGGTTCAAATTTTGTTTGTCAAAAAATAGTGGGTTCAAGGTTCAAGTTTGTAGCTTGTCAACGGTGAGTTTGTGGTGTTGTTTGGGGAAGGGGGGTCAAGTATTTTATTACTACTTTGTACGTATCTGATAAATATAATTATATATAAAGAAATAAAATTATAAAAAAATAAATTGAATTGAAATAAATATTGTATACATTTAAAATATATAGTTTGACACTATAAGTGTTTCATCTTAATCAATAAAACTATATATAAAATAAAAAATTTAATGATTAAAAATTTTTGCTCATCAAAGAAAAAGATGTAAAGGAAATTAATCCACAACGGAGCATTTATTGTACATCTACGTCATATTAAATTAAAATATAAATATTATTAGTACTCTATGATTCAATTTAGGGTTGAGACTAATATTCATAATATAAAATATAACCGAAAGGGAGAAAAAAAGTCAGAAAATTAAGAAAACACAAATAAAAAAATACTTTGTAAGAATATATTATTATATTTCGATCTTTTCCAACATCACTCCTTTACCTTGCTACAGCTAATGATCGTACATGGACAATTTTTTTTACTTTCTTCAATTACTCAAAATCAATATTGTATATATCTTTAATAAAAGAACGTACATAATTAGATGTAAATATTTAATGATACACTTACGACAACATCATGATGCATATTAAAAACGTTAACCTCAATTTCTTTATGACTAATCAATTGACCCACATATGATCGATTAAAAAAATTATTGCTAGAATAGTTTCCTCCTAAATAATAAATGTAGATAGATCATCTAACTTTCGAAAATATAAATCATATGTTAATTAAATTGATAGAAGTTATACCTCAATTATTCATGTTCTTTTGAAGCTTAAAATTTGAATTGAAATTTTCATCCTTACAACATTCTTCTAGGCGAGGTAACAATCTATCAAACATAAATTATGATAGAATCTAAAAAAATAAGAATAGAATCTCAAAATACCACAAAGTACACGTAAAAAAATCACATAATTAGACCAACATTTAAAAGCAACGAACAACAATAGTTGATAAAAAGAATTTCAAAGTGCAAAGAAAATACAAATACAAATTTAATAGAAAAGTAAAGAGACAAAGATTTATACAATTACTTGAATGTCAACATTAAAAAAGAGAGTTTACTTAATTTGTTTTCTATTTTAAGTAGAATTCTTGCCAAAATAATCTACCTATTTTTGCTAAAATTATTGTTAAAAAGGAACTCACAAATTCGATCAACAAATAACTACTAAAGTAATATTTTATTAGTATTAAAGTTCATATTTATTTGGTTACGTCTTTTCATAAAAGATTAATTTATCATTAGTTCCTCAAATATGTATTAATAATTGAAAATTAATAGTATTTTCAATTATATTTAAATAAGGAAAGATAAATAACCAAATTTTAATGGGACACCTAAACTATTAAAAAATAACTAAATAATAATTTAGTATAGTGGTAAATGATAATTTTGTCTATTGCGGAGTCTTTTAATGAAGGGTAAAAAGTTCAAATCATTTTTCTAAAGGTTTTCATATTTTTAATATATTATTATTATTATTATTATTATTATTATTATTATTATTATTATTATTATTATTATTATAGATTTAAGGCTAAATACATACGCAACTTTCTGAATTTTTTTTTTTCATATTAACACCTAAATCAGGACATGTCCCTATTAAATATCTCAACTATACTCGAACTATGTTAAGTTTTGTACACTGTCAGTGTACAAAAAATATTCTACACCATCAGGTAAACTTGATCTAATATTGTATTTACACAAAAATTGAAAAGGGAAAAATTGGGTAATCTGCAATAGTAGGTCAAGTTTACTTGATAGTATAAAATATTTTATACACTGAAAGTGCACAAATTTAAATTCTTTCGAGTTAAATTCAAAGCATGGAAGTCACTTGTCATAACATGAAAACTATAACCAATGATAAAATTACATGTCATCAAGGAAGAAACAATTAAAAAATAAAAAAAGAACAAAAAAAATTACTTTTTTATGCCTTCTTCTTCCTCTAGTTTTATCTCTTTTCCCAATTGAAGCACCGCTAGCACTAGCTAAAAGCATATACTCAATTTCTTCTTTTTCCCTCTTCTTCCATAATCATCCGTCCTATTCTTTTTGCCCCTTTTAATTTTTCTCTAACTTCTCAAATACGATTTTCATCGAGAAGAAAAAAGAGGACCTCACCTTCAATTCTCCTTTTTTTCCACTTGAACAACACCCAACGACCATTAGAGAAAGACAAAGAGTAACAATACAAAAAACACACTAATATACAACAATAACAAAAAAGAGATTCACGTGATTTTAATTTTTCAGGTAAATTTTTTGTCGAAAAACGTTATTTCAATATAACTAGTCACCCTCCCTCATTTTTGTCTCACTGAAATAATCACCGGCGAACAAACCACCACCAACAACGATCAACAACAACACTAAATCACTACCAAAAATACCCGCAATGGCATCCACCTCATTTTTGGTTAGCTTCCAACGAAACTCATCCAACGCATTCACTGACCAACTTCGAACCATTGTCCACTTCATCAGAAAATAATTATTTTTTTCTATTTTCACGCACACCGCCAAACTGAACAAACCCTTTCTTGACGCCTCTTCTTCTTCTCCCATAAAACACAAAAGCATATTTCTCTCTTTTTGCCCAACTTTATTATACACATAATGTTGAATTTTTTATGTTGAATTTCTGCACAAGAACTCAGATTTTCGATGTTGAATTTGATGTTTTGGGAAAATTTTACCTACAATTGATAAGAGGAAAAAAATAATTAAAAAAATAAGAGTAAATTATAGTTCTCACTTTTCTAGTAGAGAGTGTATTGCACATGTCATGCCATGTCAACAATTGTGTTTGATTGACACATTCTATGAAGAATTTAGTGGTTCAATAAAAATACGGAAAAAATCACCAGCTTCAGAGGACTACGCATGTATTTCGCCATTATTTAAATATGTTTAGTAATGAAATCTTTTCAATAAGGGAGTCTTTCTAAATAAAAGTATAAGGATTGAATTTGGATTTAAACTATTCGAAACGATTCAGATTTACTTTTGAATTTTGAAAAAAAAAAAGAATCTCATTTTTGGGATAGCAGCGTCGACTTTTTCAACGCTCAAAATCTCTAAAAATAATTTATTGTCCTCAAAGCTCAAATCAACTATCATCAAGCTTAAAATCATCTCAGTAAAACTCTATAGCGAACAAGTACATAATCAAATTAAATTTCCACTCTACTAAAACTCTATCAATACGATTTCAGCTTCTAAATCAGTTGCATCAATATTGTGTTAATCAAGTTAAAAAATATTGTGATCGAGGTGGTCTTACAAGTTACAATAATACAATAGAGGTAGAAGATGATAAGGGAAGTGATAACAATGAAGATACGAGAAAAATAGTATGAATATAGGAGTTTTTGTGTGAAATACTTATGTGTGATTTAGTAGTTCAATGAAAATAATAGAGCATCACGAGGTCTCAAGTTTGATTCCAAATAGAGATAAGCAGTAGACGATTTCTTTTCATTTGTTTTAATCTTGGTGGACAGAGTTAGTAGACATGTTGCTGTTAAAAAAAGACAAATCTCCGATGAAATTAGTCGAAGTACGCATAAGATGACTTAGACACCATAATTATCAAATAAAATATTTATATGTGCTTTTTGAGAATGCCATCAAAGCGACAGTAGTCTTCAGTGATATTTGGAGACAGTTTTAATTATTTTCCCTTGTGAGGAAAGTTCACGCGTTGAAAAACTCCTATTATTAGAAACTTGTTATAATATTACAATATATAGTGAATGTCTATTTATGAAAAAGTTAGAAATCGTAATTTTTGGGACAAAATTAGTTTTCGCTTATAAATAGAGTTTTTCCTTCATATAAAGAGACACCTCAAGAAACTTCTAAAAAAAAATAAGAATCACTTTCTCTTCTCTCCATTCTCTTTGTTACTATATTTCACAACAAAACTAAAGATATACTTTGATTAATTTTATATGGAACATACTTTATTTTAAATATTAACGAGTAAATGTTAAACCTTTTCACAAAATTCATCAACATATTTGGACCTTTTCCTTTAAGGCTTTGGTTTTGAATTTTTGGAGGATGAAAAATTTGCTTGTAAAAAGGGGGAGAAATTGTTTTACTATCTAATAAGTAGCCAAGAAGCACACTGGGTATTTTGTCATTTCAATATATTAAATTATTACTTCTTTCATTTGCTTTTATTTGTTACTATTTTTTCTAGTTTAATTTTTCTTTTTAGTTATCGTTTTTGACAAATCAAGAAGAGATAAAAACTTTTTTTCATATTTTAACCTTAGCATTAATTACTTATTTTTCAAATCATTTTTAATATCTATTATTAAATATTAATTAATAGGGGTAATATGATAAAACTATTAGACTAATTATTTTTTTTTTAGTGGGTGTGCCATGCCAAAAAGTGCTAAGTAAAAGCGAATAGAGGGAGTAGCAAGGAATTTTTAAATAATTTATATATTTAAAAATACGTAAAAAATTATTATAAATTACGATAAATAACAACTTAAAATACTTTAGAAAAACACATAAAAAATTTATGATTAAAAAAATTTGATTGACTCTTTAAATTTTATCTGTCGCATAAACTGTGACAGGAATAGTAAGGACATTTCCAATAATTTATAAATTAGGTGAAAAGTACTATAATTAGTAATAATTAAATTTTATAAGAAGTTACGGTCAAAGAAATTTTTTATTAACTCTTTAATAGCCTGTTTGGGATTGTTTATTTCCCCAAATAAGCACTTATTTTAAGAAAAAAAGGACTTTTTAAAAAAAGAAGGGTGTTTGGTAAGTTTGCAAAAATGCTTTTAAAAATTCGCAGAAACAGTTTTTCTATTTCTGAGAAGAAGCAGAAAATTTCTGCTTCAAAAATAAGCAGAAGTAGAAGCAGAAAATTATTTTTTTATGACAAAAATATCCCTATCACACACAAATATACATATACATACATAGATAGATACATACATACATACATATATATATATATATATATATTTCATATTTACGTCATAATTCTTTATAATTTATATATTATTATTTTATTTTCACTTATTTTCTTTAAATAATTTTAAAAATATCATTGATGATGATGACTAAAGAATATATAAACTATTTTATTATTATTAATGATAACAATTGACAGAAGATTCACGTTACAAGATTGTATTTTGACATCACATATAAATTTTTTCTCGAATATTTAATTTTAAATAAATAATTAATGAAAAGTGACATATTTGTTAAAATAATGAGTATATATATGAATATGATGACTGCTTATTCGTAGTAAATTTTGACACCGTAAAAATATATTAAAAAAATAAAAAATAACAGATAGAATTTTATTTTAAATATTTTTCATCAAGTAGTATACGTATATGAATTTGGTTACTTAGTTTTAGAATTGAAATGGTAAAAACATATCCAAAAGAAAAGATAACAAATAACAAATATTATCTCATTTAGATATTTGTAAGCATGAATATAGTGTTTGCTAACTTTTAGTAAATTTGACACACTAAAATGTATTCAAAAAATAAGGTAACAAAAAAAGATAGATTCTAATTATTATTTTTTTGACCTTTTCTTCCAACCTTCTATTCATTCAACGATTTTATCGTATTGCACACCTTCTCCTTCATCTATAAATACAAATAATATTTCACATATATACATATACTTTATGAAATAACTTTTGAGTTCATTTTTGTTTGATGTTTTAAGTAATATTTAAATTATTTAAGTAATATATCAGTATTTAATTTTTTTAATGTATTTATATATATCAATATTGATTGAAAATTCTAGAGTTTTTTTCTCTATAAATTGATTTTAGTAATAAAAGTTTATTGACAAATGTACTTTTTGGTCATTTGACTCAAAAAACACTTCTTGAAAAAAGATTATTCAAACACATTTTGATTATCAAAAACACTTTTCAAATGAATTTACCAAACAAAAACTGTTGTTTTTTTAAAGTACTTTTCTGAAAAGCCATTTTATAAAAGTCTTCTCAAATAAGCAGTTTTGTAACAGTAATTCCAAATGGGCTCTAAGTTTATCCGTGTCACACAATTTGGATAGAGGGAGTAAGATCTAATAAACTATTTTTGGAAATCTCTTCGTTTTAATTCATTTATATTATTTTTTAGTTTATTCTATATTTGAAAATTATGTGCAATGTATTATAAATTATAATAATTAATAATTTAAAATATCAAGAAAAAATATAAAAAAATTAATACTCTCAAAATTTCATCTATACCACATAAAATAAGTTAAAAGAGAGTAACATATATTCTCTTAAAATTACATTAAAAAAATGCAATAAATTACAATGATTGACATCTCAAATTTTTGAAAATCTAATAAAATTTGATCGATCCTCAAAAAATCATTTGTACAAGTTATTGTAAATCACAAGAACTAACAATTTAAAATATCTAAAAGAAAATATATAAAAATTTGATTGTCTCTTAAAATTTTATTTGTGCCATATAAATTCAGACAAAAAGAATATAATATATTATGTTAAAATTATGTCAAACCTAAAAAGTACTCTAAATCATAATAACGAATAACTTAAATTTTTTTTTTTAAAATATATATAAATATTAATGAACTCTAAATTTTATACGTACCATATAAATTTAAGTAAAATAAATAATATAAATTGAATCTATGCTGATACAAGGTTTGTACCTATCAGCCATGAGCCCATGAGAAAATTTCACAACAAATAGAAGCAGGTGAGCAGACTAAGTTGGAAAATTTGGGACAACTCTAATTAATTAGTGTGGTTTGAATTTTTGTGTACCTTAATTAAAACTAAAGCAAGAAGTTGCCCCTTTTGGGGCAAATTCATGTATCCAATAAGTGTCAATTTTTGCTTTTGTTCCTTTTTGGGGTAACACTATTTAATCTTTTACTAATTCATATTGTTTGCTTTTGAAAATAATTAATTTTCAAAGGTAAAGTGGATACTTATTTATCTTGAATTTATATTTGCACGTATTTTGGGATGAATATAATGTTGGTACTTCCTTCGATTATTTTTACTTGTCATTATTTTACTTTTTTAGGTCAATCTCCATGCTCTTTGATTAATATTATAAGATATATTTTTTATTATATTAATATGAGAAAGATTGCAACTTATACTATTTTTCGTATAGTTTTCGACCATCTAGGTTTAAAATTTAAATAGTAAATTATACATTTTAAAATATCGATCAAAGATAATATAAACTGACCTCGAAAAGCGAAATAGTGATAAATAAAAATAAACGGAGAAAGTAACTAATATGAATGGAGGAAATAGTGCTCATGTCAATATATGGAAAAAAAAAATAAGAATACAAAAACACTTCTCAAAATTAATTTTTTTGGGTTTTGTCCTAACTTATTCACTTTGATTCTAAGGGTCGTTAGATTGATTTCAGGATTAATCATTTCAGGATTAATCATTTTGAGATTAGTTATTAAATTTTAAGGTGGAATAAAAATAATATTATATCATAGAATAACTAATCTTTGAATGAGTTATCTCATGTATTCTATCCCAACCAAACATAAAAATTACGATAAATTCATTCTAAAATTAACTATCCCTTATCTCTTGTACCAAACGATCCTATCTTATGAGGACATTTTGTGTACTGAAGGAGAATCTCATGAAAATGTTTTGGGAAAATGCTCTATTTCCACCTTGAGCTATACACAAAAAGGTTGAGACACAATCGAACTTTAGAAGAGTCCTATTACCCTCCTCGACTAGTTAAAATCGTATTTTTGACAAACTTAGTACCTACATGAACCCTTCAGTGTATCCACGTAGTTAAACCCCTAGCAGTTCCGTTCTTCATGAGATTTATTTATTTATTTAGTTATTTATTTTTCAAATTTGAAAAAGTCTAGTTCTTTCCATTTCCTCTATTCAATGATCTTTATTTTATTAAGTTACCAAAAAAACATTCCAATGAATTGTCTAATTTTAAAAGCTTGCACTTTAATATGACTACTCATGTGCAATAAACGTCTCAAACTTCACAAGTAGTCGACTAAGTCTAAAAAAGGGCAATATGCACGGTGTCCGAGGAGAGACTCCACCACAAGAATATATTGTAGCAATCTTATCTTGTACTTCCTTCGTTCATTTTACTCGTTTCAAATTGGGATGACACAATTATTAAGAAAAATAATAAATAACATGACTAATTTACCATAATACCCCTATTAAATGATGTTTATATTTTAATTTAAAGAAAAAATAATTAATGCAAAGGGTAAACTATGGAAAAAAAAATTGTCTTGTCTTGATAAGTAAAAAATGTCAAGTAAAATGGGATACCATATTAGAAAATTTGGAACGGGTAAAATGGGACGGAGGGATTATTTCTACCAGTTTCCAAGTAAGAAATAAAATAATTATACTACGTGGACAAGAGAGAGATCAAAAAGTGATATATAATTATTTAATCATGAGCTTTAAGATACGACCAAAGATTATGCATTTGATAAGTTAATTGAGAACATAAGAGAAGGAAAATAAGATGAAACAATAAATGACTAGATATGACGATATTATTATTTAATGAAATTTGTCTAAAAAGTTGTCCTGAATCACTAATATTCTTGAGCAATTTTAATACATATAAATTAAAGAACAAAAAAATTAATATCCAAGATAACATGATAATATGAATAATTTGTAGTCATTAATGAACAAAAATATCTCCATTATTGGACAAAAGAGATTACTCGGATGATAGGTATCTCAAATTTCAACCTTGAATTGATGGATTCGAGACTTTAAGTCATCAAGAGAGCAAAAGAATCAAAATTATGAATTAAAATCATCCAATAAAATAGAAATAATATTTGCATGAGATACATTATTACGTCACATATATATATGTGTAATATATTTTTCGTTTTCAAATCTGAAACAACTATACACCTAAAATCATCAAATTTATATTAAATTCCAAATATCACAAATTTAATAATCGAAAAACTAAGAAATATGTATATTATAAGAATCTCATTGACGACCTCTTAACTCCTATTATAATCACGACTAAGTCAAACTTTCTTAATTTAATGGATTACATTTGACACTTTCTTGATAATCTAAGGAAATGGATTGCCTTTTTCTTTCAAAATAAATGGATATAGTTACTTGGGGTTGGGGCTCTAGGTGACAAAAGACTTTTAAAATGAGGTGTGGGTAACCAAAGTCTTAATTATTGAGTGGAGGTGACAATTACTTTATTATGGATTAAGAAAGTTGGAGAAGTTTGAAAATAGCCCACAAGTTTTTAAATTTATACTTTGATCCCAATGTTTACCTAAAATAACGAAAAACGGAGGGGGAAAAGGCGTCTTTCCCTCTCTTCTTATCCATTGTTGTTTTCTCTCTCTTAGCAATTTTTGTTGTTCATTGTTTCTGCTGCTTTATTCATCATCTTCTGCTTCATTATTGTCATCTTCTACTTCATTATCATCTTCATCTTCTTCTTGTCGACCATTTGTTGTTGTTGTTGTTGTTGTTGTTGGTACAACGCTACTGCTGCTATCTGACCAATTTCTTAGGTCAAATTTTGTTTACTACATCACTTTCCACTTTGACATTACTTCATAGGTGACTTTGGTAAGTAAAATTATGATTTTTATTCGTATTTGTCATCTGGGTACACTGTTGTTTTTCCAACAATGGATAGAACCCCGATCATGAATCCAACATAAGTGCCCACAATTTAAACAGATCAATCATCTGGTGTATCAGATGAGTAATCTGTTGCATCAGAAGATTTATCTGTTGTATCAGACTGTTTATCTGTTGCATCAAACTTATTATCTGTTGCATCAGACTGTTTATCTGTTGCACCAGACTAATTATCTGTTGCAACGGATGATTAATCTGTTTGAAACAACACAAATCAGCCTCTGCCACAAACCCAACAGATAACCAATATGTTTCAACTCTTGCTATTGCTACTGGATTCAAAATTATTCCTTACGTCCAATTACCCGTCCCAAATTTCCTAATTTAATTTTTCATTTTACTTGTCTTTTTCATTAATCAAGAAAGATTAAAAAAAATTCCATATTTTACCCTTTGCATTAATCACTTTTTCTTCAAATTAAAATGGAAACATCATTTATGAAATTTCGATTGAATAACAAACAATGGTTATTTCAAACATGTCTACTGTCCCACCAACTGATCAGTGGGTTATGGTAAACTAGACATGTTATTAATTATTTTTCTTAATCAATGTGGCATCTCAATTTGGGACGAGTAATTTGAGATGGAGGGAGTACGAATTAAAACGTCAAAGCCATGCAACAAACTAGTCTTCTGTTGAAACAGACTATTTATCTGTTGCATCAGACTGATTATCGGTTGCATCAGACTTCTTATCTGTTGCAACATATGAGTAATCTATTTTGAACAACACATCAGCCTCTGCCGCAAATCCAACAGATAAATCTTGCTATTGCTACTGGTAGATCTAAATTATTTCTTTTTACGTCGAATCGTCGACATATTTATTGAGAAGATAATAGACATAATGAAAATTAAATATGGATTAAAACGTCAAAGATCAAACATAATTTTTTTATTAAACAAAAACAAATAAAAATACATATAATAGACTAAAAGAAAAATAATAATCTAATTATTATTATTATTATCATCATTTTCAGCCGGTCAATCTTCAACCGAAAGTAGCAAGGCCCTCCTCAGCCTGCGTATCTCGCGGAGCATTCTTGCTCTAACTCCTTCCAGTTCCCATTGCAGATCACGAACTTGATTTCGAAGTTCATTCACGGCATCTTGCAGAAAAGCAACGTCCCACATTGGGTCAGCCATAATCTAGAACACATGTGAATTGACAAAAAACTTGAAATCAAAAGTAAAGATCTTAAGAATAACCGAATGTAATACAACGTAAACTACAAATTGGCAATAAAAAAACTTACCTTAGTCAGGGAAGAGAAAGTGGTGGAAGTGCAGGTGTAATATGAAAGACGAGATGCAATAAATAAATAGAGTGTAGTTGAATGAACGATTGAGTAAGGAGGGACCTATTTATAGAGGATTGAATTTGAATGAGAGGCAAAAAGGCGTGACTGTTGACCTCCATTCATTAATTACATTTTTGATTAAATTAAGAAAATAAATATTGTGATAAGTCATGACTTTTCAGATTATTATTATTAATTAGTTTTTTTCAAGAACCATTTTTATTGAGTTGTGACAACCGATTCTATATCTGTTGCATCAGATAACTCATTTGTGACAACAGATATATCATCTGTTGTAACAAATATAAAACCCGTTGCATCAGATAACCTATCTGTTGCAACATATAATCTAACTGTTCACCTTCATTTATTAATTACATTTTTTATTACTGCGAAAAGTAATGATTTAATTAAATTAAAAAATATTGTGATAAGTCATGACTTTTTAGATTATTATTATTAATTAGTTCTTTTCAAGAACCGTTTTATTGAGTTGTAACAACAGATTCTATATCGGTTGCATCAAATAACTCATCTGTGACAACAGATATATCATCTGTTGCAACAATAGAGAACCTGTTGCATCAGATAATATATCTATTGCAACATATAATCTACTTTTTTTTAAAGAAGTTATCATCATATCACTAATCCAAATTTGCTGACTTTTTTATTTATAAATTTTAAAAACTATTTTTTTAATTTATTTAATAAAATAATAACCATTTTTATTTTCTGGCAACATATTGTATATCTGTTGAATCTGATAAACCATCAGTTGCAATAGATATACCATCTGTAGCAACAAATAGACGATCTATTTTAATAGATTTTTTAATTTCTTCTAACAGCTGATACATCAGTTGCAATAGATGAGGAATTTGATGTATCAACAATACTATTGAATGCATGTGTTTTTATTTTAGACAAAAAGTCACGACTCTTCACCTTTTTCTTAACAATCATCATATAAGTTAATTAATCCAATATTGTGATTTTTTTAATTATATAATAAATAATTTTAAAATATAAATTCAAAAACAAAAATGGTGAAAAGTCACGATCAGTTATTAAAATTAAATAACCGTTCTTTTACGGTTATAGATTGTGTTTATCATTTATTTCCTTATTATTTATTTACGAACTATTTTTCATATTAAATAATTGAAAAGTCATGTCTTTTCACCCTCTCAATAACAACAATAACCCTTATTTTATTAATAATCGCCTGTGCAACATATGATCGATATGTCGCATCAGATTAACCTCTGTTGACACAAATTGCTCAAACCCTACCACAAACCGTCAACATGTTGAGAATAAGGAATAAACAGAATGATAATTAAATACTAAATAAGAATTAAAAATTCAAAGTCGACCACCAAATGAAACATAGATTTTTGAATTCCTTGGGTAGATCCGATATACCTTTAGGAGGAAAATACATACGCTAAAATAAAAAACATTACCTAATTAATTATTACTACTATTATTATTATTGTCAATCAGATATTTTTCATCCGGTAGCAGCAGGGCCCTCCCCAGCCTTGCTCCGAAGTCAGCCAAATCTCTTTGGAGTTCATCAAACTGTCTTTGAAATTCCCGCAAGGACTCGATATGAATCTTCTTGTATGAATCTGGATCATCCATATTTGTAAGGAGGGACCTATTTATAAATTATTATATCTCGAAAAGAAAAAAATTGCTTTAAAATAAATCTAACAAATGGGTAATCTGTTGCAAAATATATTCCTTCTGTTAGATAACTTACAACATATTGACAATCTGTTGAAACAGATGTATATATTTGTTTGATTTCTCCAATAGATACGTCATATGTTGCAACAGGTTGATCATCTGTCGTAACAAATGTCTCCAATTGCTTGACAATATAAACAGATGTTGCGTCTGTTGTAACTAGCTAGTCATCTGTTTATTCAATTTAAGCCATAGATGGGCTAGGAAGAATAAGGTGCGTGCAGATGGATCCACTATCATATGTGTGAGAGTTAAGTATGTATTACTGATAAGGTCACCGGGACAACACACACAAAGTACTATATTTTTATGAATACAATTTTTAACCGATTAGGCACTGATCACTCAAATAAGATCTTGCATTGTACAACTAAGTTTGATGGTGCAGATACCCTTTTATAAATTATTGACGGTTGTTGCTCGTGTTTATGCGTGTCAAGTTTTGAGAAGAGATCAATAGTTGGTGTCATTGCAGAGATCCAATAGCGATTGGACTTAACTTTAAGTGTGTATTGGCCTTCGAAGCCTCGCACTGCATCAAATAAGAACGGAAAACCACTAGAAATTCTCCTGACCCAAATTTATATGGAAGAGTTGTTCGAGAAGATGATTATACGCTAGAAATAGCCGAAGGAGAATGCCTGCGAAGGAAAGAGGAGTTGATGAAAGACTATATCATCTGAGAGCTAATTGAAGATGAGACATAGGGTAGCAAGGAACTTCTAGCAAATCTGGCCGATGAAATTATCTTAAAACATGAGAAATCTGAATCAAGTGCAAATATGAAAGTGTATCTGGTAATGTAAATTCGTCTGTTGTTTCTCTCAACGAAAAATAATGTAGATGGACACTTTGCTAGGGAGCTGCGACTTGGTAGCGTGGTTGGGATTATCATCTAGATAGAAAATAACAGAAGACCAAAAAAGCCACCTTAAGGGAATCAAGGGTTGAAATATTGTACAGTAAGTCTAGAAAACTTACGCCAACAACAAGTGCAGTTAAAGTAAGGAAGCTAAGCGAAGGCGACAATTTTTGAATTTTAAATTGCATCCCATGCCTTCTTATTTGTGGTTTCGATTAGGTCCACTGTTGTTAACCTGATCAGAACCATAAACGAGATTGAAAGGAAAATTGAGTATCATTACTTCCTTAGCAATATGGTTATAATTGATCGTGTTTTCTTATCTTAGCATACTTTCAACATTCCTTGGAGAAGATCAGATGCTTGCTGTAGTATATGAATCCCGATAATTTTAAGCTTGCCTCCAACTTGTTGATTCTGCATTCAAGCTGGTCGTTGTCGACTTTGAAATTGGTATAGAGTTCCTGATCTCTTGTGAGCTCGATCTGGAACACTATTTTCAAAGTTGTGGCATTGAAGAAGGCCTTCAGAACACTTTTTTCAGAAGCCTTAAAGGATACATGGAGGGTCGTTGTATTTGTTTTAGGTCAAAATGTGTTGATACACACTTAAGATGTGGTCCCAACCGTTGAAAAACTTACTTTTATCGAGCGTTTCTCAATGCAGCTTGGTCTACCAACCTTCAAGGAATTTGATAAATTAATAAGCAAGGAGTTACGTAACGTTTGCTCTAAACCGACTCTACAAAACCTATCAAATGTTACGTAAATCCAGGATCATTACCCTAAGAAAAAACTTTACCCGAGTTGATGGAAAAATAAAACGAGCTCAATCTCTCAGCCTTTCTGCTGCTCGCTTTTCTCCAATTATGGATGACAAGATATCCGCCATGCAAAAGTCTATACCGTCACCAGAAATGCTTGCCAGGGCGCAAGTCTTTAGAAAACGTGACTAGTAATCTCTCAATACCAAAGAAGTCTTGTACGAAAGTCTTCAGAAGACATTAAAAAATAAAGAAGTTTTTGAAGATGACTACACATAATTACGACATGAACAACTTCACCAGATTCACCGCTCGTTCAAAAGAAAAGGCAGAAATATTTTCATTTGCATTCGCATTTCATCTTTGTTTGGTTTGTTAAAAAAGTAACATGAGAATGCAAATGAAAATATTTCCGCCTTTTCTTTTGAACGTGGAGTGAATCTGGTGAGGTTGTTGATGGTAATTATGTGTAGTCATTGCTGAAAACTTTCTTATTTTTGAATTTTTTTTGAAGACTTTAATACAAGACTTTCTTGGTATTGAGAGATTACTAGTCATGCCTTCTGAAGACTTTCGTTGTGGCAAATATTTTTATTGATGGTGTAGACTTTTGTATGGCGGATATCTTCTCATCAGCATAAATTCTTGCCGTAGCGAAAGTCTTGGGAAGGCATGACTAGGAATCTTTCAATATCAAGTGATATTGAGGGATTATTGTTGATGCCTTCTGAAGACTTGCACCCTGGCAAGCATTTCTGGCGACGATGTAGACTTTTGCATGGCGAATATATTGACATCTATAATTGAAGAATAGCGATCAGCTCGTTTGATTTCCCCCCCAACTCGGGCAAAGTTTTTTATAGGGTAATGAGCCTGGAGTTACGTAATGTTTGATAGGCTTTGTAGAGTTGGTTTAGAGCAACCGTTACGTAACTCCTTGCATATTTATTTATCAAATCCCTTGAAGGTTGGTTGACCAAGCTGTATTGAGAAACTCTCGATAAAAGTGAGTTGTTCCACGGTTGGGACCACATCTTGACTGTGCATCAACATATTATGACCTAAAACAAACACAACGACCCTCCATGTATCCTTTAAGGCTTCTGAAGAAAGTGTTCTGAAGGCCTTCTTCAATGCCACAACTTTGAAAATAGTGTTCCAGATCGAGCTCACAAGAGATCAGGAACTCTATACCAATTTCAAAGACGACAACGACCAGCTTGAATGTAGAATCAACAAGCTGGAGGCAAGCTTGAAAATTATTGGAATTCACATACTACAGCAAGCATCTGATCTTCTCCAAGGAATGTTGAAAGCATGCTAAGGCAAGAAAACACAATCAATTATAACCGTATTGCTAAGGAAGTAATGATACTCAATTTGCCTTTCAATCTCGTTTGTGGTTCCGATCAGGTCAACAACAGTGGACCTAATCGGAACCATAAACAAGAAGGCATGAGATGCAATTTAAAATTCAAAAATTGCCGCCTTCGCTTAGCTTCCTTACTTTAACTGCAGTTGTTGTTGGCGCAAGTTTTCTAAGACTTACTGTACAACATTTCAACCTTTGATTCCCTTAAGGCGGCTTTCTTGGTCTTCTGTTATTTTCTATCTAGGTGATAATCCCGACCATGCTACCTAGTCGCAGCTCCCTAGCAAAGTGTCCATCTACATTATTTTTCTTTGAGAAAAAAAACACAGACGAATTTACATTACCGGAAACACTTTCATATTTGCACTTGATTCAGATTTCTCATGTTTTAAGATAATTTCGGCCAGATTTGCTAGAAGTTCCTTGCTACCCTATGTCTCCTCTTCAATTAACTCTCAGATGATATAGTCTTTCATCAACCACCCATTTTCCCTCAAGGGCATTCTACTACCACATCTTCTGGCGTATAATCATCACCTCGAGCAACCCAACAATATAAATTTGGGTCAGGGCAATAACTATATTGTTTTTTTGTTATTATTAGATGCAGTGCTAGGCTTTAAAGGCCTTTTCGAAGTCCAATGCACCCTAAAAGTTAGTCCAATCGCTATCGAATATCTTTACAATGACACCAAAACTAGTTCCCTTCACAATGCTTGACAAATAAACATGAGAAACAACTGACATTAAATTTTAACAGGGTATCAGAACCATATTCATGGTCCCTCTGCCTTATCAGTTTGGACCTACCAAACTTAACTGTTAAATTGTAGATATCTTGTTTGAATGATCTATGACTAATTGGTAAAAATAACATTCACAAAATTAGTGTACTCTATGTGTGTTTCCACGATAATATTATCAGTATACATACCTTAAGGGTGTCAAGTGGGCCGGGCCAACCCGATCCTCGTAGCTATCCCGACCCGGTTTGACCCGGTAAGCCCTAGGGCTTTAGGGTTTCGGGTCCTGGGCCGGTTATTTTTTTAAAATGGACCCGGCTAACCCGGCCTGGACCAAGCCCGGTCCAGGCCCGCCGGTTAACCGACCCGACCAGGCCCAGATACTTTTTTTTAAAAATTTTGAAAAAAAATAAATTGGAATTTTGGGCCAAACTAGCCGTTGGCCCAACGGCTATATAGATGTTTTTGGGTCGAAACGGCTAGTTTGGGCCCATTTATTAAAAAAAAAAAATTGAACTTTAAAAAATATTTTTTAATCCCAAAATAAATTCTATAAATACTCTACAACTTCAAATCATTTTTCACACAATTTTTCACTCTCTCAAATCTCATTCTCTCTCAAATCTCAATTCTTAAATATTCAATATATTTAATTTCTTAAAGTGTTCACTTTAATTTTTTAATTTTTCGTTTACAAAGTACGAGCGGAAGTTTCTAAAGTCGCAACCTTTGGATACTTCCGAAATTTGGTATTGTCGTTCCATCTCTTACGTTTAATTTTTATTTATTGTATTAATATTTAATTTTATTATATTTGTGTATTTTGAATATTTTTAGTTTAATTTAATTTATATTATGGATAAATTAAGAAACCTCGCTACTAAAGGTGTTAAAATTTTTTGTCCCGGAAGTGGTAGTGGTAGTAAAAAGCGAATTACTAGCGGTAGAGGTAGTTCAAGTAGTAGATATACCCGTGTGCCTTCGCCTCCGGTATCGCTTGGTACACTTTTTGAGGAAGAAATAGGTGTAGGTGCTCACGATATGGATTATGTAGAAGCTCAGGAAAATTACGGTATAGAAGAAGAAAATGAAGTAGATGCGGTTAATTTAGACGAAGATAATGAAAATATTGCTGAGACACCCGCAGTAGGAGATGCTAACGTTAGATCTGAATTGGTTAATCTCCCTCACCGTCCTCCCAGTGCCCCAAGACCTCGTAAAAGAACTAGTGTTGCATGACAATTTTTTGAACGTATATCAGATATTGAGGTGCAATGCAATATTTGTCAACAAATATATAAGCATAGAAGTGGAGGCAAGCAAGGGGGTACGGGTACGTTAATGAGACATATAGCTGAAGATCACAAAAGAGAGTTAAATATTGCACAAGGTGGTGGGGATGTTGGTGGGCCAACGCAAACTAGAATGGACCCAACAACCGGTCACGTAGCGAAGAAGTATAATAAATTGAGAGACCGAGAAGAAATAGTTAAAATGGTAGCTGTGGGTTGTTTGCCTTTTAGTTTTCCTTCTTCTGATACCATTACTCATTATATACAAGCAATTTATAATCCTATGTTTAACGGTATTCCTAGAACTACTTGTCGGTCTAATATTTTTAGACTTCATTCACAATATTATTTTTATTTATCAACATTGTTAAAAAATATTCAATGAAGATTGTCCCTAACTCATGATCTTGGTCGTGCTGTAAATAAAAATAATTATTTAACCGTTACTTGTCATTGGATGGAGAGTAATTTCGTGATGCAAAAACGTATTCTTTTTTTTTATATGATGAAGATCGTAAACATACTGGACAATTTATTGTTGATTCTATTGTTAAAATTGCCGGATATTATGGTATCGAAAATAAAATTTTATGTATTGCTTTTGATAATGCTTCTAACAACAAGACTGCTATAAAAAAATTAAAATCTACGCTATCTCCGCCCTTGCCTGAAATTTTTCATATTAAGTGTGCATGTCATATATATAATTTAATTGTAAAAGATGGTCTTGAGTTTTTTGAGCTTTATATTGAAAAAATTCATCTTGCTGTTGGTTTTATTCAAGAAAATAATCGTAGATCGAGAATTAGAAAATTTAAAGTTAAATGTCAAGAAAATGGACTTACACTGATTTTGATTCCTGAGGAAATTGATACTAGATGGAATTCTACGTATGAATTTTTAAAAACTTGTTATAAATATAGAATTCCTATTACACTAGCTTTTAACCAACATTGTGGTTCATTTGCTGATTCTGCTGATTGCATGCTACATAATTCTGATTGGGTTGTAGCCACAAGTTCCAACAACGCCAACCCCACCAACAACATCAATAACAATATCAACAATAAAGAAATAAATAAAATACATACAAAAAATGATACTGCGAACAAGGCTTTTAAACTTCTTCCAACAGATTACTTTTTCGCATATTATAATAAAAATTCTCGGTTTGTTTATTTAACACTTAAAAGTTTCTTCAATTTTTTTAAATAAATATCTATGGGTAAATAGTAATTAAATAAAAAAATAGATATAAATAACTTGCAAAGAAGAAGAGAATAAAAGAGCAATAATGAACCATACCTTAATGTCAAAAGGGGGATCAAAACAACAATTTCAGTCTAGGAAAGATATGGATAGGTTTAGATCCGAAAGAATCTTTATGAGAAGGGAAGAGAAAAGAGAGAAAAAAGGTTGTGATAACCCTAAAGAGGAGAGAAAGAAAAAGATGAGAGTTGAATAAAATAAATTTAGGGCTGCAGCTGAAGGAGGAGAGATGAGATAATTTCTATTGATGTATTGTGTACGTACACGTGGGAGTTTTCAATATTCATTAATTAATATTAATTAATTTCATTAATAATTTGAGGGGAACGAGGAAGACTAGTAACATTGAAAAGACAAGATAAGACTGCTCAATGAACTCACTTTTGAGTTATTCAAGAAATATTTTTTACCGCCTTTAGTAGTAAGTACTACTTTATCTACTTGGACAGAAGCTTTCTTTAAAATTAAATGAAAAAAAAAGATTTTCAAACAGATATTTCATATGTTGCAATATATATAAATATCTGTTTAGAAATCTGAATAGCTCAGTCATCTGTTATAACAAATATAAATATCTATTTAAAAATCCCAATAGCTCAGTCATCTGTGACAACAGATGAAAATGTCCATTTGATAATTAATTAAATCAGCTACGTCATCTGTTACAACAGATATAAATAGCTGTTTGAAAATTTTCAACAGCTCAGTCATCTGTCACAACAGATGCAAATGTCTATTTGATAATTAAATCAGATATGACATCTGTTGCAACAGATATGAATAACTGCTTGAAAATTTCCAACAGCTTAACAACTCAGTCGTTTGTTGCAACAGATTTCATTGCAATTGATTTAGGTGGAACTAGGGATGAATGAATGAGCTCACGGGGTCAACTAAAAATCCAATTGAGTCTTTGCAATTGCATGATGTTGGTATTGCATTCATCCGACTCAAGTCGTCGATCGATCACTCTGAGTTGAAATGAGTTCTCATCAACTCAATGTTAAGATAAAGATAGTGCCTAAATTGATTTAGGTGGAACTAGGAATGAATGAATAAGCACAGGGTCAACTACAAATCCAATTGAGTCTTTGTAATTGCATGGTGTTGGTATTGCATTCACCCCGACCCGAGTCGTCGATCGATTACTCTGAGTTGAAATGAGTTCTCATCAACTCAATGTTAAGATAGTGATAGTACCTAAATTGATTTAGGTGAAACTAGGGATGAATGAATGAGCTCACAAGGTCAACTACAAATCCAACTGAGTCTTTGCAATTGTATGGTGTTGGTATTGCGTTCATCCCGACCTGAGTCATCGATCGATCACTCTAAGTTGAAATTAGTTCTCATCAACTTGATATTTTAAAAACTATATCTTTTAAATTTTTTAAACTAATTAAGATCAATTCGGACCATATGAACAATTTTAAAACTTGTCATTCTTTTCCAAAATTACAAATCAACCCATACAAATCATCCATTTGCCCGAAAAACTTTTTATTTCAAATCTGAATTTCTCGATTTTCTCTCTCTCTCTCTCTCTCTCTCAATAATACAAACAACAACTGCTCAATATATTGCTCAACCCTTCAAAATAGGTCAATTTTCTTTTCATTTACGACCACATATAGTTGTTATTTTTGACTTCATTCCCGCTTGTATCCGTTGTTTTCTCTGTCTTCGCAGGTAACAGAGTTCGAGAAGAGTTCTACATTTGTTCTTTATTCTAAAAAATAGGGCTTTTTAGTTAATGATGAAAAAGAAGACTTTTAGTTGTATTATCTTAGAGAATGGGTTAACAATTTTGAGTTTTGATGCTAAAAATGTAGGAAGCACCCGAGAAAACCCTAGTTTTTCTCTCAATGTTTTACTGACTGTCGTGGTATTATTGGATGGTGTTTGTGGTGTTGTTGGTGGCTGTTGGTGATGGTGTCGGTGGTTTTGGTATTGGTATTGGTGGCATTGGTGGTGGTTTTGGTGGCATTGGTTGTGGTGGTGGTGGTCCATCTGTTGCAATGGGTGAAAGATCTGTTGGGAGATATTAAATAGGTCTTCAAATAGATTTCCCATTTGTTCTAACTGATGGGTTATCCGTTGGAGTATTTTTTTGTAATGTGACATAAAATAATTTATTAAAATTTATCCATCTGTTGCAACAGGTGAAATATCTGTTGGGTGATATTAAATAGGTCTTCAAACAGATTCCCTATTTGTTCCAACTGGTGGGTTATCTGTTGGAGTATTTTTTTTTGTAATGTGGCGTAGAATATTTTATTGAAATTTGTCTTACCTTTTTTTTAAAAATTATGCAAACATCAAATGCAATGTATTTTTTATTTTTCTATTGTTTGTAGTTAAAAGATGTCTCCTGATGATAGGCGAATTTACACGCCTATAGCACTATTTTGCCCATATTTTAGCCTAGTTTTGAGAACAAATTATATATTTCATGCACTTTTAGTCCTTTTTCCTGTAAGTGAGCTAACGAACATGATTAGCAAAGTTTCAGGTATAAATGATGCAGAATTCAGCATTTTATGGATAACTTGACGCCAAAGAAAGCTTAACGAAAGGATAAAAGCCAATCTTGGACGCCAAGGACTAAAGATGGCGCATGAAAAATCTGTCCCGGGCTAAAACAACATTTCTGAAGACTTTGGGGACTAGCAGTAATTTATTAGGATTAGGATAATGATACATTAACCTAGTACAATTGGGTTAAGTATTTCATTAGCTTATTAGGATTAGGATAATGATACATTAACCTAGTACAATTGGGTTAAGTATTTCATTAGCTTAGTAGGATTTGGTTAAGCATTTCATTAGCTTAGTAGGAATAGGATATGGGTATTATAAATACCCTATCTTGCTAGAGATTTTAAGACATCTTCTTACATCTTCTTACATTCAATTCTATTCTATTCTACTTCTAAGACATTCTAGTTCTAAACAATCATTCTTCCATTAATTCTATTTTTCTTCTTCTATTCATCTATTCTTAAATTCCACAACAAGAGAAACGTTACTTTGCTAAGGGATTCACGCCTAACGCCTACCACACCATTACAAATGTGAAATCTTTATTGTGGTATAACAACAATGTCAATTGTGATTTCCTTCGCACTCATGGGTAACTAAACTTCTCTGTTGGGGTTATGGAAGCCGAATGAGATACTATCTATTGCTGTGAGTTTGTGAGTTCGTGACACCTATGTTGCTTATATCATTATTCTCTTCATCTTAATCTAAATTCTTTGTGGTTGCAAATGCAAGAATACGCCAGTATAACATTTAACTTGTTCGAAAGAAAGGTTATCTGTCTGGAAAAGAGATAATGTCAAGGTAGTAGGGTCCCATCCCCTATTAAAAAGTTAGTGCCGTAACTGGATTAACCTCTTGGAGAATTCGTACCGTTAGACACACTTTAAGCTCGAAAGAGTTAAAGTGAAATAATCCTCGAATAGGTCGAAAGACGCCTGGATTTACCATCAAATACAATTCTCTATAAGCACATGCATGTCTGAATTCAACACACTCATAGTCAATAGAGACGTATAACTCATAAGGTGGACATAACCCCAACTCCTCAATTCTCATTGTTTCACAACCTACTAAACATTCTTTCTTTTTACTTTGCTATTTTTAGTTTTTGCTTTAATAATTTGGTTACACATTACAAACCCCCCTTCTTACGAGACTTGCACTAAAAGTCTAGTAATCGTTGCTTACTTATTGACCAAGCTATTCCCTGTGGGATCGATACCCAACCCAGGTTGGGTTCTATATTTGCTAACGACCGCTTTACACTCCTACGAGAGCTGTAGATTGAGCGTTATCATCTCCCAAAAGAAAAGAAACTGAAAGTGGATTAACTTCTGACCACCCAACAAAAAAGGCTAGAGTACAGATAGATTTGGATGAACTTCTAGAACAATCTCAGTCAGGGCAAAATGAAGTTGAGGAAAGTGATAACTCCTTCTCACCAATAGAGCATGAAATAATATCGAAATCCCAGCATGATTTTGTCAAAACTATTAGTATCGACGGTTTTTGAGTTGCGATGATGATGAATAGCCCTAACTTAGTATTTCATGATGTTGTACTTAAATTTCAGTTGGGGAAACCTTTTAACGAACTTAGGAGTATTATGAAGAAGGAAAACATAGATGAACTTTTTAAGAAGAGCTGCTTTGCATACTTTCTTGAGCTGTTTGAGGCCCGCCCTCTCTGTTTCCCAATGATCATGGTATATGACCTTCTCAAACGCAGGATAAAGTATGCGGGGGATGATGAAGGTTCGAAGGAGGGCAGAAAAAAGATGGATGAAGTCTGGATCAACTACTGTGGCATGCCAATTTGTTTTGGATTAAAAGAGTTTGCCATAGTGACGGGCTTGAGATGCGATCGTCCAAAAGAACCTCTCATCAAGGAAACACCCCACAAAGGGTCCAACAAATACAAGGTAAAAAAAGATGGATTGTTAGGCATTGTTGGACCTAGCTACAGAGCAGGGGATTTAATGACGGATCTCAAGAATAAAAGCATACCAAAGTACTACAGGGAGAAATTGTGCTTAGTTTGGTTTGTCCATTCCGTTTTATTGGTAAGAGACGTCAAAAAAGTCATAGAAGATGATTTGTTGGCACTTTCTGATGATTTTGGGAAATTCAATGATTATCCCTGGGGATATGACAGCTACTACTTGACTGTCGAATATTTACTGAAAAAGCTAAAGCTAAAGATGACCATATTATACGGCTTTCCTTAGGCTTTCATGGTAAAATTGATCACTATTTTTACTCATTCATTAATTTATATTGAATATAGTTATTATGACTTTTTTTTCCTTGCTTCTTGTTTATGTTTTTTAGGCTTGGGCATGTGAAATCATTCCTCCCCTCCGAAAGCAGTTAAAGGATTACCCGGATAAAGTTTCTCATCCAAAGATCCTTAGGTGGTTGGCTGCAACAAAGAGCAACAAAAAATATATTAAGGAGGCTGATCTCTTTAATCTTCCGGATGATGCAGTAC
This sequence comes from Capsicum pubescens, assembly GCA_030864215.1. NCBI lineage: Eukaryota > Viridiplantae > Streptophyta > Magnoliopsida > Solanales > Solanaceae > Capsicum > Capsicum pubescens. The sequence goes on from CM061541.1 coordinate 43,851,894, forward strand.
GTCTTCTTTTAACTAAAATAATTTGCCTCAAAGAAAGATAATGAAATAGATGTTTCATCTGTTGCGACAAATGGGTCGTCTGTTGCAACAGATTATCCATCAACTGCAACTGGTGCAATAGATGAGTAATCTGTTGCGATAGACGATCCATATTTTGCAACAGATTAACCATCTGTTGCTCTGGTTTTCTGAATCCTACTCAACAGATTACCTATCTACACAAATTATGTAATAGATGGGTAATCTTATGCAACATATTATCAATTTTTTTTGACATACAGATCAGCTGTTGATACAAGAATGACCAAGAACACAACAAAGCAAACACCCAAAATAGTCCACAAGAAGAGAAACCGTGGACTATCTAGGTGACCACTCTCGGATTCGCTACTTACAACAAGAATAGAGAGAATAATAAGTGTTTACACACCAAATCATCCCACCAACAAACTGTATTAATACAATATAATGAAGAAAAACACGGGTACATCAATAAGAACCTACATATTCAACAACAAAACATGGAAACCCGAACCTAAAACAAGAAACAAGGATAGATAGTTAGACACAATGAAGTTGTAATTTTAAGAACCTAAGAGCATATTCCACTCTTGGACCCTTAATACTACATTCAACACACACCTAACTCTTACAAAGACATAAGAGGGGTGTTCACCTCTCAAGTACCAACGTATCAAGCAAAATACCACACACAAACGATTCCACCTTTGTGTTAGGCCCTAGTTTTGGTTGGAGTCTTTCTCTCTAACAGGAGTGTTCTTACAATATCAATCATCAAAACTAAGACAATAAACCCTACCATGTTATATTTATATTACATTGCAAAATAATAGTTGAATGACAAAAGGGCCCTTCCATCAAAAAGGTCTCAAGGCCACCCCATGGAGTGCATTCAAAAACTGATTTGGGCCTCATCCACACTTGGGCTTGCGCATTCTTTAGTTGGCCTTCAAGTTGCTCAAAAAATATCTAAGGTAATGATCATTCCCGTATCAGCTGTTGTGGCAGCTAAATCGTCTGTTCCATAAGTTGGCTGTGTTAACATCCATGTAACCCGAGCCCCATGTAACCCAACTGACTATAAATTATTATTATATAATTTAAATACCTCCTATTTTTTTATAGGTTGTGTATCCTTGGATTGTGCCTACCATTGATGAGCTGGGGATGACTTCTTTTCTTACTCTGGGTCTTGTTGATACAAAAGAAGACCCAACAGTGGAGTTAATAAAGAAGAAATTGGTTGGAGCAACATCCATAGAAGAGCAGTTAGGCAAGGTCAACCTACTATTGAAGATCTTCACGACCAACCTCAAACTGCAATAGATTCGGGTGCTTCTTCTGAGGGTATTGCTGGTGGAGTTGTTTATGATGGTGGCAGCCATCCTGCTGCTGCTGCTGCTGCCAGTTATGATTATGAGCATGTTGGTGCTCAATAAAAAATAAATACTTTTGAAAATACCCCTTGCACAGGTCCTCCCTCTCACCCTTACACCAGTCTCTCCCACTCTTATAATGGTCTCTCTCACCCCTCTCCACCCTCATATTCTCATTGTAAATGCAAAGTGTGTAAGGACAGAGAGGATAAACTTCTTGAAAAGCTAGAGGCTATTGCTGAAACTGCTAAGGAGTTGAAATCTAGGAGGGGTGTCATACCATCCAACGAGGTGAGGGAGTCATGCACTCCTATAGTGGCAGTTAGGAGAAAAATAAGAAAAATTAGACAAATTCTCTCCGTTCTGAAATCAGCAAAAGTTACAACTCCTCCCGCTGCAAAAGTTGTTGAAGTTCAAGGGCCGCCGAAGAAGGTGGACATATTCGCAACGCTTGGCAAGGAGAAGAAGAAGGAACTGGAAGAATTCATGAAGACGAAGGTTAAAAAAGAATACACCATGCATTCATTTGCCGCCAAAGACTTCACGAATATGACATATATGCGCGTATGGTACGAGGACAATGTAAGTTTACTTTTGCTATCCTAGCCTACCAATCTACTCCATGAAGAAGAATCTACGCAGGAAATGTGTAATCTGTTGCAATAGCTTGGTATTCTATTGCAATATAATACAGATCTATTGCATAAGTTGCGTTGGTTGGGTAATCTGTGAACTGATTCAGAGAACCCTCTACATTGGATTTTTTCCACTGTGTTTTTATTCTTTACAATTACTAACCTATTTAAAAAATTTCTTCTTATACCACAGTATGTTGATGAAATTCTCTACCTCATGAGGGGCAGGCAATCAGTGTACCCGAATGCTTATGATGCTGCCGATAGGATAATGGACCTTAACTTCTACAATAATTTCAAGGATAGGTACGCTAATCTCCGTGAGCTAGCTGATTCCAGTGGCCCGGGATTTGATGAGTTAGTTTCTACGTTCCAATGGGATGATGAAACGATTAAATATGTTAGAAGGAAGAGGCCATATCCATACGGCAAGAGCTGGACCAAGGCAAAGAGAATCTTTAAAGTTATGAACGTGGATGTCACACATTTTCTCGTTGTTGAGGTACTACTATACGAGGGAGAGATTAAGGTTTATGACTGTAACTTACCTGTCTTCAGCGAGAAGACGTTTTTAACCCACATGCAGCCACTCTTGAAGTTGTTGCCAAGGTTGTTGACGCAGAGTAAACTGATGGATCATTTATCGGCTGAAGTCTTCACGAAGGAATCATGGGATTTTGAAGGTCAAAATAAGAACATCCAGCTCCTAAAAAATATAACTGGTGCAGCGTGCGGGCCGTACTCGCTTGCATATATCGAGTGTTTGCTGACCGACATATAAATAACCGGTGTGTGCGATGCCGTTGTGGGAAAGATGAAATGGGTATGGACATATGGGGTACTAACTAAATTATTTGAGCTTGTGTATAAAGAAGAATATGTCCAAAGGCAGAGACGAACACGATAACAAATTTTCATTTCAAGTCAATTCACTTTACATGCAGTGGCAATAATTTTTATGTCTAGCCAAGTTGAACTTTTATAATGCAACAGATTTTATATCTGTCATAAAAGATATAGTACCTATTGTGATAGATTGATTATCTGTTGGAATAGGTTGGTCATCTGTTGCGTTATGCAGATGTTCCCAGTTTGTCTATTGCAACAAATATACGATCTGTTGCAACATATAATCTATCTGTTGCAACTGATCGGTAATTTGTTGGAGCAAATAAAAAAAGTAGAAAGACCTATTATATAATTTCCAGCAGATGACCTAACTAAATAGTTGAAGCCCGTGTATAAAGAAGAATATGTACAAAGACGAAGACGAACACGATAATAATTTTTCATTTCAAGCCAATTCACTTTACATGTAGTGACAATAATTTTTTTGTCTGACCAAGTTGAACTTTTATAATGCAACAGATGTTATATCTGTCGTAACAGATATAGTACCTGTTGTGATAGATTGATTATATGTTGGAATAGGTTGGTCATCTGTTGCATTATGCAAATGTTCTCAATCTGTCTGTCGCAACAAAATACGATCTGTTGCAACATATAATCTATCTGTTGCAACTGATCGATAATCTATTGGAGCAAATAAAATAAGTAGGAAGACCTATTATATAATTTCCAGTAGATTACCTACATGTTGCATCTCATGTTGCAACATATGTCTAAATCTGTTTGATAAGATATGTCGTCTATTGTAGCAAATGTCTTATCTGTTGCGATATTTAAATCTAGTACTCCATTTCAATTAACATGTTCAAAACTAAGGATTAAATTGTATTCATAGACAACATCAAATAAATTGAAGCCTTCGAAAATTACATGAAATAACTCAACAAATAAATAAAATGTAAAAAAAATCATTATGGGTACAAATGATCTACTCTACAAATAAATCAACAAGTTAAATCAAGGAGGATAGTTTATTACATTGACGGATTCAAGCTATAGCCTATAAATATCTAATCAATATGGACAGGTTGTTCTTCATTCGGTGCTACGGAATTCGGCTTTGGTCGTCGTGGATCTTTAATGTCGCTTGCGTACGACTTTTGAGCTTTCGCTTCTTCGTATTTCCTTAAAAGAACAACATATATTTTGAGGAGTAATTCGACATCAAGTCCATTATTTGGTACTTATAATCCATCGCTCAAATACTCGGCGTAGGCGACAACAAAAAGACATCAATCCCTGCGTTATAAAAAAATAGATAATCTATATCTTGTAGTTCAAGCAAGCGTTGTGAAATTTGTGAAATAAAACTAAAGCATGACACTTAAACTTACAGGCTACCAATGGTTTGTTGAGAAATTCCTTCAACATATTGTATATCAAATGGATTAGCCATTTTATCCGGTATGCTTCAATCGTCGACCAATCAGTACGAACCTTTTGGTCCAAAAAGCCACTCATATCAAGGTAAGTAGGCAATATTTTGGCCAGCGTTTGTATCTCAAACGACGACCCAGAACGTCTTCTTTGCGACATCGAGTCATAAACTCGGATGCGCCTCTCTTTTAGAACGATGATAGCCAATACCCAATGGAATTCATCACCACAATTAATTGGGATGTACACTTCATCGACCAAATGCCAAGATAAGCCAGCCGGAATGCTAAAACCTTTGATGATGTTGATTAAGCATTCCTCATTTTGAAAAACTTCCGACTGTTGTTGACAAAACCTATCGTAGGCATTATTGATGTAAACTTTGTACAAACAATTGCCTGTCGTGTATCTGTATTATTCATGTGTTTGCAACTTGACCTTCTTTCAGAGGTAGTAAAAAATGACATCTAAGTGCTGCACATATTATTAAATATTTCAGATTACGTGATAAAAAAATTAATATACAGATGCAATTAAATAAAATATTAATTAATAGTAATCGTATGACATTTAAACCTCACCATTCCAGCAAGTTTGGGGTTGTGACATCAAATAGAATCAATTCTTCATTTCGGAATGTGCAACAACAAAGTCGAACATATCAGAACCAAGACTCGATTCGTTCACTTTGTTGCGTTCGTCATTTTTTTTTCTACATGATGATTTATATGTGTTAATGTCACGTTCTTACAATAAGAATAACATAAGCTAATATCTTTAAAAACTAATTTATGTACCTGTCCGCATAATGCTTTAACAGCCCATCGACAATTCATTATGAATAGTCGTTGATCAACTGTGTTAGTTTTATTGAAACCTCGTCCGAGATGTTGAACCCTTCAAATGGGTAATTCTTCCGTTCTCCCGAGCTGACAGGCTCCACTTTTTATTCTTCTTTGAAAATAGCTAATGGATTATCAACTGTGATATTATGCTCTCCAGCAGTGACTTCTACTGTGACATCCACCTGGAAAGCCAGAATTGTCAATGCTAATTACATATATACAACAGATTATCCATCTGTTGCAACAGATGAGCTTTATGTTGCAACAGATGGATTATCTGTTGGGACGAATTCGAACAGGTAAATCAGAGCAGTACGATAATTTCAAACACATGACCCGTCTGTTGCAACATAAGACTCATCTATTGCAACAGATAGTGAATCTGATGCAACAGGTTAGACAACAGTTGCAACAGATGTATATATCTTTTTGATAATTTTCAGCAGATGTATCATCTGTTGGAATAGGTGATGTACATTCAACTTCTTCGGCTCATGTTTCTCTCATGTGGCCCTTGCGCACTGAACATCGCGCAAGACAAAGACAGAGGCGTTGCAATTTTTCTTTTTTCGATGCTTAATGATGCCTTGGAAGTATCTTTTCTTCTCCTCTTAGCCGCCTTGATCTCTAGTGGAGTGTATGGATATGAAATCCTCTTTAATGGAATGACACCCCTATTAGAGGCCATTTTCTTTACAAAAGCAGTTAGTGCATTAATAACATTAATCACTCCATCGTGTTTCGCCTTGCAGTCTTGACATTTGCATGCAAAACATTCGCTAGATTTGGAAAAATCTGGAGAAAAAATTGTATAGCTAGTATGATCATAACCATAATGGCTTGTTGTTTAAAAAATGGTAAGAGGAGCATCATTATCCCCAACAGCAGCACCACTACCACTACCACTACCACTACCACTACCACTACCATCGTCAATAGCAACAAGCCCACCCTTCAAAAATATTTTTATTGTGATGGTTGTTGCTCTAAATAATTCTATTTTTATTCCATCAATGACCTCAGGGTCCGGTAAAGTTTGCAAAGATCATAAAGTAAGAAAAAATGGCATCTTCAACTCTCGGTTGGCCGAAACAAGTCACGGATGGACAATCTAAAATAAATCGGTACATATATTAGAATGATGATGAAATAATTTATAATAACCATTAATTAAAATAAAAATTTGATTAGAATTGGACTTACTGCTTCCTTGGGGGGTTGAAAAAATCAAGAAATTTTGCATTTCTATCGGTTTTGGCCGACAACCATCTTAGGATTCTTGGACATGAAACTTCTTCCTGGTAGTTCACTTGTTGTCTGAAATAAGGAATGACTTCAAATGTCCAAGCCTATAACATAACGCCAATAAATCAAAAGCATTATTGAATAAAAAAATGATGAATCATATCATGATAAAAGAAATATTTACCATGAAGGCCCATGGAAAGCCATATAAGTTGACTCTCTTTGGCGTTAACGGAGTCAACAAATATTGAACAGTCATTTTGAAGCTTTCATAACCCCAAGGATAGCTGTTAAATGCCTCAAGATCCTCGAAGAGCTTTATTAAACCAACGCTTATGTTGTTGTTAACGTCTCTCGCCCAAAGAATATTATGTACAAACCAAACCAAGCACAATGATTGCTTATGCTTCTTTGAGAGTCCTTTACCTTTCAACGCTTCTATGAAATTTTTATTTTTGAAGCTTGGACCAACAATCGACACCAGGTCATCACGATCACTCGACTTACCTTTGCCTTTTTTGGGTGTGCGGGGTACTTTTTTTTGGGTCAGAGTAGGTATAACTTGAGAAGGAGAAGGAGGATAATATTTTAGTCCGGTAACTATGGCAAACTCCTTCCAACCAAAACAAACAGGCATGCCACAATAATTTATCCACACCTCATCCATCTTGTCTTTATTTTCATACATAAACCTACGCTTGAGAAGATCGTATACCATTTTCATCTGAAAACGAGCATTGTTGTCCTCCGACAAATTAAGATATTACCCAAAGCAACTTTTTCTGAAATAAGCATCCAATTTTTGTTCTCGAAGTATTTTCTGAAGGCGTCGAAAGATTTTTCCATTGTTGACTTAACCACGAAATCATCCGTTAAATCTGTGGCACCATCGCACTGTATTCTCACAGGATAATGATCAATGCTGAAGGTTTTGACCAACTCTTCGGCGGAAGGGCTATTAGGATTTGGATCATTTCTTTTGAGACATTCCTCCTCCCCGTGTTCATTATCTTCTGCTCTTGATTGAGATAACGCTTGTAAAGCAAGCTCATAGAGTGATGGATGTAGCCGAGCTGCTGCACTTGTTTCTTTACTTGGACTTGATTCGATTTCTTTTTTTTTTGGGAGCCATATTATCTTAAATTAACAGAAACATAAAATAGATTATAATTGATTAATGCATCATTAAAAAGGGATAACAATAAATCTAGCATACACAATGGTAAAATAACAGTTCCAACAGACCACACATCTGTTGCACCGGGTATGTTATATGTTGCAACATATAATCGACCTGTTGCAACGGATGAGTAAACCATTGGAAACAATAAAAACAGATCTCTAATCTGTGGCACCACGTATGTTGTCTGTTGCAACATATAACCGACCTGTTACAATAGATGAGTAAACCGTTGGAAACAATAAAAATAGATCTCTAATCTGTTGCACCAGGTAGTTTATCTGTTGCAACATATAACCAACCTGTTGAAACGGATGAGTAATTCATTGGAAACAGTAAAAACAAATCACATATCTGTTGCACCAGGTATGTTATCTGTTGTAATATATAACCGACCTGTTGCAATGGATGAGTAAACTGTTGGAAATAATAAAAATAGATCTCTAATTTGTTGCACCAGGTAGTTTATTTATTGCAACATATAACCAACCTGTTAAAATGAATGAGTAATTCGTTGGAAACAGTAAAAAAAGATCACATATCTATTGCACCAGGTATGTTATTTGTTGCAACATATAACCGACCTGTTGTAACGGATGAGTAAACCATTAGAGATAATAAAAAAGATCACTGAACTGTTGAAACATATCATTTATCTGTTGCAAAATGAGTTATCTGTTGGATCAATATTGTTTAGATTTCTTCCAAACAGAAGAGTCGTCTGTCGCAACGAATGAATGATCTGTTAGATTGTTCATTTGTTGTATCAGATTTTCATAGTTGCATCAGATTTTAATCTGTTGCATCAGATATTTTCTTCTGCTGCATCAGATATTATGTCTTCATCTGTTGCATCAGATATTATGTCTTCATCTGTTGCATCATATGTTTCATCTGTTGCAACACTATTTTTACCAAGACAAACAACAAAACAACCCAACAACACCAACACATCACACACACACACCCACATACACTAAGAACATCAACTGTAAACTAAAATACCAATAAATTCGAATCAACATTACAACAACAAGAAGAAGAAATGCCAGAAATTAAGGTTTTATTCAGTCCACATTTCAATAATAGAAGAGAAGTTGACTCAAGTTCCTCTATTTATTCATAATATTTTACCTTACGACAAAGAACTCGAAGTTGTTGTCGCCGGAGATGTCTTCACGTCGATTGACAGTTGAAAGTCGAAAGGGAACTCGACCGACTATTTTTCGCCAGAGGTTGAAGTCGCCAAGGATTGAAGGAAGAATTTTGCAGAACTGTTGGTTGGGGGAAAGTTAAGAGAAACTGTCTCTCTCGAGAGAGAGGAGAAAGATTGGTTGATTTGGATTGAAGAGGGGTGTGAGTTGATTTGTATTTTTGAAAATATTAAAAAGTTTTAAAAATATTAATCAAATCCACAATTAACTTAATCAAATTTTCTAATTATATTTGACCCTTTGAGTTGATCAATGTCACCAATCCTTTATTCAAGACTTATTCAATTTTCTCTAGTTACTTATTATATAAGTCAACAAGAAGGACCAACACTGCATCACCTAGCAGTACAAAATGTTATATAAATTGTACCTTCAGAAGGACCAACACTGCATCAGACAATTATACTACTTAAAAGTAACATTAATTGTACCTTAACTTTGGGCCCATTTTATTTCTTTCCTCCCTTGCTTAACCACGTGTATATGCATGTAAGTTCAATTTTTCCTTTTTAACATGTGGAGACATCTGTTACACTTTTGGTAAATACTGATTAATTAATTTGTCTTCAGACTCTCTCTTCTTCCATTTCAGTTCTCTTTCTTTCCTCTCACTATTTTTTTTTTTCCTCTGCCAAATTGATGGTAGTCCTTCTTCAATGTTGGCGGAATCTTTGAATGGGTTAGGTTTTTCCTTTTCTCATCAGTTTATTTTTCTGAAAATTTTATGCCTCTTTTATATCGAAACAATTGGATCGGGTAATTTAGTTTAAGGTGCTTCTTCAATTGCTGATTCGGGAAAGATTATATCCATTATTTGCACATTATTTTTCATGACCTCTTATTGTTTGAAGTTTCTTGAATTTTGTATTTTTCATGAGATTTGGGATTGTGACATGACTATTCAAAGTTACTGCATGTGAGTATTTCGCCAATTTTTGCTTATTTTCTAGTATTTGGAGTTGAAAAGCGAAGAGGAGATCGTTTTCGACGGCAACGATTTCACGGCTAGAAATTTCCGTTAAATTTCTAGAAAGTTCTTGAACAAGAAAAAATTCCGTCGCATATGCAGATCTAGATCGGCAGATCGAGCCGTTAACGGAAGGGGATGTGAAAATTCTATGTGATCAAGCGAGGGCTATACTTGTGGAGGAATGGAATGTTCAGCCGGTTAAATGTCCGGTGGCAGTATGCGGTGATATACATGGACAATTTTATGACCTGATTGAGCTTTTTCGGATTGGCGGCAATGCTCCTGATACTAATTATCTCTTTATGGGTGATTATGTTGGTGAGTTCGGAGATCTTTTGATTGTTTGTTAGGGGTTTGGATTGCTTAGACTTTAGATGTGAATTGTATTTGTACTCTCCCACTGTTTCCAAAATTAGTTGTCACGTTTCTTTTGGAGAGACTTATTAGTTTGACTAATTTTAAAAGCTAAATTGAATTAGATTAATTTGATGTTTTAAAATTAAAATGTAGATATTTAAAAACTATATGGAAATTACTTCATATGATAGAAAAATATATTTTAAAATGTTGGTCAAAGTTGGTATTGTTTCACTCTTGAAAAAGGAAATTGTGACAAGCATTTTGGAAAGGAGGTAGAGGGAGTACAAGTGATTCTTTTTGTGGTATAATTTTGTTAAATGACCTTGGTTTTTTCACTCCTATTATTTTCGTGAGCCAAGGGTCTATCGAAACAGTCGTAGAGGTGATGTAGGAATGGATAGCATTGAGATAGGTAGAGCCTATAAAGCTTCACATTTGTGTTGTTTCTATGTCTTGTTTGTGCATGTTGTGGTGTTAGGTTTTGATGGGGTTGGTTTGATTAGAAAGGCTACACCAGGGAAAGCAGAAGAAAGCACTGTACAAGCCTGACTTCTGGTATTTTACATCAAGAAATTATGTAAGTGCTTCTTCGATTACAACGACAAACTGCTTCTTACGATATCCTATTGTTGCTATATACCTAATTTAGTTAATTTCTAATTCAAGATGTTGATTTTTCTGGTTTGCTTGTGCAGGTTCTGATGAGACGTATAAGTATGAAATAAAAGACATACTAGACATGGAGATGAAAGTTTTAGAAGCCCTAAACTATAACTTAGTCATATATCTTCCATATCGTTCATTATCACAGTAAGTATCTCCTAGATATTCTTTACATTTAAAAGAAGAAAAAGTTTTATTGCTTGGCAGCTTAATCTATCACCATCCTTGTGCCAAATGATTCTCGATAATCCCCATTTTGGCTCCTCTTGAGAAGAAGATTTCATTCCTTCCCTTATATGCTCCAAGTAAACTACTGCCGAAGCTTTCCGAACTTAGAAAGTTTATTTTACAGGGTTTTTTAGTGTAATTTACCCTTTTATTAATGCAGTACTTTCTAATTTGAATGATCAGACTAGAGTAGATAACCATGTATTTACGGGTTTTGCAGTTTTCAAGAGTTCTTTAAGCATGAAAGTATAGGTTCTGATGTCATAATTATGTGCATCTATTCGCCTGTAACAACTAAAAAGCTGGCTTCCGTGTATCATTGCTGAATGTACAATTTAAAAGCGAGGCCTTTAATTTGAGCATAAATGAGATTGTTCTGGTGGTGTTTCAAAGTTTTTATAGTTGATGCCTCATTAATCCAGTTGCCAGATAGCTTTTATTGCTGGACAGTCTCTAAAGAGCTTTCTATCGCTGAACAGTGTCTGAATAGCTTAAGCATCTCCAATGTCTTCCAGAGCTTGCGTTATACTACAGAATTTTATATTTCCTTCTCCTTTTAAGCAACCATATTATCATCTCTCATGCTCTCTCCAAACAATCAAATTATGGTCTTCCTTACTTGATTCTCAACTCAATTTGCAGGTTCCTTCGGGACGCCGGCGTGACTGATGCAACTCAATTGACTTGGTAAGAAACTATCGAAGGTTTTCATATCTTTGACTTCTAGTTGCGGAATTTGACAGATTTCTATAAAATATTGCGCATTTCATAATATGTTTCTCAAAAATTCTACATTCATTTTGTTTTTATCTTGATTGCTTCTGAATTCGTTCTTTTAGGGGACTTATAAATGACACCTATAAGATGGACCTGATTCTCATACGCCCACCATATTTGATTACTTTAGCCTGCATGTATATTGCAAGCGTACTGAAAGATAAAGAAACTACTGCCTGGTTTGAGGAGCTTCGAGTTGATATGAATGTGGTATGTATGCAAGCTTAGCTCTTTGTCGATGATTTCGAAATATGACAAGACAATCGTAGACTATTCCTTATTTCATTTCCTTTTTTCCTGAAAAGCGACTTTACATTAACTTTTACCCAAGTATTTCATGTAGATGTATTAGAAGGGGCTTTGGAGTAATTGGTAAAGTTTTCGCCCCGTGACCAGGAGGTCATGGGCTCAAGCCGTGGAAACAGCCTCTTGCATAAATGCAAGGTAAGTCTGTGACGGGACCCTTCCTCGAACCTTGTGCATAGCGGGAGTTTTAGTGCACCAGGCTGCCCTTTTTCTTTATAAAATATGCAGAAAGGAAAAAAACAGAGAAGATCTCAAGCAAACATGGTGTAACGACGACCCTTAAACATGCAATGTATCAACAACTAACAACAAACCTAGTGTACTCTCACAAGTAGGGTCTAAGCAGTGTTATCAAAAGGAAAAAGCGTAAAGCTCTAAGGTCCGGAGGGGCTTTAATCACAAATAATATGTGGGCTTTAATGATGACGACACTGAAGTGCGAATTAAGCGAGGTGAAGTGCTTAACACATTTTGAGTCTCTCTTGCACAACGAGATCGTTCCAAGACAAATTACAAGGTACTAAATGCAAAATGGGAAAAGTTGAAGGCTAAAGATCCTTCACAGCAGCCTTCTTTAGCTTGGGCTATTCTCAATCTTTCTGGAAGGAGGCTGCCCGCAATGCAATTTTTGCAGGGGTGAACACTTGTGTTTCTTATGTGGGTCCATACATGATCAGCTACTTCGTAGACTACATAGAAGAAGTCGAGACGTTCCCTTGCGAGGGATACATTTTGGGGTATGCATGTGAGATCAGCTCTCACTGCAATGGTACATCACGAAGGACTGAGGCTCTCAATTTCAGCAAGGCAAAGCCACTCTAGTGGAGAGATTGTTAATTACATGGCAGGGGATGTTCAGAGAGTAGGCAGCATAATAATACCCAAAACTGAAATAAAACTGTATGAAACATGTTTTAGTCTGAAAGCCTCTAAACTGTCTGGAAACTGTGGAGTTGATGGGACATGTCCCCTACTAACTCCGAACTACTGAAATAATAAAGTAGTAAAATAATCATGCTATCCTCGAATGATGAGGACTCACTGCTAGTCTGGTTGTTGAACGTCTGATCTACTAAGGATGCTCGGGAGCTCGTTCTTCTAAACCGATGGTATAAAACAATCTGTTGAACGTCTGATCTACCATAGGTTTAGAAGAACGAGCGGTTTAGAAGAACGAGCTCCCAAGCATCCTTAGTAGATCAGACGTTCAACAACCAGACTAGCAGTGAGTCCTCATCATTCGAGGATAGCATGATTATTTTATTACTTTATTATTTCAGTAGTTCGGAGTTAGTAGGGGACATGTCCCATCAACTCCACAGTTTCCAGACAGTTTAGAGGCCTTTCAGACTAAAACATGTTTCATACAGTTTTATTTCAGTTTTGGATCTTCAAGATATATGGAAGCTGCCTCTTCAAATCATTTTGGCTCTTGCTATTTTGTACACAATGTTGGTATTGCATCTGTGGCAACTTTAGTTGCTACCATTATTTCCATTGTTGCAACACATGAATAGGCATTGAAATTATTTATTAGAAAGTTATTATTTTGTTTTCTTGCTAGAATATTTTTAGGTTGATATCATATGGAGATGAATCTATTTACATGTTCTTACTTCTCAAGGTTGACATTAAAATGTTTTTTGAGGACAATTACATAGGAATATTAATTAGGTGATTTTACTTTCATGTAGACTCAACTACTAAGAAGTCTACAGGCAAAGTAATAGTACGTACAAGCTTTGAACGTTGAACAATGTGTTGATATTCACATTTGCAACAAGTATGATGAGAAGCATAGCAACACCTATCAGTTTAGATAGTTGTTCGAAGAGCACCATTTTTATGCAGAGCCATATTACACGCATGTTTTATTAAGGAAAAATTACATAAAAAGAACAGCTTTAGTTATTAAATTACTAAAAATCCCTTCAATTTAAAAAAATTACAAATATTCCAACTTTTTAATTTTGGGGTTATAAGTTCAGATACATGTTAGTAGTATCTTTTTATCTGATACTTACCTTTATCAAATTGCGTCTTTCTTCCTATTTCAAAGGCGAATTTTGTGGGGTGATTTTTCACAATTTTCTCATCTTCAATATTTTTGAATTAAGGTATTTACCTCCCACCCCCCCAAAGTCATCTTCACTCTATTCTTTCAGTTTCAGTATTTTTTTTTTTCGAAAAATAAGTTGAACAACATCTCTATTTTTGTTAACATTATCGAATAAAGACTTATAATTTAAAATTTTCAAGTCTATTTCTATTGAATTTAAAGTTGATTCATGTTCATCTTTTAGTTTTGGAATCTCTCAAATTGATAACATCGAATAATATGTAGATGTTGTTTCTTTTGTCCCTAGAGTTTTTGATAAAGATTTTGGTGATTTTTGTGAAAATAAACTCAATCACCGAAATAATTTTCCTTCGATAAAAAAATTGCGTGAAAAGCATGCAAAAGGGGCTAAGAAAAAACGAGTCGGTGATTCTATGAAAAAAGGATCTACGAGTTTAGGAGGTGTAGTTCATGCCAAAAGAGGAAGAGTTGTTGAAGTTGCCATCAGAGATGTTCTTCCAAAGGTATTTCAGGTTTATTTTAGTTTGAGATACATTTTCTGTTAAGTCTGATAATTTTTCTTTAATTTGTATCTAATTCTGTATATGTATGTGTCTCTCACAGGTTTTTATTTGTGTGAAAAAATGTATAAGCTAGATAAATATTAATAATGCAAAAATACATATATAAGCATTACATGTTTATTATGTATCTCGTGGAATATTATATTTTTTTTCCTTAGTTATGTATATGAGAGATACAAGTTATTATATAAAGAGATACATTTAAATTTTTTACTTTGATTAGGATGTATCTCTTACAAGTTATGCATATAAAATGTAGATACATGTATGTTTCAAATTTGTATCTCTTTTGCTAGATAAGAGTAGTATATTTGTGTATGTTTTTTGTAGTCTCAAATAATGCATGTACTCTGACAAAATTGTCATATGCAGGGATTTTCTGTAAGTATTAGGATCTTGTTTTATGTTAAATTTTGTATCTACAATAACAACTAACTACTTGTAAATTAATCAATATGCAGGGATTGTGAATTTTTTGTAGCTTTGTTTGCTGAGTACCTGCGCAAAGGGGTAGACATAACATCTTCTGGTGTCGTGACGGAATACCATCGTTTGAGATTTACATTTCTGTTATGGAAGTATGAAATCGATAAGGCGGATAACAATTACTTAAGTGACAATGACGACCCACTGAGGCCTAAACTAACCTTCATGCCACCAATTTCTAAAAAAGACGTAGTTACTATCGAGTAGGTCTTGTTGTCACTGTTATGAATTTTCTAAACACAATTCTATTTTCAATAGTTTTTAAATTTTAATTTGTAAATGTTGTTTTGTGTTGAACTAAACTAGTCTTGTTTTGTTTGGATATTTTGTTTTACTAAGAAGTTATTCAACTCTTTCTTTTGGTTAGTTTCCCTACTTTCTGTACCTACTGTTTGTTTGTGGATGATTTTTAATGTTGTGAAAAAAATTAAAATTTCACACTTATTTATCAGATACAATTTTAAATAGTAGATATAGCTATTACATAAATGAGATATAATTTACAAAAAATACAATAACTAGCACATATAAGATAGACATTTACGCTAATTGTATCTCTCTCTATTTCAATAAATTTAGTGTATAAATCTCTCAATATATATGAAGTATATGACATGTATATAAGAGACTAATTATTGAGAACAATAACTGTGACTACTGAATGATGTGGATGATTCACATGTTGTGTCAAAACTGAAATTTTACATTAATTTATGAGATTTGAATTTTCAAATAAGAGATACATATATTAAATATATAAGAGATATATTTTATAAAATATATGAAAATAAATTATACGTATAAAAGATACATTTAGATAAATTTGTATCTCTAGATATTTAACGAATTTAGTCTATGCATATATAAATAAGAATGTCATATATGCGATATGTACATAAGAGACTTATTAACAATGTATGATATACATATTATTATTTACCTAAATATATTATGTAGTTTTTCATATACTATATATCTTTATCTTGTTATAGATGCATGCTATTTCTTACATATATATGCCTATCAAGATTATATGTATCTCTAGAAAAAAATTATTAATCTAATTAAAAAATATAGTAAGTTAACTTTCAAGACAATCTATTTAATAAATATTTTAATTAATATTCATTTAACAAATGTAAAATGTTTTAAAAATTTATGTATCTAACATATGAGAGAAGTATTAAAACTAGATGAACAATCAATTACATTCATTCCTTTGTATGTTACAATATGATACTGTCACACATATTCTCGCTAACATCAAAATTTATTGAAAAGAAATTACAAATACGCCTGTTATGACCTTCATAACTACATCTCTCACAACAATTACTGCTTGATGACAAAATCTCACTTGATTTATGAAAGTAAATTACATGATTTTATTCATTCAAATGATGTTCATAAAAGTTTCAAAACAAAATTAAAGTTTATAAACACTGAATTCTCAATATATAGTCAAAATCAATAAAGTACTCAATATAAAGCTTCACAACCATATCATTACGAATCAACAACGGGGGTGCATTACCATCTACAATGTACCGGGCCTCAATTTTTTCTACTTTCATCAATTTCAAGTTCTATAGCAACGATCGAAATCAATTTTTCATAGTAACATGTTCGTTTACAATGACGCCATCACTCTTATATCCCTCGTACTTGACATCATTAATCCAAACACCAGAATGACGTATTAACATCGAAATATTCATTACAAATAAATCTAAAATAATGAAAAAACACCAAAAATAAAAAGAAAGGAGCAAAAGAATTGTGCAGAAAGTTTATAGTAATAATATTGTTTAAAAACAACATTACAAACGGATTACCCTTTTTTGGGGGATTTGATTTAGTTACCAAGATGATTAATTGGGTTAATTGCTAATTTAATTATTTACTAACAGTTATAGCCCTTGATTTAAGCAAATCAGTTAAATAATAAAATGTATCAATAACTTGTATCTCGCTTTCATAAAATGTATCTGAAATTAAAAAAGGAGGGATTTTATGAGATTTTGAAAAAAAATCGGGATAATATGTAAATATGAGTAAAGTAGTCGGAATTTAGGTAAATTTTTCTTTTATTAAAGCCACTTCTATTTATGATTATTCATCCTTGAATTTTAGTACAATCGTGTCAATATTGGGCCCGTGTTAGCACGGGCCATGCCCCTTTAGTCCACATAAGTGCAAGATTCAATACATACACAAAATCAAATGGTGAAAACTAACTTATTCTCTGTATTTATACTAGATTATATCATTTTATTTTGATCAAATTAAAAATAAGGTGAGAATATGTAGTAATTAACTATGATTTGGTAACAAAAATATGTCTTAGTGACTGTTTGGATGGCTTATTTTTCAAAGAAGAATACTTAATTTGAGAAACAAATACCTTTTTTTGAAAAGAAGGGTGTTTGGTAAACTTGCAAAAGTGCTTTTAAAAAGAGGTAGAAACAATTTTTCTGCTTCTACAAAGAAGCAGAAAATTTTTGTTTTTAAAAAAAAAACAGAAAATTACTTTTTTCATGACTAAAATATTCCTATCACTTCCTCTCTCTCTCTCTCACACACACACACTAATTTATATATATATATATACTAGGTGTATGCGCCTCGCGTGTGTACCTCATTTTATTGAGTTCAAATGTTACATTAATTCGGATATTTGTTTAAATAATAAAGATGAACACAATAATTAAATTCAACATCTTTAGGAGAATTTATTTAATTAAACCTAACCTTTACCAAAAAAAATATATTCTCAAAGCCGATCGGCATTGATCTACCACTTGTAAACTGCAACAAAATAATACGATGATAGAGATATCAAAACAATATATTTAAATCTAACCTTTACAGAAAAATTTTCTCAGAGTTGTCCGACACTCATCTACCACCTGTAAACTATAACAAAATAATACGACAATAGAGATATCAAAATAATACAACTAAACTTTACCTTTACACAAAAAATTCTCAAAATAGAGATATAAAAACTATACAATTAAACCAAACCTTTACCTAAAAAAAATTCTCAAAGCCGACCGACATTCATCTACCACCTGTAAATTCATCTACGACCTGTAAACTAAAATAAAATAATACAATAGTGATCACAAAGCTTCAATTTTGATGAAAATAATTCTTGTCTGAGCGAAAATTTTGACACTAAAGAATGACTTGAATGAAAATAAAGAAGATATATATATATATACACACACGTTGAATTCTATTACGCTGAGTTAGAAAATTAAGCATCAACTAATCTAGATATGTAACCGAATCAAATTACATGAGCATCAATCATATTTATAGAAGTGTTTCCTTAATAGAGTCCTATTTTGGTAGTATTATTCTATCCTATTTTGGTAGTATTTTTCTAATTGATTAGTACAAAGAAAAATATTAATTAATTCTCCTTCCATATATTTTAGGAGTCTCATATATTCTACGAGTCTAATTAATATAATAAAAATAATTAAATAATAAATTGAAGAAAATAGCGAAAAAATAATTTTGTCTAAAGGAGAATCTTTTAATGAAGGACAAAAAGTTCAAATCACTTTTATAAGGGTCTTCACACTTTTAAAAGGGTCTTCAAATCTCTGTACTATCAATAGGATCAATTATAACAAGTTACACACTCATACTCCGGAAATACAGAAACAAAGAAATTCCACGATCAAACTACCAAAACAAAAATGGAATTTACTATAAATCAGAGCTCTAAATGATTCATTTTGGACTCAAAAGTAAGGACTTTGCGGTTCTTATAGATCTAATTCGTTGAAATTCTATCCAATAAAATGGAAGAATTATAAATCTCCAAAATA
The DNA here is from genome assembly GCA_030864215.1 of Capsicum pubescens. NCBI lineage: Eukaryota > Viridiplantae > Streptophyta > Magnoliopsida > Solanales > Solanaceae > Capsicum > Capsicum pubescens. Next base: position 43,870,974 of record CM061541.1, read on the forward strand.
ATAGATAGAAATACCGTAAATAAGGCCATTGCGACACCCATCAAAGGAATAATTTCCCACCCAGGATCAAATTTAGAACTGTTCTCAACAGTTTGTGTAGCCATAAATCCTATTGTATTCTTTGAGATCTGTTGACTTGGTATACCATTCCGTTATAAATAAACGATCCTATCATAGATCCATATTGATTTGACCCCATAAGCGGGACCAAGCATATTGCCGCCAGAAGCAGAACCCCATATTTCTTCTAGAGAATCTCCTAATTGTTCCAGAGCAACTAGAAATAAATAAATGTTAACCTTATATTTTGATATTCAATTTTGGTATTTTATGTTGTGGTAATCGGTAATCATAGTTTGTTCAATTTTGACAATATATATTCGTATACTAGAGTATTATTACTTCGACTTTTTAAAAATACGTCTCAATTGTATTGTAAATACATATTACACATGTAGAAATATTCAAAAAGAAGTACAAACAACTCTTTTGTTAGTCGATTAGACAAAAAAGAAACTACAATTAAGATAGAGTAGCGAAAGTTTCAATGTTTGAATATTTTTATATTAATACTAAGTAGTATAATTGTTAATATTATATATATATATATATATATATATATATATACCACACTTCGGTATGGTATTCGATATTTCAGTATGTCATTTATAAATACTGAATACCATACCATATATCAAAAAAATTTAAAATATGTACAATATATCATACCAAATACCATAATATCAAAACCACGATACCAAAATTTTTGATTTGATATGATATTTCAATATACACCGTACCATGCCTACCCTTCTTGGGACATAGAGAGGGACTAATTAGTTGTTGATATAAAGGTTGTAATGTAAAGAACAAAAGTGGACTATAGTAGGAATTCAATTATGTTCTTCCCCTTATTTTTTATTTTTATTTACGTACTTTCCCTTTTAATTATTTAGAAGTGTGTAAAACTTCAACATCAATGTGAATTCTCTGTCACTTCAATAATTAAAGATTTGTATTTTCCGTGAAAAGGCAAATGATATCTATATCATTTTTGCATCTTTGGAAGTTCATCAATTTTTTTCCCTTTTTCTTTTGTAAGATGTTAGTAAGTTACTATGAAAATGGAGATTCTTTAAGTTTGTTACCATAAAAGCTCTCAAGATTATGATTTTTGGAAGGTTGTTAAATTTTTTCCCAAATCAAGTGAATTGGAAGTTCAATTGTATACACTATATAATGGCCTACATTCTTACACAATTGGCACAACAACACTAAGAACCTTTATTCTATTCTCTTTTGCATATATCTAGTTAATACATTTATTCTCAAAATGTCTAGAGGGAACAAAGTCACAATTGTTGCCTTTGCTTGTATGATTTGCATTTTGCTGCAAATCAACATTTCATATGCAGATACATTTTCTGCAGGTGATGCTAATGGTTGGGGTTTTAGCTTGAATGGCTGGCCTAATGGCAAGGCTTTCAAGGCTGGCGATGTTATTGGTAAGGATTTGTATCTGGTTTTACTATTCGAATAATAATGAAAAATCGAATGCAGCTAATGTGTGTGTGTGTAATATTTTTCTAAAATGCAGAATTTAAGTATCCAGTTGGGGTACACAATGTTGTGAAAGTGGACAAAGCAGGATTTGACTCTTGCAGTGGTGCTGGAGGACAAGTTTTTAGTTCTGGAGATGACAAAATAACCCTTGCACAAGGAACATCGTACTTCATTTGTACCATCGGACCACATTGTGCTAATGGTGTCAAGGCTGCTGTTACCGCCAATTAATTTATTAGCTGAATAGTTGTACGTTGAAGTACCAATGATATGTAATGTTTTATTTCATGGTACATATATATATAGATGTGTTTTTAAGGTGCTTGAATTAAAAAAAAAATCAGCATAAACATTTTGAGGAAAATAATTATGTTAACGAACATACGAGTGACATTCTAAAATATTCTGATTCTTATTTTTAAAGGAAAAAAATTCAGAAATAGTAAATCTGGTCCATTAATTAAAAGGCACATAACAACTTTTTGCTAATTATTCGGAATAGCAACATGTATATACATTTTGTGACCCTTTTTGAGTGTAAATACATATACAAATTGATAAATAAGAAGAGATTCAATAAAAAAAAAAGGATAGTATCTTCTATGGGTGAAAATCATTTTCACCCCCCAACTTTGATTAAAAAATCAAACTTCCCCCTCAAAAGGATACATTAATAATGTTACAAGATACAATTTATATGTCAGATCCATGTGTTAGATACTTCTACAAATTACGTATTTCTCTTGATTATATTCAAATACATTAAAGAATTATGTATTCTCTTAATTTACGTTAGATTTATGTGTAAGATATATTTAGGAATTGATACTATATATTGTTTTTGTTTATGGAGTAATGTATCTCAACCAATAGCGGAAAAATGAATGTATTTTAAATATTATAATTTGGAGATATATTTATTAACAAATTGATTCATTAATTGATGATTAACTAAGTCATAACTTCAAAATCTTATATTACACAATATAATAAAATAGAGTAGCATTTTATATGTAATAAAATGAGAGTAGCATTTTATATATGTTTATTAATATCTTTATATAATAAAGGAGAGTAGTCTAGCATGAGGTTAGGCCAAGTGGCATCTTGAGAACTGACATTTTACAATAAAAACCTATCTGATTGATTATTAATTAATTCATATTTATTTCAAATTTATTTCATATCTATCTATCTATCTATCTATCTATCTATCTATCTATAATCTATGAGTTATATTTATAATCTATAATATACTAAAAGTGCAAAGATCCTCAGAAAAGTTATTTAAACTTTTTACCCTTCATTAAAACATTCCACAATAGACAAAATCGTCTTTTCATATTGTAATTTAATTATTTTCTAATTTATTTAGGATTTTGAAATTAATTAAAGTTCTTATTAGATTTAGGTAAGAAATCGTAATATTTAACACTTCAAAATTTATTATAATTTCACCTTATCTAAAAAAAAGAATTTCTACAATTCTATTTAAGTAATATTGTGATCATGCATATAGATGCAGGAGTACTATAATGTCACGATCCGAACCAAGGCCTGGCCGTGACGGGTATCACAAGTCCACTGAGGACCTGAGTCCACCCCCATTTTCCTATCCAACAGAGCCTACGTACAAATGGGGATTGAATCCTGAACATATAACAAGATAGCCTAAGACAATCTTAAGAAAATTAAATTATGTCTATAACCGACCACCGGTAACCGAACAATCAACCGACACCACCCAAGTCCACAGTAGTCCAACAAAGCCTCTACTAAAACTGAATATCAATAAAGTGTTGTGACATGGCCCCGGCTATAGACAAAAATCAAGTCTAAACAAGTCTGAGACATAAGAAACTAAAGCATGAAATATAGACTACCGATGTATGGAAGTTCACAACTTCAATGTCAGCTCATGAATTGATTCTGAATCCTAATCACTGTGCAAGAGAAGTAGAAGTATGACCAGTTCCTGCATCACATGAGGATATAGCGTTCGAAGACGATTAGTAGAGTGAGCGCTAGAATGTAACTCAGGGATAGAGGGCAAAATAATGTCAAGTCAAAATCCAAATCAAAACCATGTGCACAACATCATATACATACATAAGTAATATGTCGGGGTAGGGAACAAGACTTAGCATGAACTTTGAAAACCTTAACCTGAGTTGTGTAGCATAATCGTCATATAACAAAACACTCACGAGCTATATGGGCCCAACTCTTCCCTAGTTGGAAGGGCCCTTGTTGCATCCAAGCGCACACGCAAGTGTACGTGATCTCACTAAGTAATATAGTGGCCTTAAATAAAGTCAAATATCGATCCCACAGGGACTTATTTTAACAACTATCCTATTCTCGTTCACCTATTAAGATTAAATGAGCGCAAGCGTAACCACAAGAGTTTTGAAAGTTTATAAACTAAAAGTAAAGTAAATAGTGCGTAAAAGTAAAAACTTTGAACAACAATGGATTAAAACCCAGGGTTAAGGCACTTCAAACACTCATGCTACGCTATTGAACTTCATTCGTTAAGTTACTTATCTTGGTTGTTGATTCATAAGGTTTATTTCTTGATCATGGTCTCCCGACCTCTAATCGTCTACCTAACTTGGACATTACAACTACATCATTGAGCGGGGATGTAATAATCCAATTAGGTGCTTAAAGCTATCATCCTACATGTGAAGCAAACAAGTCTTCTAGAGTCTCTAATTCAAATTCCTTATTTTATAAAAAAAATAAGAACCTTACTCTATTCATCCACACGTTCTATCTTCCTATTCCCCCTCCCGAGATCACAAGATTGGGAATATATATATTTTAAGGGTTGCGAATCCTCAAAATAGTGATAACAAGGATTAACAAACTATCAAATATGATAAGTAATTCAAAAAAACTTAATTCATAATGATAGCAAGCATGTTCTTAGCCTTAACTCCGGAAAAGGGGAGTTTAGCCACTAATAGACATACTCGTAATCCAATTAATTGAATACGTGATTAAATCTATAATATATTAGAAGTGTGAAGACCATTAGAAAAGTGATTTGAACTTTTTACCCTTCATAAAAGACTCTTCTTTAGACAAAATTGTCTTTTCACTATTTTTTAATTTATTATTTAATTATTTTTTATTATATTAACTAGACATCCCAAAATATGTAGGACTTTCGAAACCTTAATAGTTTAGGACAATTGTCCTTTACAAAATTATATATAATACCCAATCCTATGCGTACGTATCATATGATATATGGTTACACACTTCCTCAAACTTTGCTGCCGCCTTTTCTCTATAACTGTAAGATTCTTTCTTTGACCATGAAAAATAAAAAGAAAAAAAACTCTTATATTTGATTGAAAACTCTTTTGTAACGATTTTTTTGCTGTGTTGTTACTTGCTCTGTAGTGTATATAATGTGTAATTAATAAGTTAATTTGCAGTAATTAAGTTGAGAACATAATGTATATATCACGTTCAAATTTTAGGAGAGACAAAAAAAATACTAGGCGATTTCTTTCTATGTGATCTAGCTTTGGTGAATAAAGTTAACTAATAGTTATTGCAATGAGAAGTGGTAGGTATCCTGACTCGGACCATGGTAATTAAAAAAAAAGTTAATTTGGAGGATATGAACTTTTTTCTTTCATTTCTTTGGGGATTATTATGTTTTCTTATGTTAGTTGTTTCTGGAAGAAGCCTATTTGTTCTATATTTTTAGTCTGAGGGTGTCCAAAAATAGTCTCTCTACCCCATGAAAAGTAGGTTAAGGTCTACTATTAAAGTTTTTAGCTTTCTGGAAAGCATATGTTTACATGAACCTGTTCTGCATTTTTTTTTACAGTGAAGAAGTAGGTTAAGGTTTGCCTATTGGGGAATATGATTTATGCGCATCTAACTTGATTCGATTGCATGTCTAGATTGGTGGATGCTTGATTTTCTAACTCTCAACTTCTTCACTTTTTTTGTCAGCATAATAGAATTCAACATGTGTGTGTATATATATCTTCTTTGTTTTCACTCAAAATCATTCTTTAGGGTCAAAATTTTTGCTCAAACAAGAATTAGTTGGATCAAAATCGAAGCTTTGTAATCACTATTATATTTATTTTTTATAGTTTATAGGTCGTAGATGAATGTCGGTAATTTCTTGTGTAAAGGTTAGGTTTGATTGTATTGTTTTGATATCTTTATTATCTTATTATTTTATTTTAATTTATAGATGCTAGATGAATGTGGGTCGGCTTTGAATTTTTTTTTTATAGATAAATGTTTGGTTTAATTGTATTATCGTAATATCTCTATTAGTTTGTTATTTTGTGGTAGTTTACAGTTCGTAGATGAATCTCGATCGGGTTTGAGATTTTTTTGTGTGTAAAATTTAAGTTTAATTGTATTGTTTTGATATCACTTTTATCGTATTATTTTGTTGCAGTTTACAGGTAATATATAAATGTTGGTCGGCTTTGAAATTTTTTTTATGTAAAGGTTAGATTTAGTTATATTATTTTGATATCTCTATTATCGTATTATTTTGTTATTGTTTACAGGTGGTAGATGAGCGTCAGACGACTTTGAGAAAAATTTTGTGTGTAAAGATTAGATTTAATTGTATTATTTTGATGTCTCTATCATTGTATTGTTTTGTTGCAATTTACAGATGGTAGATGAATGTTGATCGACTTTTTAAAATATTTTTGATAAAGATTAGGTTTAATAAATAAATTCACCATCTTTACATACTCAAAAAATATTAAATTTAATTATTATATTCATCTTTATTGTTTAAAGAAATATCCTATTTAATCATATCTCATATGACTTATGGGGGACTCGAACCTCCCAACATAGTCAAAGGTGACTTAAGCACCAATATATATAACATGGGAGACTCGAACCTCCCAAGCATATAATCAATCAGAGGAACTCGAACCTCCCGATCATTTAGAAACCCGCGTCGGCTAGCGCAGTTTTCGGTGTTGTACCTCGGGACCTCCACTTTCACGGTCCGACTACACAACCTGCTTTAAAGCCCAATTAAAGCCTTTAACACACACATTCCCAATTTATGAACTTATTAAGCATTAAGGCATCCTGTCGGTACCGTCATACCAACATCACTTGCAAGCTAATGTTATCATGTCATGTCAATTATTTAACCAACTCGGACTCTAATCTATCGGTCAAAAGACTTCAAGGTATTTAATCATTTTGGACTCAAACCCATTTAGTCAACAAAACTAAATCAATTCATGGCCACCGAGGCGTTTCTAAATCCATTTATACTTCATTATCCTTTTATGCCAAGCATTAGTAAAAAGAGCAAGTATATCATATGACAAAGCCAATTATCATTATCAATTTCATAATTAGGTTAAGGGAGCACAATTTCCAAAGCCACAAGTCAAGGCAAAGTCATTGAAATTTGGGGGAAAGCATAATCCCTTTTGTTTACCAACCCAACCCATGCGCCCACAAGTTCAAAATAATTAATAAAGCTTTTAATAATGCATAATATACCATGAGAAATCAATTATATGATCATTCATATCAAAAGCCCTCAACCATGTCAAAATCCTTTTCCAAATTCACAAAATTAATCATGTACATTCTTTAATTTAACAAAAATGAGTTAAGGAAAGAGTCACATGCCTGAAATACTCAAGATTATGAGAAGAATTTGACCCTTAAATCTCTACTTGACCCACTTCATGAAAACACTAAGTTTGATTGCTTGAGAGAAATTTGAGAGAGAGGAGAGTGTAATTATGTTGAGTTATTACTGAGAATAGGCTCCCAAATAAACTTATAAGTTGTGGGTTATCAGTGGAATATGAGGGAAATGTCTTAAATACCCTCACTAAAATTTGGAAAAATAACTCGTCAGTCGCTACAGGTGACCTTACAACTCGTAGCGTCACCCTACGACTCTGACCATTCAATCGTAGCCAAACCATGACCCATGGGGCTCTTCACTATGATCCCTACGACTGGCACCCTACATCTTGTAATGAGACACTGCGACTCGTAGGGTCAAGTCGTAGCCTGAACAGTGTCAATAGGGCACTACACTGGGCATTTTATAAAACACCCTCCTTACGACTCATTAAGAGTCTATATGACTCGTTAGGTCTAGTAGTTATCAAGGCAGTGACTTAGACCAATCCTTCCGGGATTATTACGACTGGGTCCTATGACCTTTATAAACTCCCCACGACTCATTAGGTGAGTCATTGTCAGGGCAGAAACCTCAAAACTCAGAATTTTTTCAAGGATCAATACCTAGGGTGTTTCATTCTCCCCCTTAGGATCATTCTTCCTCGAATAATGGGTCAAGGAATTCATTAACACAATTTAACATAGAAATACAACCACACTTCCCTTAAATAAAGTCAGAAAACAAATATGTTAAGAACACACATACCTTATGCATGACTTTTTGGAATAGGAAATAGGAACAAATACTTATTTTTTACCATCACCTTATTCAATTGCCGATAATTAATACACATACGAAGAGAGCCATCCTTCTTATGCACGAAAAAAATAGGTGCATCCCACAGAGACACACTAGGATGGATAAAACCCTTGTCTAGAAGATCATTCAGTTGTTCCTTAAGCTCCTTCAACCCAGTCGAAGCCATTCTATAAAGAGGGATAGAGATAGGGCGAGTGTTCGGAACAAGATCAATACCAAACTCAATTTCTGTTTCAGGAGGGACACTGGGAAGATCATCAGGGAATACCTCAGGAAACTTACTAACCACAGACATAGATTGCAATGAAGGACTCTCCGAGTTAAAATCTTTAACCCAGACTAAATAATAGATACAACCATTAGAAATTAAATTTTGAGCTCTAAGATATGATATAAACCTCCACTTAGGCACTAGGGAACTCCTCTCCCACTCAATAACTGGCTCATTAGGGAATTTTAAAATGACCTTAAGGGTTCGACAGTCTAAAGAAGCATAGCACAAGTGCAACCAATCCATCCCCAATATGACATCAAAATCAACTATGTCTAACTCTATCAGATCTACCAGAGTTTCTATACCATCAATGGACACCACACAAATTCTATAGACTCTTCTAGCAACCACAGAGTCACCCAATGAGTAAGAAATAGAGAAAGGGTCCAAAATATACTCAGGATCAAAACGAATATGCACAGCCACAAATAGGGTCACATAAGAAAATGTGGACCTCAGATCAAGTAAATAATACATATCACTGGAAAAGAGTTTCAACATACCAAGAACGATAGTTAGGGATGCCTCAGACTCCTGATGGGAAGTGAGAGCATAGAGACGATTCTATCAGTGCCAATGCCAAAAGTGGCACCCTTTAGTGCATGAGATGATGAAGTGGAAATAAGGACCTTGTTGGCACTAGAAGTAACCCTAGAATGACAATCCCACTACATATGACTAATATGACCATAACTAAAACATCGGTTCCTCTCCTTCTTACATCGACCATGGTGCAACTGACCATAAAATTTATTAGGATAATATAATAGAGCTAACTAGGCTCCATTGGCCTGAGATTGGGCACTATGTGCCCTAGAAACATCGCCACCCTAAATATGTCGATCACCGAATGACTTTGGGTAGGGAGCACTAGCCGTCAAATAGGAGTTAGGACTCCCTTAGCTCTTTTTCTTAGACTAATTCCTGCCATATCTACCACTCTGCCGTTGGCCTCTACCTTGCTCTGAATGTCTAAACCTCTTACTCTGTCTTTTCCTAATCTTAACTTGTCTCTTATTCTCTCCCCTTCTTCGACTTTCTGTATATAAACCACAAATCGAGAGATATCTATGTCCTTATTTAACAAGGCAACCTTAGTCTCTAAAATCAGTCTCGAGACAACCCAAAATCAAACTTCCTCATCCTAGCCCTCATGCTAGTCACTAACTCGGGAGCATACTAGGATAACTGATGGAATTTCAGAGCATACTTCTTTATTGTCATCCTGCTTTGCTTCGAATTTACAAATTCCTCTACTTTTGCCTCCCTCGACTCTTGAAAAAAGAAGCAGTTCGGAAAAGTACTGGAGAAATTATCCCACAGGTCTGACTCAGTATCGTCACCCCTAAGCTGCTCCCATTTTTTGTACCATTGGTATGCTATATCTTTTAGTTGGTAGGTAGAAAATTCCACACCCTCAATATCCAATACATGCATAACCCGAAAGGTATTCTCTATCTCATTAATGAAACTTTGAGGATCCTCCCCAACCTTAGTACTTGTAAAAATTAGAAGGTACAACCTCATAATTTGGTCAACTCTGGTGGCCTCAGATGAACTCACAACAATACCAGCAGAACACGACTGTTGCGACTGAGATGTCACCAACTGGGTCAACAGATGAATGGAGCAATAGAACCCAGGAAACTTACTAACCACAGGTACAAATTGCAATGAAGGACTCTTCGAGCTATAATCTTTAACCCAGACTAAATGATAGATACAACCATTGGAAATTAAATTTTGAGCTCTAAGATATGATATGAACCTTCACTTAGGAATAAGGAAACTCCTCTCCCACTTAATAACTGGCTCATTAGGGAATTTTAAAATGACCTTAATGGTTCAACAGTCTAAAGAAGCATAGCACAAGTGCAACCAATCCATCCTCAATATGACATCAAAATCAATCATGTCTAACTCTATCATATCTACCAGAGTTTCTATACTACCAACGGACACCACACAAATCCTATAAACTCTTCTAGAAACCACAGAGTCACCCACTGAGTAAGAAATAGAGAAGGGGTCCAAAATACACTCAGGATCAAAATGAATATGCACAACCACAAATAGGGTCACATAAGAAAATGTGGACCTCGGATCAAGTAAATAATACATATCACTGGAAAAAAGTTTCAACATACCAAGAACGATAGCTGGGGATGCCTCAGACTCCTAATGGGAAGTGAGAGCATAGAGATGATTCCGATCAGTGCCAATGCCAAAAGTGGCACCCTTTGGTGCATGAGATGATGAAGTGGAAATAAGGACCTTGTTGGCCCCAGAAGCAACCCTAGAATGACAATCCCACTGCATATGACTAATCTGACCATAACTAAAACATTGATTCCTCCCTTTCTCACACCGACCGCGGTGCAACTGACCATAAAATTTATAGGGATAATATAATGGAGATAAATAGGCTCCATTGGCCTGATATTGGTAACTATGTTCCCTAGAAACATCGCCACCCTAAATACGTCGATCACCGAATGACTCTGGGTAGGGAGTACAAGCCGCCGAATAGGAGTTAGGACTCCCTTATCTCTTCTTCTTAGACCAATTCCTGCCATATCTACCACTCTGTCGTTGGCCTCTACCTTTCTCTGAATGTCTAAACCTCTTACTCTGTCTTTTCCCAATCTTAACTTGTCTCTTATTCTCTTCCCTTTTTCAACTTGTTGCATATAAACCACAAATTGAGAGATATCTATGTCCTTATTTAACAAGGCATCCTTAGTCTCTAAAATCAAGTCTCGAGACAACCCAAAATCAAACTTTCTCATCCTAGACCTCATGATAGTCACTAACTCGGGAGCATACCAGGACAACTAATGAAATTTCAGAGCATACTTCTTTACTGTCATCCTGCTTTGCTTCGAATTTATAAATTTCTCTACTTTTGCCTCCCTCGACTCCTGAGAAAAGAAACGGTTCAGAAAAGTACTAGAAAAATTATCCCATAGGGCTGACTCAGTATCGTCACCCCTAAGCTGCTTTCATTTTTTGTACCATTGGTATGCTACGTCTTTTAGTTGGTAGGTAGCAAATTCCATACCCTCAATATTCGAAATATGCATAACCCAAAAGGTATTCTCTATCTTATCAATGAAACTTTGAGGATCCTCCCCAACCTTAGTACTTGTAAAAATTAGAGGGTGCAACCTCATAAATTGGTCAACTCTGGTAGCCTCAGATGAACTCACAACAATACTAGCAGAACCCGACTGTTGCGATTGAGATGTCACCAACTGGGTCAACAGATGAATGGAGCAATAGAACTCAACATTGGTCCTGGGTCCTATGACCCGTAAAGACTCCCTATGACTCATTAGGTTAGTCGTCATCAGAGCAGAAAACTCAAAATTTAGAAAATTTTCAAGGACCAATACCTGGGGTGTTTTATATAAAGTCTTTTATTTTTGAAAGTCATCCCTATTTGTTTTTTTTTATTCCGCCTCTAAATTGTTGAAGAATGGATTCATTAATTCAAAAGTGGGGTAGCGGGAGCCCTTTGTATGCATACGGGTGTACAAGAAATATTGATCATATGTATTAGGCATAAAAGAATGATACTAATCATATGGACATAACCAGATCACTTCATATAAATATCAAAGTGTAAGATCCTAATAAGAAGGTGTTTGATCAAATAAATTTATTTGCGCTGTTTGCTGTCAATTATTCCAAAACATGACAACATAAACTAAGGATGAAAGTGAATAATAGTTTAAGTAAATAACCAGAAAAATGAAATTCCAAATAAAATCACCTCTTACTCAGGATTTACATAGTAACAAATTCACCTCAATGAATACAATACTAATTTCCTTGATATATATATATATATATATATAAATATATATAAGAAAGGAAAATATTTGAAAACAAAATTATTTGGCTTTAGACAGAATTCTAGAGAACCATAGTTTGACGGCAAAAAAATTTGCTTCATACGAACACACAAACTTACAATCCAAATTAAATCACTAGTAGAAGAACAAAGAAATAGATTGATCTTAGGTGGATTTATGCACACAAGTGTCATAATCTACGCCCGTTTAGCCTTTTTTGAGGACTTCTTGCGTGCCTAATGAGGTTATATTCATATAATTAAGAATCTATGTGTTAAAATAATTTAATATAATGTTTAAAGTGTACTTCAAACAAATTTAGAATCAATTTGGTCACTTAGAATTTAGACGAGAAAACTAGTGTTACTAGCTTGAGCTATGTGTTGTCCTAGTTTATCTCGATGGATTCTAATGGGTGTAATGAGTTTATAATGGTATAACTGAGAATATATTTATTAAATTAATTTTTTATAAAGTTTAAGGTGTGTTCAAAATAAGTTTGGAACCAAAATAATCATTTAGAGTTTTGCGAGAAAACTAGTGTTACTAGCTCGAGCTATGTGTTGTTCTAGTATATCTCGATGGATTTGATTGTGTTGTGTGCACTAATTCATATTTTTTGATGTTATATGAAACCATTAATAATGTTAAGATTTTTTTTGAAGCTAAACAATCTTGAATTGAAGTGTAAAGATACCGAAGAAGCGAGGAAATCAAAGGCAAAAAGAAGGAATTCAAGATGTCGAAATCGAATGTTTCTGAGCACATGGGCGTGTCACGCCCTTGGACCTCTGATATAAGGGAGTTCAATGACCTTATACATAAAATAAATGTGTCCAAATCAGTATGCATCCACTTTAAGAGCATACCATTCTCCAAAACACGGAGCAACACTAGCGTGACACGCCCAAGTTGCAAAATAAATAACTTTTGTTCTAGTATGAATAGAATACTTCAATCTTATTGTACACACATTGGAATACTTTGGGGGATTGAAATACACTTGAATAGGCTTCAATTAGAGTTATTAATCTTTCCTTTTTTTACTTTTGTTTTTTATGCATGAATTTCTTAATTGTGATTCGTTGTAAGACCATTAGCGGCTAAACACCCTCTTCTAGTGTTGAGGCCAACAACATGATTGCTTATGCTTTAAATTGAGTTTTTTAAAGTTTGTTATCATTTTTTGTTTTTTCATATATTTTTATTCTTGCTATTCCATGGATCCACGCCCCTTAGGATAAACTTATATTTCTATTGTGATCCCGGAAGGAGGAACAATAGATTAGATCATGGGATGTATGGAGTGAAATCTCATACGTTCAAGGGATTAAAGTTAAGATTTGTATTTAGGATAGGATTCACTCCATTTGGTTCATATAATAGATGAAATATAAATGTGTTTAACTTAGTTCTCTCAACGATGTAGTTGTGGAGATTAGTTAGATAAACGGTTAGAGAATCGAAACACCACAGTCATGTTACCAACCCCGTGAATCAACAATCAAGGTAATCAACTAAACTAATGAGATTTTATGGCTAAGTAGGATTTTTTGTTGTGCCTTGACCCTGAATTTTTCCTAATTATTGTCTCCAACACTTTACATTATCGCATTATTTATGGTCACTTTGAGTTCCCAAATTTCAAACGTTATTGGTTACATTGACACTTTTTAATCTTAGTAGTGAATCTTGAATTGGATTGCTAGTAAAACAAGTTTTTGTGGGATTTATACTTGGCTTTTAAATTCCACTTTACTACTTGGTGACCACTTACACTTGCGTGTGCACTAGGACACAATAAGTTTTTGGCTCCGTTGTGAGGTACTTTGAAATTGACAATTGTATTAGTTTTAGTTTTGCTATTTGATTTCATAAGTGCTAAAAAATTGTTCTTTGATTCTGAAGTTACAGGTATAGGTCTGAAACTTAAGTTGGCAAGGAAAAGGGATTTGGTTGTTTCATATCCTGAATCTAAGCGAATATTACATTAGCTAAGAAAAGATGCAGTACTTCTCTATTCGATACCTCAGATTCATAAAGAAAGAGTTATTCCTTCACCAATGACTAAAGATCTACAGCCCACAGGGCTGTTCTCGAAGTGTCAATCCTACTCACAGCCAGTGTTACCTTCACCATCTGCAGACCGAAACCTGAATGTAGATTTGAGCTTAATCAGAACATGGTTAAAATATTGCACAGTAGTAGACATTTATATGTCTTGTCATATGAGGATCTACAGGTTCATCGGTAAAATTTTTTGGAGATCAATGACATATTTATTCCTATTAGAGTCTCTACAGACTATGTAAGCTTCACACTTTTGCATTTCTCATATTTGGTGGGAAAAGAAATGGTTAAAGGCAGAACCTTTAAACTCATATACTACATGGGATGATTCGGAAAAAAAATTCCTTTTTTGATTCTTCCAATCCGGCAAGACTTCAAGGTTACGCAGTAAGATTATGAGCTTTAAGTAGAAGCCAGATGAGAATTATATCATACTTGGGGAGGTTCAAATATCTTCTCAGGGACTGTCCACATCTCTAACAGACCAATGAGGTATTAACTCATACTTTTGTAGAATACCTTGACCATAACATAAAGATTTTGTTAGATTTAGTTATAGGTGGTCAAGCATTGGAGAAAACTTATGATGAGTTGTATACCTTGCTGAACCAAATTATGCAAGGTAATCCTGACTAGCATGGTGATATCCCTAGAAGTGTAGTGATAAAACCCGCGGGTATGATTGAGGTTGATAGTGTCACAACTTTGGTCACCCAATTGTTAGCTCTTCAGAATTAAATGATGACATAATTCTGCAAGTTGGGTATAAACCAACCTCAGGCCCAAGGTGATGCAGTCCAGCAGACCCCATCTTGGTGTGAGATTTGTGGTATTAGTGGTCACTCTACAGATTTGTGCAGAGAAAATCTGGAGTTGGTAAATTTTGTGAGTAATGCACAAAAGGTAAATTATGCTAATGCCTACAACCATAAGTGGCAGAGTCATCCCAACTATTCATGGGGCAACAATCACATACAGACTCAGCAATTTCAGCAGTAGCAGAATATGCATGCTAGTAATATTGAAGAGACCTTGAAGAAGATCCTGGCCAATCAAGAAGACATGACTGCAGAGATTAAAAAACAACAACTTTCCCAAAAAACTTAGAGATACAGTTGGGGTAGCTAGCTCAGGTACTGAATGTCAGACCACAAGGTGGTTTTCCAAGTGACACAAAGAATCCAAAGTAGATAATGGTGATTACTTTGAGGAGTGCTATAGACTTGATTAACAGACTTCCTAAGAAAAATTTGAAGGTACATGCAGAGTTAGTCCCAAAGCAGATAGAGGAGAAGCAAGTTGCAACTAAAGAGGCTGAAAATTTAGAGAAGTACGAGTACCCAAAAACTAAGACAGTTAAGCATGTACTTGAAAGACCAGCACCACTATTCCCACAAAGGCTCAAAAAGTCTAAGGAGGATGCATGTTTTAAGAAGTTCTTTGACACGTTCAGAAAACTTCACATTAATCTTTCATTGTTAGATGTTTTGCAGGGTATGCCTAAGTATGATAAGTACTTGAAAGATATGTTGACCAATAAGATGAAGTTGCATGATATTGAGACAGTGGCACTGATAGAGGAATATAGTTTGGTTGTGATGAGGAGGATGCCAAAAAATTGAGTTTCTTACTCTCCATACAAATTGGTGACAATGATGTGGTCCATGCTTTGAGAAACTTGGGGACGAGCATAAACTTGATGACCCTATCAATTTTTAATACTTTTGGTTTGGGGAAGTCAAGGCCATGCTCTGTGGTGCTCCAAATGACGGATAGAACCAGAGTGCAACCCAAAGGAATTATTGAAGATATGATTATTAAGGTTGGTAAATTCATTATTCCTATTGAATTTATTATTCTTGATTATGATGCAGATAAAAGGGTACCAATAATACTGGGATGTTCATTTCATTAACAAAAGGAGCACTGATTGATGTTAGAGAAGGGACTCTAAAAATGAGATTGGATAATGAAGAGGTGGTCTTCAAAGTACACAAACTACTTGATATCGCCCAAAACTACACCTCAAATAGAAGTATAATGCGATCAATTGCAAATATAATAGCCCAACAAGGTTGGGGTCGATTCCACAGGGAAAACGTGAACATTTGCTTGCCTTGATATAATCCATGAGCAGTGCATATAAGTAAATGGGGGAGATTTCGTTATCAATTGCAAATAGTAACCAATTATTGAGTGCTTTTGAGTTGTAATCAATTTGAGATGAACACTAGGCCTGCGTTCTCCCTAGCTTCTTAACTATGTAAATTTCTCGTGATCAACCCAACTATTCTATTGTTCTTCATGAAAAGCCTACAAGATAAGTATTATCAACTGTTGGGTAAGATAGAAGATAAATTTTACCCTGTACATGGTTATCGTCTTAAGGTGTTGCCTTTTTACCCCTTGTTACGACCTCAGTTACACTTGTCAGGGTAGGATCAAGTGATAAGATATAATGCTTGGTTATCGCACCTGAAATCACTGTCTTAATCTTCTTTTCCTAATCACAAGCTTCTTGGTTATTGAATAGATGAGAATACAGGCATTCTCAAGCGTCTGCAACTACTATGAGTTTAATTATTACGAAGAAGAATTAAGATAAATGCAGAAACCCTTGAACAATTAAGTCTCACACTTCCTCTTCGTAGTTAATCCGCCAGGGTTCCCACAACCCCTAGCTAAGGATATTAGATGCTCATGTTTGTGCAAGAAACCATGATTATCAATGAAGATTACATAAAATCAATTACACAAGAATAAGATGCATAAACTCCAAAGTCTTTAATTGAATAAAACCCTAGAATCTAAAAAATAATTGTAAAAGTTTGTAAAAGAACGTTCAAGAGTGTAACCTAATGAAAAATAAACCCTAAGGTATTTATAGTATCTCAAAATAACAAAAAAGTCCTATTAAAAATAGGAAAGGTAAAGTTAAGTCGGAAGTTGGTACGACTTGGTCTTCACTCGTATCCTCAGCTTACGAGTTGTACCCTACCCTGGCATATCTGTTCTAGTGTCTGATCTTCCTAAGGCTTTAACTCTCTGTTCAACATATGATATCTCTGTACGAGTCATACCTTAGTGTACGACTCATGTCCTCAACTTGTATCCACCTGGAAATTTAGTCTTTTCAAGTCTTGAACAATTGTTTATATACGATATCTCTATACGAGTCTTACTTAGTCTTCCTACTCGTATACTCTTTGCACTTCAACTCCTTAATAGTATCTTAGATTCTGTTATGCTCACGACTTTAACATACAACTCGTATCCTTTCTTACGGCTTGGATGCTTGAGACGTATCTTCTTCATACTTGGCTCCTTGATTTGGCTTTTGGTTCTGTTTCTCATGCGATTCAGAAAATGAGTCATATCTAATGCTTACGACTCAGATGCTGACTCGTATACAGATCAAAGTTGCTCTTTTTCAGGTCTTTTTCTTCTCTTTTTGTTAAAATACTATTGTAGACCTATTTTACCTGCAATTCACATCTAAGTGCATCATATCCAACAAAACACCCTAAGTTCATGCATAATTCGCAGTTTTAAGTATCGAAAGTGTCGTGTTTCCATGCCACATCAACACCTTCAACTTAGACTTTTTCATGTCCTCAGGCAAACAAAACCAAATGCTATTTTCTAGCACAGAGCTGATGCTTAAATAGGAAGATCCCCAACAAACCCATGGCAGTGATTTTGAATTAAATTTCAATCTTTTTGTTCCCCTTTTATTTTCAACTTTTCAACTTTTCAACTCAAACTCGCGTATCGTAATTTTAGCGGATGTATAACATGAAATAATCCAATGATGGCATTACATTAACAATAGACACTTGGGCATAGACATACTTTAAATTCATCAAACAATCCAGCAACCTAGCAATATAACCCATATGCATTCACAGTTAAAGAAATCCCATTCACTCTTCATGGATAGACTACTCTATTCATGGATATAACAAATGACTTTCTCTTACACAAAGAAGTATCACTGGTGCGCACAGAATTCCATAGGCTTACCCTTATACTCTTTTCCTAAGTTGTCAGACAGTCACAGTAGGATCACTATAGGACTTTATTAAGCTTGTAATGTAGGCTTGGGGCTGGTATGATATCTTTTGAGATTCATTTAGTGACTAAGCCTCTTGGAAACTACGATCTTTCTTGGGGTCCACTACTTTTGACTTCTTTTATTTCAACCCTCATGTCTCCCTTTTTCCTTTAACCATATTCTAATTGGATCAGGTGTGACTTTCTAACATTTATTTTTCTTATTATTTTTCTTTTGCTATACATTGCTCATTTCTTTGTTTTCTTTTCATCACACCTGCCTATGTTTCAACTATTTTTCTCCTGCCCATTATCTTCATACTCGTTTTCCTCTTATGCACTCCTATAATAGCCACCCTCAACTTAGGTGATTTGCTTGAGTTGAGGTGCACAGTGTCCACAGGAGGACCAGGGCCAATACAAGTTTATTGTAAGTTAAACGGGAAGGTGATAGGTGTAACAAGAAAAATTGGTCTATAAAGGCTCAAATATTTCGATCAAGGGGATTTATTCCTTTAATTAAGGCATTTTAGGCTTAAATGGACTCATGCAACAATGGCCTATGATCATCTCCTACTTAAACATCCTAGACCTAGGTAAAAGCAATCGGGTAAGTTCTAGATTCCAACACCACCGGGAACTCAGTAAAACTTACACACACTTGCACAGAGCTACACTACTAGGTACTAGTTATCCAACTATGCAATTGTTTTCTCTCAAACTGTACTCTCCCTAATCCTAATGCCATTACTAGATACTCAACAGTTTCATACAAATATACCAATCACGCACTTACTTAAACAAAATTTTTGAGGGGGTTCAATATTTTTAACATTTTCGATTCTTTTCAGCATAAAGTTAACAACTTTTTTCACACCAGCATTTAAAAAATTAGCAGTGTTTCATCAATCAAAAAGTAAAATCAAAATCTTTAATACATCAATTTTTTTTTCAAAATCCATCAATTATAATAAAAATAAAAAATCCACTGCCATAGGTGCACTGATCTACTCCCTATCTCATCTACCCGCATCAACCTGCAAGTCATAACAGACTTTCAATCTTAGCTACATCTGAAAATTTTCAAACTTATCCCCAAAATTTTTGGAATAACCTCTACCCCCAACTGAAGTACGTTTCACTAACCCCAGTGCTACAAAAAAATAGAGTTAGGATAAGAGTCATACCTAGGCCCTCAAGGCGCCGGAGCATCAACTGCGTTGTCCCTTAGGTCGAGTCCCACTCTCGTCAACTACCGTCCCAATAGCCGGTACTAAATCAATAACAGTCGGGGGAATAACAACAACCTCCTTAGTATCAGTAACTGGAGTTCACGACCCACCAGCTCCCATGGCCATCTCTTTGACTCACGTTTCTCAATCAACCTCATCCTGGATTCTCTAGATTTTAGCTTTCTTCTCAGCTACCTTAGCTTCCCTCTTCTTTCTCGTACTATCTTCTCCAGTCTCCTCAACCTGTACCGTCGCTGGATCTACCCAAATATTAGGTACCTCGACTGTGGGAATCACAATCTCCACAACTGGCTCAACAATAAATGACCTCTCATACAACTCAGTGACCATCTTCTTTTTTCTCAATAATCTCCTCTTGGACATCAGCAACATTGGGTGTCTTCCCAGTAACTAACTGTTGAGTAATTCTAAACTTAAATGCATATAGGTACCCTTGGACTTGCCTATCCTGTGCCTCAAACAGTCGATCCATACAACTTCATACTTCGCCTACCATTGTTTGAGAATTGCCAATTAGTTCACAACCTTTGTCCAAGCAACCTGAGAATTATCATAATACCAGGAGGCATACCCCATGGATTGGGTGGCATAGAATGGACTAGCGGTGGGGCACTGGAATTACCTATTGCATCTGTGGGTGCAGCCTCAGTATGTGCACCTGTCTCTGTAGCCTCAGCTATCGCTGGGGCTTTTGGATGATCAATTTGTGGGAATAATCCCTCTATAATATCTACTGCTTGCCTCACATGTCGAGCCAAAGGGTTTGCCACATCACGAATCCTCCTAATGTCAAACGCCCTTCGGGCCTCAATCATGTCATCAATCTCGAGTATCTCCATAAATCCCAAGAAGATCTGAGTAATCATACAAGGGTAGGCTAACAGTGCATTCTGACCCCTAACAACCTTATATCTCATCTCTCAGGCCAGGAACTTGCCAACGTCAAACATATAGCCGGCTATAAAACTGACTATCATAGCTGTCCGAACCGATCTCAAGACATCATCTCCAGTGGTTGGACACAGCCTGTGTTGGGCTAGTGTCCACCAAGCTTTACCCTTAAAGTTGAGGGTACCCTTCTTGATCTGTTGTGAATCTCCGAAGCCACCTTCCACCCAAGTAACATGCACGCCATTTGAATCTATCTGCTCCACCATCCATAGAAACATCACCAACTTATCATCAATACCCAACAAATATTTAGTTATCTTTCTCATCTCCACCATTCGGTAGTCCATCTCAACTGTATTGGTCGGGGCTTGATATTTCAGCCTGTATAGAAATCTCCCTATAGTTTGTGGAGAGATATCAACTCATAATTCTCTAATCACGAGGGATGTGATAGGCTGACCTCTTTTTCATTACCGAACTTGTGGATATTGCTGCTGAAGTTCTCCTTTGTATGTGGCATAGAACTCATGAACCAGTACCTCACTGTATCTACTCGGTGCTCTTATCATCCAGTCAAAACCATAGTTCTGAAAGCGTTCTTCAAACTCAGGTCATTCAGCCATCCCCGTTGTGGTCATTCTCCTCTCCGAATATAGCAACCTTTTTATCTTACGCCCAGTAGATGAAAAAGACCCATGTTAAATATTTCCTGCATGCCGAGGTACCCTCATCATTCAACGATGGGCACCAGAGCAGGAGTCAATGTAAGTGGAGGGTCCTATCTGTTTATCGAGGTAATATCTACTTCGGGCCCTTGAGCTTCATCTGAACTCTCTTCTGATGAACTAGATTCAGCCTCATCTTTATCATCATCAATAGGCTGAGGTGTATGTAGATGAGACAATATTATATTCTTTCTCTTCAGTCCCTTTGGTACTGGTGTTTCCAATTCTTGGGGAAGATACCCTTGCCTTAGCAACTGCCTTTTTTTTCTGAACAGATTTCATTGATGTGGTTTCATCATATTCTTCTCCACTGCTTTCCGACCAGCTTTGGAAGAAGCTGTCTTCCTCACTTTCGACCTATTTTTGTTTGGTCACTTTCTTAGCACTTGGTTTGGAGGATGAAGCATTCTTTAGATGCATTATACCTTCAAATACACTATTATTAGTAACTGAGAAAATAAAAAAATGAAAATTATAAAACTCAAATTCAATGTGATTGGTCTGAGTTGGGTACATATTGAGTTGTATTTTAGACAGTGAATGACCTTTATTCATTGGTCTGCTTACGACCCCTCCTTACCAGTCATACTAGATGGGTATAACTCGTAACTAATAGTCGTAAGCAAGTTAGAAATATTAATGCCATATTAATTCTTCCCAGTTGGGTAAAATTAATGTATACGAATCGTATGGTATGGATACGACTTGTATGGTTTAGTCGTATCTATTCCAGAAATTTGAATTTGTTAGACTTTCATGTTTATAGTGGTTACGAGTCTCATGACAACTCCTGTACCGGTGGGTACAAGTTGTAAAAAGTCTCGTATCCACTGCAACATAGAAATCCAACTTTAATATTTGACTCCAATGAAAATTCCCAAAGTACCCACAACATTTTTTCAGCTATATCCATCACTTAAACACATATTGAAATCAAAATCCTTTCCTAAATCCTAAGTCTACCCCCATTTCAAACTTTTATTAACACAAATATTGTACAACAAACCAAGAAATGTAGAAATTCTACTTAGATGCTGTTTACAATAACACATACTACTCATTTCAACTTGTGAAATGACAAACAATAAGTTGATAAACTTATTTGGTTAGTGGAGTAGTAGATTTCGATTTTGATCTTATTTTCCTCAAATTCAAGTTAAGCCCACACCAATTGATAATTTTGAGGTTATTGGTAGTTAATTCAAGTTGAAAATAAGTGATTTTGTGGATTGAAGTTCAAAATTAGGATGAATTTTATGCGGGTACGAGTGAGAAGTGTTAGGTGCCCAATCGTGTATATTTGTCCTTTTTTAATTATAGGTTTGGGTCAGGTAACCCAAGAGTTGACCTAGTAATCTTGGGTACGAGTGGTGCATACGACTTGTACCCAGGCTTACGGGTCAATTCTTTGACTCGTATAGCCTGGGGACTTACCTGTGTTCTGGAGTGGATTCTCAGTTATGAACTGTACCCAAAGGATACGACTCGTATTGGGAATCGTATTCATTCTAGAGACTTATACCCACTTCTGATTTTTCTCCCAGGTTAATACAACTCCTTCTCACGAGTCGTACTATATAGATACGACTCGTAAAGAGCCCGTATAATAACTTCTTTACTTATTTGGATTTTGTCTGCATTCTTTTAGTCCTGCAAATTGAACAAACACATTACCGTATAACTGAAATAAGTACAAAAACATGGGTTTCTCCCTCGCAGTGCTTGATTTAACGTCGTAGCACAACGTGGTTAAGTTGGATACTTAGATTTCACCAACTAGCCTCATGGGTTGCCTCCTATGCAACGCTTGATTTAACGTTGTGGAACAACACAATCTCTTTGATTACTCAGACTTCATCAAGGTCTATGTCAGCTAATTCCTTTACTTCTTGTATATTTCCCAAATAGTGCTTTACTCGTTTCCCGTTTACCTTAAATGGGCTTGCACCATCCTTCTTTATTTTTAAAGCACCATAGGGATACACCCGTGTTACTGTAAATGGACCATGCCATCTTGACTTTAGCTTACCTAGAAACAAATGACGCCTGGAATTGTATAGTAGCACTTGGTCACCCTTTTCCAAACCCTCTTCTCAATCTTGCGATCGTGATGCAACTTCATCTTCTCTTTATAAATTACTGAACTTTCATATGCCCGGAGCCATAATTCATTCAACTCATTGATATTATTCAACCTTGCTTTTGCTGCATCCTTTCACTCAAAGTTCAGCTTCTTTAACACCCATAGTGCCTTATGCTCAAGCTCAATAGGTAAATGACAAGCCTTGCCATACGCCAGCTAATAAGGTGAAGTACCTCTGGTGGTTTTATAAGTTGTGAGGTAGGCCTATAATGCGTCATCTAACTTTCTTGACCAATCAGCCCTATTGGCATTCATAGTCTTCGCTAATATGGACTTGATTTCTCTATTGGATACTTCAACTTGTCCACTAGTCTGCGGATGATAAGGTGTTACCACTTTGTGATTCACTCCATATTTTTCAAGAAGACTCTTGAATAGATGATTGAAAAAATATGACCCTCCGTCACTAATAATGGCACATGGCATACCGAATCGAGAGAAGATGTTCTTCCTAAAAAATACGGTGATACTCCTTGCATTATTGTTAGGAAGCGCAATTGACTCCACCCACTTTGAAACATAGTCAATAGACACAAGTATGTACTTCATGCCATACGAACTCACAAAAGTCCCATGAAATATATACCCCTTACATCAAACACTTCCAATTCTAAAATAGGGGTCTTAGGTAATTCATGTCTTATAGAAATTGTACCTTGTCGATGGCATTGATCACAAGCAACAACATAGTCATGAGCATCTTTATATATGGTCGGTAATAGTAGTCGTATTGCAGGATCTTATGAGCTGTGCGGTCCCCTCCATGATGACCACCAACTGGCGATGAATGACAAGCTTCAAGTATGCTCATCATCTCCACTTTAGGTATGCATCTGCGAATGATTCCATCTGCACAAATTTTGAAAAGATAAGGGTCATCCCAGAAAATTTTTCTTACCTCATGCATGAACTTCTTCCTTTGCTGATATGAAAGATCTTCTGGGACTAGATCACTTGCTAAGTAATTTGAAAAATTTAAAAACCATGGAATTAGATCTTGGGAAGCTA
The DNA here is from genome assembly GCA_030864215.1 of Capsicum pubescens. NCBI lineage: Eukaryota > Viridiplantae > Streptophyta > Magnoliopsida > Solanales > Solanaceae > Capsicum > Capsicum pubescens. The sequence continues at coordinate 43,895,295 of CM061541.1, forward strand.
CAAATATCTGTTCATCTAGAAAACTGTCATCAATTTCCAATCCCTTAGCAACCTTCTGCATAGCTTCATCCTCTATTCTAGACAAGTGATTCGCAACTTGATTTTCTGTGCCTTTTTTTGTCTTTCACCTCGAAATCAAATTCTTGCAATAGCAACACCCAACCGATAAGCCTCGGTTTTGCATCCTTCTTAGCCATTAAGTACCGCAATGCCACATGGTCTTTGTGCACAATCACCTTTATCCTAATCAAGTAAGATCTAAACTTTTCAAAGGCAAAAACCACTGCCAATAACTCTTTTTCTGTCATGGTATAGTTCTTTTAAGCAGGATTTAGTGCCTTACTAGCATAGTAGATGGGATGAAGGATCTTTTCTTTTATTTGTCCTTGTACAACCCCTAAGGCCAATCTGCCATCATCACACATAATTTTGAACGGTAAAGACCAATTAGGAGACACAATGATTGGAGCAGACACCAACTTCTCTTTTAGTCTTTCAAAATCCTTCTTTCATGCATCATCAAAATCAAAATTTACCTCCTTCTCAAGAAGCTGGCAATGTGGACTAGAAATCTTTGAGAATTCCTTGATAAATGGCCTATAAGAACCTGCATGCCCTAGAAAACTTTGAATTCCCTTTATAGAAATTGGATAAGGTATTTTTTCAATCACCTCAATCTTCGCTCGATCAACCTCTATGCCTCTCTTTGAAATTTATTTCCCAAGCATAATTCCTTCTTTGACCATGAAATGGTACTTCTCCCAATTAAGTACCAAGTTGCATTCTTCACACCTTTGTAGAGCCTTTACCAAGTGAATAAGGCAGTCATCCAAAGGATCACCAATAACTAAAAAATCACCCATAAAAACTTCGATAGTGTCTTCGACCATATCAGAGAAGATGGACATCATACATTTCTGAAATGTGGCTGGAGAATTGCATAGCCTAAATGGCATTAATTTGCATGCAAATGTCCTATAAGGATAAGTAAAGGCAGTCTTCTCTTGGTCCTCATGCGAAATAGTGATCTAATTATAACTTGAGTATCCGTCAAGAAAAAAGTACTATTCTCTGCCTGCTAACTGGTCCAACATCTAATCCATGAACGACATAGGAAAATGGTCCTTCTGAGTCTATGCATTTATATTTCTATAATTCATGCACACTATCCATCCAGTGTCTGGTCTCATAGGCACTAGCTCATTCTTCATATTAGGCACGACAGTTATTCCGCCCTTCTTTGGTATGCATTAATCCAAACTCATCTACTTGATATCAGCAATGTGATACACTACACCAACATCTAACCACTTGATGATCTCATTCTTAACCACCTCATGCATAAGAGGATTGAGTCGATACTGATGTTCAATAGATGGAACACAATCCGGCTTAAGCTGAATTTTATGAGTACACAAACCAGGCGAAATACCCATAATATCTGCAATGGACCATCCAATGGCCCTCTTTAAATTCTACAATATTGACAATAATGTTTCTACCTCTGATTGTCTTTGATCAACTGTAATAATAACCCTTAAAGTATTGTTGGCCCCCAAAAATGCATATTGCAAGTGAGATGGGAGGGCCTTCAACTCTAACACCGGTGGTTCCTAATGGATGGGCGCGTAGGTGGAATAGTTCGATTCTTTAAATATAGATCAAGCTTCTTTGGTGAAAAATTATAACCATCACCATACGAAACACCCACTAACTCCTCATACTCCTCGATACCATCAGAGATAAAATTCATAATCACAACTATAAGAGATTCGACACCTAGCCTCTCTTCAATAGATAAAATCATATCAGAACCATCATCCCATAGAGTAACTGTATCAATATCATGGAAGGAATCTGTCTCCTCATCATCTATATCAATCACAGACACCACTCTCAATTCATCAGTCTGCTTCATAGATTTGCATATGTTGAATGTCACCTATTCATCATTGAGTCATAGTATCAGATGTTCTTTCTCCAGATCAATCAGCATCCTACCTGTAGCCAAAAATGGCCTTCCCAAAATAATAGGTACTTGAAAATCCACTTCACAATCTAACATAACAAAATCAACAGGAAATATAAAAGAAGACACTCTTACAAAAACATCATAAAGAATACCAACAGGCTTCTTACTGTCCTGTCCGCCATTACTAGTCTCATAGTAGTTGGTTTGGGAACTCCCAACCCCAACTATTTGAATACAACAAATGGAATCAGGTTGATGCTATCCCCCAAATCATATAATACTCGAGTGAAGTTGAAAAACCCAATAGTGCAAGGTATTGTGAAAGCGCCAGGGTCCCTTTTCTTATATACCAAAGATCTAGTGACTACAACACTGCAATAATGAATATTCTCAACAGGTTCATAACTGACTGACCTTTTCTTAGTCCTCAATTCCTTCATGAATTTTGCATTTCCTGGCATCTGCTTTAATGCCTCTACAAATGGTATGTTGACAGTTAACTCTTTTAACACAGATAATTTTTTTTTATACTTACCTTCTTATAGTTTCTTTCTCAATATTTGTAGATAGGGAGGAAGTGGTCTTGGAATGGGCTTCAACACAGGCTTTGTAGCCTTTTTCTCCTTTATTCGGCTTGCTGCTGCTCCCAATATCAACTGGATCACCCTCACTCTTCTGCTTATCATCTATGGGTACAGGTAGATCTGTAGTAACCTTACTATTCCGAGTGGTAATGGCATGGCATTGACTATCATTTTTGGGATTTACCACTGTATTTCTTGGAAGAGGGCCAGGTTGTCTCTTATTCACTATGGATGACATCTGACCAAACTGTTGTTCCAACTGCTTGATTGTCGTAGCATGTGACTCAACTTTCTGGTTCAATCATGACAGATCAACTTTGATATCCTTCAAGTAGTTTTCTTGACTTTCTTTCCCTTTGAACAACTTGGCCAAAAGTTCCTTTATTCTAGACTCTGTATGTCGATTACCTGGTGGATTATATTTGTCACTCTTCTCCTTATAGTCTTTCTTACGCCATCAATCACCATATCTGTCTCTACTCCTATCTCTGTATCTATCATTATAATTGTTTCGACCTTGATTCCCTTGCCCTTGGGCTCAGAAATCCACCAATTTACGATCAAGATACTTTTCCTCTTCTTCAGATTCGATCTCAAATGGTTTGGAGGTAGACCCCCGTGCCACTACTACATTCACCTTCTTATCACTCATTGACACAAATTATTTCATAAATAACCTAATATTTGTACAAAGTTATGCAACCTCTTGTGCTACCATGTCATTCAATGCTCCATACATATTTCTTGCTCCAATAACATATATACCACCACCATATTCCGAATCTTGAGTATGCTATCCTCTGTTGGTAACCGTTATTATCATCTAGCATTTCCTGTGCAGCTTCCTAGCAAAAATGCATAAATACTCCTCCCAAAATAGTATCTATCATAGCTCTTGAACTATCATTCAATGATTGATTGAAGGTCTCAGACAATTTAGATCCTCTAATTATGTGTTTGGTACCATGCTCATCTTCTTCTTGAATCAAAACCATGCCTCATACATAGACTCTGCAGGTAGTTGTATGAAATTAAAAATTTCATCCTTTAACTGTAATATTCGTGTAAGAGGGAAGAATCTACTTAAAAACTGTGTCTTCAACTCGTGCCAAGTAGTGATAGATCCTCTTGGGAGTTCCCCTATCCATAGTGATGCTTCTCCAGTCAAAGAAAATGGGAAAAACTTTAGTCTTAATGCTTCTTGATTAACCTCTAAATATTAAAATTTGTACATATCCTGAGAAAATTTGTAAGGTACATGTTTGCGTCATCCTTAGAAGCTCTGAAAAACACACCCTTCAGATTCAACAATTGAATTATAGCACTAGTAATATCAAACATCACATTGAGGGATAAAGGAGGAGGAACAATGACTCCAAACTCCATAGGCTCAACATAACCCAGATATTATTCATCCTATTCATATGGGTCTAAGTGTTGATATGTTGGAATAAATAGAGCCCTGTCTCTCTGAACTCGATGATCAACAACTTGTCTCAGTCATACCAGTCCTTCTTATTGAGATACTACCACATCTGCAGCAAGTCTGGCTTCTTCTGATTCTTTATGTTCTTTCTCCAATAATTGTTGTGTCTGTAAGTCTACAATATTCTACGGATATAATGGCGCATATGGGAGTGCCGCATTTGGGTCCACCGGTGGGGGATCTTAAACCCCTTTACGAACTTGCCCTGATATTTTTCTTGGTGTTTGAAGGATTCTCTTTGGTTCTAGATTAAAAGGGAGTAAGGTATTGCCTACACTCCTCGTACTTGGCATACACTAACATATACCAAAGGAAAAATGGAAAATAAAAATCTGTGAACTTCACCAATTCAATTCACCACTTAAACTGTCTTCCCCAGCAATGACGCAAAAATTTGATATCACCCAAAATTATACCTCAACTAGAAGTATGATGCGGTCGATTGTAAATATAATTACCATCGATCCTATTGGGAAAATGTGAACAATTACTTTCCTTGATGTAATCCATGAGCAGTGTAGGAAAGTAAATGGGGGGATTTTGTTATCAATTGCAAATAGTAACCAATTCTTGAGTGCTTTTGAGTTGTAATCAATCTAAGACGAATGCAAGTCCTATGTTTCCCCTAGATTCTTAACTCCATAACTTTCTCATGATCAACCCAACTATTCCGTATGAAAAGCCTACAAGATAAGTATTATCAATTGCCGGATAAGCTAAAAGATAAATTTCACACTGTACTTGGTTATAGTCTCAAGGTGTTGCCTTGTTGCCCTTTGCTACGACCTCAATTACACTTGTCTGGGTAGGATCAATTGATAAGATGGAATGCTTGGTTATCACATCCCAAATCATTATCTTAATATTTTTTTTCCTAATTGCAAGCTTCTTGGTTATGAGTGGATGCGAATACAGGTGTTCTCAAGCGTCTGCAGCTGCTAGGAGTTTAATTATTGTGAAGGAGAAACAATATACATGTAAAACCCTACAATAATTAAGTCTCACACTTTCTCTACGTAGTTAATCTGCCAGGGTTCCCACAACCCTAGATAAGGAGATTAACCGCTTATGTTTGCGCAAGGAACCATGATCATCAATGAAGAACACATATAATCAATTGCACAAGAATAATATGAATAAACTCCAAAGTCTTTAATTGAATAAAACCCTAAAATCTCAAGAATAATTGTAAAAATTTGTAAAAGAACGTTCAAGAGTGTAACCTGATGAAAGATAAACCTTAAGGTATTTATAGTATCTCAAAATTACATAATAATCCTATTAAAAATGGGAAAGGTAAAGTTAAGTCGGCAGTCAATACGACTTAGTTTTCACTTGTATCCTCAGCTTACGAGTCGTACCCTGCCCTATCGTATTCGTTCCAGTGTCTAATCTTCCCTAGGCTTCATCTCTATTCAGCATACGACATATCTGTACGAGTCGTACCTGAGTGTACGACTCGTGTCCTTAACTTGTATCCACCTGGGAATTTAGTCTTTTCAAGTCTTGAACACTGGTTTATATACGACATCTCTATACGAGTATTACTTAGTCTTCCAACTCATATACTCTTGACACTTCAACTTTTTAATAGTAGTTTTGATTCTGTTATGCTCACAACTTCAGCATACAACTCATATCCTTTCTTACGGCTTGGATGCTTGAGACGTATCTTCTTCATACTTGGCTTCTTGATTTGGCTTTTGGTTTTGTTTTTTATTCGATTTAGCATACAAGTCGTATCTAATGCTTATGACTTAGGTGCTGACTCGTACACTAATCAAAGTTGGTATTTTTCAAGTCTTTTTCTTCTCTTTTTGTTCAAATACTGTTGTAGACCTGTTTTACCTGAAATTCACACCAAAGTGCATTATATCCAACAAAACACCCTAAGTTCACACATAAATTCGTGATTTTAAGCATCATAAGTATCATGTTTCCACACCACATCACCACTCAATCTACCTTTGCACTATAAGGATTTGTGTATGATCACAGTTATGGAAGTGGATGAGTGTGGAGTAGAGGATGGAAAACCACCAATGACCTCTCTAGACTAACTCATTGAGTTTCCCAAGACACTACTTAAGCCCGAAATTTAGAAACTGAAAGAAGCGGATGAAGGAATATGGATTAAGAGTAGTGATGTGGGTTATGCCGCAACCCTAAATCAAGCACTGCTTGGGAGACAACTCAAGTTAAGATAGGTATTTTACTTCAGTATTTTTTTATATTTTTTTTGAGTCTCAAGTTAATGGAAAGTTTTAGTACTGGAAATATAAGCTAAGGAGCAGACTGGGTGTGAGGTCCACCCAACCTCATTGATTATAAATTGGCTACTAGCTAGGCCTAGAGGATCCAGAAAATATTTCTATCTTTTCTTTTGAGTTATACTTTAGGGATAAAATGTGTTCTTAAGTGTAGGGTGAGGAATCTTCCCATGATTTAGGTGAAATGCTGCTATAGGGTTTGTTTTCATTTGTTTTGTTAATTTTTGACTAAATTTAAAAAAATTACAAAAATATTTTCCCTTTGTTAGTTTTTAGTTTTTGGATTTTGTTTGTATCAATCTAGTAGGGGAACACTTAATCTACCCCTTGATTTTTCTTTTTTGATCTTTCTTAAGGTCGCCTTTTTAACCCAGTATCCCTTTTTTATTTTTAGGAGTAAATTTTAAAATTTTTGTGTTAGGAATAAGTGGGATGTTCTTTGTAGTTGTTATGTGTGATTATATAATGTAAGTGGTTTGGAATGTGAAAGCATGTTGATTATATTGAATGACTACTTTTGAGACTCTTAGGCTCTTTTATATGACTTTGTGCGATAATTCTGAATTTGTGCTATTGCTTGGTTGAGAATATATAATGGTCCTACTTGATTTGCACATGTTACATGTGTGATGTAAGGTCTTTTTTTGTATTCCTTGTTGCATCTTGTTGTCTAGAACTTTCCTGGTGTGTGTACAAAGCAAAACAAAGAATGTGGATTTGGGAGATGATATAGGAATTTCTTTGATATCCATGCTTCATACCCCCTCTATCTATCCTTGTTACATGATCTTTGTTAGCTCCGTTGAGCCTTTAGACTATATTATTTGGTAGCCTCATATGTAGTCAATTCCCTTTCTTTGATTGACCATAAATTGATCCAAAGCTCCTAACACTTTAGTTGAAAAATTAATCAGGTTAAGGAGTGTAAAATTTAAGAAGAAAAGAGGTGAAAGTGAAGCCCCAAAAGTGTATCTATTGGTGTGAAAAAGTTAAAGTGTTGTAGTTAAGAGTGATGTCATGAAAAGAAAGAAAATTATGCAAAATTGAATCATGTATGATAAAGAATACTCTCTACTTTGTATATGCAAATTATCTTAAAGAGATGGGTCAAAACAAAAGAGATGTATGAAGGTAGAGGTGGTGAAATTTTGGTTGTTTAGAAAAGAGTTCAATGTTTAATGTGATGTATTAAAGAGCTTAGGAAAGATAGTCACTATTATTATCTAGAATAGTTCCTACCCGTCCTTTAGCCTACATTACATCCCTTAAAGTCTTAATATTAAGCCTTAATATTCTGATATTAGTAGAGTACTACACTAAAGTCAAGCCTATAGTACATCTTGTGTGACATGAGAATTCTTTGTAAGAGTAAGCGTAATTTGATTCTTATACCCATCCTTGTGATAAATTGCATCTCTGTGAGTGAATATAGGTAACTTTTAGTGGTGAAGGGGCATGTTTGATGATAGTTAGGTGACTTATATGATCTCTTTTATTGAGTAATATGCATGAGTTTTCCAACTTGGTGGAATCAATTCTTGAGGTTAGGATGTTTTGGAGTAGTGTTCATAAGTTTCAATTGTATATAACATGCTTTTTGTGGAACTTGCTATGCGTGTAGTAATTATAGTGATAGATTGAGTATCTTACTTGTAGTAGTAATATTGGAATCTTCCTTATATTTTGCTTAATGTAAAGGGTTGTTCAAGGACGAACAAGTCCTTAAGTTTGGGGTGAAGATTTTAGGTGTATTTATGCACCTAAGTGTTATAGTCTATGCTCGTTTATCCTTATATTGAGGACTTCTTGTGTGTATAGTAAGGTTATATTCATATAATTGAGCTTCCATGTGTTAAAATACTTGATTAAAATGTTTAAGGTGTATTTCACACAAGTTTATAATCAATTTGGTCACTTTGAGTTTAGATGAGAAAACTAATGTTACTAGCTTGAGCTATGTGTTGTCCTAATTTATTTCGATGGATTATAGTGTGTGTAATGGGTTGATAATGGTATATTTGAGCATATATTTATTAAATTATTTGTTTATAAAGTTTAATGTGTGTTCAAAACATATTTGGAACCAAAATTATCACTTAGAGTTTTGACGAGGGAACTAGTGTTACTAGCTTGAGCTATGTGTTGTTCTAGTGTAACTCGATGGATTCTATTGTGTTGTGTGAACTAATTAGTCTTTTTTTATGTTATAGGATACCATGTATGATGTTAATATAATTTTTTGAAAGCTAAAAAATCTGTAATTGAAGTGAAAAGACACCCAAGAAACGAGGCAATCAAAGGCAAAAAGAAGGAGTTCAAGATGTCGAAATCGGATGTTTCTGAGCACATGGGCGTGTTATATCCTTGGAACTCAGAGATAAGGGAATTACACACACTTCAAAAAAATAATTGTACAAAATAGTGTGTGTCTTCATTAAGGATTTGCCATGCCCCAAAACTTCGGAGCAACATTAGCGTGGCATGCCCATGGTCACAAAATTGACAACTTTTGTCCTAGTATAAATAGAACACGTCTATCTTGTTGTACACACATTGGAAGACTTTTGGGGCTTGAAATATACTCGAGGAAGCTTTAAATAGTGTTCTATTTCTTTGATTTAGTTTAATTTTTGTTTTTATACATGAATTTCTTAATTACAATTCATTGTAAGACCATGAGCGGCTAAACACCCTATTTTATGGTTGAGGCCAAGAACGTGATTGCTTATGCTTTAAATTGAGTTTGTTTAAGATTATTATAATTTTTTGGTTATTCATATATCCTTATTATTACTATTCAATAGATTCACTACCCTTAATATAAACTTATATTTCTATTGTGAACCTGGTAGGAGGAACAATAGACTAGATCGTGGAATATATGGAGTGGAATCTTATACGTTTGAGGGATTGAAGTTAAGATTTGCATTTAGGATAGGAATATACCTAATTCTCCCCATTTGGTTCATATGCGGGGTGAAATATAAATGTATTTTACTTAATTCTAACATCCCCGCTCAATGATGTAGTTGCGAGGCTTAGTTATATAGACGATTAGAGGCTCGGAAGACCATAGTCATGTTATCAACCCTGTGAATCAACAATAAAGGTAATTAACTAAACTAATGAGATTGTATGGATAATTAGGATTGTTATTTGTGACTTGACCCTTGGATTTATCCCCATTATTGTTGCCAACACTTCATGTTATCGCATTATTTACGGTTACTTTTAGTTCCCAAATTTCAAATGTTATTGGTTACATTGACACTTGTTTAATCTTAGTAGTGAAGCTAGAATTGGTTTATTGTTAAACCAAGTCCCCGTGGTATCGATATTTGACTTTTAAAGGACACTTTAATGACCACGTACACTTGCGTATGCGCTAGGACGCAACACAGAACGAAGAATTAGATAGCAAATTCAACAAAATCTAAATTTCATGAATATAAACCATATGATACAAAACTGAAAACAACTCCAACATTTCTTGCCTAAACTATTCATCAATTTACCTAAAATTTCTGAATATACATAAATTTTTCTCTTACATACCACCATATGAATGTAAATTTCTAATTTCTGTTTCGATCTTCCACTACTCAATTATCAGTAGGGCTTGGATTCCTACCTTACCACAAATTGCTTAATCCTTTCAGTAGTGTAGCAAAGAATGTTTTATTCTAAAGCTCACCAACAATTGACCTGTCGTTTAGATTCTCATTAAGACAAGCAAGAACCATATGCTCAAATTCCTCGGAAAACACCCTTTTATTTTGTTTAACAAATTCCATCATTTTTTTTGAGTTTCCTACCCCTCTTGATCAATAGCTTTTCAAGTGACTTTGGAAATTTTTTCTTCTCCCTTATCTTCTTGATTATATAATTCAATTCTACAAGATTCCTCACAGGTAAATTCCCATATGCTAATTCCAGTGATGTTATTCCCTATGGCCAGATAACTAATTTTGGTCCACGATTATCCTTATTTTCACTCCCATAAACCTCTGGTGCAACACTCCAATTGTCACCAAACTGTCACGTTACAAAATAATCCCTAGGCATGACCGACATCCGCTAACACTACCTGTCGGGAGAATCAATCTTCCTTACACTTTACTAGTTAATAATCACCATGATAAGGTATGTGCAATTTCAAATCATCAATAAATAACAAATGATAATTCAATAAATATTCATAATCAAACTATAAATTCAACAATCACTCGAGAACTAATTCTCTATCCTAAATTCCACACTAAGATCATGGAATATATAAAATAGAGTTACATGATTCCAACTTTTGGGCATTCAAACCCAATAAAAAGAAATATAATCTACAAGGCTAAAGCTGAAACAAAAACCTCCACGAACAATGCGAAGGATCACCTCAGCAATAGAATTCTTACGAATGAATCGTCACCCACTAGTTTCACCTTCCATGATGGTATCTGTAGACATGCAAGTAAGGAGTGAGCTATATATAAAATATAACCCAGTAAGATCCCCGACTCGCTACTTTAAGTACACCTGGGACATGCATTAGAAAATACAATAACACCAAGAACGTGAACTTATTGCACACAGGAATTATATCATAATAAGATGACCCATGAGACACAACAATCATTCATCAAGAACTATATATCTCAATATAATTTATACCATGTAGTTATCATAATTTGTAATTAAAGTAATTAACCAACACCAGGAGTTTCGGGAAACATACACAATGCGACAAAAATATCAAGAGTATACACAATACTTGAGGAAGCATACACAATGTCCTATATCAAATTAAGAAGCATACACAATGCTCAAGGAAGCATACACAATGCCCCATTAGACCCAAGAAACATACACAATATTCAAGGAAGCATACACAATGCTCCATTAGAACCAAGAAAAATACACAATATTCAAGGAAACATACACAATTCCCCATTAGAACCAAGAAGTATAAGCAATACTCAAGGAAACATGCACAATGCCCCAATCTCATAGTACACAATCGTACTCAAGGAAATATGCACAATGCACTAATCTCATAGTACACAATCGTATCACATCATGAAATAGTTTATAAAGGGAATTTTAGTATTCTTGAACATAAAGTATATGCAGCTGGCCTTGAAGACCTTGATTCTTCTAAGCATACTGTCATGACCAAACTGAGGCCCTGACCGCGATGGGCATCCCGAACCGTAAAGGCCCGAGAGCCTCCTCAACTTGTAATCATATAGATAATTCATCTATCACAAAAAATGTGAAAGTGAATTGGAAACATGTTCATCTTATTATTTTAACATAATAATACAGAAGGTAAGTTCAGAAAAACCCAAAACCATCTAAAAACAAGTCTGCAAAATCTCTACTAAACTGAAAGAAATAACAATCTGTCTAAAATCGGGACAAGGCCACTAGTTGGACCATGAACTAAAACCAAATCAAAACATCATATGGAACAAGGCCTTCCAAAATAAGGGAGTCTCACCAACTCCAAATGTCTAACAATGATCTACTTCTTAGCGGAACCACAAGACCGAGCCTCAGATCCTGAAATATAGGGGGTCAATATACAAAGGTATTGGTACATAGAACAATCCAAAAATACAATACTGATATACAACATAAGTGAGAGTATTTCATAAAAATATGTCATCATAAAGCATTTGAAAATACATAGACATAATCAGTAGGCTTCAAAACATATATACGAAACTCAACTCGACTCTTTGTCTTACTTTTGAGCTAGGTGGTACTCCCTACAATTTTATAATCCCACGGGCTATATGGTATCCGCCCTTGACTCACCGACCAAGCCCTTAACCCAAGTTTGCCGCAAGGGTTGGATTTTCTGATTTTGATAGGTCAAAGGGAACAGGTCCAGCGTATAATCCCTATCTTGGGACATAATAAAATCCATATCGGCAAAACACAGTGTATAGCATCAAAATCAATCATATCCATCTCCAAAAGATCAACCACAGTATCTCGATGACAAATAGACACCACATAATTTCTACTCTCCTAGCCATAATAAAATCACCAACAGGGGTGGAAATAGAAAAGGGTTTTGGAATATTTTCGGGTTCAAAATCAAAACTAACTGCCATGTAAGGGGTCACATAGGACAAGGTAGACCCGAGTCAAGTAACACATATATATCATAGGAGAAAATCTATAACATACCCATAACAACATCTGGCAAAGCCTCTGCATCCTGGCGGTTAGATAAAGTATATAACCGATTGCGTCCACCTCCAGTAGCGGAAGTGTTACCCTTTGGTGGTGGAGCTATAGAATTTGACTAGGACTTAGAACCTCCAACATTTCCTCTAGATGAAGGACAGTCTCTCTAAAAATGATCTGACTGACCACAAGTATAGCACACCATGCTACCCAACAGACACTTTCCTGGGTGATGCTTACCGCAAGTTCCATATTATGGAAATGACCGATATGGCTGGGCCACACTACCTTGGGACTAAGTACCCTGTATTTTTCAACAACTGTTAGGTTGAGGGTTATAAAACCGTTGATCAATTAAAGGTCTGGTCATCGGGGCACTAGCCGAAGACTAAGCATTGCTCCAAAATTTCTTCTTAGACCACCTCTGGTTTGACCTGCCACCTTGCTGCTGACTAGCATTCTAATCTTCAAACCTTGATCTTTTAGCTTGCTTTTCTTTCTCCCTTACCCCAACCAACTTCTTCTTCTCCTCTTCTACCTGCTGCATATAAATTGATAACCTGGAGAAATCCATGTCCTTGATCAACATTACCCCCTTACATTCTAACACTAAATTATCTGAGAGAACATACACAAACTTTCTCATACAATCCCTCATGTTACCCATCAATTCTGGAGCATAATGGGACAACTAGATGAACTTCAATGTATATTCTTTGACACTCATCTTTCCTTGTTTCAGATTCACAAATTCTTTAGCTTTTGCTTCTCTTAGATCTTGGGAAAAGAAACGATCCATAAAAGCTTCCACAAACTCACCCCACACAGAAGCTTTAGCATCTCTGCCCTTCCAATTTTTCCACTCATTATACCACTAGTTAGCTACATCCTACAACTGATAGGCTTTCAACTCAACTTCTTCAGCCCCATTAGCATGCATGACTCTAAAAATCATCTCCAGTTCATGAATAAACCCTTGGGGTTCTCCTCAATCTTTTTGTCAGTGAAGGTCGGTGGGTTCAGCCTCATAAATTGGACAACCAAAGTAATTTTAGATGAGCCAGACACAGAGCCCACAACTTTAGCTCGATGGTCCTGAGAAGACACAAGCTAAGCAATCATATGGATAGACTGTCAGAATATTTGATACTTTTCTTTGGAAAGTCTGGTACGGTTAACACCGGATCGAGGAGCTCAAGGTGGACTATCTTGGATTGGAGGAACTCTTTGAGTAGCAACAAACTCTAGAGTACAAGATCTGTTACGGGTCTGCATCTCATGATTAGAACGTACATCATCAGCTTGGGTATTCTGTTCGTTGGATCTACGGGGAGGCATGCTCAATCTCTAAAATATTAGAAATCATAAGTTAGGGGCCATTCAGACTCTACAACACGAGATAGAACATGAAGAAAAGAGAGACATTCCAAAATACCTAGTATCTTCCTCCTTATAAGTGTGGTGCGCTACACACCCATAAAAAGGACTCTACTCGACCCGACATCACAAAATTGAAACTACTTATATACATACACGAACATGATTCAATTCCATGAAAACCTCAAGAACAAAATGTTATGCCATCTAAATAGATTCATAATGAATATTCTTTAAAGTGTTATCAAAACCCTTTGTAAATACATGATTTCATAGCTTTAAAACTTTCTAAAAACAAATACACTATGCGCATATAGTTTAGGATAGCCCCACGTACCTTAAGTTTCTTGGCTTGAAGGATTAAACCCTAATCTTAACACTTTCTTGAGAATCTTAAACTTAAAAGGCTTAAATTCTTGTTCTTGGGAAAGAGGGAAGGATTTGTTTGAGAGTAAAATTGAAGAAAATGGGCAATTTATGCCCGAATTGATGATTTTTAATTGGGGTTGGACGAATTGGGTTGAAGGGAAAAGACTCCATTTCCCCTCGGCAATTAAGTTTGCAACTGAAATGTGTTTTAAAGAGCCACTGTAACGCAATGAGGGCCTCATCTCTATAGGCACCGCAACGCGATGCTATCGCGGTGAGGTGCTGCAATCAAAATCCAAACATGACCCAGTCCTCATCCAAGAAATTCAAAACTTCCCCGAAATATGCTCCTTACACCCCTGAACATGAACTAACTCAAAAACCAATCCTCGGGGTCAAAAAGACCAATTTAAAAATCTTTATAGTTAAGAGGCTTAAGATATGACTAAGTCACCAATACTTAGAAAAATTTTCAAGCCTTAAACCCCCTATGCATACAACTAAGAGCTGAATTAAGTTAAGAATAATACAGGGTGTTACACATATGCTCGTCCCAACACATGGATCAGGCAGACAAAACACTTTTTTAAAATAAATTTGAAAATCAAACTCTCAAAGCTTAAAGTCTCACTTACCTTGCTAATCAAAAGTTCCCCAATCTCGTAACGCGTAGAACACCAAGAATGTGAAGTTATTACACACAGGAATTATATCATAATAAGATGACCAACGAGACCCAATAATTATTCATCAGGAACTATATATCTCAATACAATTTATACCATGTACTTATCAAAGTAATTAACCAACCCCAGAAGTTTTGGACAACATACACAATGCGCTAAATTTATCAAGAGTATACATAATACTTGGGAAGCATACACAATATTCCATATCAAATCAAGAAGCATACATAATGCTCAAGGAAGTATATACAATGTCCCATATCAAATCAGGAAACATACACAATGCTCAAGAGAAGCATACAAAATTCCTGTTAGAACCAAGAAGCATACACATTATTCAAGGAAGAATACACAATGCCCCATTAGAACCAAAAAGTATACAAAATACTCACGGAAGCATACACAATGCCCCAATCTCATAGTACACAATCATATCACATCTCTAAATAGTTATAAAGGGAATTTTAGTATTCTTGAACATAAAGTATATGCGGCTGGCCTTGAAGACCATTGATTATTCCAAGCACACACTGGTACCAACACATGAATCAGGCAAAAAAATACTTTTTTTAAAATAAATTTGAAAAGCAAGCACTCAAAGCTTAAAGTCTTACTTACCTTGCTAATGAAAAGTTTCCCAATCACATAACGCGTAGAACACCACTCAAATAACTTCCAATGGCTTCAATCTACTTTGACTACTGGAAACAGTGTTCCAAAGATCCTTGTTTTTGCTTATGAACTCTTTTAAAATTTCCACATTAAGTTTTTCTTTTTCTTCCAAATATAAAGGAACCAAAAAGCCCTATTCTACTCCTTCTATACATGAAAAAAACTGAACAAGGGGGAGGGTTTTGACTTTTGGCTTGCTCACTTTAATTCTCTTAATTAATATTAATAATATAGGGAAAATTACTCATTTATCTCTCATTAAAAAACTGAGTTATTACACAAACATCTTGGGATGTTTCTAGAATCGTAAACAAATGCTTCGAATGCTAATTTACGAGATATTTCCAGAATCATAAACAAATGCTTCAAATGCTAATCTGGTCATTATTTCACCCATAGCATCGTCGAACGTGAACAAAGATATCTCCAGCATTTAAAGTCTTCTTAACCCCTGGATTGGTCTCAATATGAAATGTGTCACATACATCAACAAATACTTCTCTAAGAACAAACACGAATGAAATCCTCTGGAAATATTTGGAAGTTACTAGTGGAGATAATATAATGAAGGGATCCCTCTGACATACATGGTAAAGAAACATAGAATATAATTACAACACCAAAACTTCTGTTGGGTCCAATTACGTTGGGATGGGGAGGATAACCAATGGTATTAGCACCTTGACTTCGAAGCTTACACACTTCATCTGCATGGACGTTTATATTTATGGTCTTCAAAGTGATTAATACATAAGGGAAATATATGTGATCCTCTTGGGAATATTTTCAATAGAGAGCTCTATAAACACGACAACGTCCATAGTAATAAGAACTAATTTCTTTTTGTTGTTCTTCGAGTACACAAAATCTGTATTTTAGCAACACTAATTCAACACAAGTTCAAGAATAAATCAAGATCACTTATGAAGTTGTCCAACACTTTCAATACATGATCAGAATAATCTTTCAAAGAAGTGTGTTTTCAGTTTCTTAAAGAAAATTAGATGAAAGCAGAAAAAGCCAAGTTCTCCAATTTCATGGAGTATCCTTAAGGAAATAATTCCCCTCAAGTACCTGAGGTTGTGGAATTTTCCTCCCATGATAAAATGCCTTAACAACTCGACAGTAGCAGTACCTCAAACGATCAAATTCTCTTCGAACTCACTCAACGGGAGATGATCACACAAAGTTTTTTAGGAGACAAGAAGTGTTTTTATTGCAAAAATTTTTGTTACTAAACCCGTGGAATAATGTAGGTTTATATAGCCATTAAGTGCCTCTTCAGAAAGGAGTCAATGGTTATTCGGAAAGGTGTATCCTTTGAAAAAGCCACGTTTGTCCATTCAAAATATTGCATCTATTTATGAACAATCACAACCATCCGAACTGACACTCTTTTTCCCTAAATAGTGTTTTTTTTTACCCAAAGAGTTGTGTCTCTTCGAAGCAACGTTCAACGTTTATGCATGCATAAGCATTTTAATCTCATCGATTGATCATTTGAAAAATCCAAATACAAAGCCAAGACGAGTGAGCGACAACAACGATGGTGCGAGGCACCTCTTGGTTCTTAACTCACTTACCATGTGGAGTAAGTGTTTCTTAATATAAATACTTGAAAGTTTCATGCGCCTACCTATGTGAGAGAATTAGTAGACTTTCCCATTTTTAGTACACTTTCCATTTTGAGTGTTATCTCAATTTTTCCTTCCACTTGGTGCCTTCCATTTTCCATTCACACTTTTAATCTTGAACCTAACAATCCCCCATATAAATGGGGAATGGCTACTTTTTCGTAAAAATTTACGGACAAGTATGTGATCATCAAGAAAAGACTAATTGCATCTGGATAAGTGGGTTTTCCTTTGAACTTTCCATAGTGAACATGCATCAGATGCACTCGGTCAATCGATAGATTTAATATTTTTAAACCGTTGAGCTCTAATGTACATCTAGAGAACACATGTCACACAACCAGCCTTTTACCATTTATGGTTCTCATAGTTTTGTTCGTTTCAACCATGAACACATCCCGGTCTCATGAGATCTTAGAGAATAGACCTTTACTAAAATTCTCCTTGAAGCGGCTTCCACTTCGCCCTCACATAGGTGATTTCTAAATGTTCAATCCTATAGATTAAACTATTTGGTCAAATCTGCCAAATTTAGATAATCATTAAAAAACTTCACACCATAAGTCTTATCCTTGTTTACTAAACATTATCTACATCATGAGAATGAATTGGGTATATTGACAATGTTGAACCTGTCAGACATAACTTTGTTTGATCTCCTTGAACCTAGCTCATGGGATCTCTAGTCTGCTAGGTAGAGTTACCACTATGCTGACTTGTCCTAGGCTATAAACCCATTCCTTTGGATGTTCTCTCAACTTCTTCTCTAGATAGGCCTTTTGTAAATGGATCCGACACATTATCCTTTGACTTCACATAGTCAACAGTGATAATTCCACTAGAGAGAAGTTCTCTAACAGTAGTATGTCTCCATCTTAAATGATGAGATTTACCATTGTATATTATGCTCCCTACCCTACCTATTGCCGCTTGGCTATCACAGTGTATACATACTGGTGCTACTGGTTTGGGACAATACGGAATATCTTCCAAGAAATTTCAAAGCCATTCTTCTTCTTCACTAGCTTTATCCAATGCGATAAACTCATATTCCATTGTGGAGCGAGCAATACATATTTATTTTGACAATTTCCAAGGGGCTGCTCCACTTATAGTAAATACATAACCACTCATGGATTTTACTTCATTCGATCCATCACTATATCCTTCAAGTACCACCAGATATTTATTATAATGCAAAGCATAGTCTTGAGTGTATTTAAGATAACCCAAAACTCTTTTCATTGCCATCCAATGAGTTTTATTGGGATTACTCGTGTACCGACTCAACTTACTAATAGCACATGCTATGTCTAGCCATGTACAATTCATGATATACATTAGACATCCCAAAACTCTTGCGTTTTCCAAGTGTGAGTCACTTTCGCCCTCATTCTTTTGAAGTGCAAAGCTCACATCCAATGGAGTCTTCGCAATACCAAATTCCAAATACTTGAATTTGTCAAGTACCTTTTCGATGTAATGAGACTGTGACAATGCCAACCCTTGTGGATTTTTATGAATTTTTCTTCCCAAGATCATATCCGCAACTCCAAGGTCTTTCATATCAAACTTTCTCCTAAGCATTTGTTTCATAGCATTTATTTCAGAAATGTCTCTACTGATGATCAACATACCATCTACGTACAAACAAACAATGACCTGGTGATTTGGAGTATTTTTAATGTAAAGACATTTATCACATTCATTTATCTTGAACCCGTTTGCCAACATGGTTTGGTCAAACTTTACATGCCACTATTTAGGTGCTTATTTTAGTCCATAAAGTGACTTAACAAGTTTACACACCTTGTTTTCTTTTCCTGGAACCACAAAATCCTTAGGTTGTTCCATGTAGATTTCATCCTCTAATTCTCCATTTAGGAATTCTATTTTCACATCCATTTGATGGATTTCAATACCATATACCGCCTCCAAGGCAATTAATATCCCAATTGAAGTTATCCTTATTACATGCGAGTATTTATCAAGGTAATCAAGGGCTTCTTATTGTTTAAATCCTTTTACTACAAGTCTTGCCTTGTATTTGTCAATAGTATCATCCACTTTCATTTTCCTTTTGAAGATCCATTTAGAACCTAAAGGTCTATTCCTTGGAGGAAGATCAACCAACTCCCACGTATGGTTTCTTAAGATTGAATCAATATCACTATTGACTGCCTCTTTCCAAAAGAATGAGTCTGACGATGGCATCACTTTTTTAAATGTTTGAGGCTCATTTTCTAAAAGAAATGTTACAAAATTCGATTTAAACTAAGTTGATGTTCTTTGATGTGTACTATGTATTGGATTCTAATCATTATGTACATCCTCACTTGGTTCATCTCGTGGTATTTTAGATACCCATTAGACTGTTCATGTCTAGATTTATATGGATAAATGTGCTCAAAGAATTCAACATTATCTGATTCAATTACCATATTTTTATTGATATCCGAATATTTGAATTGATGAACCAAAAACCAACATGCTTTACTACTTTTATCATATCCCATGAACATGCATTCCACTGTCTTAGGTCTTATTTTCACCCTTTTAGACATAGGAACTTGGACCTTCACTAGACACCCTCTGATACAAGCATGAAGAGCATAAAAGAGTACAAAGCATGTTCAAAGGTTCAAACTGTGAAATTAGCAAGTGTTTGGAGCCTTTTAAAGTCTTGTCAAGTTGAAGGAGGAGAAGGGAACCACTACACTGAAGAGGCGCCTCACTTGAAGGGGAAGAAGGAATTTTTACCCTATAATTTAACACCCAAGAGGCGCCCCATTCCCTTATTAATTAAGGGCATTTTTGACCTTTGTTATGTAATATTATAAATAGACAATTTTACTTCTTTTTTCAGTAGTTTTTGAAGAATATTCAAAGATTACTCTTTAGATTGTAGTTTTAATCTTCTTAGCTTAGAGAAACCAAAATTGGAGTGTTTGAATGCATTTGAAAGGTTCTTCATTTGTGTTGAATATTTGGCAAGAAAGGTGTGATTGAGGGAGTGTGAATTCCTTTGGTTAACCTAAGAATGAAGTGTTATCCATCCATGGTGAAGTGTGTCTAGTTGTTTGATACAAAATTATGTGCTAATCATTAAAGGTGGTTTATGTTTCATTATCTATTTTATATTTATGCAATCTTCTTCTTTATCTCCTTTCTATGTGTTATTTTTCTTTATCTTGTGGCTGCTTATTTTTGTGTCATTAGTCCTTAGATTCAGTTTTATATAGCTTGTAGGCTGTTATTTGGTATCAAAGCCTTGGTTAGGGTTGTTCCTACATCCCTAAATCTTGGTTTTAGTGTCCTTATAAGAAATCTCACAAAAAGAGTCAAATCTAAAAGAAAATCATAAAAAATAGTGTCTAGTTGTGTTGTGTAGTAGATCTGAACCTAAAGACTTAGATCTACATGATTTTACGTTTTTTTGGAAGTTTATTGCGTTAGATTCTTGTTCTCTAACACCTAGGGAGTCTAGATATACACTTGGAAAAAGATTTGGTTGATTTTGAGCTAAGATCTCCATGGATATGGCACTTTGAAGCTTTTAAGCTCTAGATCCGTGTGGTCTTTACATTTTGGACGTTGGTTGTTGTTGGTTTATTGATATTTGAGTTTATCTTGGCCTAAGGAACCTAGATGTAAAATAAAATCCAAATTTGGGGTTCATTTGATAGAGGGTCAAACTTTGGTCAACTCTTGAATATTCAACTTGTTCTTCAATCTTCATCTTATCTTGTTGGAGAAGAATATTCAAAAGGTGCATTTGATCCAAAAAGAAGGAGGAGAGAGGGTGTAATTCGTGTTTGTAAAGGAATATTCCTTGGTATATTCATAGTCATCCAAAAGAAAGAAGAGACAAAGGAATAATCAAAGTACAATTCCAAGTACAATCCAAGTACAAAGGAGGGGGGGACCATTGTTTTTGAATTCATTTGAAGCTCCAAAAAGGCTTTCAAACCTTCAATTTTCCCTCCCAAATGAAATTCTTCTTCTCCAAGGGTGTTCTAGGCCGAGACTTGAAATTTTGGGTTGAAAAAAATTTTGAAAACTCAACATCCAATCATTGAATTCCATGTCATCATAGCTCAACGGCCAAATTGAGTTCTTAGTTAGATTTCTTAGTTTCAAATTTTTGATTCTAGTTTCTTATAAGTTAATTCTATCCCTAATTAGTAAGCTAGTAAGTACCTACTAGTTTGGTAATTAGTTTTGAGTCCGTTTGTTTCGTGTCTTCAATTTTTTGTGCTTTTGTCATTTTAATTTGTAGTAGTTTATGGTTCAAGTCCGTACATCATTTTTATTTGAGTCATATAAAAAAAAATCAATTTTGGGCCAAAGCATTTTCACCCCTCAATTCACTTGCCAAGTATTCAACACTTGTGAGACCAAGCGTGAGGTGAGATCCGAGTGTGAGTGTGGTGAGGTTTTATTGAACTAACATGTTTGTTCGTTTTGTAGGTTTTCCCTTTGCTGTTTTTTTCTTCTTGTTAGGTACAATTGTGATGGAGACCGAAGGTACCACATCCCAACCTTTGGGAAATGATGTTTTGGGAGTCTTGATGGCTCGGTTGGATGCCCTAAGCTGAGAATTGAAGGGTGAAATGGACAATATGAGAGGAGATTTCAATTCTTTGAAGGGTGAGGTAACCACCATTGGTGGAAGGTTTGACAGTATTGAAAGTAGGATGAATTCATGACCACCTACTTCTAATCCCTACCATGTGTCTTCAAGTGTTCAAGACAACAACTCTTCCATGATCGTGACACCCGAAACTCTCCACCAAATGCTTTACCCTCTAAGAGTTCCATAAAACCAGCCACCAAACCATGCCCAAACCTCCCCTAACCAAAACCTACAAAGGCCACTACATCCCTAAATGAACCAAGTCCAACAAGAAGGACTTGGAACTCAAACTCCACCACCAAATCCGAACCTACAAGTGCCAAATCCCATTGACCAAAGACCAACTCCTCCACATAACCAAATACCTCTACAAAATGCTACTTATCCAGTGAAAAATCCCTTATACCAAAGACCTTACCATCCACCATATCCAATGCCACAAATTCAAGTACCAAATAATTAAAGACCAAACCTACCTCCCCAAAGACCCCAAATCCAAAACCCACCTATCCAAATTGAGGACTATAGTAGAGGGGAGATAGAAGGTTATAAGGTTCCTAATGATGACTATTGGTTTGAGAAAGAAGTGAGGGGAAGGTATGATCAAAGAGGACCTTTGGGGAGAATCCGAGGACAAGAGGCAAGGAATGGCCATGGTAATCTTCATGGAAACCGAGACATTGACATTAATTCAATCAAGGTTGGTATTCCAATTTTCAAATGTGAGAGTGATCCGGAGATGTATCTTTCTTGGGAATATTCTTGTGAAAAGCTTTTTCAAGTGAATGACCTTTCCGAAGAGAAGAAAAGTTGTTATGCTATTGCTCACTTTGAAGGATATGCCAACACTTGGTGGGATTACACAAAGCGGTTTGGTAATGTGTTGATTGGTGGCCAACTACCTCCTTGGGAGGAGTTGAAGAGACTTATGAGAGAGAGGTATGTTCCAGAACACTATAGACATGAGCTTCTTGCCAAACTCTACAACTTGAGGCAAGGAAGAAAGATTTTTTCCAATAACTCATCTTGAAACTTGATCATAGAGGTGAATAAGTCCATCATGACATCATTCGATTCATGGTGGGGTTGAAAAAAGAAATATCTTCTAGTATGACTCATCATAAGTTTAAAACCGTAGTTAAAGTCTTCCAAGCGGCTATGGAAATTGAGAAAGAGAACAAGGAAAGATACAAGCCAAAAGCTCCCTACACCTTCTTGGATTGGTCCAAAGAAAAGGGCATGGTCTCGGCATCCATGGCTCCTCCTCAAGTCATGACCAAGGCTGCCCAACAACATTCTCCAAAGCTTGAAGGTAAACTAACTTCTACTTCTCATTATAAGGTTCTACAATGTTTCAAGTGTCAAGGTTGGGGTCATAGGGAAAGTGAGTGTCCTACCCGACGTAATGTGTAATGCCCCGAGTCTGTACCCCGGACGTTACACGGTGCTAACAATCCCTAAGAACCACTAGCTAACCTATGATTGGTATCTACTGTGAGAACTGAATAATAGTAATACTGTAATCATAATATAACTGTGATAAATGTGGAAAACTGCCATAAGGTCCAAATCTGGAAAACAATACTATATACTGAAATATAACTGTCTGAAAATACTCTAGGCTGAAAAGCCTCTAAACTGTCTGAACTGTGGAGTTGATGGGACAAGTCCCCAACTAACTCCGACTAGTGATACTAATACTGAAATAAACTATGTCCTCAAATTATGAGGACTAACCACTGACTCTGACTGCTAAAAATATGATTTGCTAAGGGTGCTCTGGAGCTCGTGCATCTGAACCTATGATATAAGACATCATAGCGCAAAAAGCATGTATTAGTACTTTGAATGTACTGGTATGCTCAGTGAGGTTGGCTGAATGCATGGGTTCATATGCATGAACAATACTAACTGAATAACATGAGTAAAACTGAGTGAGAGTACATGCATGAACACGTAAATGGTACTGAGATCATGATAACACTGAACACTGAGATTAATGCTGAATTACTGATTAACTGAGTTTACTGATACTATATTACTGATGTTTGTTTGACTATATCTGACAGTCCTGATTCTTGTAGAACTATATTGAGTTTCGTACTGAACTGAGTGACTATGTCTGATAGTTTTGAATCTGTAGAACTGAACTAAGTTCTATACTGAAACTGAATCTAAAACTAAAACTGTGGGAGGTAATCATCTAACAGACATGCCTCTTTTCTGAATAGACTTGGGGTCCAACCTATAACCCTAGTTGGAAGGGTGTCAGTATCGTGCCACGGGTAAAGACATTAAAAAAGTACCCTCATCTGGCAGGTACTCTAATGAGAATGGTGGAACCCTCAACTGATAGGTTAAAACACCTCATCAATCCTCATCTGGAAGGTTTGATATCTCAACCTACGCTGGATACGTAGTTCTGAAACACAAGAATTGCTTCTAAGGATCATACCCTCTACTGGCGAGTGAGTCCCCATCCTTGGGTTCACTCGGTGCTGAATCCTACTCCTAACTAAATAGACACTGAACTGATTTCTAAACTGTACTAGGCTGGACTGAACTATTACTGATCATACTATTTAACTAAACTGAGCTGAGTTTATTGAGTTCCGTGGACTGACAGAAACTACTGAATTCTTGTTAGCTGACTGAGTTTACTAAGATCTATATTGAATACTGAATCTATCGAGTTTTTCCTGAGTTCTGTAACTGACTGTGAGTACTACTAGTTATACGTGACTGATACTGTCTTGTGACTAACCATGGCTCTAAGTAAACAACTAAATTGTTGGGTGCAAGTACCCCCAAGACTCGAAAGCATAAATTAAGAGACATGGCACAAACTTGAAACATGTAAACTAAGTACTTGATCATCATTCATTCATTTGGGGCATTTTAACAAACACTTGCATAATACACTTGCACATAAGCTAACTTGACATAATTTCTTTCTCTTACTAGTTCACATGAGCAATTTATCAAGCACTTGGTGAGTATAACAAATGCACATAACTTTGAACAATAAGTGAGCATCATGATTGAATTCCAAATTTCACAATTCAAGAGTTTAACATGGATTTACACATATTACAATCAATTCCACATGAAACATGTAATAAAAAATGAATTAGGAACCAAATCCAAACAAAAATCATGAATACACTCTAATTCCAACCATGGAAATCATAAAATCCACTACTTGAAGCTTCAAAAGAGATTTGTGGACTCCAAAGGTGGAAGGAACCCTTGGATGAACACTTCACATACCTTCGTTAAGGAATTTCTATAAGTTAATGGTGGAACCTTGAGTTCTTGATTTGAAATTGAAGCTTCTAGGGTTTTGTTCTTGAGCAAATTTGAGAAAACATGAGTTTATTTGCTCCCTAAAGTGATTAATTTCGTGTTTTGTTGGTTGAAGGTTTAGGAAAAAAACCTAAATACCCCCAAGGATGCAGTCTTTTAATGACTAAAAAACTGTACCATCGACGCGCAGACCGACATGCCACATCGTTGGAATTAATGCGATATCTAATGCGTCGCGTCGAGTTTGCATCGACTCACTGGAAATTGACACGGGGAGCTGGGGAAAAAAATTATCAGCGTGATAGTCGATGTGGCGCGCCAATATCGCATTGATCCAGTATTTTAGGATTCCAAATAAGCTTCAAACAAAGTCTGAAACTTGTTCGGAAACACCTACGGACATTCCTGATCATGAGTTAACCTAAATATCAACATTTAAGGGGCGCATAGGCCATGAAATAAGATTGCCAACTCTCGAAGGCTAGAATGACACTAAGTCTGAATACTTAGCTAGAATACTCTAAGTTTGGGACCCCTTGGCAAGCTTAAAGGACTGAATTAAGCTAAGGATTTTGTGGGATCTTACATTATCTCGCCCTTGGGAACATTCATCCTTGAATGAGACTGTTGAGACTGAGAATACTGAGAGACTGGACTTAGACACTAGGCATGCACAACTGATGCATGGTTTCATGACTGAGATTACTGCTTCACTGAATTATCATACTGAACATGGATATCTGATGCATGGATACATGACTGAACTGACTTATGAATGTATAACTGAACATGCAATGGTAACTAATAACAAGTTTTGTAACTGAAATCTGGACATGAAAATGAATAAGCTCAAGGAAAACTATTACCTTGGATTGGGTTTGAGTTTGCGGAGAAGAGGTGAGGATACTTGATCCACATGTCTGCTTTTTCTTCCCAAGTAGTTCCCTTAATGAACTGATTCCGCCAAAGAACTTTGACTAGAGTGACTTCTTTTTTCCTCAGTCTACGAATCTGGTAGTTATGGATTTTGACAGGAATCTCTTTATAAGAGAGGTTGTTCTGAATATCTATACCCTCAATAGTGACTACGACTGCTGGGTCACCTATGTATTTCCTTAGCAAGGAGACGTGGAACACTGGATAAACTGAGAAGAGATTTGAAGGTAACTTAAGCTCATAAGCTACCTTTCCAAAATGACCGAGAATTTAGTAAGGACCGACATATCGGGGACTGAGTTTCCCTTTTTTGCCAAACTGCTTCTCTCCTTTAATAGGAGAGATTTTTAAGTACACATAGTCACCAATCTTGAACTCAAAATTCTTTCTGTTCATATCTGCATACGATTTCTATCGACTCTGAGTTGTCTTTAGCCTTTCCCTGATCAACTGAACTTTCTCTAAGGTATCAAATACCGAATCAAGACCTACCACTATGGCCTCACCAACTTCAAAGCAACCAATGTGAGATCTACACCTTCTCTCATAGAGTGCCTCAAACGGAGCCATTTAAATTCTAGAATGATAGTTGTTGTTATATGCAAACTCAATCAAAGGTAAAGGTCACCCTAACTACCTTTGAAATTTATCATGCACGCTCACAGCATATCTTCTAAGGTTTGGATGGTCCTTTCTGCTTGACTATCTATATGAGGATGGAAGGTTGTACTGAGATGAACTCGGGTACCAAGACCCTTTTAGAATGCCTTCCAGAAATGAGAGGTGAACTGAATATCTCTATCTGAGATAATGGACAATGTAACACCGTGCAGTCTGACCAACTCCCTAATATAGAGTTTGGCATAATCCTAGACTGAATATGAGGTATGGACTGGAAGGAAATAAGCTAATTTGGTCATCCTGTCTACATAACCCAAACTGAATCATGCTAACGACGAGTCCTAGGAAAACCTATCACAAAGTCCATGTTCACTTCTTCCCATTTCTAGGTGGGAATACTAAACTCTTGCATGGACCCACTAGGCCTCTGATGCTCAATCTTAACCTGCTGACATGTTGAGCACTTAGCCACAAACTCTGCAAGGTTTCTCTTCAAGCCACTCCATCAATAGATCTCCCACAATTCATGGTACATCTTGGTGGCCCCTGGATGAATAGAGTAACGTGCACCATGTCCTTCTATAAGAATTTGCTGCCTCAAGTCACCCACGTCTGGCATACATAGCTAACCCTGGCAACTCAACACACCATCTCCCCCTAGGGAGAAAACCTCTACCTTTTGATTTTTGACTGATTCCTTCAACTGGACTAGACTGGGACCCTATCCTGCTTTTCCTTTACTTTGGAAACTAGGGATGATTTTGAGCTACTCTACACCCATACACTATCTTCTGCTGAATCGACTAAGAGAATACCTAGTCGGGCTAACTGATGGACTTCCTGGGCTAACTTCTTCTTACTGTCCTCAACTGGGCAACACTACCTATAGATATTCTATTGAGAGTATCAACCACTATATTGCCCTGCCTGGATGGTACAGAACACTCATGTCGTAGTATTTTAACAACTCTAACCATCTTCTCTGATAGAGGTTATGATCTTTCTGAGATAATACATATTGCAGACTCTTTTGATCAGTGAACACATCAACGTGTACACCATATAAATAGTGCCTCCAAATCTTTAAGGCAAACACTACCACTACTAACTCAAGATCATGAGTAGGGTAGTTCTTCTCATAGGGCTTAATTTTTCTAGAGGCATAGGCTATGACCTTACCTCTCTTCATCAACACACAACCCAATTCAACTCTGGAAGTATCACAATACACAACAAAGCCATCGAAACCATTTGGTAAGGTTAAAACCAGAGTTGTAGTGAATCAAGTTTTCAATTTCTGAAAACTCTTCTCACAAGAATCTGACCACTGGAACTTGACTTTCTTTTGAGTCAATCTGTACATAGGGGATGCAATAGACAAAATCCCTTAACAAACCATCGGTAATAGCCGTCCAAACCAAAGAAACTCTTGATATCTAATAGAGAGATGGGTTTGGGCTAGTTTCTCACTGCCTTGGACTTTTGGGAATCTACTCTAATGACATCACCAGAAATGATATGGCTAAGGAAAGCTACTGACCTTAGCCAAAATTTGCATTTATTGAATTTGGCGAATAACCGATGATTTCTGAAAGTATGCAATACTATTCTGAGATGGTCTGCATAATCTTATTCACTACGGGAGTAGACAAGAATGTCATCTATAAAGACTATGACGAACATGTCCAAGTACTGCTTGAACACAGGGTTCATCAAGTCTATGAAGGATGCTGAAGCATTGGTAAGACCAAAGGATATGACTAAGAATTCGAAGTGACCATACCGAGTTCGTAGAGCTATCTTTGGGATGTCACATTATCTGACTTTGAGCTGATGATAGCCTGATCTGAGGTCTATCTTAGAAAAGTAACTGGCACCCTAAATCTAGTCAAATAAGTCATCGATTCTGGGAAGTGGATACTTGTTTTTGATCATGACTTTATTTAACTGATGGTAGGCAATACACATTCTAAGAGAACTATCTTTCTTACACACGAATAGAATTGGTGCACCCCACGAGGACACACTGGGTCTGATGAATCCCTTATCTAAGATATCTTTTAACTATTCCTTTATTTCTCTGAGTTCTACAGGTGCCATTCTGTATGGCAAAATAGATATGGGCTGAGTATCTGAAAGGAGATCAATTTCGAAATCAATTTCCCTTTCGGGAGGAACTCCTGGAAGATCTTTGGGAAACACATTTGGGAATTCACATGCTACTGATACTAATTCAAGAGT
The DNA here is from genome assembly GCA_030864215.1 of Capsicum pubescens. Classification (NCBI taxonomy): domain Eukaryota; kingdom Viridiplantae; phylum Streptophyta; class Magnoliopsida; order Solanales; family Solanaceae; genus Capsicum; species Capsicum pubescens. The sequence goes on from CM061541.1 coordinate 43,924,277, forward strand.
AGGGGTTTCTGAACTAGATCCTAGACTCGGACAAGATGGTAGACACATCCCTTAGATATTATTTTTCTAGCCCAAAGGTAAGATACAAGCTGACTTCTGAGTGCTGAAGTACTACCTCTCCACTCTAGGGAGGGTTCATTTGGAAATTGAAAATGGACTGTTCTATTTCTACAGTCGACTGAGGCATAGCAGGAATGAAGCTAATCCATTCCAAGAATGACATCAAAATCAGTCATCTCTAACTCGACTAAGTCTGCTGACGTGACTTTCTGAGATACCATAATCGGACAGTTCCTGTATACCCACTAGGCTATGATGGATTCACTCACTGGGGTGGAGACTGAGAAAGGCTCTACTATAATTTTGGGACTGACTCTAAAATCAACTGCTATATAAGGAGTAACAAAGGACAAGGAAGCTCCTAGATCTAGCAAAGTGTAAACATGCAAATGATAAACTTGTAACGTACCAGTGACCATATCAGGAGAACTTTCCTGATCTTGTCAGGACTGAAGATCATAAAGTTTGTTTGGGCGCTGCCTACTGGTGGCACTGGATGGGTCACCCTACTAATTCGGGCGACCGAACTGAGCTGGAGGACGGTTACACAGACCCTGGGAACCTTACTGGGGATAATCTATGACTCTGTGGCTTAGCTTGCGATATCCAAAACATACATCACTTCTTTCCCTACAGGTACCCTGATGGTTTCTACTATACTGCTGGCAAAGAGAATTTGTTTGGGTACTGTTGACACTGCCCTGAGGCTTGGGGCCTAATGACCTATCTCTATTTCTGTCTCTAAATTTTGGCATGGGAGCACTGGCTAAGGACAGAGCTAGAATTGAGGATTTTGGGCGGAACTAGGAACGATTCCCACCCTCTGACTTAGGTTGGGCAAAGCTGAAACTACCTATTCTAGCTCTCTTGTTCTGCTTTTCTCTCTCCTTATTCTTCTTCTCTTCTATCTGTTGTGCATGGACCATCAACCTTGACAAGTACATCTCACTAATCAGCATTGTAGTTCTGCACTCTTTAACCATACTATCATTCACTCCGGACATAAACTTGCGCATCTTAGACCTGTTATCTGCTACCACATGAGGAACATATTTGGATAATTGAGTAAACTTTAGAGAATACTCTTTCACCGTCATGTTGCCCTACTTCAGATTGATAAATTCCAAAACCTTTGCTTCCCGCAACTCCTACGGGTAGAACCTATCTAGAAAAACAATAGCAAACTACTCCCATTCTATGGACCTTGCATCTTTGGGTCTCTCTTCTTTCCACTATTTAAACCATGAGTGAGCCATATCCTATAGCTGGTATGCAACTAATTCAGCACTTTCACTAGTTGTCACCCCCATAATATCAGTAACTTTATGCACCTGGTCAAGAAATTCGTGAGGGTCCTCCTAACTTAGACACGGTAAAAGATGGAGGGTTTATTCGGGTGAAATCCTAAATCCTGGCAGTAGCAGTATTGGCCACTGATTAGCCGAAACAATAGCTGGACGCTCATTCTGGGATTCGAAAGCATGGAATAGGGTGGGAAAAGTTGTTCTTAACTCAACGTAGGAGATATGTTCATCCAGAGGGTTTGTCTGGATAGGTTGGGGTTCTGGCTGGTCTTCTGTTCCTCTTTCCTTAGATCTTTTGGGAGGCATGATCTGTAAATAGAAGAGAACTTCAATTATATAGAGAGTGTAACTGGAGATCATGCCCACTCGCACGATATGAATACTGAAAGAAGGAAAACTATTCCTAAAACATCTCGCAGCCACCTGTCCATAAGTGTGGCACGCAACACACCCATGCACAAGACTCTACTAGATACAACTTTCAGACTTCCTAGGACTCTATTGAACCTTAGGCTCTGATACCAAGTTTGTAACGCCCCGAGTCTGTACCCCGGACGTTACACGATGCTAACAATCCTGAAGGACCACTAGCTAACCCATGACTGATACCTGCTATGAGCACTAAATTATAGTAATATTGTAATCATAATATAACTATGATAAATGCGAAAAACTTCCATATGGTCCAAATCTGGAAAACAATAATGTATGCTGAAATATGAATACTGAAATACAACTGTCTAAAAATACTCTAGTCTGAAAAGCCTCTAAACTATCTGAACTGTGGAGATGATAGGATAAGTCCCCAACTAAATCTGACTAGTGATACTGATACTAAAATACTGAAATAAACCATATCCTCAAACTATGAGGACTCACTACTGACTCTGACTGTTGAAAATCTTATCTGCTAAGGGTGCTCTGGAGCTCGTGCGTCTAAACCTATGATATAAGATATCATAGCGCAAAAAGCATGCGTTAGTACTTTGAATGTACTGGTATGCTCAGTGAGGTAGGCTAAATGTATGAGTTCATATGCATGAACAATACTAACTTAAAAACATGAGTAAGACTGAATGAGGGTACATGCATGAACACGTAAATGATACTGAGATCATGATAACACTAAATACTGAGACTGAATGTTGAATTACTGATTAACTGAGTTTATTGATACTATATTACTAATGTTTGTTTGACTGTATCTCAACCTATGCTGGCTACGTAGTTTTGGAACAAAAGGATTGCTTCCAAGGATCACACCCTCTACTGGCAGGTGAGTCCCCATCCTTAGGTTCACTCGGTGCTGAATCCTACTCTCAACAGAATAGACACTAAACTGATTTCTTAACTGTACTAGGATGGACTGAACTATTACTGATCATACTTTTTAACTGAACTGAACTGAGTTTATTGAGTTTCGTGGACTGATGGAAACTACTGAATTTTTGTTAGCTGACTGAGTTTACTGAGATCTGAACTAAATACTAAATCTTTTGAGGTTTTCCCTTGTTCTGCAATTGACTGTGAGTACTACTGATTATACGTGACTGATATTGTCTTATGACTGACCATGGCTCTAAGTAAACAACTAAATTTTTGGGTACAAGTACCCCCAGGACTTGAAAGCATAAATTAAGAGACATGGCACAAACTTGAAACATGTAAACTAAGTACTTGATTATCATTCATTCATTTGGGGAATTTTAACAAACACTTGTATAATACACTTGCACATAAGCTAACTTGACATGATTTCTTTCTCTTACTAGTTCACATGAGCAATTTAACAAGCTCTTGGTGAGTATAACAAATACACATAACTTTGAACAACAAGTGAGCATCATGATTGAATTCCAAATTTCATAATTCAAGAGCTTAACATGGATTTACACACATGAAAATCAATTCCATATAAAACATGTAATAAAACATGAATTAGGAACCAAATCCAAACAAAAATCATGAATATACTCTAATTCCGACCATGGAAATCATAAAATCCACTACTTGAAGTTTCAAAAGAGATTTGTGGACTCCAAGGGTGGAAGGAACCCTTGTATGAACACTTCACATACCTTAGTTAGGGAATTTCTGAAAGTTAATAGTGGAATCTTGAGTTCTTGATTTGAAATTGAAGCTTCTAGGGTTTTGTTCTTGAGCAAATTTGAGAAAGAATGAGTTTATTTGCTCCCTAAAGTGATTAATTTCGTGTTTTGGGGGCTTAAGGTTGAGGGAAAAAGACCTACATACCCCCAAGAATACGGTCTTTTAATGACTAAAAAATTGTAACATCGACGCACAGACCGACGCACTGCATCATTGGCATCGACGCGATAGCCAACACATCATATAGAGTCCACATCGACTCACTAGAATCTAACACAGGGAGCTGGGGAAAATACTTATCAACGCGATAGTGATACGGTACGCCAAGATCACGTTGATCCACTATTTTAGGATTCCAAAGGAGCTTCAAACGAAGTCCAAAAAAATCTGAAACTTGTCTGGAAACACCTACGGACAGTCCTGATCATGAATCAACCTAAATATCAACACTTAAGGGGCGTAAAGGCCATGAAATAAGATCTCCAACTCTCAAAGGATAGAATGACACTAAGTCTGAATACTTAGCTAGAATACTCTAAGTCTGGGACCCCTTGGCAAGCTTAAAAGACTGAATTAAGCTAAGGATTTTGCGGGGTCTTACATAATGTGATCCTAAAGAAGGGGAAGTTATATTATCTTGGTGAATAAGTGGAGTTGGAAACCGAGGGGAATGAAGATAACTCTCAAGATGGAGAGTTCATAGAACCCAAAACTCAAGAAGAGGGAAGTGAGGAAGATATGTTGCCTTGTGAAGGAGAATGTTATGTGCCCAGTTATGTGGTTAGGAGAGCTTTATTTAGTAAGGTCTTGGATGATCAAAAAGAGAACCTCTTTCATACCAAGTGACTTATTAAAGGAAGTGTGAGTTTAATGATCATAAATAGTGGGAATTGTATTAATATTGCTAGTGTCACCTTGGTTGACCACTTGAAACTATCCACTATCCCTCACCAGAATCCATACAAGCTTTAATAGTTAAACTAGTTTGGTGAATTGAAGGTCAAACAACAATGTGTGATTAGATTCAAGATAGGGAATTATCATGATAAAGTATTATGTGATGTAATCCCTATGCAAGCATGTCACATATTGTTGGAAAGGCCTTGGCAATTTGATAGGCACACTATACATGATGAAAGGTCTAAAAGGTACACCTTTGGGCATGGTGGCTGAAAGTTCACTCTTCTCCCTCTTCCACCATCTAGTGTGAATGAAATCCAAGAGGAAACCAAGAAGTTGGATGAGAAAAGAAAGAAGAAAAGGGAAAGGGAGATCTCAGATTGTGAAATTGGAAGGGGAAAAACAAATTTGATTATGGGACTTTCCCACAAATGTACCTTGTCACTCCCTAACCCAAAAGCTAATATTTTTCCTAGATTTGATCTTTCTTATTTGTAGGTTCAAGCTCAAAAGTTGTCAAAGAAGGATCAACAAGGGGTTTCACATAAAAATGACCTCAAGACACCCTTGGCTGAGAGCTTCAATATAGTGAACTGTCCTAGTCCAAACTGAGGTGGTGTTGCTACACCTTACATTCCCTTGAGTATAAATTAATGTCATGTGATTCCTTATGAAGTGGTCTCGGATTATCTTGATATAGATGTGCATGTTTCTTCCCTTGTTAGATCTCTTGATGTGTTTAATGAACTATGTGCTCCTAAGGTTAGCTTACTACTTGAACATGAGAAGAGTATGATTTAGAACTTTCAAGTTAGTATAGACGCCTTTAATGTATTTCTTAATGATGAATATGGTCCTTTGAATTTTTTTGATGAAGACCTTGATGGTAGAATGCTTCATAGTGATCATGTTCATAGAGATGTGGTGAGTGATAGGATATGTGTTGTTAAGGGAACCTTCTTAAGCCATAGATGTCAAATTTTTAATGTTTGTCTTTCCTTGAAAACAAGTGGCATTTGTGTTAGTTTTGGATTGTATCCTTCACTCATTGATGTTTGTATTAGTTGTGTCCTTTGTGATTCTAGTGGTCGGTGTTTCTTACTCATAACAAAGGATGGTTGGTTGTATTCTAAGAGTGTACCCCCTTGGCATATTTACCTAATTTGTGGTACTAATGCTAACCCTTCTATCATGAGGATTGTGTATTTGTTTTCCCTCTCTTTGATTTTGCAAGGCGCGAATTTGAGGAAAAATTCCTTTCAAGATGGAGAGGATGATACAAGCATGAAGAGCATAAAAAAGTACAAGGCATGGTCAAAGGTTCAAACTATGGAATTGGCAAGTGTTTGGAGCTTTTTAAAGTCTTGTCAAGTTAAAGGAGGAGAAGAGAACCACTACACTCAAGAGGCACCTCACTTGAAGGGCAAGAAGGACTTTTCACCCTATAATTTAACACCCAAGAGATGCTCCATTCCCTTATTCATTAAGGGCATTTTTGACCTTTGTTATGTAATAGTACAAATAGACAATTTTACTTTTCTTTTCAGTAGTTTTGTAGAATATTAAAATATTACTCTCTAGATTGTAGTTTTAGTCTTCTTAGCTTAGAGAAACTGAAATTGGAGTGTTTGAAAGTATTTGAAGGGTTCTTCATTTATGTTGAACATTTGGCAAGAAAGGTGTGATTGAGGGAGTGTGAATTCCTTTGGTTCACCTAAGAATGAAGTGTTATCCATCCATGATGAAGCGTGTCTATTTGTTTGATACACAATTTGGTGCTAATCATTAAAGGTGGTTTATGTTTCATTATCTATTTTACATTTATGCAATCTTCTGCTTTATCTTCTTTCTATGTGTTGTTTTTCTTTGTCTTGTGGTTGCATATTTTTGTGTCATTAGTCCTTAGATTCGATTTTAGATAGCTTATAGGCTATCACCCCACACTTTGAAATATTTTAAGTTGGGTTTCCTTCCTTTCCATTTTTCATATAGAATTGATGTGTCTTACTATAGGGCACTCTATTGAGTATTCGGTTAGTCGTAAGGATACATTCCCCCATAAGTTTTATGGTAAACCTATACTTATTAGTAAGGCATTCATCATTTCCTTCAAAGTTTGGTTTTTTCTTTCTACAATTCCATTAGATTGAGGTGAATACGGGGTCGTAGTTTGATGGACAATTCCATTCTCTACTCATATTTCCAAAAAGGGAGATTCATATTCTTCGCTCCTATCATTTCTTATAGTTTTGATCTTTTTCTCTAACTGATTTTCAACTTCTGTTTTGTATTGCCTAAATGCATCTATTGATTTATCCTTACTGTTAGCAAATAAACATAACAATATCTAGTGCAATCGTCAATAAAAATTATAAAATACTTTTCCCACCACGAGATGTTGTTGACTTCATATCACAAATGTCAGTGTGGATTAAGTCTAAGGTATTGGAATACCTTTCAACGGACTTATACGGATGCTTAACATACTTTAATTTCACACACGTTTGACATTTTGATTTATTACATTCAAAGTTTGGCAAAACTTCTAAGTTAATCAGTTTTTGCAAAGTTTTATAATTGACATGTCCTAATCGTTCATGCCATAAATCATTAGACTCAAGGAAGTATGAAGAAATTGAACTTTTATTGATTTCAACATTCATTACATTCATTTTGAATAGGCCCTCGGTGAGGTAGCCTTTTTCTACGTACACTTCTTCTTTACTAAGTACAATTTTTCTGAAAACAAATATACATTTGAATCCATTTTTATCAAGAAGTGATACAAAAATCAAGTTCTTCCATAACTCTAGTACATACATGACATTGTTCAAAGTCAACACTTTGCCTGAAGTAATTTTCAAGCATATTTTTTCTGTTCCTTTAACTTTTGCAGTTGCGGAGTTAGCCATGTAAATCTTCTCTTTGCCTTGAGCTGGAGCAAACATAGAAAACAACTCCTTATTTGCACAAATATCGCGGGTGGCACCAGAATCCATCCACCATTATTAAGGATTTCCCACCAAGTTGAATTCAGACAACATGACACACAAATAGTCCATTTCTTTCTTGGATTTAGCTATATTTGCATGGTCCTTCTTTTTACCTTTCTTTGGGGCACGACAATCTGTTGACTTGTGTACAATTTTGCCACAATTGAAGCATTTTTTCTTGAATTTCTTCTTAGGTTGATTGCTTTTCTATCCAACTTTCTTTCTTTTTTCAAGTTGTTTTGGGTGTCTTCTACAATGTTTGCTCCATTCATTGCAGAATTTTCTTTCAACCTTCTTTCTGTGACTTTATTGTCTTCTTGAATGCGCAGTCTCACTATGAGATCTTCGACTGTCATCTCCTTTTATTTATGTTTCAAGTAGTTCTTGAAGTCCTTCCACATAGGTGGTAAATTCTTTATTATTTCTGCGACTTGAAATGCCTCGTTCACGACCAAACCTACAATAAAGTTTATGTGAGCATTAAGAATATTTTTAACATGTTCAACTAAGGTATTTACCAAATTCATACCTTCCGCAAGGAGATCGTGGATGATAACTTGCAGTTCCTGTACTTGGGATACAACAAACTTGCTGTCAATCATTTTATATTCGAGGAATCTTACAACGAAATTTTTTTTAGTTCCAACATCCTCAGTCTTGTATTTTCTTTCCAGGGCCCCTCACAACTCTTTTTCCATCTTTATTCCACCATACACATTGTATAGGTCATCTTGGAGGCCACTTAGAATGTAATTTTGGGATAGGAAATCAGAGTGTTTCCAAGCCTCCATAATGACAAATTTCTCCTGGTCCGAAGTTCCTTTGCGAACCTCTGGAGCTTCTTTAGATGAAATCTCTGAATACACAACGTTGTAAGGTAGAATAACATCTTATGTTGCCACCTTTTAAAGTTAACACCAGTAAATTTTTTGGGTTTCTCCGCTAGTACCATTGCCTGCGGAATATTCGTACGATTTGTTGTGGCAACATTAGTTGTTTCAACAGTCGTTGCATCATCATTCACATAACTGTCAGTAGTCATTTTTCTAACACAAAAAGATAGTCAACTTCAGTATATTAAAATACTATTAGTATAGTTGTAGCAACTTTAAACACCCCTTGTTTCTAGTTTAACGATGAAATTTTTATGACTTCCAATTGTTAACCGGGTGAACTTTAACTTGTGATGAAGTTTGTATGACTTCAAATCACTTGTTAAGTTCAAATGGAGTAGAAATCTTAAAGCTTTAATCTCCAGAAACCAAAACAATACAGATTGTAAAATTATTTCTTACGATTGTTGTTCTTCGGGTGCACAAAATCTGTATTTTAGCAACACTACTTCAACACAAGTTCAAGAATAAATCAAGAACACTTATGAAGTTGTCCAACACCTTCAACACAAGATCAGAATAATCTTTCAAAGAAGTGTGTTTTCTGTTTTTTAAAGAAAATTAGATGAAGCAGAAAAAAGCCAAGTCCTCCGAATTCACAGAGTGTCATAAAGTAAATAATTCCCCTCAAGTACCCGAAGTTGCGTGATTTTTCTCCCATGATAAAATGGCTTAACAACCCGACAGTAGCGGTACCTCAGACGATCAAATTCTCTTCGAACTCACTCAACGGAAGATGATCACACAGAGTTTTTCTGAAGACAAGAAGTGTTTTTATTTCAGAAATTTTTGTTACTAAACCAGTGATCACACTGAGTTTTTCAGAAGACGAGAAGTGTTTTTATTTCAAAAATTTTCATTACTAAACCTATGGAAAATGTAGGTTTATATATCCATTAAGAGCCTCTTCTTCAGAAGACCAGAAGTGTTTTTGTTTCAGAAATTTTCGTTACAATACCTTTGAAAAAATGTTGGTTTATATAGCCATTAAGAGCCTCTTCCGAAAGGAGACAATAGTTCATTCGGAAAGGTGTATCCTTTGGAATAGTCATGTCTGTCCATTCGAAATATTTTATCTGTCTCAAAGCCGAAGCTGCATTGCATCTGTTTCGAAGTCGAAGCTGAGCGAACGACGACGATGACAGTGCGAGGCACCTCTTGGTTCTTTCCTCACTTACCATGTGGAGTAATTTTTTCTTAATATAAACACTTGAAAGTTTCATTCTCCCACCAATGTGGAAGAATTAGTAGGCTTCTCATTTTTTGAGTACATTTTCTATTTTGAGTGTTATCTCAATTTTTTCTCCACTTGATTCCCTTCATTTTTCATTCATACTTTTAATCTTGAATCCAACACCTTTTCAAGATAATAAGTATCTTTAGTGACTTTATCAATCATGATTCTCTCATCAAAGTTTGCTAGACTTGAAGAAGCAACAATATCCATTGGTATGTAACTTCTAGAAGAACCAACAATTACATCATGACTTATAGCTGATAGATCTGAAGATAAGGAAGAATTTCTATTTTTTTGATTCAAAGAAGAAGAACTGATTTTTGTTTCTTGATTTGAAGAATCATCATCATTTTCTTCAATTTCTGTTGGTGAACGTGAAGGACCAATTTCCATTCGGCTTTTACCGAATGGGCTTTTGGGACTGAGATTTATGTGTGGGTTTTTGACATTGCGGGGGATTCTGGGCTTCATATTTTCTTGGAGTAGAGAATGAGAGTTTCAAAAATTAGTTTAGTGAGGAAGAGAAGATGAAGATGAAGAAGACAGTGTATACAATTGGCCGTTTGAGTAGTTATTCCCCGCGCCTAATTGTTTCAACAAGCCATTATTTCATTTTATTTTTTCATTTTTTTATTTATTTAAAAATATTGATTGGATTTTTAACTAAAAGAAATTATATACCAAAGAAAAGAAAATAGGATTATTATCTCGAACCCTTGAGCTGAAAAAATATATGTCATTATCCTCTTCTATGATTTATATCATAGACCCGATATTAGTATTTTAATAATTTTCTTGAGGTGTAGATCTCTTATTAAAATTAGAGCATTTTTATTTTTGAAGAATAAATATATATTAACCATGATTTTTTTTGTTGGGGTGGGGGGATTTCACAAGGAGGACTTTTCATAAAATAGCTATAGTTTTTTGATAAAAAATTATCATTACTAGCTATAGTTTTCCTCATTTACAATTCATAGCAATAGTTTGAGGAAGGAAATAGATGAGTGAGATTGATAGGGAAGAGAGAGAGGAGATACGCGAACGAGATTTTGGAGAAAGAGAGAGAGGAGAGAGGTGAGCGAGATTTTGGAGAGAGAAGAGATGCTTGATGTATAGGGTAAAAATAGAGACAATACATGTTGTATTGGATGATGACACATGGAAGGGAACAAAGGAAATGTTAATGCATAGGAAGCATATGGTACATTTCACTTCACAGGGATATAACCTAACCCAAAGCTCGAGCGGCCAGAGAAAAAATCATCAAGAGGCATTAGTCGTCTTTAAACTACCCGAGAGACAGTGCGTTATATTTATTCTTTTATTCTTAAATACAATTCAATAAGTCATTTATCACGAGTTAAGAGGTCATAAAAGTCACAGAATCATCACATTGTACGAAATCAAATACTACTAGCTACAACATGCTTAAATTCCTCTGTAGCAATGTCAATATTTTTTTATTAGCTTTGAGCTTTGATCGAGGTCATTTGGAGATATATTCACTGAGGATATCATGGATATTAGTCCAACAAAATCCTACATTTACTTAATGTTGGTAAAATTACAATAAAAATACAACTGAAAATTACAAATGAAGAAAATATAAAAGACTATCTTCTTCTTCTTTTTCGATTGAGGCGCGAATATCTCGCTCTCTTTAAGGAGATTCAAGCCCACTGCAGCAAATGTTTCACCGGTCCAACAATAATATTCTTGACTTTTCCCCTCCAGGATACAGTATCCTTCTCACAAATAACAACTCAACAACTCTGGACAAGAGTTGAGTTCAAAGCTCCACAAAAAAAAACACCTCCCTTCAACTAATAAACTCTCTTTTTTACTATATTTTGTGAACTCTCTATTATATTGTGTATGTATATCCCAAAATCATGCAATAATACCTCTATTTATAGGATAGGAAGTCTTCCATGCGATAAATATAAGATTGAATAGGGGTAGTAAAGATGAAAGTAAAGGGGGAAGATCAATGGCCTATATGTTACAAGATTTACATGAGTTATAAGATATAATGAGTAGGATAATGAAGGAATAAAGATATAAGTTACAAGAAACTTATAAAAGATGTGATTAAATGCATACTCCACTAACCAAGAGATTAAAAACATAAGAGTTACAATTGAAGGAAATTGTAAGGCCATGCAAACGTTCTGCCAATTGATGGCATTAAGGTCGACAACAATTGCCAACAAATAATAACTGTTGTAACTTCCACAAAGTAAAGATCTTAAAGGGCCATTATAATAATAAATTTGACATTAAGAATATTTTAAAAATAATAGTAAAATGCCCTTAATCCATCAATCCCCCACTCATTTTAATATTAACAAGAGAGTCCACTAGTTGAAGAAAGACTACCATGCATAATGAAGGTGTTCTCTACATTGAATCTCCACTTAGTAATACGGTAATTTTTACTCCATAGTCGTAGTGGTATCAGACTTGAACTATGATTGCTTAAGGAAAATAAAAAGTTACTGCTTACACATAATAGTCAAGGTGTTGACATGAGCTTTATAGCCAATATGTTACGGACTTGTGCTATCCTGGTTTCATGAGTATTTTTTGAGAACGAGCCTAATTCTCATAGGAAGTGGCCTACCTCCACACTCACATAGGTGAAATCCATAGAGAGTGCTCCTATAATTTAGCACTCCACTCAGAAGAGCTACAGATTTTTATTAAGAGTTTTATAAACTCAACCTCACAATCATTACAGGCAAATTCACTCACACCATATGGAGGGATAAAAAAATAGTGCATTTTTCTCAACAAGTCATCATGTGATTCATTTTTTCCATTGAACCTGGTTATAGGATCTCTAGTCCCTAGGTTGGTTTTCCTCACATATGACTCAAGATTCAATAGGCTTCAATCCCATCCCCCTCAATGTGTTCCAGACCTTTTCTCTTGCTAAGGCCTTAGTCAATGGATCTGTAAAATTATCACAAGATTTGACATGATTAATATTAATGGTACCATTTGTCAAATATGATCTCACATTACTGTGTTTTCTCCGTATAGGTCTTGATTTACCGTTGTAATAACAATTTTAAACTCTACCAATTGCAGCGGTGCTATCACAGTGAATTAAAATAGGAGGAATTGATTTTTCAAAATTAGGTGTTTGAAATAACAAATCTCTCAACCAATTTACTTCCTCACTAGCTGAAGCTAAAACAATTAGTTCATCTTTCATGGTAGAGTTAACAATTATAGTTTGTGTTTTAGACTTCCAACAAATAGCATCACCACCCAAAGTAAAAATGTAACCAGTAGTAGATAAGGAATCACCTAATAAAGTATTCCAATCCGCATCACAAAAGCCTTCAAGTACATCAGGATATTTTTTATAGAAAAACCATAATTTTTCGTTTTAGTTAAATATCTCATTACTCTCGTTATAGCATGTCAATGTTCATTACTTGGCTTGCTAGTAAACCTGCTAAGTACTCCTACTACATATGCAATATCTGGCCTAGTGCAATCAGTCACACATCTCAAACTTCCAATTATGCTAGCATATTCCTTTTGATTTATAACATCATTTTCACTTTCAACAGGAAACAAGTGAACACTAGAATCAAATAGAGTTACAACATGCTTTCAATCAAGGAAATTATATTTTTTCAATATTTTCTCAACATAATGTGACTGGTCAAGGAAAATTCCATCACATGTTCTAGTAATTTTTATTCCTAGAATAAAATTTGCCTCACCAAGATCTTTCCTATCAAAATGGCTTCTAAGAATATTTTTAGTTTCACTAATAACATTCATGTTAGAGCCAAAGATCAATAAATCATCAACATATAAGCAAATAATAACATGCAAATTATTCCAAGACTTATGATATATGCACTTATCACACTCATTTGTTTTAAACCCATTATCAATCATGCGGGAATTAAATTTTTCATGCCATTGCTTTGGTGCCTATTTTAAGCCATATAGGGATTTATTAAGTTTACACACTTTGCTTTCTTGGCTAGCCTCAACAAAACACTCGGGTTGTTCCATGTAAATCTCCTCATTTAGGTCTCCAATTAAAAAAATTAATTTTTATATCCATTTGATGAATTTGTAAATCAAAAATTACCGCAATAGAAACTAAAAGTCTAATGGATGTAATTCTAGTTACCGGAGAAAAAGTATCAAAAAATTCTAGGCCTTTTAGTTGTTTAAAACCTTTAGCCACTAGCCTAGGTTTTTATTTATCAACAGATCCATCCAGTTTTAACTTTTTACGTAAGACCCATTTACATCCAATTGATTTACAACCCTGTGGTAAATCAACTAACTTCCAAGTTTTATTGGAAATTAGTGATTCCATTTCACCATTTACAGCCTCTTTTCAGAAAATATCATCATGTGAAGACAAAGCTTATTTTAAAGTGATAGGGTCATCTCCAATGTTAAAACATAATAATTAGAACAAAAATCTTTTTCTACTCTAGCTAATTTACTTCTTCTTAACTCCAAATCATCATTTTCTTTATTTTTTAAAGTAGAAGTAGAAGAACTAGGTAGTGACAAAATATTTTTTTTAGTCCCATGACCCCCACTATTTTTAGAATCAAAAGGAAATTTATTTTCATGAAAAATAGCATCACCTGATTCTATTATCACACTATCTTCAAGATTAAAAAATCTATAGGTCGTACTATTTGAAGCATAACCAAGAAAAGCACAAGTAGTAACTTTTTTACCCAACTTAGAGATTTTAGGATCATTAGCCTTACATAGGCTAAGCAACCCCAAACTTTTCAATATCTCAAATTTGGCTTATGACCTTTCCACAACTCAAAAGGTGTTAGTTTGGTATTTTTATGAGGCCCACAATTCAACACATAATAAACAGTCAAAAGAGCTTCACCCAAAAAACTTAAAAGTGCACAAGACTCAATTAACACATCATTAGTTAACTCAACCAAAGTTCTATTCTTCTTTTCTGCTACACCATTAGATGCAGGAGAATAAGGAGTAGTAGTTTCATGAATTATACCCAATGATCTAACAAATGAATTGAATTCATGTGACTCATATTCACGGCCACTATCACTTCAAATTATTTTTATTTTTCTATTAAACTAATTTTCAACTTCATGGACAAAAGTTTTAAAATTCTCAAATGCATCACTTTTATTTTTCATTAAGTAAACATATGTACACTTAGAAAAATCATCAATGAAAGTGATAAATTATCTATTTTCTCCACGAGTTAAAATTCCACCAAGTTCACAAATATCAGTATGAACTAATTCTAATAATTTAGTTTTTCTTTCAACTTGAAAATGAGGCCTTTTTGTGATTTTGGCTTTACTACAAGCCTCACATTTTTCAAAGTTCTTTTTGATCACTGAAATTAATCCTAAACTACTCATGATTCCCACATAACGATCATTTATATGACACAAAAGAGCATGCCAAAAATTAGTAGAAGAAAGCATATAAACAGAAGTAGATGTTTTATTCATTTCAACATTTAACTTGAACATACCATCACATGCATACCCTTTTCCCACAAAAACATTATTTTTTAGAATTACATACTGATCAGATTCAATAATCTGTTTGAAGCCTGCTTTATTAAGAAGAAAACTAGACATTAATTTTTTTCGCATGGAAGGAGTATAAAGTACATCTTTTAAGATTAATACCCTTCTAGAAGTAAAACTCAACTCGACGTCTCCCATTCCAAGCACTTGAGTGGTATGTGAATCTCCAAGAATGATGGTTTTGGGCTCTTCAAAATTAGTATATTTTTTAAACCAGTCTTTGTCATAACAGACATGACGGTTTGCACCAGAGTCAGCCCACCAACCATCAACATTATCCATCATGTTTATGTTTGTTATCACCGCCACAAATGGTTCTTCAGTTACGTTATCCTGAGGTTTAGGCTCACGTTTCCAAAATCGAGCAATATGCCCACTCTTTCCACAGACAAAGCACGGTCCTTTTTATTGTACATGTTGATTTTTTTCTTAGTTGTTTCCATCATTATTGTCCTTGGGATATCTACCATCATTTTTCTTGAATTTTTTCTTCTTAGGCTTCAAAGTAGCATTTTTGTTAGTTTCAGGGGTACATTATTTGAAGAAGTTAAATTTACCTTCGGTGTGATGTTGTTATCTTCTATTTGTAAAAGTGCATCTTGTCCCCTTGCTTATTCTTCCATGTGGATTCTCATTATCAAAGTCTCAAGAGAAGTTTCTTTTTGCTTGTGGCGCATAGTTTTTTGAAATTCCTTCCACGAAGGTGGAAGTTTATCAATTATACCACAAACAATAAGGTTATCTCCAATTTTGACTTCTTCAGACCTGAGCTCGCCAACAATCATTATGAAATCTTGATCTTAGTCTACCACTGATTTGTTGTCCATTATTTAGAAACGAAAAAATCTGCTAGCCACATATTTTTTTGCTCCCGCCTCCTCAGTGTCATATTTACTCTGCAAGGATTTCCAAATTTTCTTTGCACTAGAGTAAGTTCTATCATAATAATCATAAAAATTATCAGATAAATAATTAAATAAAAAGTACCGACACTTATAAGAGTCACTATCGTACTTTTCCACTTTCTCTTGAAGAGAGATAAGTTCATCGTCGGTCATGAAAGAGTTATCTACTTTGTTTGGGTTCTTCTCAGTTAACACATAAGAAACATTGAGAAGAATTAAGTAGAAAATCACTTTACCCTTCCACCTTTTGAAATGAGTATCGCTGAACCGGAATGGCTTGTTGAGATCTCCCATCTTGACATCCACGAATTTTTCAGTTGTTGTCATTGAATCTCCTTAAAATTGTTGGTGAAATTACAATAAAAATACAACTGAAAATTACAAGGGAAGAAAATATAAAAGACTATCTTCTTCTTCTTCGGCTGAGGCGCGGATATCTCGCTCTCTTTAAGGAGATTCAAGCCCACTGCAGCAAATGTTTCACCGGTCTAGCAGTAATCTTCTTGACTTGTCCTCTCCAGGATATAACAACCTTCTTTCAAATAACAACTCTGGACAAGAGTTGAGTTTAAAGCTCCACAAAAAGAACACCTCTCTTCAACTAATGAACTCTTTTTTTTACTATCTTTTATGAACTCACTATTATCTTGTGTATGCATATCCCAAAACCATGCAAGACTACCTCTATTTATAGGATAGTAAGTCTTCCATGCAATGAATATAAGATTGAATAGGGGTAGTAAAGATGAAAGTAAAGGAGGAAGATCAATGGCCTATAAGTTACAAGAGTTACATGAGTTATAAGATATAATGAGTAAAATAATGGAGGAATAAAGATATAAGTTACAAGAAACTTATGAAAATTGTGATTAAATTCATCCTCCACTAACCAAGATGTTAAAAACATAAGATTTACAATTGAAGGAATTATAAGGCCATGAAAACATGCTGCCAATTGATGGCATTAAGGTTAGCAGCAACTGCCAACAAATAATTACTGTTGTAACTTCCACAAAGTAAGGATCTTAAAGGGTTATTATAATAATGAATTTGGCATTAATAATATTTAAAAAATAATATTAAAATGCCCTTAATCCATCACTTAATATTATTTAATTCAGTCTATTTATCATAGCTTCTGTCTATTTACATCTTTACCTATATATTTCATTATCTCATCGATTCAATTCACAAATTCTTCAAATATTCCATATATATTCAATTGTATCTTTTGAATCCAGAGACAAAAGGACTATTTTTTTATCAAAAATATTAAAGGGGACAATTAATTTTTTTTTTTTTAAAAAAGGACAAATCGTGGGGTGGTCAGCGACTTACAAGTTGTGCGGGGCCCAGCGACTTGAAAGTCGTCCACATCCCAGCGACTTGCATGAAATCCATGTAAAGCAACAATTTTGTATGTTGCATGTGCAATTTTGCATGTTGAAACAGTATAAAAACAATTCTGAAGTATGTTGCATGTACATCTATACTGTTTTGAAAAATAGCTACGTAGAAGTAAAAAATTGTACTTCTATTTCAAAAAGAATAAACTAGTTTAATTTAGCACGAAGTTTAGTACTTTCTTTTTTTATATGACACCATTAACTAAAAGATTTTATGTATATACAGTCAATGTTGGATTTCTTTGGCTTCTTTTTGTTTTTAATTATTTGTATTTTGGTAATAGGCTCTCTATATATGGTGGAGATTGTGGTCATCGATATCACGGTGACATTGATGTGCTTGATATGTTAAACTCGTACACTTTAATTACGTTTTACTAAAATATGTTAAAATCCTAAGTTTTTATGTATATTTAAAAATATTTACAAAACTTAAATTTTTATTATTACATTTTACAAAAAAATTTAAAACGTAATTTCTTATTATGATTTTTTAACTGTTTACGGTCGTTATGGATCGTCAAAAAAATTACATGAAACGTAAGAAAAAATTATTTAGCCTATTTTGATAATAAATTAAATGAGTGATTTATTTGTATCATTTTATACGTATCTTGGCTCATTTTGATTCTGAGTTCTCTTTTCTAGCAATAGCTTTTTGATGGAGGAGATTTTCAAAATAAGAGTGCAAAATTACATATACTTCGAGTATGAAAAAAGTGAATGTCCTTATACTGATGGACATGCACAAAAATACATCTGGTTATAATGGTGGTTTTTACGAAAAAGGAAAAATAATAAAAATATGCACCTTAACTTATCATATTAACATAATTTTTTATTCTTATAAAGTAATAAAAAATTTCAGCTAATAACGTATCTTCGTTGACAGACCCAAAATCAAAAAATATATATCGAAAACTAATTATGTATCTTTAGAAATGAAAAATCTATCTTTATTGGATGTATCGAGAGCTAATTATATATCTCGACAGATCCAAAAATGAGATTTTTAATAATTACGTAAAAATTCAAAAAATTTCATAATCAAACTCCAAACTGTCGGGATTTATATTGTTTTAAAAAAAAGGTTTTATTGGTGGTTGGGGAAAAAGGAGCTAATTGGAAAAGGGGCTAGGGAGTTTTATTTCTTAAGATCACAATTGAGACAAACTAAATGTACCAAGAAAAAGTAGAATCTTAGGTCGCAACGATGGCGAAATAAAAAATTTCATTAAAGAAGTTCAATATTTAATATGTATGTATAAAAAATAGTTTTTGACCTATATAAACATCAATATAATTTTCTCTAAATAAAATATAATTTTTTTTATGAAGGGTGTTCAGTTGACCTCCTTTCCTGCTATGTGGCTATGCCACTGAGTGAAGTGTATAAAACTCTACATAAAATCATATCTGTTATAATATATTTTTTCATATCTATTTTATGAATTACAACATCAAAAGGAGAAATTTGACAAGAATCAGAGACACTTAGTAGTTCAAATATAATGCAAGTTAGTTAAGTTTCGAGAGACTTATTTGGTCTAATCTTTCATTAATATGTTAATATGGCATGAATAAAGGGACTTTGAGCTGTAGGTGACAAAAGAGTTTAAAAATGAGGTGTAGGTAACTCAAGAGTTAATAATTGAGTGAATGTGACAATTACTTTATTATGGTTTAAGAAATTTGGAGAAATTTAAAAATAACCCACAAGTTTTTAAATTTACACTTTGATCTAAATGTTAGTTAATATAACGGGAAACGGAGGGAAAAAAGCGTGTTTCTCTCTCTTCTCGTCCGTTGTTGCTTTCTCTCTCTTCGTGATTTTTGTTGTTCATTGTTGCTGCTGCTTTATTCATCATCTTCTGCTTCATTATCATCATCTTCTACTTCATTATCATCATCATCTTCTTCTTGTCGGTCATTGTTGTTGTTTCTACCGCTACTGCTGCCACTTTACTTGACCAATTTTTTAGGTGATTTTATTTCGTACATCACTTTGTACTTTGGCATTACTTCATATGTGACTTTGGTAAGTAAAATTATGATTTTTAGTTGAATTTGTCATCTGGGTGCACTGCTACTACTGTTTTTTAACAATGGATAGAACCCGTTCATGAATCCAACATAAGAGCCCACAATTTAAATAGATCACTCAGTCTGTTACAATAGATACATATTCTGTTACAACAGAAGACTCATATGTTGGATTCATGTTTATGGTTCTTTAGTGCCCATAACATGAATCAAACAGATGGTTAATTTGTTACAACAGACGTGTTATCTATTGCAACAGATAATTATTCTGTTGCAATAAATAATTATTCTATTGCAACAGATGAGAAATTTGTTGCAACATAATATTTATCTGTTGCAACAGACTATTTATCTGGTGCAACAGATATTTATTTTGTTGCAACAGATGAGTAATGTGTTTGGAACGACACAACACAACTCCTGCCACAAACCCAACAGATAACTAATATATTTCAACTCTTGTTATTGATACTAAATTTAAATTATTTCTTAATTGTTGACATGTTTATTGAGAATAAGAAATAGACAGAATGAAAATTAAATAAGAATTAAAACGTCAAAATCGATCAAATAATTTTTTTTTAATAAACAAAAACAAATAAAAATACATAGGCTAAAAAATAAATTGCCTTCACGAGGTAGGGGGTTAAGGTTTGGGGATGAACCACTCTCCCCAGATCCCACTTGTGAGATTATACTGGGTATGTTGTAGTTTTTATTTTCGTATTTTTATTTGATCAACTTTAATAATTTACGAAGTGCTTGATTAATATGATCTAATAGAGGTCTATACTTGAGTATTAATGTATGCATTGGGTTAAGTTTTAAGTTTCAACTCTTGCTATTGCTATTGGATTTAAATTATTCCTTAATCATCGACATGTTTGTTGAGAAGAAGAAATAGACAGAATGAAAAATAAATAAGAATTAAAACCTCAAAGTCGATCAAACATAAATTTTTTATTACACAAAAACAAATAAAAATACATAGGCTAAAAAAATATAATTATTATTATCATCATTACTGCCTGCCGGACAATCTTCAACTGGCATCAGCAGTGCCCTCCTCAACCTTTGAATCTCCCGAAGCATCCTGACTCTCATTGCAGACAACTCCCATTGAAGGTCATGAAACTTAGTTTGAAGCTCCCGCACGGTGTCTTGTAAAATAGCAATGTTCCACAGTGGATAAGCCATATCTAGAATACGAATGAATTGACAAAAAATGTTAAAACAAAAGTAAAGAAAAGAATCTGAATGTAATACAACATACACTACTAATTGGGTATATTTACACAAAAAGCAAGAAAAAACCTTACTTGAGTCAGGGAAGAGAAAGTGGTTGAAGGTGTAATATGAAAGAATAAATGCAAGAAATAAATTTAGTAGAATAAACGAGTAAGGAGAGACCTATTTATAGAGGATTGAATTTTAATGAGTTAGGCAAAAAGACGCGACTGTTTACCTCCATTTATTAATTACATACAAACTGGTGACTTTTTGATTACTTTGAAAAGTTATGACTTAATTAAATGAAGCTGCTGACTGACTTTTTGATTATTGTGATAAGTCATGACTTTTCAGCTTATTATTAGTAATTAGTTTTTTTTCAGTAACCGTTTTTATTGAGTTATGGCAAGAGATTCTATATATGTTGCATCAGATAACATATCTACGATAACATATATACCATTTGTTGCATCAGATAACTCATCTGTTACAACAGATATACCATCTGTTGCAATAAATCGATAACGTGTTGCATCAGATAATCTATATGTTACAACATATAATCTATCTTTTTTAATAATCATCATATCATTAATCCAATTTTTTATTATATATTTTAAAAATAGATTTAAAAACAAAAATGACGAAAAGTCACTACTTGTCGCCTATTTTATATTAACATCAATTATTCAAATTAAATAACCACTTTTTTTACAGTTATAAATTATGTTTATCATTTATTCCCGTATTATTTTCTGTGAAATGAAATGACTTAATCGTAACGCCCCGAAATCGGGTCCCGAGACGTCAGACGGTGCTTAGGGTCACAAATGACCCCAAGCTAACCCTTCTACTGGCATAACTCATAAGCAACTGATTAAAAGTATAAATCTATACAAATTTGCAAAAAATAACTCTTTTCTAAATACGATAGATACAAAACTGAATTTACAAGATTACAACTGTGCTTTTACAACCAAAACTAAAATGGAATACATCAACTTCTACTGACTGTCTATGAAGCCTCTAATAGTACTGACTATAGGTAGCAAGGTCATGACTCCCGACTATCCCAACTCAATACGGCTGAATATAGAAAATACAACACTTCTCAAACTGTATAACTAACTCAAGCCCTTGAATTAAAAGGACTCATCACCGGCTGACTGGATGCCGTGAACTAACTGGATCTAAAGATGTACACTATACCTTGTACCTACATTACGAGAAAATGTAGCCCAACACACGGGGGGGTGTGGGTCAGTACCATGGAAATGTACCCAGCATATGGGGGTGCAATGCATATAAAATAATATCTTAATATCTTCACAGTTTATAAAATTATGCATGCTGATATAAATGACTCACTTAGCTCGAATTAAATCATCAAAGTCATGGATGAATAATACATGTAAAGTAAGACAAGTGAGTCATTACAATAAGTTCTCAATTCACTTTCATCTCGGTTTTCAAACCATCAACGAAATCAAATCTCATAACAATTCTCTTTAGAATATAGTATTTCAATCTTTCAGAAAATAATAACTTTCTCATAACCAATTCTTCAAAATAATATATTCCTCTTAGATAGAATGGTACACACACGCATATTGGGAGTCTCTCATAACCGACATAAACCATGTGAGATACATGGAGTCCAACGTTCTACCCACGTTGAGGAGAGTCGCCATCGGAGTAGGACCTTAAATTATCAATCCAAACACTAGTGATCACTATGAAAATCAGCCTCAATTCTAGCTCCTACGAGGGAACATAGTTCTAGGGAAGTACCAAACCCGCTATACCTCCCGCTCGGTGCTAAAGACTACTTCCGGACTTAGCTCTGATCTTTTCAAAAGAAAATCCACCATAAAACAGTTCAACAATTCACAACGGGAGCCATCATGCTACCCCTTTCATAATGAATCAATAAAAGTGGATTTATTTTCTCATCTCGGGTTCAAAATCAACCCCTTTTTACGACCGAAAGGTCAAAGCTTCTTTATATTTTCAAATCATTCAAATTCAAGGTGTTTATAACACATGTTTTCTCAAAAACAACAATCTCAAATAGAATTCAAAACTCATGTCTCAATATCACATTAAAACTTATCAAGATTCAAGCTTTACATCATAAACACATATAAATTTCTTCAAAATCTGGAAATTTTAGCTTTAAGCACAAAATATCATTGTTCTCATATAATTCCACTTCTAAAATATTGAAAATATCATAATCTCATGAGAATCAATATAGGATGTAAATTCATGCTTCAAATTCATAATAAAACATATAAAATCCATAACTTCGTAAAGAAAAATATTTTTGGGCACAAGAACGAAAGGGTGTCCTTGTTGAAAACCCCACATACCTTGAAGTTGAACCTTTGAATGAACTATTAACCTTGGGACTCTATTCGTAAAAATAATAGGTGCTTCTTGTAGCCCTCGGAATGCGGAATTCAAATCTTAAAGAATTATTGAACAACTACGGTTAAATCTTGAGAATCTTGATCTTTAGGTTGAAACCCTTAAGAGTGTTCTTGACCAATTTTTGATGAAAGTGAAAGGATTTTGGATAATTGGGGTTAAATCTCGTGTTATAGACATATATAGGGGTGATTTTTGGAACTTGGAAGTGAGGTATGCGGCACAAAACCCATGGCAGACCTTAAGGTGTGCGTCGCAAACCTTATGGAAGACCTGTAAGTGTGCCTCGCACTTCCAATCGCACACCCTTACTGCCTCTCACGAAAATGGGCATAACTTTTCGCTCAGGTATTGGATTAAGGCAAAATTAGTTTCGTTGGAAAGTTAATTCAATTATCAACAATTTGATAGGTCTTGGGATAAAAAATTCTCTATATATATTAAGATATATACATGTTTGAAGTAGACCCTTGCAGAATCGAATATCAAATGCTAGATAAATCAAATGATCTTAGCTCAACTTGGCTCTAAATGATTTATATGAACATTTTTTACCTCAAGAGAACTTCACATACTAGGATAAAGATCATGAAATCTATATTCACATGGAAATCACGTGGATTAGAGCTTAGACACGTAGGAATGATGGTTAGAATTTTAGCACAAAAATACGGGGTATTACATTAATAAAATCAAGCTGGTGAGTTTTTTTATTAATAAAACATGAGTAACCAATGATTTGTGCACTAACTCGAGCAAAGTTTTTGATAGGTTAATGGGCCTGAAGTTACGTAATGTTTGATTGGATTAGTGGAATCAGTATCAAACGTTACATAATTCCAGGTTAATTAATCTATCAAATCCTTTTAAGGTTTGTTGAGCAAGTTGCATTAAAAAACGCTCAATAAAAATGAGTTGTTCAACTATTGGGACCATTACTTGAGTGTGTATAAACATATTTTGACCTAAAACAAACATAGCGAACCCTCCATGTATCATTTAAGTCTTCTAAAAGAAAGTGTTCCGGAAACCTTCTTAAGGCCTTTTGTAATGCCACAACTTCAAAGAAAGTGTTCTTCACTGACTAGCTCACAAAAGAGCAGGAACTCTATACCAACCTCAAGTACTTCAACGACAAGCTTGAATACCGAATCAGCAAGCTGGAAGCAAGCTTAAAAATTATCGGGATTCACATACTACAACAAGCTTATGATCTTCTCCAAGATATGTTGAAAGCATGCGAAGTCTAGAAAACACAATCAATTATATACATATTGCTAAGGAAGTTATGATACTCAATCTGCCTTTCAATCTTGTTTGTAGTTCCAATCAGGTCAATAGCAGTGGACCTAATCGAAACCACAAACAAGAAGGCATGTGATATAATTTAAAATTTAGAAATTGCCGCCTTCGCTTAGATTCCTTATTTTAACTGTAGTTGTTATTGGCGTTAGTTTTCTCAACTTACTATACATCATTTCAACCCTCGGTGCCCATAAAGTTGCTTTCTTGGGGTTCTGCTATTTTCTATATAGGTGATCATCCCGACCACGCTACCTAGTCGCATCTCCCTAGCAAAGTGTCCATCTGCATTATTTTTCTTTTAAAGAAACAACAAATGAATTGTCAATACTGGATACACTTTCATAGCTACACTTGATTTAGATTTCTCATGTTTTAACACAGTTTTGTCGGCCAGATTCGCTAGAAATTACTTTCTACCCTATGTTTCTTCTTTAATTAGCTCTCAGATGATATAGTCATTCATCAACCGCCATTTTTCCTCACAGGCATTCTCTTACCGCACCTTCATGCGTATAATCATCACCTCGAGCAACCCAACCATATAAATTTGGTCTAGGGCAAAAACTATATTGATTTTTGTTCTTGGTTGAAGCAGTAGGAGACTTCGAAGGCCCTCTCAGAGTCCAATGCATCCTAAAATTTAGTCCAATCGCTATTGAATCTCTTTACAATGCCACCAAAACTTGATCCCTTCACAATGCTTGACACATAAACATGAGCAACAATCGACATTAAATCTTAACAGGGTATCAGAACATTATTCACAAAATCAGTGTACTCTATGTCAGTAAAATTGCAGATATCTTATTTTAATGATCAATGACTAATCGATAAAAATAGCATT
The DNA here is from genome assembly GCA_030864215.1 of Capsicum pubescens. NCBI lineage: Eukaryota > Viridiplantae > Streptophyta > Magnoliopsida > Solanales > Solanaceae > Capsicum > Capsicum pubescens. The sequence continues at coordinate 43,949,518 of CM061541.1, forward strand.
CATAAAATCAGTGTACTCTATGTGTGTTTTCATGTTAACATTATCAGTAATACATACCTCCTATATATAAAGTGGTTCCATCTATAAGCAGCTTATTCCTCCGAACCCACTTTTACTGTAGCCTCTTGTGTTGGTCAGGCAAAAGTTGATCAACTTTCAGTTCCTTATATCTACAAAGAAAAGGAAAAAAATTGATGTCAAATAAGAGAAGAACAGAAATAACATTATCCATTTGTTACAACAGATGTTGAGTCTGTTAGAATACATCAAACAACCTTCTTATTTCCCCGAACCTATCTTTATTGTAGCCTCTTGTGTTGGTTGGGATAAAGTTGATCAATTTTTAGTTCCTTTATCTACAAAGAAAAGGAAAAAAATTGATGTCAAATAAGAAATGAACAAAAAAAATATTATCCATCTATTGTAATAGATGCAGAGTCTGTTGCAATAGATGTGGAGTCAATTGCAACAAATGTAGAGTTTGTTGCAACAGATGTAGAGTTGTTGGAATACATCAAACCAGTCTTCCTAGTGGTTTGATTTGTTCCAACAGTTACTCCGTCTTTTGCAACATCAACAACAGCATAAACTATAAAGAAACAACAAAGAAACGATATCAACAACAAAGAAACAACATCATTTATTCCAACACCATCAACAACAACATCAACAATAAAGAAGCAACATCCTTTGTTCCAACACCATCAACAATACCACACCACAAGTTCCAACCCCACCAACAACATCAATAATAGCATCAGCAATAAAGAAACAAATAAAATACATACAAAAAATGATACTGCCAATAAGGTTTTTAAACTTCTCCTAACAGATGACTTTTTTTGCATATTGTAATAAAAATACCGGTTTGGTCATTTAAGACTTAAAAGTTCCTTCAAATTTTTAAAATAAATATGATATGGGTAAATGGTAATTAAATAAAAAAACATATGTAAATAACTTGCAAAGAAGAAAATGAGAATGATAGAGCAATAGTGAACCATACCTGCAATATCAAAAGCAAGAGAATCAAAATAATAATTTTAGTTGAGGAAAGATATGTATCAATTTAGATCCAAAAAGATCTTTATGAGAAAGAGGAAATAAAAAGGAGACGGTTGTGATAACCCTCAAGACGAGAGAAAGAAAAAGATGAGAGATGAATAAATTTAGGGCTGAAGGAGAGATAATTCTAGACATGGATTTAAATATTTATTAATAGTCATTAATAACTTGAGGGGTGCGAGAAAGATGGGTTACATTGAAAAGACAAGATAAGACTACTCAATGAGATTTTTGAGTTATCCAAGAAATATTTTTTACCACCTTTAGTAGTACTATTTTATTTATATTTCTTCTTTCAGATAGAATATTGCTTTAAAATTAAAAAAAAAAAAGATTTTCAAATAGATATGTCATCTGTTGCAACAAATATCAATATCTGTTTGAAAAATTCCAACAACTCAGTCATCTGTCACAACAGATGCAAATGTCTATTTGATAATTAAATCAAATATGTCATCTGTTACAACAGATATCAATATCTGTTTAAAAATTTCCAGCAGCTCAGTCATCTTTCACAACAGATGCAAATATCTACTTAATAATTAAATCAGATATGTCATTTGTTGCAACAGATATAAAATCTGTTTGAAAATTTCCAATAGCTCAGTCGTTTATTGCAACAGATTTCTTTCCAATTGATTTAAATAGAATTAGGGATGAGTATATAGGGTGAAGTACAGCTTCAATTGAGTCTTACGATTTCATGATGTTGGTATTGTGTTCCTTCCAACCCGAGTCGTCGATCAATCACTCTGAGTCAAAACATTTTGTATTAACTTATTATTGAGCTAATACCTAAATTTATTTAGATAGAACTAGGGATAAGTACATAGGGTGAAGTACAACTTCAATTGAATCTTTGTGATTGTGTGATGTTGGTATTGCGTTCCTCCCGACCCGAGTCGTCGATCGATCACTCTGAGTCAAAATGTTTTGTATCAACTTATTATTGAGATAATACCTAAATTGATTTAGATATAACTAGGGATGAGTACATAGGGTGAAGTACAACTTCAGTATGATGTTGGTATTGCATTCCTCCCGATCCGAATCGTCGATCGATCACTCTGAGTCAAAACATTTCATATCAACTTATTATTGAACTAATACCTATATTGATTTATATAGAACTAGGTATGAGTACATAGGGTGAAGTAAAAATTCAATTGAGTCTTTGCGATTGCATGATGTTTGTATTGTGTTCCTCCCGACCTGAGTCGTCGATCAATCACTCTGAGTCGAAACATTTCTTATCAACTTATTATTGAGATAATACCTAAATTTATTTATATAGAACTAGGGATGAGTACATAGGGTGAAGTACAATTTCAATTGAGTCTTTGCGATTGCATGATGTTGGTATTGTGTTTCTCCCGATTTGAGTCGTCGATTGCACTTTGAGTCAAAATGTTTTGTATTAACTTATTATTAAGATAATACCTATATTTATTTAGATAGAACCAGGTATGAGTACATAGGTGAAGTACAACTTCAGTTGAGTCTTTACGATTGTATAATGTTGGTATTGCGTTCCTCCCGACCCGAGTCGTCGATCGATCACTTTGAGTCGAAATGTTTCATATCTTTTAAAGTTTTAAAAAATAATTAAAATCAATTTAGACCAAATTAACATTTTCAAAACTTGTCATTCTTTTCCAAAATACAAATCAGCTCATACAAATCATCCATTTGGGGGGAAAATATTTCATAATTTCATATATGGATTTTCTCTCTTTTATCTCTCTCAACAATACAAATAGCAACTACTTAAAAAATTGCTCAACCCTTCAAAATAGATCAATTTTCTTTCTATTTTCGACCACATAGGTGTTATTTTCAACTCCATTCTTGCTTGTATCCATCATTTTCTCTGTCTTCATAGGAAACAGAGTTCGAGAAGAGTTCTATATTTGTATTTGTTTCCTAAAAATTAGGTATTTTTAGTTAATGATAAAAAAAGACTTTTAGTTGTATTATCTTCGAGAATGAGTTAACAATTTTGAGTTCTGATGCTAAAAACATAGGAAGAACCCAAGAAAATCCTAATTTTTGTTGCAGTGTTTTGCTGACTATCGTGGTATTGTTGGATGGTGTTTGTGGTGTTATTGGTGGTATCGGTATTGGTGGTCTTGGTGGTGGTGGTGGTGGTGGCAGTTTTGGTGGCCTTAGTGCAGGTATTGGTGGCATTAGTGGCATTGGTAGTGGTGTTGGTGGTGGTTTTGGTGGTCCATCTGTTGCAACAGGTGGAATATCTGTTGGGATATATTAAATAGGTGTTCAAATAGATTTTCCATCTGTTCCAACTGATGGGTTATCCGTTGGAGTATTTATTTGTAATGTGGCACATAATAATTTATTGAAATTTGTCTTAGCTTTTTTAAAAAAATTATGCAGACATCAAATGTAATGTATTTTTTATTTTTCTGTTGTTTGTAGTTAAAAGATATCTTCCAAAAGAAAAAAAATTGAAAGTGGATCAACTTCTGACCACCCAACAAAAAAGGCTAAAGTACAGATGAATTCGGAGGAACTTCTTGAACAATCTCAGTCAGGGAAAAATAAGGCTGAGAGAAGTTATGAAAAGAAAGGTGGAGAAGGGTATATAGAGGTTGGTAAGAAAAATAAAAGTGAGGAGGAAGAAGAAGATAAACAAGATGATAATGCCTCACCAATGGGGCGTGAAATAAGATCGAAATCCCAGCATGAGGCTGTCAAAACTATTAGTATTGACAGGTTTCAAGTTGCCACCGATAGATGACCCTGTAAAAGTAACTGATGATCTTGTACTTAAATGTCAGTTGGTGAAACCTTTTGATGAATTTAGGAATATTATGAAGAATGAAAACATAGACGGACCTTTTACGAAGAGCTGCTTTGGACACTTTCTTCGGTTGCCTGCAGATCACACTGTCCATTTCCAAATGAGCATGGTATATGATATTCTCAAGCACAAGATCAAGTACGTGGGGGATGATAAAGATTTTAAGAAGGGCAAAAAAATATGGATAAAATCTAGATTAACTATTGTGGCATGCCAGTATGTTTTGGCTTGAAAGAGTTTGCCATAGTGACGGGATTAAGATGCAAAGAATCTGTCATCAAGAAAACACCACCCGAAAGGTCCAAGTCAAGAAGGACAGTCAAAACACCACCATTAAATAGACTGAAGGCATTGTCCAAGCAACCACCCACCAAAATGAACAAACAAAAGGAAAAAATAGATGGGTTGTTGGACATTACGGGAAATAGCTATAAATCGGCGAATTTGATAGAAAATCTCAAGGATAAAACCATATCAAATCAGTACAGGGATCAATTGTGCTTAGTTTGGTTTGCCCATGTCGTTATATTGGCAAGAGACATCAACAAAATCATAGAAAATGATTTGTTGAAGTTTGCTGATGATTTTGAGAAATTCAACAATTATCCCTAGGGATATGACAGCTACTACTTGACTGTCAAATATTTACTGACAAAGCTATACCCAAAGACGATCACATTATACGGCTTTCCTTGAGATTTCATGGTAAATTTAATCACTATTTGTTTACTCATCCATTATTTTATATTGAATAATTTTTATGATATTTTTGCTTGCTTCCTGTTTACATATTTTAGGCTTGGGATTTTGAAGCCATCCTCCCCTCCGAAAGCAGGTCAAGGATTACCCGAATGAGGTTTTCTATCCAAGGATCCTTAGGTGGTTAGCTGTAAAGAGCAGTACAAGAATTAAGGAGGTTGATCTCTTTAACCCTCCAGATGATGCAATACGTCTTCTTTCACGTAAAATAATTTAACTCAAAGAAAGATAGTGAAACAGATGTGCCATCTATTGCGACAAATGGGTCGTCTGTTGCAACAGATTACCTATCTACTGCAATTGGTGCAACAGATGGGTAGTTTGTTGTGACAAACGATCCATTATTTGCAATAAATTAACCATATATTGCTCTTGTTCTCTGAACCCGACTCAATCGATTACCCATCTACTGTAAATTATGCAATAGATGAGTAATCTGATGTAATATATTATTAATCTGTTGTGACATACAGATCAACTATTATGATAGATTGATCATCTATTGAATAAGTTGACTGTGTTAACATGTAACCCAAATGACTGCAAATTATTATATGATTTAAATGTATCTATCTTTTTTATAGGATGTGCATCCTTGGATCGTGCCTACTGAGCAGGAGTTGGGGATGACTTCTTTTATTACTCTAGGTCTTGTTGATATAATAACAGATCCAACAGTGGAGTTAATAAAGAAGGGATTGGCTGGAGCAACAACCATAAGAAGAGCAGTTAGGTAAGGTCAGCAATGTTGAAGCTCTTCATTACCAAACTACCACAATAGATCTGGGTGCTTCTCCTGGGGGTATTACTGGTAGAGTTTTTGATGTTGGTGGAAGCTATCTTGATGCTGATGCTCAAGAAAAAATAAATACGTTTGGAATCACCCCTTACACAGGTCCCTCTCGCCCATATACTGGTCTATCTTACCCTTACAGTGGTCTCTCTCACCCCTCTTTACCCTCATGTTCTCCTAGGACTCTGTTGAACCTTATGCTCTAATACCAAGTTTGTAATGCCCCGAGTTGTACCCCGGACACTACACGATGCTCATTATCCCGAAGGACCACAAGCTAACCCATGACTGGTACTTGCTGTAATAACTGAATAACAATACTGTAATTATGCAGAAATTAGGAAAAAATCTGCCATAAGGTTCAAATCTAAAATAAATACTTTATATCAATACTAAGAACTGAATACTGATACATCTGTCTAAAATACTCTAGTCTTAAAAGCCTCTACTGTCTGAATAAGGAGTTGATGGAACAAATCCCCAACTAACTCCGACTAATGAAGTAAACTGAGTAGTGATATAATTGAAATGATAAATTTGTCCTCGAACTATGGGGACTCACAACTAACTCTGCTGCTGATAGATTGGGCTACTAAGTATGGTCGGAATCCCGTGCGTCTGGACCTATGATATAAGACATCATAGCACAAGAGAAAAGTATGTGTTAGTACTTTGAATATACTGGTATGTTAAGTGAGGTAGGTTGATGTGCATGGGTTCATATGCATGAACAATAACTGACTGAATAACATGAAATATAACTGAACGAGAGTACATGCATGAATTCTTAAACTATAACTGAGATCATGGTTACACTGAATACTGAGTTCTGAATCACTAGTTTACTGATATCTGAGTTTACTGATATCTGAGTTTACTGATACTATATTACTGATAATTGAGTGACTGTATCTGACAGTCCTAATGTCTGAAGAACTATTCTGAGTTTCGTACTGAACTGAGTGACTGTGTCTGACAGTCTTGATTTCTATAGAATTGAACTGAGTTCTATTTTGAGACTGGAACTAAAAATGAGATTGTGGGAGGTAATCATCTAACCGATATACCCCTTTTCTAAAATGATTTAGGGTCCAACCTATAACCTCAGTTGGAAGGGTTTCAGTACCGTGCCATAGGTAAATACAAATGCTGAGTTGCCGTCATATGGCAGGTGCTCTGAATGAGAATGGTGGTACCCTCAACTGGCAGGTAAGACACCTCATCAACCCTCAACTGATAGGTTGATGTCTCAACCTATGCTGGCTATGTAGTTCTAGAATGCAGGGACTGCTTCTAAGGATCACACCCTCTGCTGGCAGGTAAATCCCCATCCTTGGGTTCACTCGGTGCTGAATCCTACTCCCAACTGAAAGAAACTGAACTGAACTGGACTGATACTGAGTTTACTGAGTTTTCTTGAGTTCTATAATTGACTGAGTTCTACTGATCATGCCATTACTGGTACTATTCTGTAACTGACATTGGCTCTAGGTAAACAGCTAAATTATTGAGTATAAAATACCCCAGGAATCAATAGCACAGATAATACTAAGACATGGAAATTCTTGATAACATGACAATAGTCAACTATTTACAATGCAGTCATTGAGACATTTTACCATATTCTTGTTGAGGTGCCGCGGTCTCCATCGCGGGCTTCACCTAGCACCGTACTGGGCGAGGCGCCATGGGCTAATCGCCTTGAGCTGCTGTTTTGGAGTTTCAAACACGCCCTTACATTTGTCTGAAAATTTTGAAACTCACCCGAGATGTACCACTGACTCCCCTGATCATGAATCAACTTAAAAACTAACTTTCAGAGGTCGGAAAGGTCGTAAATAAATTCCTCACAGTTTGAGGGCTTTAGAAAAGACTAAGTTCTAACACTTCGCTAAAATTTTCTAAGTCTAGGACCCCTTATCAAGATCTAAGGGACTGAGTTACGCTTAGAATTTTTACGGGGTCTTATAGTATCTCCTCCTTGGGAACATTCATCCTCGAATGAGACTGACTAGGCTAAAATTACTGATAGACTGAATTCATGTACCGAACATGCACAATTGAACATGACTGCATGACTGTCACTACTGACATACTGAAAATTCATACTAAACATGCATATCTGATGCATGAATACATGACTGAACTGATTCAGGAATGCATGATTGGGATTGTTGAAAGCTGAGTGTCTCATACTAAACATGCATATCTGATGCACGAACATCTGACTAAAATGACTCATAAATGTATGACTGAATATGCAATGGTAATTGATACCAAGTTTGTAAGGGAAATCTTAGCATGAAACTGAGTAAGTTTAAGGAAAACTGTTACCTTGAGATGAGTCTGAGTTCGCGGAAAAGAGGTGAGGATACTTGGTCCGCATGTCTGCTTCTATTTCCCAAGTAGCTCCCTCAATGAACTAATTTTGCCAAAGAAATTTAACTAGAGGGACTTCTTTGTTCCTCAGTCTGCGAATCTGGTAGTCAAGGATTTCGACTGGAACCTCTTAGTAAGAGAGACTATTCTGAATATCTATGCCCTCTATAGGGACTAAAATTGTTGGGTCACCTATGCACTTCTTAATCAAGGAGACATGAAATACTGTATGTACTGAATCTAGGTCTGAAGGTAACTCAAGCTCGTAAGCTACCTTTCCGAAATAGTTGAGAATTTGGTAAGGACCGATATATCACGGACTAAGCTTTCTCTTCTTGCCAAATCTCTTTACTCTTTTTATAGAAGAGATTTTCAAATACACGTAGTCACCAATCTCAAACTCAAGATCCTTTCTGTAAACCTCTGCGTACGATTTATGTCGGCTCTGAGATATCTTAAGTCTTTCCCTGATCAATTGAACTTTTTCTAAAGTATCAAATACCAAGTCAGGCCTTACTACTGCAACCTCACCCACTTTAAACCAACTAATGGGAGATCTATATCTCCTTCCATAAAGTGCCTCAAATAAAGCCATCTGAATACTGGAATTACAACTGTTATTATATGCGAACTCGATCAAAGGGAAGTGGTCATCCCAACTACCTTTAAAATCAGTGATACATGCTCTTAACATATCTTCCAAAGTCTGAATGGTCCTTTTTGCTTGACCATCTGTCTGAGGGTGAAAGGTTGTACTGAGCTGAACTTGGGTACCAAGACTCTTTTAGAATGTTTTCCAGAAATGAGAGGTAAGCTTGGTACCTCTATCTGTGATAATGGATACTGGAACTCCATGTAACTTGACCAACTCTCTGATATAGAGTTTGGCATAGTCCTCGGCTAAATAAGAGGTATGAACTGGTAGGAAATGAGCTGATTTGGTCATCTTGTCTACAATGACCCAAACTGAATCATGTTGACGACAGGTGTGGGTCAAACCCATCACAAAATCCATGTTCACCTCCTCCTACTTCCAAGTGGAAATACTGAACTCCTGTATGGATCCACTAGACTTCTAGTTCTCAATCTTAACTTACTGACACATAGAACATCTAGATACAAAATCTGCAATGTCTCTCTTCATCCCACTCCACCAATAGATTTCTCACAAGTCGCGGTACATCTTGGTGGCCCTGGATGAATCCAGTAGCACACACCATGCACTTCTGCAAGAATTCGCTGCCTCAAGTCATCTATACCTGGCATGCATAACCAACCCTGGCAACGTAATAGACCATCTCTCTTGGGAGAAAACCTCTACTTTCTAATCTCTGACTGATTCTTTCAATTTAACTAAACTGGGATCTCTGTCCTATTTTTTCTTCACCTCAAAAACCAGAGATGATTCTGAACTACTCTGCACCCATACACTACCTTCTGCTAAATCGACTAAGAGGATACCAAGTCGGGAAAGTTGATGAACTTCCTGTGCTAACTTCTTCTTATCATCTTCCATGTGAGAAACACTACCCACAAACATCCTATTGAGAGCATCATCCATTATATTGCCCTTGCCTGGATGATACAAAACACTCATATCATAGTCTTTTAGCAACTCCAACCACCTTCTCTAACAGAGGTTTAGGTCTTTCTGAGAGAACACATATTGCAGACTCTTATGGTCAGTGAACATATCAACGTACACCCCATACAAATAGTTCCTCCAAATCTTTAAGGAAAATACCAAAGCTGCTAACTCAAGATCGTGAGTGGGATAGTTTTTTCATGGGCTTAAGCTGTCTAGAGTCATAGGCTATGACCTTACCTTTTCGCATCAATACACCCTAAACCAACTCTGGAAGCATCACAATAAATAGCAAACCCATTTGAACCATCTGGTAGAGTCGAAACTGGGGCTGTAATGAGTCGAGTCTTCAACTCCTGAAAACTCTTCTTACAAGAATCTGACCACTGGAACCTGAATTTCTTCTGAGTCAATCTAGACATGGGGGACGTAATAGATGAAAATCCTTCAATAAACCGACAGTAATAGCCATCCAAACCCAAGAAACTCCTAATATCTGATGGAGAGATGGGTCTGGTCCAGTTTCTTACCATCTCGGTCTTTTGAGGATCAACTCTAATGCCATTAACGGAAATGATATGGCCAAGGAAAGCTACTGACCTTAGCCAAAATTCATACTTATTGAATTTGGCGAACAACTGATGGTTTCTGAGAGTCTGTAAGACTATTCTGAGATGGTCTGCATGATCACGCTCATTGCAGGAGTAGACAAGAATGTCATCTATGAAGACTATGATAAATATGTCCAACTACTTCTTGAACACCCGGTTCATCAAGTCCATGAAAGCTGCTGGGGCATTGGTAAGACCAAATAACATACCGAGTTTTAAAGGCTGCTTTCAGAATGACACATTCCCTGACCCTGAGTTGATGATAACCTAATTTGAGGTCTATCTTGGAAAAGTAACTAGCACCCTGAAGTTGATCAAATAAGTCATCGATTTTAGGGAGTGGATACTTTTTCTTGACCGTGACTTTATTTAGTTGACGGTAGTCGATACACATTCTAAGGAAATCATCTTTCTTACGCACGAATAGAACTGGCGCACCCCAAGAGGACACGCTAGGTATGATGAATCCCTTATCAAAGAGATTTTTCAACTATTCTTTTAACTCTTTGAGTTCTGCTGGAGCCATTCTGTATGGAAAAATAGAGATAGGCTGAGTATGGAAGAAGGTCTCTTCCAAAGTCAATTTCTTTTTCGGGAGGAACTCCAAAAAGATCTTTGGGAAATATATATAAGAGTTCATATGCTACTGACATTGATTCAAGATTGGGGGTTTCTGAGCTAGAGTCTTGGACTCGAATGAGATAGTAGACACACCCCTAAGATATCATTTTTCTTTCCCTTAGGTAGGAAATAAGCTGACCCCTAAGTGTTGAAGTACTACCCCTCCACTCTAGGATGGTCTCATTTGAAAACTGAAACTGGATAATTTTGTTTCTGTAGTCGACTGAGGCATAGCAAGAATGAAGCCAATCCATACCGAGAATGACATCAAAATCGGTCATCTTTAATTCGACTAAGTCTGCTGAGGTGAATTTCTAAGATACCATAACCGAATAGTTTCTGTATACCCGTCGGGCTATGATAGATTTACCCACTGGGTAGAGACTTAGAAAGGCTCTGCTAGAATTTTGGGAATGACTCCGAAGTCAACAACTATATAGGGAGTAATAAAGGACAAAGAAGCTCCTGGATCTAGCAAAGAATAAATATGTAAATGATAAAATCATAACGTATCAGTGACCACATCAAGAGAAATTTCCTGATCCTGTTGGGACTGAAGGACATAGAGTCTATTTGGGCATTGCCCATTGGTGGCACTGGAAGAGGCACCTTGCTGATTCAGGAGACCTAACTGGGCTGGGGACAATTATGTTGAACCTAGGAACTTGACTAGGGATAATCTCTGACTCTGTGACCTGGCTTGCCACATCCAAAACACACATCACTGCCAACCCTATAGATACCATGGTGGTGTCTGCTATATTTCTGGCAAAGGGGATTGGTTCGGGCGCTGTTGACACTACCCTGAGGCTTAGGGCCTGGCACTCTATCTTTGTTACCATCTCTGAATTTTGGCACTGAGCACTAGCTGAGGATGGAGATGGAACTGAGGATTTTAGGTGAAACTGAGAATAATTTTCTCCCTCTGACTTAGGCTGGGCAAAGTTGAAACTACTTGTCCTCGCCCTCTTGTTCTCCCTCTCCTTCTCCCTATTCTTAGCCTCATCTATTTGCTGAGAATAGACCATGATTCTGGATATGTTCATCTCCTTAATCAGTATTGTGGTCCTGTACTCTTTGACCACACTGCTAGACACACCTGACACAAACTTACTCATCTTAGCTCTGCTGTCCGCTACCATATGAGGAGAATATTTGGCTAACTTAGTAAACTTGAGAGAATACTCTTTTACTATCATGTTTCTCTACTTCAAATTTATGAACTCCAAAACCTTAGCTTCCCTCAACTCCAGTGGGAAGAACCTATAATGAAAAGTAGTGGCAAACTCCTCCCATTTTATGGGCCCTACATCAGTTGCCCTCTCTGTTTTCCACTGTTTGAACCGTGAGTGAGCCACATCTTGCAACTGATATGTAGCTAGCTCAACACTCTCACTAGTTGTCACCCTTATAATATTTATAACCTTATGCACCTGATCAAGAAATTCTCGTGGGTTCTTATTTGACTTAGACCCAGTAAATAATGGAGGGTTCATTCGATTAAAGTCTAAAATTCTAGCTGCAGTAGTATTGGCCACTGGGTTGGCCGGAACAGAAGTTAGGCATTCATTCTGGGCTGCTACTGAATTGGCTAGAGTAGTAAATGTAGCCCTGAATTCAGCATAGGAGACATGTTTATCCAGAGGATCTGTCTGAATGGGCTGAGGCGCTGGCTGATTTCTTGTTCTTCTTCCAATCTTCTTGGGAGGAATGTTCTATAAATGGAAGAAAGGATTAGACTGAGGTTTTTAACTTGAGATCACACTTACTCGTATGACATGAATACTGAAAAAAGGGAAACTTTTCCTAAAAATGCCTCATAACTTCTTGCCCATAAGTGTGGCGCATTACACACCCATGCGCAAGACTCTACTAAATGAAGATTTTAGACTTCCTAGGACTCTGTTGAACCTTAGGATTTGATACCAAGTTTGTAATGCCCTGAGTCTATACTCTAGACACTACACGATGCTCATAATCCTAAAGGACCACAAGCTAACCCATGACTAGTACCTCCTGCAATAACTGAATAACAATACTGTAGTTATGCAAAAATTAGGCAAAAATCTATCATAAAGTTTAAATCTAAAATAAATACTGAATATCAATACTGAGAACTGAATATTGATACATCTTTCTGAAATACTCTAGTCTGAAAAGCCTCTACTATCTGAACTAGGAGTTCATGGGACAAGTCCCAACTAACTCCAACTACTAAAGTAAACTGAGTAGTGATATAACTAAAATTATAAATCTATCCTCGAACTATGAGGACTCACCACTAACTCTGATGCTAATAGATTGGGCTGCTAAGTATGGTCGGGAGCCCGTGCGTCTGAACCTATGATATAAGACATCATAGCACAAAAGAAAAGTATGTGTCAGTACTTTGAATGTACTGGTATGCTAAGTGAGGTAGGCTGATGTGCATGGGTTCATATGCATGAATAATAACTGACTGAATAATATGAAACATAGCTGAATGAGAGTACATGCATGAATGCTTAAACTATAACTGAGATCATGGTAACACTAAATACTGAGTTCTGAATCACTAGTTTACTGATACTGTATTACTGATAACTGAGTGACTGTATTTGACAGTCCTGATGTCTGTAGAACTATTTTGAGTTTTTTACTAACTTGAGTGACTTTGTCTGACAGTCCTTATTTCTGTAGAACTGAACTGAGTTCTATACTGAGACTGGAACTAAAACTGAGACTTTAGGAGATGATATCTAACCAACATTCCCCTTCTTTGAACTGATTTGGGGTCCAACCTGTAACCCCAGTTGGAAGAGTATCAGTACCGTGCCACGGGTAAAGACAAATGTTGAGTCACCCTCATCTGGAAGGTGCTCTGAATGAGAATGGTGGTACCCTCAACTGGCAGGTAAGACACCTCATCAACCCTCAACTGGCAGGTTGATGTCTCAACCTACGCTGGCTATATAGTTCTAGAATGCAAGGACTGCTTCTAAGGATCACACCCTCTGCTGGCAGATGAGTCCCCATCCTTGGGTTTACTCAATGCTGAATCCTACTCCCAACTAAAAGACACTAAACTGAACTGTACTGATACTGAGTTTACTGAGGTTTCCTGAGTTCTATAACTGACTGAGTTCTACTGATCATGACATGACTGATACTATTCTTTACCTGACACTGGCTCTAGGTAAACAGTTAAATTGTCAGGTATTAATTACCCCCAGGACTCGATAGCACAGATAATACTAAGACATGGTAATTCTTGATAATATGACAATAGTCAACTATTCACAATGCAGTCCCTGAGACATTTTACCATATCTTGGGCTTGTACATGAATGGAAATACATGCTAGCATATCATAATTTTACTATTCAATTCTCATGGATATTCCATCAATCACTTACAAAGTATAGCTTTAACAAGAGAGAAAATTTGGAACATGTAGTTCTAGCATGATTTCATCATAAGGTCACCAATGGACCATAATGCACAATTTATTCCCTTAGGCATTTTGTCAAACACATGGAAGGCATAACCCTATACTTAGGCATGAACAACATGCTAATGCATCATGACTACCATAATAAATTTACACATTCAAGGGTTTAACATGGATTCACATGATATACATCAATTACCTACACATGAAACTTGTAATAAAACATGGATTAGAAACCCAACTAGTCATTATAATCAAACCCAACATGGAATTCATGGAATTAATATACTTTTAGTTTTAAAAATAGTTTCTTGAACTCCAAGGGTGAAAGGAACCCTTGGATGAACACTTTACATACCTTAATTGTTAACTTCGTGGAGATTGGGGTGAATTCTTGAGGTTTGTTTCTTGAACTTGATAAAGCTAGGGTTTGTTCTTGAGAGGATTTTGTGAAAAGAATGAATGATTTTGCTATTTGGGGCTTTAATCCTGTATTATGGAGTTGTGGGGTGAAGGAAAATGATCCATTTGCCCTTAAAAACGTGGAACCTGACTGCAGAAATTACATGGATCGAACTGGCCAGGGCACCGCGAGCTCTAGAGCGTAGCTCTGGCCCAGGCACCACGGTCTCCATCATGGGCTTCACCTAGCACCAGACTGGGCAAGGTGCCGCGGGCTAATCGCCCTGAGCTGCTATTTTGGAGTTTCAAACATACCCTTACGCTTGTTCAAAAATTTTGAAACTCATACGAGATGTACCACTGACTCCCCCGATCATGAATCAACTTAAAAACTAACTTTCATAGGACGGGAAGGTCGTAAATTGATGATAGGCGAATTTACACGCCTATATCAATATATTTTGCCCATATTTTAGCCTAGTTTTGAGAACAAAGTATATATTTCATGCACTTTTAGTCCTTTTTCCTGTAAATGAGCTAACGAACATGATTAGTAAAGTTTCAGGTATAAATGATGCAGAATTCAGCATTTTATGGCTTACTTGACGCAAAAGAAAGCTCACGAAGGAAGGGAAGGGAGTTTACACGCCTAAGGACCAAAACTGCTGCATGGAAAATCTGTCCCGGGCTAAAACAGCATTTCTGAAGACTTTGGGGATTTGCAGTAACTTAGTTGGATTTGGACAATGATACATTAACCTAGTACAATTGGGTTATGTATTTCATTAGCCTAGTAGAATTTGGTTAGATATTTTATTTATCTAGTAGGATTAGGATATGGGTATTATAAATACCCTATCATGCTAGAGATTTGGAAGGAATTTGGGGGGGGGAGACCACAACACTTCCTTCCATCCCTCTCATCTTCCACTACAAACAATTCTACAACTCTTCTAATCTTTCCATTAATTCTATTTTTCTTCTTCTACTCTTCTATTCTTAAATTCCACAACAAGAGAATCGTTACTTTGCCTAGGAATTCACGCCTCACGCATACCACCTAAGCTACACGAAATTATTCAATCTTGTGGTATAACAACAATGTCAATCATGATCTCCTTCGCATTCATGGGTAACTAAACTTCTCTGTTGGGGTTATGGAAGCCGTATGAGATACTATCTATTGCTGTGAGTTTGTGAGTTCACGACACGTATACTGCTTATATCATTATTCTCTTCATCTTAGTCTACATTCTTTGTGGTTGCAAACGCAAGAATACGCCAGTATAACATTTAACTTGTTCGAAAGAAAGGTTATCTATCTGGAAAAGAGATAAGGTCAAGGTAGTAGGGTCACCCCCTAAAATTCCCTACTAAAAAGCTAGTGCCGTAACTGGACTAACCTCTTGGAGAATTCGTACCGTTAGACACGCTTTAAGCTCGAAAGAGTTAAAGTGAAATAATCCTCGAATAGGTCGAAAGACGCCTGGATTTACCATCGAATACAATTCTCTATAAGCAGTTGCATGTTAGAATTCTACACACTCATAGCCAATAGAGACGTATACCTCAGAAGGTGGACATAACCCCAACGCCTCAATTCTCATTATTTACAACTTACGTAACAATCTTTCTCTTTTACTTTGCTATTTTCAGCTTTTATTTAATTATTTTGGTGACACATTACAAATCCCCCCTTTTTACGAGACTTGCACCAAAAGTTTAGTAATTTTCCTTACTTGTTGGCCAAGCTATTCCCTGTGGGATCGACACCCAACCCTGTTGGGTTCTATATTTGCTAACGACCGCTTTACACTCCTACGAGAGCTGTAGATTGAGCGTTATCAAAAATTGGCGCCGCTGCTGGGGAATACAAGTGTCAATTAAGTTCGTAATAATTACTAGACCCTTTGGTCAAAGATTCTTGTACTTTTACTTTTAGTTTTTGTTTTTGTCTACTGCAGGTTTTTATTTTAGTGCATGCCCCATACTCGAAGTTCTGGTCAATCGTTATTACCAATCAATCCTGAACCACAACGCATTGGTAGAATGGAAGCACAAGCTGAAATCGCAAGGATGGCTGCTCAACAGGAATAAGCAAGATTGGCTGCCCTTGCCGCAGCCCAGGTTCAACAGCAGAACATTGATAACCCTGCACGAGCAACAAATCCTGACGATGAGGATTTAGGTGATGACGAATTACTAAACCCAAGGCATGATGCTGAAATCACAACACCTGCCAACAGAAGAGGTCGACAAGCTCGGTATAGACATGATCGCCAACCTATGCAGCCAGCTTTCGACGATGATGATCTTGATGGTGCCGGAGCCACTGGAGCTATAATTCCACCACCATTAGCGCCCGGAGCCAAGTTCAACATCACAAGCACCATGATTCAGTTATTTCAACTCAAGGGATTGTTTGGTGGACTAGCAGGCGATGATCCGAATATGCATCTCATCAACTTTATTTCTACATGGAAGTCTTTTGACAATCCTGGTGTTGGTCAGAATGCAATTCGATTACGTCTATTTCCATTGTCTCTGTCTGGGGAGGCAACACTATGGTTGAATGGGCTGACTCCTGATCCAATTACAAATTGGAGGCAATTGAGAGACGCTTTCCTAGAAAGATTCTTTCCGCCTTCCAAAAGGGCACAATTGAGAGATGAAATCAGCAACTTTCATCAGCTTCCCACTGAAGCTCTTCATGAAACATGGGAGAGGTTCAAGACAAAGCTAGCGAGATGCCCAAACCATCACATGACTAATGTTCACCTCATGGAGATATTGTATGGAGCCTTGAATTCAATAACTAAGCCAGTGGTGGATAACGCAGCTGGAGGATCTTTTATGGACCTCACCTTTGGTCAAGCAAGCAATATGCTAGATCGCATGACGAAACAAAGTAGAGCTTGGCATACCAGGGATTCCGAGGTAGCAAGCCCCACTTTATCTATTGGCATGACTGCAGACCAAAGAAGAAGACAAGAAGAACGTGATCAAGATTTAGCGCACATGAAAATGCAAGTGGATCTTCTGACAAAGCATTTATTATCAGGGAAGACCGAAAAAGTGAAAGTTGTGGCGCTAAAAGGAAGAGACGAATCTGATTCGGAAGAGGAGGCCAACTACTTGAACAATCAGGGGGGTTTCCGTGGGAATACCTAAGGAAACCAAGGTCGGAACTATTATGATAAATCTGGAAGCAAAGACCAAGGTAGTTGGAAGAAAAATAATGAAAAGAGTGGTTTGTACGTTCCCCCTGGTAGACGTGATACCACCACATCTAATTCTGGAAGTATGGAAGACATGATGGCTAAATTATTGAAAGGAGTGAAAGCAACGAGCGTGGGAGTTACTGAGGTAATTAATGATTTGTCCTCCATGAAACAACTAGTTGATTCTCATTCCACTTCAATCAAGCAAATAGAGCAGCAATTGAGCCAACTTTCAGCAGTACTCAATCAAAGAAAGGCTGGCACTTTACCTAGCGATACTGTGCAAAACTCAAGGAATGATGGGTCATGCATGGCCATCACTACCAGAAGTGGTAAGGTGCTGGAACCTTTAGCAAAAGGCAAGCAAGTGGTTGACGAAGTTGTGGACATGGATGATAACGCAAAAGGAGAAGATGCCGCAACAACCAGTCCTGACGTCAAGGACGTCACGCCCAGTGACGTGCAGCCTGAAAAAATGGAAAAACGGAAGCAAGAGGAGAAGAAAAACGTGGAGAGAACACTTCCATACCCACCACCACCTTTTCCCCAAAGACTGAAGAAGGTGGCGGATGATACTAAGTTCAGCAAATTCATGACTATGTTAAAGCAGCTGACCATTAATGTTCCATTGGTGGAGGCACTTGAACAAATGCCTGGGTATGTGAAGTTTATGAAGGATCTTTTGACAAAGAAGAGGGAAGCAAGTTATGACCTGAAAGACGATGTGCATCATTGTAGTGCAATTGCTACCCGATCGATAGTTCAGAAGAAGGCCGACCCCGGAGCTTTCACTATTCCTTGCACCGTCGGATCTTTGAACTTTGCCAAAGCATTATGTGACTTAGGAGCCAGCATCAATTTGATTCCATTATCAATCTACAAGAAGTTGGGGTTAGAAGATCCTACTCCAACCAATATGAGGCTCGTCATGGCAGATAGGTCGGTAAAATGACCTGTTGGTATTCTATGCGATGTCTTGGTAAAAGTTTCTTCATTTATCTTTCCAGCAGACTTTGTCATCTTGGATTGTGAAGCAGATTCTGAGGTTCCCATAATCTTGGGGCACCCTTTCCTTGCTACAGGAAGTGTGCTCATTGATTTGAGAGCTAATGAACTTTCATTCCGAATAAATGACGAAGTGGTTCATTTTGATGTTTGCAAAACAATGAAGCACCCCAAAGATCTTAGTGTATTCTCGGTGGCTGATGTTTTCCTTGATGATCCGAAAGAACTACTTGAAGAAGAGCAAATTATTGATGATCCCTTGGAGGTTGTGCTCATGAATGGAGAGAGGGAAGATGCTGAAAATTCTGAAGAAGCCATTTGTGCTCTATCGGTATTAGGAACATATCGCTATACTCCCAAGAAGCTGGATCTTGATCTCAAGAATCGGCCTACACCACCAGCTAAGCCATCTATTGAAGAGCCACCCACGTTAGAATTGAAGGAGCTGCCAAGTCATTTGAAGTACGCATTCTTAGGAAGCGGAAACACTCTTCCAGTCAGTATGGCAGCCGATTTGGGTGAGCGACAAGTTACAGCTCTTATTGTTATTCTACGCAAGTATATTAGAGCTATTGGATGGACCATTGCGGATATTATTGGTATTCCACCTGGGATTTGTACACATAAAATTCAGCTTCAAGAAAATTGCACACCCACCATTGAGAATCAAAGGCGTCTAAACCCACCTATGCAAGAAGTGGTGAAGAAAGAGATCATCAAGTGGTTAGATGCAGGAGTTGTGTATCCTATTTCTGATAGTACATGGGTAAGCCCTGTACAATGTGTTCCCAAGAAAGGAGGTATGACGGTGGTCGCGAATGCAAAGAATGAACTTATTCCACTCAGGCCCATCACTGGATGGAGAGTATGCATGGACTACCGCAAGCTGAATTCTTGGACACTCAAGGATCACTTCCCAATGCCATTTATGGACCAAATGCTAGATCGATTAGCGGGGAAAGGATGGTTTTACTTCTTGGATGGTTATTCAGGCTATAATCAGATTTGTATTGCACCCGAAGACCAAGAGAAGACAACGTTTACATGACCATATGGTACGTTTGCCTTCAAACGTATGCCATTCGGGTTATGTAACGCACCAGCCACCTTTCAACGTTGTATGATGTCTATTTTCTCTGATATGGTTGAAGACACTTTGGAGGTATTTATGGATGACTTTTCAGTTGTTGGTGAGTCTTTTGAAGCATTCCTGGCAAACTTGAGCATGACATTACAAAGATGTGTAGAGTTCAACCTTGTGCTGAATTGGGAGAAGTGCCACTTCATGGTAAAAGAAGGAATCGTTCTTGGGCACAAGATCTCTGAAAGAGGAATAGAGGTTGACCGAGCAAAAATTGAGGTTATTGAGAAGCTACCGCCTCCAATTTCGGTGAAGGGAGTTCGTAGTTTTCTTGGCCATGCTGGTTTCTATAGTAGGTTCATCAAAGACTTCTCCAAAATTGCGAGTCCATTATGCAAACTATTGGAGAAAGATGCAAAGTTTGACTTCAATGACGATTGCTTAAAGGCATTCGAATGCCTTAAAGGAAAACTCATTGAAGCCCCTATTATGGTAGCACCAGATTGGACTCTCCCGTTTGAAGTCATGTGTGATGCTAGTGGTGTAGCCGTTGGTGCTGTTCTTGGTCAGAGAAAGGAGAAATTATTTCATCCTATCTACTATGCGAGTAAGTTCCTAAATGAAGCCCAAAGGAACTACACTGTTACTGAACAAGAGCTCCTAGCGGTTGTGTATGCATTTGAGAAGTTTCGTGCCTATCTATTGGGTACTAAGGTGATCGTTCATACAGACCATGCAGCTCTTAGGTATCTAATGACAAAGAAGGATGCAAAACCAAGGTTGATTAGATGGGTATTGCTGCTGCAAGAGTTTGATTTCGAAGTCAAAGATAGACGAGGTTGCGAGAACCAAGTGGCTGATCACCTATCTCGACGTGAGAATGAGCATGTGGCGCAACCTGAAATTCAGATTGATAATGCATTCCCGGATGAAAAGATATTAGCGACAACAATGGAGAAATTACCATGGTATACCGACTTTGCAAATTTCATGGTGAGTAATGTGATACCTGCCAATTTATCTTACCACCAAAGGAAGAAGTTTATGCATGACGTACAACACTACTATTGGGATGAGCCTTATTTGTTTCGACGATGTGCGGATGGTATCATTCGACGATGTATATCCCATGAAGAGATGCCTACTATATTGGAAGCATGCCACACTTCGCAAGTTGGAGGACATCACGCAGGCAATCGGACGGCCAGAAAAGTATTGCAAAGTGGTTATTATTGGCCTTTGATATTCAGAGATGCCTATGACAATGTTAGAAGGTATGACTAATGCCAGCGTCAAGGTGCGATTTCAAACCACCATGAAATGCCCATGACCAAAATTCTTGAGGTAGAAATCTTTGATGTGTGGGGTATTGATTTCATGGGTCCATTCATGAATTCGTTTGGAATGAAGTACATCTTGGTTGCTGTGGATTATGTTTCGAAATGGGTAGAAGCTGTAGAATTGGCCGACAACGAAGGAAAGCGTGTTGTAGCGTTCTTAAAGAAGAATATCTTCTCTCGCTTTGGAGTACCACGTACTATCATAAGTGATGGAGGATCTCACTTCTGCAACAAGCTATTCAAATCAGTTTTGGCCAAGTATGGTGTCAAGCAACATAAGGTAGCTACGCCTTATCATCCCCAAACTAGTGGACAAGTAGAAGTTTCCAATCGCGAGATCAAGCAAATCCTTGCAAAGACGGTTAATGCGAATAGAAAGGATTGGTCTCGAAAGCTAGATGAGGCACTATGGGCGTATAGGACTACATTCAAGACACCCATTGGCATGTCTCCTTATCAACTAGTCTATGGGAAGGCTTGTCATCTACCCATCGAGCTCGAACACAAAGCATTGTGGGCGCTGAAGCGATTGAATTTGAATTGGGATGATGCAATGAAGCTGAGGATGGAGCAACTGAACGAGATGGATGAATTCCGTCTCCATGCATATGAAAGGTCAGACCTATACAAGGAGCGGATGAAAAAGTATCATGATCAGTGGATTGTTCGACGAAACTTCCAAAGGGGTGATATGGTACTTCTCTTCAACTCCAGATTGAAGCTCTTCCCAGGTAAGTTAAAGTCTAAGTGGTCTGGTCCATACAAAGTTATCCAAGTCTACTCGTCTGGAGTAGTCGAATTGGAAGACAATAATGGTGTTGTCTTCAAGGTTAATGGCCAACGTGTTAAGCCTTATATCGGTCCTCTTGACTCGATGAATTCTATGGACATCACTTATCTCGACGAAGTCTAAGTACTCGAGGTAACTATGTCGAGCCACGACAATAAAAAAGGCGCTAGATGGGAGGCAACCCATCGTTTTATCGTTTTATCATTTTTTTTTTACTTGTTTTGCTTTTGATAATGAAAATCCAAAAATAAGAGTCGTGCCACGACCAAAACTAAGGCGCTTGGTGGGAGGCAACCCATCGTACTAATCGTTTTCATTTGGTTTTAAGCAAAAATAGGTGCAAGAGGTATTCAACGAGGAGATTGATTTCAATTGACGATTTGGACGCATTGTATGGTAAAGTTGGTAAGTTAGGAATAGTGATGCATAAGGCTATGGATTGAGCATTGCTCATGCCAAACTAGGCATCGAGGAAGGCTAGGCCTAGGTAAAACTAGGCCACGAATGATGCATAACCTATCCTATAGCCTAAGGTCTCGGAATCTAGTGTGCTATACACTATGCGCCGCCCAGTCCTAAGTGTGCTTTTGACTATGCGTCGCCTATTCTATGGAATTAGGTCTCAGGATCTCATATGCCATAGACTATGCGGAGCATATGTCCCTAAATGCCATAAACTATGCGCCGCATATACCATGACTATGCCAAGCATTATGCGCCGCATATGTAGCATTTTTGTCTCCAAAACCGATTGTAAATGGGTCAAAACCTGACCCATTCTCTTCCTATATAAAGGGGACTTAGTCTTGAAACATAACCACACTAGAAATTAACCTAAAGGCACCGCATTCCCTCTCCAAACCATCCCAAAATTTTTCTTTTTGCTCTTCCAATTCACAAAACCATCTCCAAAAGCTTCAAGAAAGTAAGTACTCTCTTATTCTTCATTTATTTCTCGTAAGTACTACGTTGCTAGGTCTATTATAAATTGCTACATCATATAAGATTGATTGGTGATGTTCATGTGTTTTGATCGTTGATACAAAATCATGTGAGTAAACATATACGTAGGAAAATCTTGACTTGTTTCCGACTTGAACTTGGTTTTAATAGCATTGTTATACGATTTGCGGAATTGCTATGGTGATGAACATTGACTATCATGTTATGATCTTGTTACTTGGATACTTACATGCTAGACTATCCCGTTCATCGGGATAAGCCTTATAGTTGCCTACCGACTTAGGAGGTTGCGATTATTGAAAACATCCATACCATGTTACAACCCCTATGTAGTAGTGTTGTTATATCTAACATGAAAGTAGTGCAATGACTGCAAGTAGTAATACATTACTGATTTTCTTGTCGGAATATAATCCTTAAACGTATGTCGACGAAATCTGAGTAATCGACCACTTTCAGTTCACTGATTTGTGTCAACAAAACTAAGTGTGGGGTGGTACCCCTACTGCTTGTTTATAGATTGTATCAACTGAGATTGTGCTGCCATTAACACTATTTCTAGTCTCAGGTACAATGGCACCTAAAGTGAGGCAAGGCAAGGAGAAGGATACCACTTCCCAAAAGGGCAAGAAGAGAGGTAGAAAGGACCAAGGAGAATCATCCTCAACACAACTACCCCGCAGAATGTTTGGAATAAAATGGGTTCTTGAGGAGGAAGCCAAAGAATGGTACAGGAACAACAAAGAAAGAAGATATGTTCACGTCGACCTGATCAACAAGGACACCTTAGCGAAGAAGGAGCCGCGTATGTTGGCGAAAATCATGGCATTGAAGCTGGATTTCATCTTCCGCGATATGGGAGAATGTAATCTTGATTTGACAAGAGAGTGTTACGCCAACTGGTCACCGAAAACAACAGGCAACGAAGTCAAAATTCGGGGCCAAGTGTTACAGCTCAACGCGGACTGGATCAACTCTTTTCTTGGCTTACCTTCGGTCGACCCAGCACCATTCAAAGAGCTGTACAGCAGGCCTCCTTATAGAGCAATTAGATACACACTTTGTGGAAGTAGATCGATGGCAAGGTGGGGCAGACATAAAGACACAGGGCGACACAACACCTTCCCCTATGCTTCACTGAATAGGGAAGCAAGAATCTGGATGCGTATTGTCAACTCATGCCTTATTCCTGGGACTCAATACACCAAGATATCAAGAGATAGAGTGTGTTTGGTCTATGCTTTGATGACGAATGTCCCTATCAACTTTGGGGCAATCATTCGCTCTACCATGAGGAAGGCCAGACTCCACAAAAGGTCCCACTTCACGTTTGGAAATCTGTTGACAGCAATCTTGCGGAAGGAGAATATCGAAGAGGAACCAGCTAATCATAAACTCCCACACAATCCGAAGAAGGTTGACCTCACAAAGGTCAAAGATGCTGAATCAACACATGTCATCAACCTTACTACGGCAGAGAGACATGCTCGGGATGAGAGTTTCTCCCGCCATATGTACGGCATGATGAGGTTTATAATGATGAGCGGAGGTCGTGTTCCCACTGCTGCAGAGCTCCAACAGCTGGACCATGACTATCCAATGAATATTCATGCACGGGAGATGTGTGGAGTAGGTACATACTTTGAGGAACCTCTCGATGACGACGTGCCGACCGATGATGATCGACGAATGCCAGACTCTGACAAGGAGGAGAACTTTGACGAAGGGGGTATGACCCCCGACATTGAGGAAGAGTCCAACTAACCAGGTTCCTCGTATTTATTTTCCACTGAGGGCAGTGTCCCGTTTAAGTGTGGGGTGGCGGTATCGTATGCTATACTTCTCTATCGCATCTATGTTTGTTTATTTTGTTGTTTTTTTTTGTTGTTTTTTTTTCGTGTTTCAGTTTTTTTTGTTTTTGTTATTTTTTCTAGCTTCGCATGAAATTATTTTGATAGGCAGCATGAGATTATAACAAGAGTATGTGCTACAATTGTGACTATTGAGATGTTTAGGCTCTAGTTGTGACTCATTATGTGATATTGTGTGGTTCAATTCCTTCACTTGTTGGGTCGAGAGTCTATATTACTTCCAAGCAAGTCGACTATGTGCCTTGTGTGTGTGAGATAATCGTATATTCTATGTGTGTGGCTGATGCTAGAACTTGCCTGGTATGTATGCAAAGCGAAAATAAGGAGTGTAAGTTTAGGATATGATTTAGGCATTTCTTTGGCAACCTATATTTGTTTACCTTCAGTTTTACCTACCCATGGACATCATCCTAGTTAAACCCTTTTGAGCCTTTAGCCTATTTTCTTTGACAACCTTGTATGTAAGCCTAATCCATTTTTTTTCAAGACCGTAATTTGATCCAAACTCCTAAGTGCTTTAAAGTGAAAAAGTCATGTGACAACATAAGAGGAAATTGGGTGAGTATGATGCTATAAATTGTAATGGTGCTTGAATGTGTTATGAAAAAGAAAGTGCTATCATAAGAGGTATGTTGTGAAAAGAAAAAGGAAAAGAAAGCTGAAAAGCGAGTTGTGCTTAAAATTGAAAAACAAAAGAGGAGAACAAGGGTGGTAGAATAAAACAAAGAAAGGTTGAAAGAAAAAAATAGTGTCAATGATACAAAGTGATGTATTAAAGCGCTTAGGAACTTAGTCACTATTACTGGCCAAAATAGTCCTACCCGTCCCTTAGCCTACATTACAACCATCAAAAGACCTACTTGATCCTAAGCTTAGCATTCTGACATTTAGTAGAGTATTACATTAAGGGCAAGCCTATGGTCATCAGTTGCTACATATGAATTCTTTGTGAGAGTGAGAGCAAGGATATTTTGATACCCATGATTGAAAAATATGCTATACTTGTGAGTGATTATGGGTAATATATTGTGAGACACACATGGTTGATGAGTTTTGGGTAGTTGTGTATGATTCTTTGTGCCTTAACTTTTGAATATGAGTTGACCACCATCACGAGTCTATGCTAGAAGTTAAACTGTTTCTACTGATGATCGAAAAACTACTCTTTGTTGATAATTGTTGTGCTTGTCTTGACGAATATTTTGTGTTGTTGCTGTGAAACCCTAAGTTGATGTTTAGAGGGACATGATATTTTGTTCGAGGACGAACAAAGCTTTAAGTGTGGGGTGTTGATGATAGGCGAATTTACACGCCTATATCAATATATTTTGCCCATATTTTAGCCTAGTTTTGAGAACAAAGTATATATTTCATGCACTTTTAGTCCTTTTTCCTGTAAATGAGCTAACGAACATGATTAGTAAAGTTTCAGGTATAAATGATGCAGAATTCAGCATTTTATGGCTTACTTGACGCAAAAGAAAGCTCACGAAGGAAGGGAAGGGAGTTTACACGCCTAAGGACCAAAACTGCTGCATGGAAAATCTGTCCCGGGCTAAAACAACATTTCTGAAGACTTTGGGGATTTGCAGTAACTTAGTTGGATTTGGACAATGATACATTAACCTAGTACAATTGGGTTATGTATTTCATTAGCCTAGTAGAATTTGGTTAGATATTTTATTTATCTAGTAGGATTAGGATATGGGTATTATAAATACCCTATCATGCTAGAGATTTGGAAGGAATTTGGAGGGGGGAGACCACAACACTTCCTTCCATCCCTCTCATCTTCCACTACAAACAATTCTACAACTCTTCTAATCTTTCCATTAATTCTATTTTTCTTCTTCTACTCTTCTATTCTTAAATTCCACAACAAGAGAATCGTTACTTTGCCTAGGAATTCACGCCTCACGCATACCACCTAAGCTACACAAAATTACTCAATCTTGTGGTATAACAACAATGTCAATCATGATCTCCTTCGCATTCATGGGTAACTAAACTTCTCTGTTGGGGTTATGGAAGCCGTATGAGATACTATCTATTGCTGTGAGTTTGTGAGTTCGCGACACGTATACTGCTTATATCATTATTCTCTTCATCTTAGTCTACATTCTTTGTGGTTGCAAACGCAAGAATACGCCAGTATAACATTTAACTTGTTCGAAAGAAAGGTTATCTGTCTGGAAAAGAGATAAGGTCAAGGTAGTAGGGTCACCCCCTAAAATTCCCTACTAAAAAGCTAGTGTCGTAACTGGACTAACCTCTTGGAGAATTCGTACCGTTAGACACGCTTTAAGCTCGAAAGAGTTAAAGTGAAATAATCCTCGAATAGGTCGAAAGACGCCTGGATTTACCATCGAATACAATTCTCTATAAGAAGTTGCATGTCAGAATTCTACACACTCATAGCCAATAGAGACGTATACCTCAGAAGGTGGGCATAACCCCAACGCCTCAATTCTCATTGTTTACAACTTACGTAACAATCTTTCTCTTTTACTTTGCTATTTTCAGCTTTTATTTAATTATTTTGGTGACACATTACAAATCCCCCCTTTTTACGAGACTTGCACCAAAAGTTTAGTAATTTTCCTTACTTGTTGGCCAAGCTATTCCCTGTGGGATCGACACCCAACCCTGTTGGGTTCTATATTTGCTAACGACCGCTTTACACTCCTACGAGAGCTGTAGATTGAGCGTTATCATAAATAAATTCCAAAAAGTTTGAGGGCTTTAGAAAAGACTAAGTTCTAACACTTAGCTAAAATTTTCTAAGTCTGGGACCCTTTATCAAGCTCTAAGGGACTGAGTTATGCTTAGAATATTTGTGGGGTCTTACAACACCCAATGAAATTTGTCACCGCAATTGATTGTGATGTACACTTCGTGACCAAATGCCAAGGTAAGCCAGCTGGAATACTAAAACCTTTGATGATGTTGATTAATCATTCCTCAGTTCGGGAAACTTCTGGTTGTTGTTGAAAAAACCTATCGTAGGTATTGTTCTTGTGTTTGTAACTTGGTATTCTTTCGAAGGTAGTAAAAAATAACATCAATGGGCAGAGGCGAACCCAGAATTTGAAGTCTGTGGGTGCACCAGTGTTGTCAAAGATGCGCTTAAGCCTCGCAGAAAGACTCAAAATGTGCTGAGCGCTTGCCTCTCTTAACGTGCAGCTTAGGTTATAATTTCTGATACATACTTTCCCTTGTCAATGAGGCTTTCTGAAAAGATGAACACTAAACAAATGATATTTCATTTTATCAAAATAATTAATTTTTTGGTTCATATATTTGTCATCCATGCCTGTATTAGTTGTCTTGGACTAGACATCTATTGAAATCTTTTCTACCTTTATGCCCTTTTTCATTAAATCTCACGTTTTATTTGTACTTTGTGCTTAAACACAATAGACCTTGAAGATTTTTTACGCTTGTTGCTTTTGATAATATTGTGGAGAACCAATATTATCTTAAGACATTAGAAAAACTTTCTGTGTAGATTAAGGGATATTATCATATTCAATTGGTCGCTAAAGACATGAACAATACTGAAAAATAAATATATAGAAAAAATAAGAGTTTTAGGCTAATAACTTTACTTTCTAAGATCAAGTTTACTTTTAACATTTTTGAATAATCAGTCATGGTAGCACAATGGTCAAGGAGGGTTTACACTATGGACTGGTCGTGTGTTCAAATCCCCAATCCAGCAATTTTGTTGTTATAAATTTAGTAATAAGCCTTTTAAATTTGAAGTATTGAAAATAAAAATTAAGGTGTTGTGCGACCCGGGGATCGATCCCTGGTCGCGTGGACGGAAGCCCAAGCTTCAACCAACGCACCAAGGTGCATTACCATACTTCTTAGGGTGCACTATTAACTATATCCCAATTTCTCAAGGTATATACACATATATACATAATTTTTTTCGACGTTAATGGGTGCACGTGCACCCCCACCTATAAATGTGGGTCTACCCCTGTCGATGTGCTGCACATATTCTCAAATATTTCAGGTTACATGATAATAAAATTAATACACAGATGCAATTAAATAAAGTATTAATTAATAGTAATATGTATGACATTTAAACCTCATCATTCCTGCAAGTTTGAGGCTGTGACATCAAATAGAACTAATTTTTCATTCCGGGATGTGCAACAATAAAGTCAAACATATCAAAACCAAGACTCGATTCGCTTACTTTGTAGTATTCATCATTTTGTTTTTATATGATTTATATGTGTTAATGTCATGTTTTAACAACAAGAATTGTATGGATCAATATCTTTGAAAGCTGATTTATGTACCTACCGTCATGATGCTTTAACAGTCCATCGACAATCCATTTTAAATAGTCGTTGATCAACTTTGATAATTTTTTTGGAGCCTTGTTTGAGATGTTGAACCCTTCAAACAGGTAATTCTTCCGCTCTCCCAAACTGACAGGCTCCATTTTTTCTTCTTCTTTGGAAGTAGTTGATGGATTATCAACTGTGATATTATGTTGTTCAACAGTAGCTTCTACTGTAACATTCACCTGGAAAGCCAGAATTTTCAATGCTAATCACAGATATACAATAGATTATCTATCTGTTGCATCAGATAGATCATCTGTTGGGATAAACTCAAATAGGTAAAACAAAATTGTACGATAATTTCAAATAGATGACCCATCTGTTGCAACATATGACTCATTTGTTCTTACAAATTAAAACAGTACTAAGACCTATTTGTTTTGCTGAAATAGACGGACATATGTTATAACAGATAACACATCTGATGCAACAGGTTATACGACAGTTACAACAGATATATATATATGTGTTTGATATTTTTAAGCAGATGTATAATCTATTGAAATAGACGTGTCTGTTTGTTTGTTGGAATAGATGATATACATTCACCTTTTCCAGCTCATGCTTCTCTCCTGTGGCCCTTGTACATTGATCAAAGGTGCAAGACAAAGACAAAGGAGTTGCAATTTTGCTTTTTTCAATGTTTGATGATACCTTGAAAAATTTAGGGTGCAAGGTGTTCTGCTATCGCCCTTCCTTTTTGGTTACATACGTGATGTCGAATTAAGACTCCTTCTCCTCTTAGACACCTTGATCTCTAGTGGAGTATATGGATAAGAAATCCTCTTTGATGGAATGACACCCCTCTTAGATGTCATTTTCTTTATAGAAGCAGTTAATGCATTAATGGCATTAATCACTCCTTCATGTTTCGCCTTGCAGTCATGACATTTGCATGCAGAACATTCGCTAGAAGTGGCAAAATTTGTATAACCAGTATGATCATAATCATAATGGTTTGTTGTTTCAAAAATTATAAAAGGAGCACCAGTACCATCATCAACAACAACAAGCCCACCCTCTAAAATTGTTTTTCTTGCGATGGCTATTGCTCCAAACAATTTCTCCTTTATTCTGTCAATGACCTTAGGGTCCGATAAAGTTTGCACAGACCCTAAGTAAGAAAAATTGGCATCTTCAACTCTCGATTGACCGGAACAAGCCACGGATGGACAATCTAAAATAAATCAGTACATATATTAGAATGATGATGAAATCATTTTAAAAAATCATTAATTAAAATAAAAACTTAATTAAATTAGACTTATTGCTTCCTTCGGGGGGTTGAAGAGATCAAAAAATTTTGTATTTTTATCAGTTTTGGCCGACAACCATCTCAGGATTTTTGAACAAAAAACTTCTTCCTGGTAGGTCACTTGTTGTCTCAAATAAGGAATGGCTTCAAGTGCTCAAGCCTATAAAATAACGTCAATAAATCAAAAGCATTATTGAATAAAAAAAAAGAATCATGTCATGATAAAAGAAATATTTACCATGAAAGCCCATGGGAAGCCATATAAGTTAACTATCCTTGGCGTTAACGGAGTCAACAAATATTTGACAGTCATTTTGTAGCTTTCATAACTCCAAGGATAGCTGTTAAATGCCTCAAGATCCTTGGAGAGCCTTATCAAACCAAGTAGTATGTTGTTGTTAACGTCTCTCGCCCAAAGAACATTATCTACAAACCAAACCAAGCACAATGATTGCTTGTGCTTCTTTGAAAGTCTTTTACCTTTCAACTTTTCTATCAAATTTATGTTTTTGAAGCTTGGACCAACAAGGGACACCAGGTCATCACGATCACTCGACTTGCCTTTATTTTTTTGGGGCGTGCGGGTGCTTTTTTGGGTTAGAATAGGTATAACTTGAGAAGGATAAGGAGGATAACATTTTAATCCAGTAACTATGGCAAACTGCTTCCAACAAAAAAAAACAGGCATGCCACAGTAATTTATCCACACCTCATCCATCTTATCTTTGTTTTCATACATAAACCTACGCTTGAGAAGATCATATACCATTTTTATTTGGAAACGAGCATTGTTGTCCTCCGGTAAATCAAGATATTGCACAAAGAAGTTGTCCCTGAAATAAGCATCCAATTTTTATTCTCAAAGTATTTTTCTGAAGGCTTCGAAAGATTTTCCCATGGCTGACTTAACCACGAAATCACCCGTTAAATTTGTGGCACCATCGCACTGCATTCTCACATGATAACAATCAATGTTGAAGGTTTTGATCAACTCTTTGGTGGAAGGGCTATTAGCATTTGGATATTCTCTTTTGAAATATTCCTCCTCCCCATGTTCATCATCTTCTACTCCTGATTTAGATAACGTTTGTAAAGAAAGCTCATAGAGTGGTGGATGTAGCCTAGCTGTTTCACTTGTACTTGATTTATTTTTTTTCTTTTGGGAGTCGTATTATCTAAAACTAACAGGAACATAAAATAGATTATAATTGATTAATGCATTGTTAAAAAAGGAAAACAGTAAATCAAATATATACAACAGTAAAATAACAGTTCCACCAGACCATATATTTGTTGCACCAGGTAAGATATCTGTTGCAGCATATAACCAACCTATTGCAGTGGATGATCAATATGTTGGAAACAATAAAAATAAGCCACACATCTATTGCACCAGGTAGGATATCTGTTGCAGCATATAACCAATCTCTTGCAGCGGATGATCACTTCGTTGGAAATAATGAAAATAGGTCATACATGTGTTGCATTAGGTAGGACATCTGTTGTAGCATATAACCAACCTATTATAGTGGATGAGTAATCCGTTAGAAATAATAAAAACAGATCACTCATCTGTTACACCAGGTAGGATATTTGTTGCGGCATATAACCAATCTATTACGGTAGATGAGTAATCCGTTAGAAACAATAAAAATAGATCACTCATCTGTTGCACCGAGTAGGATATCGGTTCCAACCTATAACCAACTTATTACAACGGATGAGTAATCCATTGAAAACAATAAAAATAGATCACTCATCTGTTGCATCAGGTAGGTTATCTATTGCAGCCTATAACCAACCTGTTGCAAGGGATGAGTAATTCGTTAGAAACAATAAAAATATATCACTCATCTGTTGCTAAATGAGTTCTTTGTTGGATCAATATTGTTTAGATCGCTTCCAAACAAAAGAGTTATCTATCGCAACAGATGAATAATCTGTTAGATTGTTCATCTGTTGCAGCATATTTTCATTGTAGCATTAAATTTTCATGTGTTGCATCAGATTTTTATCTGTTTCATCAGATGTTCCATCTGTTGCATCAGATGTTCCATCTGTTTCATCAGATGTTTCATCTGTTGCATCAGATGGTTCATATGTTGCATCAGATAGTTCATATATTGCATCAGATAGTTTATCTGTTGCATCAGATGATTCATCTGTTGCAACACCATTTTTACCAAGAAAAACAACAAATCAACCCACCAATACCAACACAACACACACACACTAAGAACATCAATGGTGACCAAAAATCACCAACAAAATCGAATCAACAGTCTAAAAATAAGAACTACAGTAACAACAGAAAAATATATTCCACGCCGGAAAGAGTAGAGATGAAAAGTCAAAAATTAAAATTTTATTCAGTCCACATTTTAAATTTAAGCAAGAAATATTAAAATTGTTAACCAATACTAGAAGATAAGTTGGCTCAAGTTCCTCTGTTTCTTCATAACTAAAAAGACATAATTTTTTACCTGTGATAGAAAAAATGGGACGACGAAAACCCACTACAAAATAAGACATGTATAGCTACAGAATATCTCATAGCTAAATATAAAAATTTTCATGGCTAAACACTTTACCCGTAATTTTTTCTTCCATAGCATTCGTAGCAAGAAGCGGCGTAACTAAAAGTTAGCTACAGACTTTACATGGCCGGTGGTTAAGGACTAATACTTACAGTTATAAAAGATATTGTGTTGTGGCTATGATAGTAAAAAGTTCTTGCTACGAATTATGTACTTGTAGCAAAAAGTTTTACCTTGTTGCCACGATAAAGAAAATTTATAGCATTTTTTATATATAGCTGCAATATGTTCTACTGTGGCAAAAGACAAGATTTATTTCAAAAATTGTGCTATTTTATATTTTAATTTCTTATAACAATATTTTTATTAGTTACGAATTAGAATATCTATAGCAATAAATGAAATTATTTTTATAAATGGCTAAAAAAAAAATTTTATGGCTATGAAATACTTTCTCCGTTTCATAATAAATGAATTGTTGAATTTTAGCACACATATTAAGAAAAAAATATTAAAGACATAAATTCAACACAACTTTTCATTTTTACCCAAAAAAAAAAAGAAAAAGCTGACCTTATAATCCTTTTCAAAACAACTTTCCATTATGTATTATATAATTCTTTTAGGGGTCGTTTGTTGGAAAACAAGTTATCTATAGATTACTAATCCGGAGATTAGTTAATTATTCCACCCTCAAGGAGGAAAAAACAAACATTAAAATCCCCAGATAACTAATAATGATATTTATCTGCTCAATACCAATTTTTAGTGGAACGATATTTATTTGCTCAATACCAATTTTTAGAACCCATGCATATTTTTACTTATTTTTATATTAGCAAAAAAATATATAATCCAATGCAATACTTATATTATAAAACTTACCTCATCTATTTGAAAATTTTCATATTGTTAAAATCTATAAAAATAAAAAGTTGATAAGCAAAACATTACACAAGAATTCAAATGAAACCAAAAACTAAAATAAGAAATGATGGGGGCGGAAAGGGAGGGGAGGGGGCGCAGAAAAGAAAGAAATGTGGAGAGGGGAAAGGGATCTAGTTGTTCAAAGTGGTAGGAGGATTAGGTTATTTGAATAGGTTTTAAAATTTTAGAGGGAAATTTTGGGTTTTCCTAATTTTTAATTTTTTGGGTGGGAAAATTTTGGGGTTTGGTTTCAAATGGAAAGGGAGGGGGCCATGGCTGGAGAGTGGAGAAAGATTTAAGTTTGGGATTTTTTTAATTTTTATTTTGTTTGGTAGATGTTTAAAAATTTTGTTGCTTCGTCTTTTTCGTTTCATTTATCTTAGTACTGTGTGTATGATTTTTACGTTTTTTTACAAAATATAATATTAATACCAACAAATTTTCTCTAATGAAATAATAATAAATATATATTTTACTTTAAGTTTATAAAAAAAATTAACTATTTTATTTGAAATAAATATTATTTCGAAATATATATTTCATTTTAACTTTTTTGGTCCTTTATAATCTCGTTAATTTTGTTATCTTAGAAAAATTTAACTATTTTATTTGAAATAAATGTTATTCCAAATATATATTTCTTTTCAACTTTTTTGGTCCTTCATGATATCGTTAATTTTGTTATCTTTTCTTTTCTTTTAATAAATTTTTAACTTATAGTGTTTAGTTAAATTATATGATTATTCTGAATTTAATTTTATACTTTTAAATTACACTAAAATATAGTAACTCAAAAAAATAAATATATGGATTTAAATTTAAATGATTTTCTCTATTTCTAAGGTAAGGATAAGATCTCTACTCTTCTTAGACTATATTAGGTATGTTGTTGTTGTATATGAATTTAGAATGATTTATATGAAAGAAAATATCAAGTTTAAAATAGAAACTATATAATAAAATAAAATTATCAATATTAGAAAATCTATCTATGCAGAATTAGAGAAGAAAAATAATATTGTGATGACAAGTGTTAGTTACTATAAATTCAAGTTTCAAAATTATTTTAAGATAGAAATTTCAAATAAAAAATATCAATTCAATTTTTCTTATATTAATTACTTGAATTCAAATTCGTATTAAAGTGTTCTATATGGCAGAGTCATACTTCCACAACATTCAATTATTTCGATTTGATTTTAAATAAAAATACGAATTTGAATTAATATTTTTAGTTTAAAAGACATATGAAAAAATTATAGTTAATCTAAAATGTGTCACATAACTTGAGATAGAGGGAGTAAAAAAAAAGAATGTGTATAATTTTTCTAAAATTGTGGGACCCACGTAAACTATGCATTTAGTATAAAACACGTGCCCTTAAAAAAGTCGACAGTTGGTGGAAGAAAAAGTTTCAATTATGAATATTTAAATAACTTATTTTAAAAATAAGAATTAAAACCTACAAAAATAACTTATTTAATCAACATTGTTAAATAATATTAATATCAAGCAATTGTTTGACACCTAATGGGATACTTAATATCAAATAATTTACTACCCCCACACATACACCCCCCAAACACACATGTATATATATACTAGTTTAGGTGTACGCGTCTTGCGCGTGTACCTCACTTTAATGAGTTTAAACATTACATTAAATAGGATATTTGTTTAAATAATTAAGATGAATATAATAATTAAATTTAATATCTTTTGAGTATGTAAAGATGGAAAATTTATTTATTAAACCTAATCTTTACCAAAAATTAATTTTAAAAGTCGATCGACATTCATCTACCATCTATAAATTGCAACAAAACAGTACAATGATAGATACATCAAAATAATAAAATTATTTATAATCTTTACACACAAATTTTCTCAAAGTCGTCTGGCACTCATTTACCACCTGTAAACAATAGCAAAATAATACGATAATAGAGATATCAAAATAATACAACTAAACCTAACCTTTACATAAAAAAAATCCTCAAAGCTGACCAACACTTATCTATCACCTGTAAACTGCAATAAAATAATACGATAAAAGTGATATCAAAACAATACAATTA
Organism: Capsicum pubescens; assembly: GCA_030864215.1. NCBI lineage: Eukaryota > Viridiplantae > Streptophyta > Magnoliopsida > Solanales > Solanaceae > Capsicum > Capsicum pubescens. The sequence goes on from CM061541.1 coordinate 43,985,419, forward strand.
AACGTAAATTTTACACACAATTTTCTTTTTAAAATCGATCGAGATTCATCTACAAACTGTAAACTACCACAAAATAACAAACTAATAGAGATATTACACTAATACAATTAAACCTAACCTTTACCTAAAAAAGTTTTTCAAAATCGTCCCACATTCATCTAGCATCTGCAAATTAAAAAAAAACAATAAGATAATAAAGATATAAAAACAATAAAATTAAACCTAACCTTTACACAAGAAATTTTTCAAAGTTAACCGACATTCATCTACGACCTGTAAACTATAAAAAAGATATAATAGTGATCATAAAGCTTCAATTTTGATCCATCTAATTCTTGTTTGAGCGAAAATTTTGATCCTAAAAAATGATTTTGAATGAAACCAAAGAAGATACATATATACACACATGTTGAATTCCATTATGCTGACAAAAACAATAAAGAAGTTGAGGGTTAGAAAATCAAGCATCCATCAATCTAGACATGCAATCGAATCAAGTTAAATTAGCATCAATCATATTCTCCATAGGCAAACCAGGTTGTTCTCTAGTTTAACATACATCTCAATATTTATATAAGTATTTCCTTAATAGAGTCATATTTTAGAATTATTTTTCTAATTGAAAAGTAGAAAGAAAAATATTAATTAATTCTCATATCATATATTTTAGGAGTCCCATGTATTTTAGGAAGTCTAGTAGAAAGGAAAATATTAATTAATTCTCCTACCATATATTTTAGGAGTTTCATATATTTTAGGAAGTCTAGTTAATATATAAAAATTAATTAAATAATAAATTTAAAAAATAGTGAAAAGATAGTTTTATCTAAAGATGAGTCTTTTAATGAAGGGTAAAAAGTTCAAATCACTTTTCTAAGGGTCTTCATACTTTTATTATTATTATTATTATTATTATTATTATTATTATTATTATTATTATTATATATATATATATAACTTACTTTAAATAAAAAATTTAAAAATATTTAACCAACACTACTCAAAATAAATAAATTTATTAAACAATTGTGCTAAGTTAAAACCTGCAAGTAAAATTCTATAAAATTGAATCAAGTCGAATAATAAAATTCTTAATTACAATGAGTTTTTGAAAATGTTATCTCAATAAATCATGTCCAAGTCAAATAACAGTTTTGAAAATACTTGGAATTTGACATGATCAAGTATATATTTAAGTTGTATTTAAGACTTGCAAGGTGTAACATTGAATTAACTCAAACGATCAATACATTAGATCGACAAATATATTATTCTGATGAAACATGTGTAATTGAGTCAAAATAACATTTCTGAAAGCTCTTGATCAAGATGAAGCTTCAATGAGACTTAGTGAAATTATATTTAAGTTTGGTATAATTAATGAATTAACATTAATTAGATTCGATAACCTATCTATTTAAATTATATTTGAAATTAGCAAGTAGTCATTTAAAATTGGATCTAGTTGAACGATCAATACCTCTTAATACACTAGATTAGTATTGTTGCAACAAATTTTAGCTCAGAATAAAAAATAACTATTAGCTACAAATTTTATTACAATAATAATTCTAAATTATTTTTCATGAAACTTCTTACTATATATTACTATATGGTTATTATTAAGTCATGCCATAATTTTGTTAATATCCAAACAAAAATATTTATTTCGTTGTAAATTTTTTGTTTTAAATAACCTTTTTCGTGATTAAAAGGTCATTATTGCTACAATAAATTTCAACACATGACAAAAGTTAATAATTTTAGCCACGAACTTCATGGTATCAAAAAATATATTACCTTATCGTTAAAGGTCTATTTGAAAAGTCACCCTGAAAATTAAATTTTGTGTAATTGAGTTTAATTACAATATCTGACATGTATAGTTGACCAAGTAATTACTTGATTAGCACATAATTGGGTGTAACTGACAGAGGGTAATAACACTCTCCAATTCTCATGGAGGAGCTGTGAATTGCTGATAATTACATAATGTAATTTCAAGGTTGCTTTTTAATTTTATCCTTTTATTTTTATTTTTATTTTGAATTACTTTCTATTTTTATTATTTTTTATTTTTATTATTATAATATTTTTGAAAAATATATGTTTTATTTACTGTACTTATATTTCATTTCCTTATTTCTCATTTTGCAACACTTACTTCTTGTGATTTCATGCAATTGTTCATATTATTTATTCTTTGTTTATTTGTTATTATTATTATTTTTTCATTTAGTATAATTGTATTGCTATTCTGATTTTTTTATTAAAGTAAAATTCATTGTCAATATTGTGGTTTCCTATTATTTTGAATTATATTTATGTACGTTATCTTGAAATTTTATGTAAGTGTTTTATGTTAACTTTTTTCATTTTGAAAATTGAACTTAAGTCATATTTTTTGTTCCAATTAATTTGCTTAGTATTATTGATTTGATATTTCACATTGTTTTAGTGATTAGAATTTATAGATTATCTTTTCTTCAAATGTCTAATAATTTATTGTATTATATTTATAATATTAATATTTTTGTCAAACATGTATTTCATGATGTTCTTAAAAAATTATGCACTTTTAATTTTTATGCTGAATCCATTAAAAAATATTAGTTTGAAAAATATATATTAATTTTTTTTTCTATAATATTAGTTAAGAACATATGTTTGTTAATTAATATATTTTTAAAATATAGTATATATCTTAAATACCTAAATTAATATCCTTTAAAATTTCACTTATTTTTAAATATTTGTGATTTTTAACTTTTGATGATTAACTTTTATTTGGAAAATCTAGTATAAACACTTGATTACACTTGTGCAATCAAATAGTACACTTGTAATGACACTGTGACAAACAAACATGTCAGCATAATTACTAGGCTTATAATTACATCAATTTTAATTACCAGCTAGCTTTTCCAATAGACCTTTAGTTATTGTAACAATTTCTTTACAACTTGAAGCAAAAAGATTTATTTAGCTAAGCAAAAAGATTTATTTAGCTACAATATTTTATTTAAAATATCTTGTGGCTAAAAGACTATCAATTATATTAAGTCAATTATTGCCACAATTTCTTAATATTCAAAACAAAAATATTTATTACAATGCTATTTTTTATTTTAAATAACATTTTTAATGATTAAAAGGTCATTATTTACAACAAGTTCCAACACGGTAAAAGTTAATAATTTTATCCATGAAACTTTATCATATCAAAAAATCTATGACTATATCATTTAGCTATTGCAATAATTTCTTTTATATCTTCAAGCAAAAAGATTTATTTAGCTACAATATTTTATTCAAATTTTTTTGTGGCTAAAAGGTTATTAATTACTACAATAAATTTCAATTCGTACCAGAAAATAACTGTTAGTTACTAATTTTTATCATAGCAAAAAAGACCTGGCTATATCATTTAACTATTGCCACAAATTTTTATAACTTAAAGCAAAACATTTGATTTAGCTAGAATATTTTGTTCAAATAGTTTATTGTGGCTAAAATTTTACAATTGCTACAATAACTTTTTTGTGTCACAAAAGCTTATAACCAGCTACAAAATTTTACCGTGGCAACAAAGTTATAGCTATTTAGGCAACTACTGTTATGATTGCTAGTAACTATAGCAAAAATGAGAGATTAGCTTTATCCATTGAATTTTCGTGGCTATGAAATTTTACGAATATATAAATAGCTACAGAATTTAAATTCTTGTGGCTATTATTAAATAATAGCTATGTTTTTTAAATTCGTAGCTAAGATTTTGTAGCTATAAATGCATTGTGTAGTAGTGAACTCGAAGTTGTTGTCGCCGGAGAACACTGCTTGTTACGTCGATTGACGGTTGAAAGTCGAAAAGGAACTCACCCAGCTATTTGTGGCCTGAGCTTGAAGTTGTCGGGAATTGAAGGGAGAAATTTTGCGAAACTGTTGGTTGGGAGAGAGTTGAGAGAGACTGTCTCTCTCAAGATAGAGGAGAGAGACAGTTGATTTGGAAAGGAGAGGGGTGTGGGTTGATTTGTATTTTTCAAAAGATTAGAAAATTTTGAAAATATTAATCAAATGCACAATTAACTTAATCTATTTTCTAATTATGTTTGACCCTTTAAGTTGGTCACCAATTCTTCATTCAAGACTTAAAAGACATCTTTCCTTCAATTTTCTCATGAATAAACACATAATCCTCTCCTATGTTTCAAAAAGAATGACTTACCCCCCTCCCTCCACACACACCCTCCCCCACCCTTTTTTTTTTTTAGCAATATTTTAATTTCAATTTTCCAAGTTACATATTTAAGACCACAAGATTAAAGAACATTTTGATATATTCGACATAACTTTAATTTAGGACTACAAGATTAAAAAAATTTCTTTATTTTTTTAAACTTTAAACTAGTTTATTCTTTTTGAAACAGAAGTAGTACAATTTTTTACTTCTACATAGCTATTTCTCAAAACAGTATAGATATACATGCAACATACTTCAAAATTATTTTTACACTGTTTCAACATGCAGACTTGCACATGCAACATGCAGAATTGTTGCTTTACATGGATTTCATGCAAGTCGCTGGGATGTGGGCGACTTACAAGTCGCTGTCACACTGGCAACTTACAAGTCGCTGGGCCCCGCACGACTTGTAAATCCTTGACCACCCCACGATTTGTCCGTTTTGATTTTTTTAAATAATTAATTGTCCCCTTTGGCATTTTTGATTAAAAATAAATAGCCCTTTTGGCTTCGAATTCGTATCTTTTTGGGATAAATAATTTGGTGTCTACCGTGAGGCCAAGGATAGTGTGGTATTGTTTTGATCCTACTGAACTGATACTAACAAATTTTGTTTTGTGAATCTAAGTGACTAATCGACTTAGCTAGCAAGAAAATGCTCATCAGACCAACGTTATCACCAATGACAACCCCCTCTTGAATAGTCCCGTGAACAACGAGGTCGATCGGATAACTAGGGAGATCCGAGTCATAAACGGGTAAGGGGACTTCCCCACCATGTGTCTCAGCACGCAATCATATGCAACATGATGAAAACAGTGATGATCAAGATATAACTATGAATCCGAGACTTGTCAAAAATCTATGTTATACTGACAAGTCGGCAGAAATCAATAATGGGTTTGCTAGAGAAGGAAAAGACTGCACTGGGACTTGGGGCACCGCGAAAGTCGTTGTACCATGGTCGAGGGTAGAGGTGAAAATAATATCACTGAATCCATAGCGGAGAGTCAATGTTACGCCCCAAATCTGGATGTGGTGGCAAGTGTAAAACATCAGAAGTCAAACTCATGATTATTCAATACTTAGCTTTGTTTAAGGTCAAATCTCAGATTCCAGGCTTCCACGAGAGGAACCACGACCCCTGATTTGTTCACCCCTAGCTAGCGGAAGTGGTTGTGCTAATTGAGGATGGAAGTGGCTAATTGTGGTGTTGTTTGTAGTAGCAAGTGGTGATGGTGGTTGAGAATAGTGATTGATGGTGGTAGTTGTGGTGGCGGCGGATGGAAATGGTACTAATTGTGGTGGTGAATGGTTCTGGTGGTTATTGGCGATATGTACTGTTGATAGTAGATAGTAATTGGTGATTGTTGTAGTAATGGTGGTTGGTGAGGATAATTGTAACTGCTGACTAGTGGTAATAACGGCTGATTATAGTGATTGACAACAATTGTGGGTGGTGACGACAACCGTAATAGCTATTATGGAGGGTGATAGTGGTAGCAATGAATAGATGAAATTGGTAAATGCACGACGTTAATTACACGGAAAATAACATTTTTTTTCTCACTGATAATCGCTTGCATTCATCAAACTCCACTTGAAAATACACTAAGTTTACTTCATGAATATTATAACCTCCTTTATTGTTTTCTTGAAGGTACAAAAGAACCAAAAAAATGAAAAAAAGTTTAAAACAAAAAAAGATTAGTTTCTCTAAGAAAAATATGATTTTTCAGATACGTTGTTTCCTAAAAAAGGATAAAGAAAAAGTGAAGGCAACATAATGCCCTCCATCCGCCACGTATTTCTACATTATGGTTTCTTGTTGGCCTGCTCGAAGTTTTTCCAGTTCTTCTTCGGCATCTTTCAACTGTTCTTTCAGTGTGGCTATTCTCATTTCCAGTTCCTCTACTGAACCGCGAACAAGTGAATGTTGGTACGGTGTCAGAAAGTTATGTGAAAATGCTTTCAGCGCTTCAACACCACAAACCTATCAGAGAGCACATCACTTATCAGACTGGCGAAGCTTTGTTTCTTGAATATATTAAAAAAACTATTGATCATGTTCTTCTCGTGAATAAAGAATTCATTTCATTTTTCTTTTTCTTTTGTTTTTGGCTGTGGGAAGATATCCAGGATATATGCAACAGCATCTTCAAACCTCTTGTGGCAGCAAAGGCAGCTTGGTAATATTGAAGTCATCATATAACATGTAGAATTGGTCCATGTACTTTTGTTGCATCCGCATTCTAGCCTTCAGCAGCTTGGATTCAACAACTAAAAACAGACGCAAGGTCCAAGAGTTAGTTTTCTCTCACAAAAAACAACTTAGGAGGAAAAGGTGATACAGACAATACCAAACACAATTGAAAAGAAACTATAAGGAATTAATACTATGTACAGAGAAGATATGAGAACTGTACCTTCTTCGTCGAAAAGCACTTGGTTAATTATAATGTTATGTGTATCAATCTCGAATCTAGTGAGTTCCTGAACAAGCCTTTCAGTCTCATATAGAGAGAGGAATTCCGGGATGCAAACACAAACGAATGTCGTCAAGTCCTGTTAAAAGAAGTGGCATTAAAGATCAGGAGAACTTCAAAAGTAACGAGAAGGTAAACAATGAAAGAAGGAAATTTATTCAGCCATTTCAGTAAAGACTATCTTTAAGGAATTTCCCCTGCCTTGGCAAGGGTAAGTAGTAGGTTACCAGAAAGCAAAATAAGATGAAAAAACCAAGTAAATGGATCAACAGGCAACATCAACAGACGACTCCACCTCCACAATCAAACCAAACATGCAGAACATATTGTGTATTTTTTTTTTTACCAAAACGAAACTGCTCAGATAAATAGTTGCTAGAACCACTAATGAATTGTTCAAACTCATTTTCTGTGAAAATGCAAGTCTTTGCAAGGAAAAGAATGGGAACTAGACACCACATCAGTTACATAGCTCAGTTTCCTGCAATTATGCGACTTCTGTATCCGTGATGACTGGTGAATACTTCTAAATTCTACTGATGATTTTCAAGAATTGCGAAGGGATCTTCTTAACAGCAAGACCACCACCAGCAGCAGAAGATGGAAGAAACGCAAGACTTATCCTTAATCCCATTACTTGGTCACATTCATGTGAAAGCTGTAAATTTCTTTTTTTTTTTTTTGATGAAGTACGTGGTTTCATTGACGTTCATCAAGCAGATGCAAGAGTACCAAAGATTATGTACAAAATAGAGTATGTCAGCTCCAATATATTATACGCTATACTAGGATTCAGGAGCTAATAAAGTCCAACAAATTATTAGTGGAATTTACAGGGGACAGATATAGTTGCAGATTTCCTCTCGCCCAACCAAGATCCAATTCTTACATAACGACAAAAGTTGTTGAAATTCTTTGAACTCTGTATATACATACTTGAATTTTCCTTCCCGATCTCCTAAAATGATCCCAGTCCCTATACTGAAGCTTTCTTATGCAATTTCTCTTCATCTATTTTAATTTTAATTGTAAATATCCTAATGCGCTCTATCAAAAGAACCAACTACCGTCAAAGGACTTATAACAAGAAATAAAAAAAATTTCTCCTATCATAGTTGTAATGTGGCCATATTTTGGCCAATATTTTATTAAAAATCTCATGACATTTTGTTGAAAATCTCTACCAAGAGATTTTTACTTGGAGCCAAAGTTTGGCTATGCGGATGGGATTTTTTCAAATTCTTCTTTTTTATTCTACTTGGAGCCCAAGAACATCCTCCTATAAATAGAGGAGAGTTCTTTCATTCTAAACACACACCTTGAAGCACTTGAAAAATATTCATTGCTTGTCTTTCTTTTAGAGTATTTTGTAAGAGCGTGAGTGTTGGGAAACACTTGTGTAAATCCTTTCTTGGAGTGATCTTTGTGAGTTTACTCTTTTGGGATATTTTTGGGTTGATTAGAGTATTTATTCTAATTTCGTACTCTCTATTGTACTCTTCTTGTTGGTATAGTAAAATTGTTCCTCTCTGCTTGTGGACGTAGGTCACACTGACCTAACCACGTTAAATCTTGTTTTCTTTAATTACTGTTATTATTATCTTGTTATTGTCTTTGTTATTATCATTATGCTTGTGTTTAGCTAATGTTGCAATTCTCAACGGCTGAAGGAGGAGTTAGATAGAAGTAGAAAGGAAGTTTACAGTTTAGTCCTCTTGGTTTGTTATGTATTTCTTTTTAGTCCCTAAGTGGCTCAGTTGTAATTAGTACTATGTGTCAGAGATGGTGCTTGACCAAGGTCTATTAATAGTACTAGATGTTTCAGGAAAGGATATGAATGAAAATTCCTTTAGCTTAATTTATCTTCTTTTTTTCTCTTAGCCTACAGGTAATTTTCTTCTAGTTTTTCCTTTAGTCTTCACTGTTTCATTGTATTTTTACCTGTTGCAAATTCATTTTTGCAACATTTGGGATCAGAGACACTATCCTGAGCTCTGTGGGAATCATGTCCGACGAGATGAAGGAGATTAAAGAGATGTTCGATCGAATGACGATGGAGATGGCCAATTTTTCCCCAAGGCAAAATCAGATTGAGGAACAACACGAGAAGGCCATTAACAGTTTGCGCGAGTCCATAAACGTGATCCAAAAAGGAGATAGAGGTAAAGGGAATGCTATCGGTGAGGGAACCGAGATCTACACTTCCTCTGGCAACCCCATGATGGGATACCTCTGTCTCTACGAGGAATCCACCAGGGTTTCAATCTCCAGCTGGCTATCAGTATGGTGCTCAAAATTCCCAACAATTCCAAACTCCATTAGGTGAGCACTACCAGCAACAAAGTTATAGCAAAGGTAAACAATTTTTCACTACCGCAGGCCAAATACCTTCCACAGGTCAAGGAGGAGGAGGATTTCATCATGCTGCAAATCCACCTTCATCTAGCCACCATAATGGATGCATGACTCGTCTAACTAAGGTAGAGTTCCCTCACTTTGATGGTACGAACCTTCGAACTTGGATGTATAAGGCTGACCAATTCTTTGCATATGATGATACCCCTGTAGTGCAGAAGGTTCGAGTAGCTACTCTGCATTTTGATGACAAAGCCATAGAATGGCACCTCTCTTATCTTAAGAGTAGGCTACACCTTCCATTTCTAACCTGGGAGGAGTATATATATGCCTTAATGGACAGATTCGGGGGTGAATATGAGGATCCCATGGCAGAGTTTAAGTTGGTAAAGCAACATGGTACTGTGAAGGAATATATGAAAGAATTAGATAGGATTATGGCTAGATTAACTATTTTGCCTGAACATGCCATCAGTGGGTTCATCACAGGTTTGAAACCAGAGATTGGATTTGCTGTGAAGAGTCATAGGCCATTCACACTACCTCAGGCATATCAGTTGGCTAGGAACATTGAATCCCAGTTGCAAGCTCAGGTGAGAGTATCAAGGAATCACATGACTAGTGGTGGGGGTTCATTTAAACAAGGGGGTTATAGTGCTTCTCCTGCCAAAATTATGGGGGTCAAAGAAGGAACCAACTGTCAGTTTCAATAGAGAGAGTAGGAGGTTGACTCACGCTGAACTAAGTGAGAAGAGACAGAAGGGCTTATGTTTTTTCTGTGATGAAAAGTTCGTACCTGGTCACAAATGTGTGGCATCCAACAGGCTCCATCTATTGGAGGTAGATGAACATTATGAGGTGGTGGTGGTGGATGATTGCAAGGATCCAGAACCTGAACCAAGAGAGGAATTAGAAGCAAAAAAGGAGGTTTGTGAAATATCCTTGCAAGCTCTCCAAGGAATAATTGGTTACCAAACCATGAGGGTGACAGGTTATTGTGATCATGGTCCACTCAACATCCTCATTGATCCAGGTAGCACACACAATTTCATGGAAGAAGAGCTAGTCAAGAAATGGGGCATTGTAAGTCAGACTGTTAGCCCACAGCTGATCAATGTGGCTGATGGAGGGGTTAGGCAAACGGTGGAGGCATGTAAGAGGTTCAATTGGCTGATGGGGGGTACCTTTTTTTAGGACGACTTCCTTCTCATTCCCTTAGGTTCATGTGACATCATTTTGGGGGTACAATGGCTCAAACCCCTAGGTGACTTGTTCATGAACTTTCAGACTCTTACTATGAAGTTCTAATATCAAGGCAGGGAATGCACTTTGACAGGTATCAGGGAAAAGACCAAGACAGTTGAGTCCAAGAAATTGGACAAATTTGTTGATAATGGAGCTCAGTTATTCATGATAAAGGTCTCACCCAAGATAGAGGAAGTGGTGAATGACAGTGAGACACCAATGGAGATAGTGAAGTTGATTAGGGAGTATAACCAACTTTTTGCTGATCCAAAAGGATTACCACCTACCAGGGGATCTTTTGATCACAAAATTTCCTTGGTAAACAATAGTCATCCAGTGAATCTCAGGCCCTACAGGTATTCTTCCAAGAAGAAGGACATAATTGAGAAGCTAGTGCAAGAATTATTGGACTAAGGAATTGTTCAAACAAGTTATAGCCCATATGCATCTCCTGTGGTCTTGGTGGGGAAAAAAGATGGGTCATGGAGATTATGTGTTGATTATAGAGCACTAAACAAGGCTACCGTGAAGGATAAATTTCCAATCCCTATCATTGAAGAGTTGTTAGAAAAGCTTGGAGGGTCTAGCATATATTCTAAAATTGACCAAAGGTCAGGTTATCATCAAATAAGGATGGCCAGTGATGATGTACCCAAGACTGCATTCAAAACCCATTCTGGTCACTATGAGTATCTAGTGATGCCCTTTGGACCCACAAATGCCCCCTCTAGTTTTCAAAGCTTGATGAACCATATCTTTAAGGATCACCTTAGGAAGTTTATCTTGGTATTTTTTGATGACATATTAGTGTTCAGTAGCATCCTGGAAGATCATTTGAGACACTTAAGAATTACCTTTGAGTTGTTACTGCAACACAACATGGTAGCCAGAAAGTACAAGTGTATTTTTGGAGCTAGCAAGGTAGAGTACTTAGGCCATGTTATCTCAGGTAATGGAGTGGAAACTGACCCTAAGAAGATAGTGGTGGTGCAGCAATGGCCAACTCCCAAGAGCATCAAAGAATTGAGGGGTTTTTTAGGCCTAGATGGTTATTATAGAAGGTTTATCAGACTCTATGGAATTATAAGCAATCCTTTAACTGATTTGCTCAAAAAAGATGGGTTCCAATGGACATGCAAAGCTACCAAGGCTTTTGAAGACCTTAAATTGGCCCTCACTTCTGCTCCAGTATTAGCAATGCCTGTTAGCTCTCTGCAGTTTATTGTGGAGACAGATGCATGTGACTTGGGGGTGGGTATTGTATTAATGCAAGAGGGCCACCCAATAGCTTTCATCAGTAAAGGGTTATCAGGGAAACATTTGACTCTCTCAGTATATGACAAGGAGCTCTTAGCTCTAGTCTTAGTTATTACCAAATGGTCACAGTATCTCATGGGTAGGTCCTTTGTGGTGAGGACTGATCAAAGGGCTCTCAAATACCTTTTGGATCAGAAGCTGCACACTGGCCTTCAAATGAAATGGGTGGCAAAGCTCATGCAATATGATTTTGAGATTGAGTACAAGAAAGGAAGAGAGAACAAGGCAGCGGATGCCTTGTCAAGACTGCCTAAGACTGAGGTATTCTTGCTAGCTCTAACACCTGTTGATGCTACTTTATTCCATAGGATCCAAGAGAGCTGGAGTAAAGATAAAGAATTGGCTGCTTTGATTGAGAAAATACAAAATCACACTGGAGAATACAAGGGGTACTCCTACATTCAGCAACAATTAAGGAAGCATGGTAAACTGATGGTAGGAAGTGATGCTTAGCTGAGACAAGACTTGATTAAAGTCTGGCATGATTCAACTATGGGGGGCCACTCTGGAATGGATAACACTTAAAGGAAGCTAGGAGGGTTGTTTTACTAGAAGGGTCTCAAAGAAGATGTGGTGGTCTATATCAGGAAATGTTCAACCTGTCAGAGGAGTAAAAGTGATAATGCAACTTACCCAGGGCTATTACAACCCTTGCAAATTCTCTATACAGCCTGGTCCAACATAAGTATGGATTTTGTTGAAGGTTTGCCTAAGTCACAAGGAAAGACTACCATTCTGGTGGTAGTAGATAGAATGACAAAATATGCTCATTTTCTGGCATTAACTCACCCCTACACAGCTTCAACAGTGGCCCAGTTGTTCATGGATCAGGTGTTTAAGCTACATGGCATGCCTGAAAATGTGGTAAGTGACAGAGATCCTATTTTTCTCGGTAGGTTCTGGCAAGAATTGTTCACTATACAAGTGTTGAATTGAGTACTTCATCAGCATACCACCCTCAGTCTGATGGACAAACATAGGTGGTTAATAGGACTCTTGAGACTTACCTGAGGTGTTTTTATGCTGATAGCCAAAAGGATTGGAATATGTACTTACCTCTGGCAAAATTGTGGTACAATACCACCTTCCATTCAGCTATCCAGACTAGTCCCTATGAGGTTCTATATGGGCAACAACCCCCTCTACACTTACCTTATATGCCTGGTGAAGCTGTAGATGAAGAAGTGGATAGGAGGTTGATCACTATGGAGTTCAAAATTCAACTGTTGAGGTTTCATCTTGCTAGAGCACAACAGAGAATGACTGATATGGCCAACAAACACAGGAGTGACAGGCAGTTTCAAGAAGGTGTTTGGGTGTATCTTTAAATTCAACTTTATAGAGAGGTTTCTTTGTCTAACCAAGCTTTCAACAAACTCTCAGCAAAGTTGTCACGACCTGAACGGGTGGCAATACATTCTACATTCCATGTTTCCCAGCTTAAACCTTGCTATGTGATCCCTGACTCTATCAACCACCCTCCTATAGTGGATATTGCTAGCCCTTACTGTAGTGAGCCTGCTAAGATACTTGAAAGAAGGATGATAAAAAGGGGCAACAAGGCAGTATCTCAGCTTCTGGTTCAATGGAAGGATATGCCATCTGAACAGGAAACCTGGGAAGATTTTGCCAGAATGAAAACAAGGTTTCCAACATTTTTTCCCTGAGGACAAGGAAAATTTTATAGAGGGAGAAATGTTGCAATTCTCAACGACTAAAGAAGGAGTTAGTTAGAAGTAGAAAGGAAGTTTACAGTTTAGTCCTCTTGGTTTGTTATGTATTTCTTTTAGTCCCTAAGTGGCTCAGTTGTAAATAGTACTATGCGTCAGAGATGGTGCTTGGCCAAGGTCTATTAATAGTACTAGATGTTTCAGGAAAGGATATGAATGAAAATTCCTTTAGCTTAATTTATCTTTTTTTTTTCTTAGCCTATAAGTAATTTTCTTCTAGTTTTTCCTTTAGTCTTCACTGTTCCATTGCATTTTTACCTGTTGCAAATTCATTTTTGCAACAGCTAAATTCCGCAATAACCAGGTTTCCGATCCTAACAGTAGTCATAGGCTCATTGCTAAGATCAATTACCTCAAAGGACTTATCATCAGAAATAAAGATGATTTTCTCTTCCATAACCTAACTTTTATCACCAGAAATAAAGATGATTTTCTCTTCCATAAAAGAAGATTTTCTCTTCCATAACCTAACTTATTAAAAAGATATCATCAGAAATGAAGCTCGTCGGAGCAAAGTGAAAGGGAGAGAGTTTGGAGTCGTGTACCATTTCCCAAGAGACTTTTTTTTTGGAAAAAAAAATTCGGTGCAGGCAATTTATTCCAAACTCCAGTGAACGTTTCTGGTAGTAATTGAAAGCTGTAAAGTTCTTGTTCAAGTCAAATAGAACCACTTACATCACTGCCAGCTCCCTTCACTAAAACAACAGACTAAGTGCCTCTTTGGATAATGGTTTCTTATGGTATGGTATGGTTACCAAGGAGAAAAGGTAAGGTATGGTATTTTTTATGGTTTGGTAATCATGAAATAACTCAATTTATAGAACCACCGATTTGGTAGTTTCCCATGCTTTTCTTATTTCTTTTACTGATAGCAAATTTGTAGTAAAAACAGTGTATGTACCTTAATCTGTTGCAGCGGAAGTGTTGAATTTGCTACTGACACAATCGCCCCAAGTCAATCTTCGTCTCTCTAGGAAACGGAGAGTTGATTCACAAACTAAAAGCCTCATTTTTGGATTTTTGTTGATGTTTTTGTTGTTTACCACACAATTTTGTTTTTCACTGATCTGTCTCCTTAAATAGAAAAAAAGAGCGTATATGTACAGTGGTGGGTGGATAAGCCAGTTACTCAGTAACTGTTTCCCCTCTTTTTCAAAATTAAATTGCTTCCTTATTTTCCACTTAACAGATAATTAAAACAAAAAAAGACTGGGTCGGTCCACATGGGCGATCCATGACCCGTAATCTAATATCTCCCACTTCGCACATGGTGGACTAGACCCGCACCAGTACGACATCAATAAGTCACCAATTCATACTGCAAACAGTTCGTGCGACCTGTGAGCATTATGAGCTTTACCTATAAGGTTTTACAAGCTACATAAAGGAATCCAATCACATGTGGAAAAGATTCTCTACTAATACGAGGATTCTAATACTCACAATACCCAGACATAATTAACTACTTCAATATTTACTCATCCGATCCCCTATCCTCTTAAAGAGGTGAACTCGAGTTCATGATTAACTTTATATACACAATTACACTTGACTCTTATATGATTAGTGCAATAGCCGGGTTGTGTAAACAAGTTAAAATATTAATTTTAATCGTCTTACCTTTCTACTCGAATCTATCTGCTCCAAATCAACTGTTTTCTTAGACATGCACCGCATTGCCGAATCTCTCAAGGCTAATAGTAACATGCTAAAGTAGCAACACCGATCGAAACTTCAAGAAACAATTAAAGGTCTAAGGGTATTTCAATGAAAAGTTAAAATAACTTTTTAGGGTCTTACACAATGAAGAAGCAGGGATTCATTCTTCCATTAGCCGATTGGTCGCTAAGCACACGTGGTATGAAACACGCGCTACGATGTTATCACCTTATATTGGTGCGGTGTGTCTCATTCTTTTAGTCATTCAACATCGTACAGATCTAGGTCTAGACACCTCTAAATGTCTAACCTGAGTTTCTTTCTTTAATAATCCTCAAATCCATATTATTGTAGAAACTCACATCTGGCTTTACAAAACAAGTCATTATCTTATGGTGGAACTTTTCTCTTCACGTTCCTCGACGTAAGAGGCGATTGCTCGTGTGAGAGCCAATCTCGCGACTTGTCGACACACTATATTAATAAAACACATTTTCACATGCATATGATTGAACATAAATTCAAGATTCTTATATTGATAATAATTATAATCAAGTAATCTACAATACATAAACATAATCATATCCTACGTAATCCTAGAGCCATAACATGTTTCTCAAACAAGTCTCTAGATATCGCCTTAGTAAAGGGATCAATTTTTTCTCGTGTAGGAATGTATTGTAAAATTATTTCTCCAGCTGCTACTATGTCTCTTATAAAGTTATACTTAATATCAATGTGCTTGGTCTTACCGTGATATTTAGGATTCTTCGTATATGCGATAGCCGCTTGACTGTCACAATATAAAATCATGGGACCCTTAGAATTCTTTGCGATGTTCAAATGCTCAAAGAATCTCTTCAACCAAACAGCTTCTTGTACTGCAGATGCACAAGCCACAAATTCTGATTCCATAGTTGACAGGGCTGTGCAAGTTTCTTACTTTTCCACGAAATTGCACCACCATTTAGCAAGAAGGCATAATCGAAAGTTGATTTTCTATCATACCGGTCACCAGCCCAATCAGCATCTGTATAACCTCTTATGGATAAATCGGATCTACTATAGCATAGTGAATAATCCGCAGTTCCCTTCAGGTATCGAAAAATTCTCTTTACTGCTTTCCAATGATCTCTTCCAGGATTAGATTGATACCTGCTCATCAAACCTACGGCATAACAAATGTCTAGGCGAGTACACATCATAGCGTACATCAAACTCCCAACTGCACTAGAATATGGTACTCGAGACATGTCTTCCTTTTGTTTTTCAGTCTTTGGACACATTTCAAGCTTAAATTTTCACCTTTTTCTATAGGAGTATCCATGGATTTGCAACTATTCATTCGAAAACGTTTCAAAATTTTCATTATGTATGTTTCTTGAGATAGACTCAAATTTTTTTTGGAATGGTCTCTTTGGATTTTAACACCCAATATATAGTCTGCTTCACCCATATCTTTCATGTCAAATGACTTTGAAAGCCATGAACTAACATTTTTTACATACTCCAAATTATTTCCAGCTAGTAAAATACCACCCACGTAAAGCAAAAGAATCACAAACTTTTCATTGGACTTTTTCACATAAATGTAATGGTCTTCATCGATCATGGTGAAATCACTTCCTTATGAAATCTCAGGTACCACTGCCTTGAAGACTACTTAAGGCCATATATTGATCTGTTTAATTTACAAACCTTCTTTTCTTGGCCTTTAACAACAAAACCTACAGGTTGTTTCATGTAGATTTCCTCATTTAGTTCTCCATTGAGAAAAGTGGTCTTCACATCCATTTGGTGTAATTCTAAATCTAAACGTGCAACTATAGCCAAAAGCAATCGAATTGAGGTAAATTTCACAACTGGTGAAAAAGTTTCCTCATAATCTATTCCAACTTCTTGAGTAAAACATTTGGCCACCAATCGCGCTTTGTGCCTTTCTATTGACCCATCTGATTTGCGTTTAACTTTGAGAATCCACTTGTTCCCAATAGCTTTACGTCCAGAAGGAAGATCAACTAGATCCCAGACTTTGTTGGTTTTCATTTGCTTTTTAGTCATAATTGTGTAAGAATTACTCTAGATAATGTTTTTTATGGTTTTGGACATCGTTATGATCGCTTTATTGTTTTAGATTGTAATCCTTCAACTTATGACTATTATGTTGACCGTTGTGTACTGTCATGTTATTCTAGTAATAATGATGTTGATATACTTACATGGCATGCTAGATTGGGTCACATAGGGCAAGACCGAATGAATAGATTGACAAAGGAAGGATGTCTAGGTTCTTTCTCCAAAATTAAAATGTCAATTTGTCAAAATTGTCTTGCCGGAAAGATTACACGTAAACCATTTGGGAAGGCTAAAAGAGCCGAATTTCCATTGCAATTAATCCATTCTGATATCTAGGTCTAATGAATGTGAAGGCAAGGACTAGTGCTTCATATTTCATTACATTCATTGACGATTTCACGCGCTTTGGTTATGTCTATTTGATATCTCATAAATCAGAAGCACTAGAATGCTTCAAAAGATATATGAATGAAGTTGAGAATCAATTAAACAAAAGTATAAAGGCATTAATAACCGATAGAGGACGTGAATATCTGTCAAAAAAGTTTGAAGAATTGTGTATTGAAAAAGGCATTATCAGACAATTGACTACTCCTTATACACCTCACCAAAATGGTATAGCCAAAAGAAGGAATAAAATATTGTTGGATATGACAAGGTCCATGATGGCGCAGGCAAATTTACCAATCTCTTTCTGGGGAGATGCGTTATTGACTGCGGCCTATATCTTGAATAAAGTGCCCTCTAAATCAGTATCTTCTACTCCTTATGAACTATGGACTTGTAATAAGCCAAACTTTAATGATCTACGACTTGTTCTTTTTCTCAGAGGGTCCTTCTTCGGTCTCTTTACCCTTCCCGTTCTTTTTCCACTTCTTCTTGCGCTTGAATCCTGAAGAGTTCTTACCACTTGATTCTGCCATAAAGGCATTAGAAGCAGCAAGCCGCTCATCTTCAAGTTCAACATGACGAGCAACATCAGAAAAGGTTTTGATGCTATCATTGTAAGTTAAGTTGACCTTCAAGTGTTCCCAACTGTTGGGAAGAGATCGGATTACTGCCTGAACCTGCTGCTCATCTGAAAGAACATGACCAACACTTTTGTGTTGAGCTATCATATTCGACATCACCCTAAGGTGTTGTTTGATGTTCTGATCATGATGCTTCTTGTAAGTGTCAAACTTGATAGTCAGCTGTCTGAGGCGGGTGACAGAAGTACCCCCATATGTTCCTCGCAAGTATGTCCAGATGGCAGTAGGAAATTCCTCACACTCATGTATGAGGTCATCAACTGCAGAACTTATAATGATTCCCCGTGCAATGGAATCAGCCTTTTTCCAAGCCTTATAAGCTTCAAGGTCTCTTCTGTGTTGTGCAGTATTGCCCTCTTCTGGTAGACTTAAGACATAGTTAATACCTTCAAGAGCGTTTTGCTCTTCCTGTACATACCACATCTTACGACTCCAAATGTCGTAGTTGTCTCCATTTAGTTTTTCTCCTTTGTTTAAGTCAGCAATTATGCTTTTTGATGACATGACTGTTATTAAGAGACAATTACACAAGTGTGTTATCAATTATACATGCAAATTACACATTTAAGCAAATCATTTCACCTAAAGGTTTCATGTTTAGAGTAAAATCGAAAGGACACTTAAGAATCCAATCATCATATACGAACTAAACACTTGACCAAAATTAGAAATTAATTTCTTAATGTGTATTAGGATGATAGCTTTTAATTAAGTCGTTTTAAACTCAACTAAATGAATGAAATTCATGTAAAAAGAGATAAACAACTTAATATATATATATAATATAAAGTTAATAAATAACTTCATGTTACAAGTCAATCTAAAAATAAAAATCATTCCATAAATATTCTAGACGACTTATTTACACCCAAAAAGGTTCGCTAGGCCAAATCCGTGGTAAACATCAATTAATCTCTTGCCCCAAGGATCACAGAGAGAATTTGCTAATATAGCTAATGCTTCCCAATCCGAGATTTCTACATAGTTTTCTAGTTCTACACGTTTCATCTCGAACAGATGTATAAAACTAGCAACACTAATGTTGGGTGACATCTTAAAAAACTTGAACTCTTTCATTTTCTTTTCTCTTTCCCTTCGTATAGCCCTTTCATTCCGTAACAGATTTTGAGTTGCTCTGGGGACACCATTTCGTATGATCTCACGACCTCAAAAACATGCCCTTCGACGATGTGCTCTTCCACTTTGTCTCTTTTCTTGACATCCAGAACTCCCACTTTGGGGCGATTGTGTCAGTAGCAAATTCAACACTTCCGCTGCAACAGATTAAGGTACATACACTATTTTTACTACGAATTTGCTATCAATGACATCAGAGACAGGTTGAAATTGCCCTAATTTTGCATGTAAAATTTACACTGTTATGCATATTAAATCGTGTGTTTAAAAAAAAACGCTCTTGAAGTTGAGTTTACACACCTTTGGCGTTTGGACTGTATTTTTGGTTGACATTGGAGAACCCATAACCTTACCTTGGCAAGGAGGAATAGATAAGTATGTGTGGGTGTGGAAAGAAAAGATCCTTATCCTTTTATGGTATTTCTTCTGTCTCAACATAAGACTCAGATTTGCTTTATTTGAGACAAAATCCAAAGAGCTTTAAAAACTGCCATGGATGCAAGCAACAATGAGCCTTATTTTCACCAGAATTAAATTTTTTTTTTGATGAACCTGATATGTGAAAAGAAGTCAAAAGTAATTTTTTTCTTTTCTTCTTCATATCTCGTTTTTTTTTTAAGAGATTTTTTTTTTTGGACAAAAACTGTACAAAGTATTGATACAGTTAATTTTTACAAAGAAGTTGAATGGGAAAAGGGTGACGGTGATATATATCCTATAAAATATTAATATATATGAATATAAGGAAAAGAATAGTTTGGTTCCTTTATTTAATGGAATATTGTTTGTGTAATTTTATTCATGAAATCAGGATTTCCATAGAAATGACTCCTTTTGATCTTTATTTATTGATTGAAAATATAGAGCCTGCTAGTAAATATTTTTTTTTTCATGAATCTTGTAGTGCTGATGTAGTACTAAATTCAAGTAAAGAAAAATTCATTTTATTTAGTTGTAGTGTTTCATTTATGAAAAGAAAAGTGAATTTCTTTTGACACATGACAGTGATCATCATTCCTTTTAAAATGTGATTTACATAAGTGAATAAAGATGGCTTGACATTTTTTTTGTCTCAATTAGTCCATAACTTTATTGTAATAGATTTTGCCTTCTACGATAAATTGTGACATAAGTTGTCACATTGAGTGGTTAAACCATTCTAATTGTTTCTTGGTTCCTATTTCAGAAATGGCTGAACAGGGACAAACTCGAATCACTCCAAGTGGGAGTTCTGGATGTCGAGCAAAAAGACAAAGTGGAAGAGCACGTCGTCGAAGGACATGTTTTCGAGGTCGTGAGATCATACGAAATGGTGTCCCCAGAGCGACTCAAAATCTGTTACGGAATGAAAGGGCTATACGAAGGGAAAGAGAAAAGAAATTGAAAGAGTTCAAATCTTTTAAGATGTCACCTAACATTAGTATTGCTAGTTTTATACATTTGTTTGAGATGAAACGTGTAGGACTAAAAAACTATGTAGAAATCTCGGATTGGGAAGCATTAGCTATATTAGCAAATTCTCTCCGTGATCCTTGGGGCGAGAGATTAATTGATGTTTACCACGAGATTAGGCCTAGCGAGCCTTTTTGGGTGTACAAAGTCGTCTAGAATATTTGTGGAATGATTTTTATTTTTAGATTGATTTGTAACATGAAGTTATTTATTAACTTTATATTATATATATATATATATATATATATATATTAAGTTGTTTATCTCTTTTTACGTGAATTTCATTCATTTAGTTGAGTTTAAAACGACTTAATTAAAAGCTATCATCCTAATACACATTAAGAAATTAATTTCTAATTTTGGTCAAGTGTTTAGTTCGTATATGATGATTGAATTCTTAAGTGTCCTTTCGATTTTACACTAAACATGAAACCTTTAGGTGGAATGATTTGCTTAAATGTGTAATTTGCATGTATAATTGATAACACACTTGCGTAATTGTCTCTTAATAACAGACATGGCATCAAAAAACATAATTGTTGACTTGAACACAGGAGAAAAACTAAATGGACACAACCACGACATTTGGAGTCGTAAGATAAGGTATGTACTGGAAGAGCAAAACGCTCTTGAAGGTATTAACCATGTCTTAAGTCTACCAGAAGAGGGCAATACTGCACAACACAGAAGAAACCTTGAAGCTTATAAGGCTTGGAAAAAGGCTGATTCCATTGCACGGAAAATCATTGTAAGTTCTGTAGTTGATGACCTCATACATGAGTGTGAGGAATTTCCTACTGCCAATGCCATCGGGGCGCACTTGCGAGGAACATATGGGGGTACTTCTGTCACCCGCCTCAGACAGCTGATTATCAAGTTTGACACTTACAAGAAGCGTCATGATCAGAACATCAAACAACACCTTTTGGTGATGTCGAATATGATAGCTCAACTCAAAAGTGCTGCTCATGTTCTTTCAGATGAGCAGTAGGTTTAGGCAGTGATCCGATTTCTTCTCAACAGTTGGGAACACTTGAAGATCAACTTAACCCACAATGATAGCATCAAAACCTTTTTTGATGTTGCTCGTCATGTTGAACTTGAAGATGAGCGGCTTGGTGTTGCTAAAGCTGCTTCTAATGCCTTTATGGAAGAATCAAGTGGTAAGAACTCTTCAGGATTCAAGCGCAAGAAGAAGTGGAAAAAGAATGGGAAGGGTAAAGAGACCGAAGTAGGACCCTCTGAGAAAAAGAACAAGCCAAATTCCAAGAAGGGAAAAAGTTTTTTCAAGAAGAAAGACAAGAGCAAGATGAAGTACTACAATTGCCAAAATCTGGGGCATTTTGCTCGTGAATGTCCTGAGCAGAAAAAGGTAGCATTTCTAAACGCAACTCTTAGTGCTACATATGTTTCTAGCACTGCTTTATTAACTGAATCTTATCCTATGTGCATTGTAGACTCAGGAGCCACCGACCATGTGAGTCGAGATCGAGAAGCATTTGTGGAGTTCCATCGAGTTCCACCTGGATCAAGGTGGATCTATGTAGGAAATAATGCAAGACTTGAAGTCCAAGAGATTGGCACTTGCAAAGTAGATTTGCGTGGAGGCCGGTCTTTAATGTTGCATGACGTTCTATATGCTCTAGAAATTCGACGAAGCTTAGTATCAGTGTCTGCTCTTTTAGATGTTGAATTTGCTACTGAAACAATCGCCCCAATCAATCTTCGTCTCTATAGAAAACGGAGAGTTGATTCACAAACTAAAAGCCTCCTTTTTGGATTTTTGTTGATGTTTTTGTTGTTTACCACACAATTTTGTTTTTCACTGATCTGTCTCCTTAAACAGAAGAAAGGAGCGCATATGTACAGTGGTGGGTGGATAAGCCAGTTACTCAGTAACTGTTCCCCCTCTTTTTCAAAATTAAATTGCTCCCTTATCTTCCACTTAACAAATAATTAAAACAGAAAAAAGACTGGGTCGGGTCGGGTCGATCCACATGGGCGACCCATGACCCGTAATCTAACATTTTCCAATTATATCCCTATATAATATTATCTAATCCTATTTTATCCTTTACCTTATATTACTTTCAACCCTAATATGTTTTATTTTTATGCTTTTCTGCTCAATCCTCCTCTGCGTTGTTCTCCACCATTCTCAAACCTCGTAATCACAAAATCAATTCCTCTTTGTTGCAAAAAGTAAGCAGCAACAACAACATACCCAGTGTGTTCCCACATAGTGGGGTCTGAAGAGGGTAGAGTATACGCAGACCATACCACTACCTCAGGTGAAGTAGAGAGGTTGTTTCCGATAGACCCCCGGCTTAGGACCGATAACAGTATAGCCAACGCAAAAGATAAGTACATATAAACTAGTACGGTATGCAAAATAAACTAATAGTTTAACAAACACAAAAAATAAATGTATATAAAGGCATGCAAAATAAACTAACACCGCTAGCCACAAGATAATACTACAGCCACAACACCACGAACAAGAAACTCCAGACACAAAAGAACGCTTCCCTACTATTACCGACGCACTCTCACCTCCTAACCCTCTATCTTAATCTGCGTCCTCCACACCTTCCTATCAAGGAGCATGTCCTCCGTAAGTTGTAACTGCTCCATATCATTCCTAATCACTTCCATTTAATATTTCTTCGGTCTATCTCTACCTCGCCTAAAACCATCCATAGCCAGTGTTTCAAAAAGTAAGCACAGAACTTATTTCAATTTAATTCCTCTTTGATTAGATCTTTCTCCAATATTTTCTTCCATTTTTTGTTGTTGTACGTTGTCAGCCAACTTGACATGTCCTACACAACAACCAAAAGAAAACATTCAACTTCTAATCTTGATACCACCAAAGTGCAGCCAAATTTATGGTACATGTTCACTGCTTGCTGCTGCCATGTATTTGGGGAGGAAAAAATGCATCTAATGACTTGTGTTCATCAATGCATTTGAATCCCAAAGAAGCTATCCAAATTAACTTGGCGTTTTTCTGAGTTTTTAAGCTATTTATGGCAGCTTAACTTGCCAGGTGTTAACCCCAGAACAGACACAGCAACAAAAATCACATGCAGCTGTTATTGTAGGATGTCCATGTTTCTGCAGTTTACATGATCATTTCATGAATGTAAAGTTTTAATTTTGTTAGAATTTTCATAAATTTAATTACTTAATATATTTATAATGCATGATTTGTGATAAATCTATAGAAAGAAAATTAATTTTTTAACAATTATTAATAAATTTAAAATTTATAATAATTAAGGACATTTTAGTAAACTTATCCATTACGATATAGTACTATACCATAAAAAAAAAATTGTTATTAAACAGCCGTGAATTATACAGTTCATCCAAACATTGTATTGTACTATACTATACAATACCATACCATACCATACTGCACCGTACATTATGAAACTATGACAAACCACCATACAAACAAAGTGTAAAATAAAGCTGCATTGGATTTTTTTTTTTAGGAAAGAACAAAAATGACCATCAGAATGAAACTATTTGCATCGGATGGCCCAAGATACTTCAAAGACATTATATAGCCATTTAAATGTCCAATCGAATTAAATGGTTCATTTATAATCTGACTTTACTGGAGTTTTGTTTCTTTCGCTCCTTAGTTTTTTGTTCTTATTTTATTTTTTGGTTGCTTCCTGTTATTTTTTTAACTCCTTGGTTTAAAAGAAAAACTAGTCTCAGTATTATTTGTATGTTTATCCCAGAAAAAAAACAAATGAATGTTATAGTATTTTTAACAATTAAATACAATTGTAACATTATAATTGCTATTTCTTTTTATTAATCAAATACAAAATGTGTATTTTATTTGTTATATAAAAATAACATATTCTATACAATAATGATATAGTTTTTATACACATCCTATACACATTCTATTCATATACATATTTTATACAATGATGATACAGTTTCTATACACATCGTTATTTTATACAAAACTATATAATTTCTATATACTTCATATATAATTTTTAGGTGCAACAATTATACAGACAGTTTATATACACATCCTATAGAGAGAGAGAGAGATACAATTTCTATATACAATTGTATTTAATTGTTAAAAGAAGCAGATTTTTTAGTCAAAAAAATTGTAGCGAATCCAAAAAAAAAAAAGTCAAAAGGAAGAATTTAAAAAGAAGCTGAAACCAAAAAAAAAAAAAAAAAAAGAGACAGAAGTAAACTATTTGAAAATGGGCTGAAATAGCCCATAATGGCCGACTGGCCATGCTATGGTATTACTTTGAAATGGTCATTTTAGGTGGAAATACTATTGTTTTATGGGTATGTGGTGTCTTTTTCCTTTTGTTTTTTTGGAAGAGGGTTGGGGTGTACAAGCAGGAGTATAATAAATGAAAAAGAAAAGGCACGAATGCTCAGTCGTACATATTTTTAGTGCTAGCTGATAACGTCTCATCAACAAGAAGATATTATGTGTCACTACTTTCACTAAAGCATAAGACATATATAAGTTGTTCAGGTCCTGTTAAAAGAGATATTCTGCCACAGCTTCCTGATTTTGTTGATGCTTCTTACTCAAACTTATTAACAGCTTTCCCAGGTCCAAATAAAAAGATCCTCTGAACTTTACTAATCACACAGTGGCAGCATAACAGCATAAAATCAACTTTTTCATTATAAGGAAGCCCATTTCAAGGTAAAAATCTTACTGGATCCTTGAACTGTCTGTTCACTTGTTCAATTATATCTTTCATGCCTTCAAGTTTTCCTAGGATCGCATCCTCACCAAATTCAGTGTCGACACCAAAGATACGACTCATCTGCAATAGATATGTAATCTTTCAGTAAATTCAAGCTGGCAAATGAAGAAGAATTGTCTTTTTTTTGGAACATTCCAAATGATTTTTCTCTTGTAAAAGTAGCAAGCTCCCCACCCCCACCGAGTAAATTTTATTATTCTTTGTTTTGTTACACAAAAGTCATATTATTCTTTATTTTGTTACATAAAAGTTGTTTAACTTTTCCTTTACCTTTCACAAAAGTAACTTTGACAAAATCTAGTAAAAACACTAACATAATGTGAGATGAAATTAAAAAAAAAAAGATACCATATGTTTGAGGGTAAGTTCAAAATGGCCTCTCAAATACACTTTTGAACAGTTTTGATACTTTAAGCTTGATAAATGTGAGTACATTTGACTTCATTAAATACTTAACAAACTCCGAATGTTAAATTATACAAATTTGTGAAATTTTTTTTAATATTAATTCACATTTAGAGGTGTATTCTGTGCATTTTTACTTTTTTGATTTATTGCAGGATTTGGTGTAGCTAATTGCTCGACATAATTTATCTATCTATAGAATAATTTCATCAATCCTTCATAATTTTCGCTTCATAACGTTGATATCTCATGTTACATATGATACCACACTTACTTTGATTATTTTGATTCTTTGTAACATTCCATTAACGTATTTATCACTGCTGCAAAAATGTATATTTAAACTTATTTTCCCCTATTAGTACAATTTTACTTGATTAATTTTACAAACTTGTTGTATTAGTTTTAGCCTTTTTAGTTATTTCATTCATTATTACTATTAAATAAAAATAAAGAGCAAGTGTTTAATTTGCTCTTTTTTTTTTTTGCTGTTAGACACTAATATTAAGATTAGTTGAAATAATTTATTTTTTATGAAATAATTGAAATATCAAGAAGTGAAATACTTGTATAAATTTTTAAAATTTTCATCATGTCATTATTTTCAACTTCCAACAAATATCTCAGCTCCGTCCCTGGCCTCTACAGAAAATCTCTCATCCACAACTTTTAAAGTTTTTTTATTTCATAATAAGTAACTGTTAAGTCATTCGTTTTGATGATTGACAAATCATATGTTCGGACTTGGTTCCTGGAGAATAGTTGATGACAAAGCTGCAACTACTTAGGAAACAGGTTGGCCGCATTTACATCACTGTCATGCACGGCTGGACGATAGTACAAAAATTGGAGAGAGTTGCTGCACTTTTTGGTCTCAGCCAATGAGACACGTCCTAGGTTTTCTTGTCTCATATATATTGCTCATCTTTCACAACAACAAGTAAACCAAGCTTCCATATTCTCACAACAAATATTCTCTTAAAGCTCTTGAATCAAAGCCTCATTCGCAACAAGGAACCAATTTGCTC
The DNA here is from genome assembly GCA_030864215.1 of Capsicum pubescens. Lineage (NCBI taxonomy): Eukaryota > Viridiplantae > Streptophyta > Magnoliopsida > Solanales > Solanaceae > Capsicum > Capsicum pubescens. The sequence goes on from CM061541.1 coordinate 44,012,358, forward strand.
ACAAGTAGAAATTCATGTTCTTGTTGTAACTGAGTCTTTGTATTGTGATTATAAACGCTGCCTACTGTTGTTGTTATTATTAATAGGTGTCTTGTTCTAGTTCTCAAACTCATTGTTGTAATCTAGAGTTAGGTGATACCGAATCTAGAGTTAGTTTGTCGACTAAGTTGGAGTTAGTCGGGTGTTGGTGCAGTAGAGGTATTGCACGTTTCTCTTTGTAATAGAATTATTACTAGGATAAGAAGGATTAGGAGTCTTAATCCTTGATGTCATGGAGTTTGTATTCAAGTTTTCTTGAATATTAGTGAAACTTTGGAAATCCTAGAGGTAGGTCGTGGTTTCTCTCCCTTAAGCAAGGAATTTTCACGTAAAATTTGTGTTTCTTATTTATTCATTTCACGTACTGCTTTGTTAAGTTTTTCGTTGTTTACATGTGTTTAGGAACAGGTCCAAAAGTTGGAGGGCAACTCGTATAACTCTTCATTTGGTATCAGAGCAAGGTCTTCCTAAAAAAGATTAACACCTTGGAAGGATCTTTGACATGGTTGCTCCTCCAAACCTTGAAAAAGGCCAGTCTACCACTCGCCCACCCAGATTCAATGGGGAGTACTATAGGTGGTGGAAGACTAGAATGCATGATTTCATCATGACAAAAGATTCTGAGCTGTGGGATGTGATTGAAGATGTTCCTTTTGTTCCCACAAAGTCAGAAAGAGTTGGTGAGGTGACTTCAAATGGTCCTAAAACTAAAAAGAAATATGATGACGCTGACAGGAAGAAGATTGAAAAGAACTCTAAAGTTAAAAATCTGTTGGTTTGTGGTATTGGCCCTGATAAGTACAATAGAATTTCTGCTTGTGAGACTAATAAAGAAATATGGGACTGCCTTCAAGCAACACATGAGGGAACTAGCCAAGTAAAGAAGTCAAAGTTTGATATGCTAACTACTCAATATGAGACCTTCACCATGAGGGAAGGAGTCTATCCAGGAAATGCACACAAGGTTCACTGCTATAAACAATGAACTCTACTATTTAGGTGAGGATATTCGAACCACCAAACAGGTTCGCAAGGTTCTGAGTATTCTACCCAAGCAATGGGAGAGTAAAGTTAATGCAAATACTGAAGCCAGGAATCTAAAAACCATGACCATGGATGAGCTGATTGGAAATTTCAAGAACTATGAGATCATGAAGATGCAGGACAAACCTAAGGGTGAGCACAAGATGGAGAAGAACCTGGTCCTAAAAGCAACTGAGGAGACCACCCGTGCTGAGGATGAGGAAACTGCTTACATTGCCAAACGGGTCCTCAAGGCCTTGAGGAAGTCACCTAGAAGAGGAGAATCCAGCAGGCACATGAGAGAAGAAAAGAAAAATGACACTTGCAACCAATATGGAAAGTTGGGTCACTACATCAAATACTGTTCTCTGCACAAAGTGGAATACAAGGAGTATGTTAAGAAAGGTGTTGAAAAAAGAAAGAGGCAAGGACCGGGTCCCGGGAAAGTATAGCAAGAAAGCTGAAGCTGATAAGGTTGCAAACAAGTCATAGCTGTCTTGGGTGATTCTTCAAGGGATTTCAGATGAATCAGAGCGGCAAGAAGATGTCTCCATGATGGTGGTAGAAAATGAAATCCATGTCTATGAATCTCTCTTTGCATTGATGGCTAATTCAAATGATGATGAAGATGACAAAGTAACTCTCTTGGATATCAAAGAGAATCTAAAAAATTATTCTCTTAAAGAATAGAAGTCTCTTGGTATTGTACTTATAAATACTGTTAATGATCTCACTAAAGATAAAGAGTGTCTGAAGAAAGATCTGGAAAGATGTGAAGAACAAACGATTGAATTATCTATGCAAGTGACTGAGATCTTCATGAAACTGGCAATTCACTCTGTCTTAAAAATGATCTCTTAAATGAAAAACTTAGTGAAATGTCTAAGTCAACTCAAAAGGGAAGTGTGAAGGAAGCAAGATTCAATTTGAGCTGAAAGAAGAACTGGCTACGGCTAGAGCTAATCTGATTGTCTTGCTTGAAAGGAATTCAAAACCTGAGAGGGAACTGGTTCAGGTCAAGGCTGAGCTTGAAAAGGCTCTTAAGTGGACTGCATCATCTCAAGCTCTAACCAGTCTCACTAGTCAAGGTGAAGTACTAGGAAGTTCAAATGTACCCTCTAACCCACATAGGAAATATGTCACTGTCAAGGACAACCTCTTATACATTCACTGTGGCAGAGATGGTCATACAAGAGACCTATGCTCCTCAACGATAACTGTTGTTAGAAGCATAAAAACCTTTTTTGCTTCAAAGGGAAGTGCTAGAAATTTACCTGGCTGGATCAAGAAAAAATTGATATTTCCTTTGTCACCATTCTGGGAACTCAAGTTAAAATGGGTTCCCAAAGTTATCAACTGATTGTTGATGCAGGGAAAAGCAGGATGAAGAAGCCACCACTGAATCATAAATAGTGATTGGTCAAAAATCTTGACGGGAAGAATTGAGAACTTTCTCTAGCTTGAAGCCCATGAAGGAGGTAATGTCTCCTTAGTGATGGTAATAAGGGATACATTGTTGGAATTGAAAAGTGGAAACTGGTTAAAGCATGCTATTGGTGATGTACATTTATAGATGGACTCAAATTTATATTGCTAAGTGTTGCACAAATTTGTAACAAAGGCAATGAGGGACCACGTTTAGGACCTGAAGATCAAGACTCAGAGGATCATCAAAACCATGGTCCTTCACACACTTCGTATGAAGAATCCAATCCTAGGTCTAGTGAAGGAAATTACCTATCTCCTGAGGGTAACACCTTAATAGGAACTGGTCTTTGCTCAAGTCAACTTACTCCTGAGAGGCTCAACAGGAAGCATAAAAAATGGATGTGAAAAGTATACTACTGAATGGTTATCTCAAGGGAGAAGTGCATGTGAAGACAGCCCTCCCCAGGTTTAGAAGATGTGGATCCTCACAATCATATATTCAAATTGATCAAAATTTTGTATGGGTTGAAGCAGGGTTCGAGATGGGAGGAGAGGATTCCAAAGTCCTTGCTAGAAAATGACTTCAAAAAGGGGAAAGCTTGATAACACATTGTCTCAGGAAGAAACCTACTTAGGTGGATGTTGATGTCATCACATTTGAGACTACAACCTGTTCCTTATGTGATGAATCTGCCTAATTGATGAGACCAAGCTGAATATATGTCATTCCTTTTAATCCTCCAAAATGGGCTATGATTTGATGGATAGGTATCCATGTAAGATAATGTCACACATGTCTAATTCAGCCTCAGGTCTTCTGCAAATATACACCCATGGCAAGGAGAAGAAGATAAGGAGATAAGTGAGACAGTTCAGAGTAGATAGTGTTCAGAAAATCATGTGGGGACCAGGATCGGTTAGTATCACACCCTATTCTTGAATTGTGACTTTTTGCAATTTTCTAACATGAGTGCCATATCACTCTCCTGCCTATTCTTAAAAGATGCCACCCTCACTTTTGAGTCCAAAAAACAAGTCCCATAACTCACAATGGCTTATCAGACCACTCCTTTCTCCCTATCTAAGTCAAAATCTGACCCTTTATTTGCCTATTTCTGCAAAATCCTTCCCAACATAGTCTATCAGTTCCCAAATCATTTCCTAAGCCTTCATCTTGCTTCGTTTTTCAAAATTTAAAGGACACCAAAAAAAAAGGAGTGACTGTGGCCAAACCTCCAGCTAAAAGGGTTGTACCAGTCAACGATGCAACTAGGGCCAAGTCACAAGAAGAGGATGTTGTTTCTAAAAAAAACAGGCCAAGGGGGAGGTGCTACCACATGATGATCAGGAAACCAGTGCCCACAAGCACCAACGAACCAAGTCTCAGTTATAACTCTGCTGAGACCTCCTCGCACCTGCAGTTCGTACAATAGGAACTGGTCCCAACCTCCTTCTGGTCCTTCCTAGATCTCTCTCCTACCCACTCCTTACTCTTAAGCCCCGTTTAGTCTGGTTTTCTCAGGTTCTTGTTGCTTCCTGATGTATGGCACTACTGTTTATAAATGCTAATGCTACTATTTGGAGCTCGTATTGGGGCAGGGTGGTTGAAATGGAGGCTCGCTTCGGGAGTTTTATGTGATAAGAAGGTGCTGCCGAAGCTTAAAGGTAAGTTCTACAGAATGGCAGTCCGACTGGCTATGTTGTATGGAACGAGTGTTGGCCAGTTAAGAACTCCCACATTCAGAAGTTGAACGTGGCGGAGATGAGGATGCTGGGAATGGATGTGTGGCCATACCAGGAAAATAAGGTAAAGAATGAGAGTATTCGGGAGAAAGTGGGGGTGACTCCAGTGGAGGACAAGATGCGAGAAGTGTGGTTACGTTGGTTCGGGAACGTAATGAGGAGGGGCCCTGATGCTCCAGTGCGGAAGTGTGAGTCACTGGCTATGGATGGTTTTAGGCGGGGTAGAGGTAGGCCGAAGAAATATTGGAAGGAGGTGATTAGGCATAATATGGAGCAGTTACAGCTAACAGAGGACATGACCCTTGATAGAAAGGTGTGGAGGATGCTGATTAGGGTAGAGGGTTAGGGAGTGGGAGCGTTTCTTTATTTGTGTTTGAAGTTTCTTGTTCGTAGGTGTTGAGTGATGTCTCTGTTTTCGGTTAGATAATTTTTTAGTAGTAGCTGGTGGCTGTTGTATTATCTTGTGGATACCGATGTTAGTTTATTTTGCATACTGTACTAGTCTGTACGCATTTATGTTTTGTGATTTGCTATACTGTTATCGGTCCTAAGTCGGGGGTCTATCGAAAACAACCTCTCAACTTCGGAGGTAGTGGTATGGTCTGCGTACACTCTACCCTCCCCAGACCCCACTATGTGGGAATACATTGGGTATGTTGTTGTTGTTGCTACTGTTTGAATAGTGTATGGTACTATCCTTCCTGATTAATGAATGACTCTACTTTGTGCTATCATCTCTCCTACTTGTTCTAATCTTTCTTGCTCATGTGAGTGTAGCCTCAATAGCCATGACATGTGTGCTTGTCTATATTTGGTTTACTGTTCCTTCACTTTGATAATGCCAAAAGGGGGAAAATGAGGTGTAGTGATGTGAGTAGATGTAGATGAAGTGTAATGATGAGGTGTAATGGTGTGAGCAGTATGTCTCTTATGCGAGGAACAAGTCCTCATACTCACGGGGAAAGTATGAAAGTGGTATCGGTGACAGGCGGAACAGGTTGTGAATGCTTGAACACACTTGAAGGTATGTATGGGTTTCTCATCATTAAAAAGGAAAAAATTGTTAAGTCCTTAGTTTTGATGATTGACAAATCACATGTAGAGACCTGGTTCCTGAAGAATAGGTGATGACAAAGCTACAACAACTTAGGGAACAGGTTGACCGCATTCACGTCACTGTCATGCACAACTGGAAGATAATACAAAAGTTGGTGAGAAAGTTGCTGCAATTTTTTATCTCAGCCAATGAAACACGTCCTTGGTTTTCTTGTCTCGTATATATTGCTCATCTTCCACGATAAAAAAACCAAACTTCTATATTCTCACAACAAAATACTCTCCTGAAGCTCTTGAATCAAAGCCTCATTCGTAACAAGGAACCAATTTGTTCACACGTTGTATTTCATGTTCTTGTTGTAACTGAGTCTTTGTATTGTGATTACAAACGTTGCCTACTATTATTGTTATTATTAGTAGGTGTTTTTTTCTAGTTCTTAACCTCATTATTGTCATCTAGAGTTAGGTGATATCGAAGCTAGAGTTAGCTTGTCGACTCAGTTAGAGTTGGGTGTTGGTGCAGTAAAGGTATTGCACATTTCTCCTTGTAATAGAGTTATTACTAGGAGAAGAAGGATTAGGAGTCTTAATCCTTGATGTCATGGAGTTTGTATTTAAGTTTGCTTGAATATTAATGGAGCTTTGGAAATTCTGGAGACAGGTCGTGGTTTTTCTCCTTTGAACAAGAAGATTTCATGTAAAATTTGTGTGTTTCTTATTTACTCATTTCACTTACTGCTTTGTTAAGTTTCTCGTTGTTTACACGTGTTTGGGACCAGGTCCCAAAGTTGGAGGGCAACTCATATAACTCTTCAATAATATTATTTTATTTTTTGTTTTCTATTAATAACTCTATTTTGTTAAAAGTGTTATAGTTTAGGTCACACAATCAATGTATTGATAATAATATTCATAGAAACTATTACAAAATAATTTGAAAATCATATTTATTTACTTAATAATGTATTGATAGTATGAACAAAATATATTTAACAAAAGTAAAGAAAAGGTGTCTATAAATTAGCTAAGCGAAATAATATATTAGTAAAGGGTAAGTAAATGAAAATGTAATTATTTTACATTATGATAAATAGAATTCAAGATTTTTTTCTGGTTTTACTTTGTTCCAATTTTGTTAAATTTAGTAGATAGAGTTGGTAAAATGTATGAAAATAAGAAGGCTCATTTTTAGCAAAATAGTGGATCAAAACTGGTAAAAAATATAATTAAGGAACCATTTTGAACTTATCCTCAAACATACATAATATTTTTGTTATTTTCTCGCACATTTAAGGTAGAGTTTTTTTCAAATTTTGTCTAAGTTATTTTTGTGAAAGATGACACAAAGTTAAATGACTTTTGTGTAACAAAACAAAAAATAATGACACACAAAATTAAATGACCAACCATGAAATTTACTCCACCCCTACCCCGCCCCAAATCATCATATTACAAGCTCAAAAAGGGAAAGTAGAAAAAGGTTTTTTTCAGGCGGGTGTGGGGGATTTACCTGACTTATAACACCACCAAATTTATTCCTCAAGCCCATCACTTTGGCAAGCCCCTTCTCTAGTGTTGATGGGAATTGTAATAATCGTAGAGTATGTCCAGTTGGGGCTGTATCAAACACTATGACAGAGTAGTCCATTGTTTGCACCAATCTAGAAAGAAACAGATACAAATGAATTTTAGTCTTAACTGATAAAGACAACACACCAAAAATATTAGAAAAAGTCCAGCACAGTTCATGGCCTCTAGAGACTCTACAAAATAGTGACACTAACAAAACATTTGAGCACTATGAATGTACCATAAGTAAATTAATGTTGGGAATCATACATGCTAAAAATATCTATAGTGATAAATATTCTGGAACCACTGAAAAATACATAAATAATTTAGAATCCTAGTTCGGACCTAGTGCAACTCCAAAGCTTTAAATACTTATGAATTACCAACCTCCCCACCCCCACCCCCACCCCCACCCCACAAGAAGACCTTAATCTCCTAGGACCTTAATATCTTTATCCACCTGATAAGCAAGTGAAAAGACGGTTTGATCCCCAAGATTTTCCAGCTCAGACTCCGAACACTTAATTCAATCTCATTAAACCATTCCAAATACCATTAAGAAACAAGACGAGATACAGTAACCAAGAAATTTAAAGCATCTACTTCAGTAACTTAGGTAAAATATGCTACTAGTACTTTCTCGTCCCTCATATTTTGAATTTCTTCTGGGAAATGTCAATACATTCTGTCTTATCTAAAACAAGAAAGGCAAACATCTAATGCCAGATCAAACGAGACAAGTAATCGAGTTACTTTTGGGAGTCTAGTGGCAAGCCCGGATGCTGAAATATGGGCATGAAGTTGGATTAAAACAGGAAAGAAGAATATTTTGGGAAATGAAAGAAAAATAATAGTGAGTGCAACTTTCAAGATGTTAACGACCACTGACCAGTGATGTAAACGATAACAAAGATATCTTAACATGATCGGTGTTGAAGATAATTGTTCACGATCAAGGGCAGATGGACCCTATACTAGAATCCCCAATAAGAAGATTAATATCGACAAATATGTAGCATGTTAAGAGTCAGTTTCACATCCTTTAGGTAAGAAATACTTAGGGTTGCATAACTCAAACCAAGGGAGTTGCAACAGAATCCTTATCCACAAGTTGCATCTTCTTATCAGTTACCGCAAGTCCTATTTTACTATTTCATGGTAAATTCAAAATACAAGTCTAGGTTAGAGCACTCTCATCAGAAAGATTCAATAGCGTGTTTGTCGCTACAGTTAGAGATTATCATCTTTTCTCTTGTGAACCTGGCCATGTACTCTCTGAGAGTTTCTTCTGTACATTGTTCATCATATCACTTCTGACACCAACATATTCGATTTTACTAACAATTTCCTGTTAAATAATAAGCTTTTCTTTTTATAAAGAATTAAATAATGAATACTGATGACATACCAACTTCAATATTTCAAGTCATTATTCCGACCCAGCAACTACAAACTTGACAGATTTATGAGACTTCGGGAAGGAATGCAGAAAAAAGAAAAATGGACTTGGCTAAAATTGTCAGAACTACCAGCATTGAAAGAAAAAGGGGGACTAAGTATCAAGAACTTGGGATTGCAATAGAAGAGTTTGTCATTCAAGTAGTGGAGGTTCAACAATCATCAAGATTATGCAAGGTGGTTGTCAAGATGAATTGTTGTATTGCAGATTAATGCTGCACCAATCCAGTCTTAGAATCACATTGGATTACTCTCAATTGACAGCTACCGGCGGAGCTCATAATATGGCGAAACTGAAGAAGCTTGCAAAAGAAAAACTAGATAATGGCTGTACGGTTGATAGAGAATACCCCTTTGAAGAAAATATTTCCAGATTTACATGTTATGGAAGACTACAACTGCAGAGTACAGAGATGAAATGGATGGATCATACTTAGAAGAGATCTCCAAGTTCTTTTAGTGTATAGATTAACCCAATTTTTCAGAAAGTTCTGTGAATAAGATATTTTTTGCACATAATTCAAAGGGAGTAAAAACTGAAGCCATAAAATTGAAGTCATTGCACATAGTCTAGAATGCTAAAGGAGCTATTGTGAACCTGATTCACTGGTTAGATAAAGAACGCGATTTTACTGTTTAATTCTGTTACAACCTGCAAATAGATACAGGTAAAGATCACAGACAGCAGTTCTGCAATAGGTTCTCAAAATCTAATGCTCCCCTAAGTGGCTTGAGTTGGTTGCCTAATACATGTGGCATGTCTTCCGCAATACAATCTGCAGAAGAAGGGTTTCATCATGGGTAAAAGATGTTATTTGTGTCAACAACATTTCGAAGCCCCAAGCAACTTGTTCTTGTATTATAAAATGGGTCATGTCAAGTACCTTGAAGGAAGCTATGATCAGTTCGCAGTGGCAGAACATAGACCTCTCAAAACCATCTGGACTTTTACAACTATAATGAGCAAATTATGGACAGTTTGGAAGGAGAGGAACTCCAGATAATGTGAAACTAGAGGCACTTTATAGCTAGAGATCTAGGTGCTTATAATTGTTTCCTTTTTGATATAATATGAAAAATGTACATGGTTTTGAAAGTTTCATTGATTCACCGACTCTCTCCATTGTCAAAGCAGCTTATGTCCAATATTTTTGTAAAGATAAAGAACTTTCTTGGTGCTGTTAGTTTGTGAATAGAATTACTTCACATAACGAACATTAACACATTATCTTCTACCAATTTTACCTTTCATTAACTATCAACTACTAGAAACCTGCTTAAGAAACCCTGCCTTAAGCAGGCTTCTGTATCTGTCAAAGGCTGATTTTTTCATTTAACAACAAAAATATTTATCATAACCGAGAAAAGCCAAGGGCCAGTTGGTGCTTAGTTTGAAACGTGCTCCACTTCCTCAACTTTGAATGGTTGTTGCAGCATTTCCTCCTCAATCAAATTAATATTATGAAAGACAATACCATCTAATGGTAGTATCCAATACTCATTTTCCTTGTATAAAGCTCACTTGTATTTATGTTATATCTTCACGACTTTATTTTCACGTTCCAAGACTGGTACATTAATTTCTTTTTCAATTAAATTATGCTTTATGTGATAATTGGTCATTTGGTGGAAATTGGTGTTATTATCTCCCTCTTTCAACAATTAAATATGAGATTTCTTTTCCTAGGCAATGAGCATTTGTTTGAACTTCTCTTTTATTTCTTCACCCACAAGTTCCTCATCTTCGGAAATATTATCTAGGTTGGACTTTCATTTCAAAGAATTCAATTAATGCATGAGATTAGCAATTTTATCATCCACCCTGTCATACACCTACAAAAAAAAAAATTGACGAGGTAACAGATTGTGTATATAAATCATCAGCAGTTCAGCACTAAGACTGGTGTCCAAAAATTTGCCGCAATTAAACTACTCGAAAAGAGTAAAATCAAAGACTATCCCTAAATTTTGTCTCATCTTATAAGGATACTAGGATGTCTACAATAGAAACTGGGTCGTCTATACTGCACAAATAACAAAAGCTTAGAATGCAATTCATTTTAATCCTATGTATTGAGCTATTGTTGCATTCAAAACACTTAGTAGGTGTTTGTCCGTGTTTCATTGTGAAAATAGAAAAAAGTAGTTTTTGTTTTCAAAGTGAAAATGATGTTTGGAAGTTAAAGTTGTGTTTGGCCATGAAATAAATGTGAGTTGTTTTTGAATTTTTGTGGGTAATTTGGAGTGGAAAAAGGGAAATCATTTTTTGTTGTTCTTGAAGAAAAGTAAACACAGAATTTTTCGCAATTTTATGTCCAAACGTGTTTTTCAGAGTTCAACTCCAGAAATAAGTGAAAAAGTTTCACGGACAAATGGGCCCCTACAGTTTCTCTCCTACCAAATGGTCCAACATATTACTGCTGGGACAATTCTTCATCTGTCTTTATTTGTGCTGCATCCACCCTCAGTATTCCAGCTTATTAGAGCATGTCATGTTCTTTTAGGCATAGTCCACCTTATGCCTCTGAAGATGGTAAACAGATTCCATTGCTGGCTCACCACTTTACAATGAAGAAACAGATGCTTGATTGACTCTGCCTTTTGTAAACAAAAATAGCATCTTGGACACAAATGTTTGCCCCTCTTCATGGGATTCTTGATTTAGAACAAGTTACAACTTCTTTCACAGCCAACCAAGTGAAAATAGCCACTTCATAAGGAATTTTGATTTTCCAGATAAGCTTTCAAGGCATACACCTATCTATTTCAAATCTTGGATCCTTTACAGTCTAGCTTAAAGAACAATTTAAAGCTCGGTACCCATTGATAGTGTAGCTCTCACACCAGTCATCAGTTCGTTGAAACCGTCTTTCTTAAGTCAAATACGTTTACACGAAAGGGTGATAACCCTATTCATTCTGTCAATATTTGGTGAAAGAGGACAGCGTATGGTACAGACTTTTGACAATGACTGCTGGATGAAATCAAACAATTCCTTTAGCCAATTGCTACATATAATTTACCGATGCGTAATGTCGCTTCTCTGTAAATCACAAGTAGAGATTGAACCTACGAGTGCCAAATAAATGATATTAACATTTTTGTATGAACCCAAAAAAAGTCGTTGGTTACATCTCCCACAATTTGTCAACTCCTCCTTTCTTTGACGAATCTATTAGCATTGGAATACCCTGCAATCACACATTAAACTGTCATTGTTGCCTACTTCATATTTTTCCCCTATAAAACTTGTAGAGATAATATGCAATTACCCCTGAACTATACCCAAAAAGTTTGTGACACACCTCAACTTAAAGGGGGTCCTATTACCCCCTAAACTAATTAAAAGTGTAATTTTGACACCCTTAGTGCCTACGTGACACATACGTGGCACAACACACTGAAGTGTCCACGTAGGCACACGTGTGTGCCACGTATGTGCCACATAGGCACTAAGGGTGTCAAAATTATACTTTTAATTAGTTCTGAGGACCCCCTTTAAGTTGAGGTGTGTCACAGCCTTTTTGGATATAGTTCGGGGGTAATTGGCTATTTTCTCAAACTTGTATACTATTCTACATTCCCTGTATATGTGGATAAATCCCATTCATAATCTTCTTTAATCACTCTGAAGTAATAAAATAAAACTTGTGACGTCAGTACCTCCTCGAGAACATAAAGTACCTTTCTATCCCATTAAAATCAATAAGCTATCTACAGCACCTTTAGAACCCAGAGAGGCCTATCCAACTACCTACTTTTGCATACACTACGAGTCACCTGAATTACTTTCGTCTTTTCTAGACGAGTTACCTGCAAGGGACCACATATAACCCTTTTTTTTGTTGCTCCTTTAACAATCCCTCATTTAGGGATCATTTAGACCAGTTGCATTCCACATAATAATTTTTAAAAGCATACTGGTACAATACTATCATGCATCTTTCTTCCCCCTTCTTTCATTTCCTAGTTTTCTACTGTAATTCACAGTTGCAACAAGGTGACTAGCTACAAATCTTTCTTACATTACTGATAGGGAATCAGCATTTCTTTTAACATTGCTTACCTTTCTCACACTGCCTTTTCCTCAATTCTGAACAAAAAAATCTATTGTTTCCCTCTCAAAGCTTGTAAAGGGAATCTCCGAACTGCAAAATAAGGTCTATACAAAAATCCTTACTTCATCTAAGGAGTATACATGAATCTGTATAAACACACAGAAAATTAGGGATTTTTTATGATTTAGCCACATTGTGAGTATCAGCCTTTCTATATGTTACAATAAGAGGAGAACGGTTCTAACTGCATAATCTAAGTAGAGGATGTATGGTTTTAGCTGGTGTTGCTTATGTAAACTATATGGAGAAACTGTGAATCACCTAGTATCACATTGATTTCGCTTCGGAGTTGCAGAGATTGGTTTATGTGGCATTCAATTTAAAGTGGGTGCAGAATTCCATCAAATGTATTGAAGTTGTGGAAGTGTTACCAAGATCTGTTGTGAAGATGCTTATGCATTAAAAATTCAGAAAATTGGAATCTGGAAAAAGAATGACTGACGTACTCAATTTTGTAATTTTTGGTTATTTTTAATAATTGTTGGGTCTGAGCTAGCTTGCGAGCACCTCGACTACTTCAATGGGGTATCTGCTATCTCCTAAGGTCCTCTAAGGTTTGGATAGATGGGATGAAAGCATATAGTGTTTTCTCCTTAGCTAGAATTTGAATCCGAGACCTCATGATTCTCAACACACTTCACTGACTACTAGGCCACACTCTTGAGTAGAATTTTTGGGTTAATGTGGAGAGAAAGGATCAAAAGTCCTATATTGCAGGTTAGAAGCTTGCCATCAGTTATTTCTCATGCAATCTAGATAAGAAAGGGAGAACGAATATTCTAGTTCACCCCATGAAATTTAGAGTTAAAATGCTCAGCAATATATCATCAGTTTAGTTAATGATATATGATGTAGCTGAATTCTTGAAGTCAGTAGATACTACAATAACCACCAAGAAAATAGAACCGATCTTTCAAAATCGTAACAACTTATGAACAAGTGCAACGACCAATTCTAATAACTGAGGTCATCCTCAAGTTACTTGATGTGCTTGCCATATGAAATATCTCCCAGATACAAAAGTCTTCGGAATCATTTAAGTTATAGTTACTAAGGTCCTGCCTAATCTAAAATCTATGCAATAACTGTATTTAACATTGAAAATTAGCCAACTTTTCTATTCACTGTGTATAGTGAACAAAAGCATCCCAAGAACTCCATGAAGTACATTTCCTTATGACATACTTAGTTAAAGAGATGATAACATTGTTAGAGACTCAAAGAAATAAGTAAGCCAGAAGAAGATTCGGAATATAGTACCTGCTTGTGTCTGCTGGGTTGTATGGAAGGAAAGAAATGACAGATGTTTTGAAGGGAAAATACATACCGTACAAAAGCTCAAATAGAGATATATGTGATTGTTGGCTTTGTGGTGTAATCTTCAAGATGTAAAGAATGAACAATGAACGCTAGATTTTATAGATAATTTACAAGAAATAGGTGTGCAGTGGAATCCTCTCTTTTTGTTTTTGATTTGTTACGAGGGATTCCTAGCCAGCAATTTCTTAGTGCCGGTTGCTTTGTGCTATAATATATATGCGGGATTCCTAACCTGCAATTTCTTAGTGTCAATTGCTTTGTGCTATAATATAATGCTTACTTACCTTTCAAAAAAGTATCCAAAGAACCCTTTTCATACCATATCATACAATAGACAAACCCCATCTCGTTTATCCTTATATAATCCAACGCTAATCCTCATTATTCAGGAATCAAAAAGACTTAATTAACTGCATATCTTTAACACCTGATATTAGAAGTTCATAAACCGTCTTATTCTTTTGGGAGCAGCAGCCATATATGGGATTTAGCTGTCATGGAGAAACATCACTTACTTGAGCATCTCAGCAAAACTCATAGCTTCATCAATTCCAGGAATAGCATTTGCCAAATCAGACAGAAAATCATCCATTCCATCTGATCCAAGAGTATCGTCATTCTCCACAGTTGGATCAACTTCCTAAAGAACATAATTTCAGTCATAAAATCCTGACGAATAACAGCACATCTGAACAAAATTGGCCTTTAATTCAAAATGGTAAAAAAAATTGATAATCAGAGTAGATATCAGCCTTTGAGTACAGTACATTAAGACCTGTAACAACTAGGTCTCATTCCCAAACTATTTGAGTCAAATGTATGGATTCTCAGTAACCATTAAACACCATTCTGCCTCTTTCCCACTCCAATAATCAAGAATTTGTTTTTCAGGACAAATTAGTGGTCCTTTAAAACCAGTAATATAAAATCACACAATTATACCTATTCTTTGACTTAATAGCATACACACGCATATAGACATAAAAGTTTAAGTAAAAAGTCAGAGAGTCCTATTATAACAAAACATACCAAGTATACTCCTACAAGTGAGATCTGGTAAGGATGGTGTGTGTGCAGATTTACCCTTTTTTTTGTGAAGGTAAAGAGGTTATTTCCGATAGACTTGGCTCAAGTAAAGCATACCAAAATCAAGTACCGAAAGGAAATACAATAGTGAAAAGTCATACTTAAAATAAAGAATGAAGAAGAAAACAATAGCAACAGTAATTAAAGCAAAGGACTGTAGCAAAAGAAATAATAAAATCAAAGACTACAGACAATAAAAAGTAATAATAATAATACTAAATAAAAAGAGAAACAACACAACTCTTGACTACCTACTAAACTCGATACTCCTCAATAAGTTATAGATATGTCATGTCACAGCTAATCAACTCTTCTAAGTACTTACTCGCCCTACCTCTACTTCTCATACTCACAATAGCCAACTTTTTGTTTTCTCTATCCAAAGAAGAAGGAAAAAAAGAAGAAGAAGAAATGGCGAATGCACCCAAGAACTTGAGTACTCAGGTTCAAGTCATAGTAAATACAAAAAAACACCCAACGTGATTATTCCCATCTATCCAGTAGATTTAGTAAATGTGTACAAAAACTTGCCCGGACACCATATGTTTATAGCGAATGAAAGGCGTACGTACCATGGCGTACAAGTTGTTGAATCCATTGATAAGAGTAGGGGCCTTGGTGAAACGTTGTTGAAAAGCATCACTGAGATTATGAGCAGGATCAGTAGATATGATGAGAACTGATGATCGAACCTGAGATAGAAGAATACCCAATGTGGAACTGCATGTTGTTTTTCCAACACCACCTTTCCCTCCTACAAATACCCACTTCAACGTATCCTGTTCCACCACATTTTTTACTGTTCCTTGCGGTAAATCTTCATTACTTGTACCCATCGATATATTTTTATTTATTCTCTCCCCCCCTATTTAATTATTGTCGCGAGCAAAATATTATTATCAAGGAAGGCCTTTTTTTCATGCTATTAAAATATATGTTCTGCTTTCAAATGTCTTTTCTTTTTTCTTTCTTTTAGAACCCAGCCGTATAGGAGAAATCCAGAAGAATTGGGGAGGGGAAACTCAGAAGAGGTCCTAATGTTGGCCAGCAGATCCTATACAGAAACATGTTTATCCTTCAGATTGAGCATTGATCTCTCTTTTTCTTTTTCTTTGATCCATCAAAAATAGGGATCATTGATCAATGTAGGACTCATTTGTTTCAATTTCATCTACCTTTTACAACTTTTTTTTTTTTTTTGAGAAAGATACCTTTTACAACTTGTTTAACATATAAATTATTTTGAGAAGTATTTTTGTCAAAAATATTTTCAAAGAGAAATAATTTGTGTTTTGTTCTGTTCCTTTGAGAGATGGTTTTTTTTTTTTTTTTTTTATATATATATAACATGATGTTTGATCAATTTTTTCAGAAAGTTTTTCCGAGTATCAATTTATGAAAATAGATAAATATCATAGCATATTTTGCTATTAGAATTGTTTATTGGAGAGAAATTATTTTATATATTTATTATGAAAATCTTTTAAATTATGTGAAAAACTATTAATTTTTTTAATTTTTTTTTGCAAAACTTTGTTATTGTTATTGTTTTGTTATTTAATAGAGGATAGATAGAGTCATAAAGGAAAGGAATTAAAGAAATGGGGAGAAGTAGCTTGTATAGTTGTATTTACGGTGGAGGAATACTTTAAAAAGGAAAGGGAGAGGAAGATATTGAAAAATAAAAATAGAAAAGGTACGATGAAAATCCAAAGGAAAAAAAAGAGCTTGCTTATGATAAGAATAAGACTATTTTTCTCTTGAAAAGAGAAATGAACAATTTACTTTTTCTTCTCAGAAAAAAAGTTTATCCACATAGGGTGTGTTTGGTATGAAGGAAAATATTTTCTATAAAAAATATTTTCTATAAAAAATATTTTCCTGAAAAATAAGTTGATTTCTTACTTGTTTTTCTACGTTTGGCTGGTGGATGGAAAATATTTTATAGTGTTTGGTTGGTGAATAAAAAAATATTTTTCAAAAAATACATTCGAGTGTTTAGCTAAAACGTAAAAATATATTTTAGAAAAATAATTTTTTATCTTAAAAAATAATTTTTTTAGGGTGCGTTCGATATGAAGGAGGAAAAATATGTTCTACAAAAATAAGTTATTTCTTACTTATATTTGTCTGATCGTTATGCAAATTGGATAAATATATGTTTTCTAAAAGTATTTGTATATATTTATAAAAAAAAATGAGAACGAATAGGATAAAAAGGGTGAGATAAGAATTTTTTTTTGAATATTTTTAAAAAATAAATTAAAAATATTATATTTTTTAGAGGGGGTTGGGGTTATTAAAATAGATAATAAGGATGGGGTAAGAAAATAATTTTGATTTTTTAAAAATAATTTTTTTGGGGGGAGGAGGGGGATTGGGGGGGCTAGTAGAGGGTGGGAGTAGGGGAGGAAGAGTAGGGTAAGAAAAAATTTGAAATATTTTTTTCTTGAATGGGGAGTATTAGGGGGTGGGGGTCGGGGTAGGGGAGTGAGGATGGGGTAAGGAAACAATTGAATTTTTTCAAAAAATTAATTTTTTTTCGGGGGGAGGGGTGGGGGGGAGAGGAGTTTGGAAGGGAGTAAGGTTTGATTTGGGTAAGGAATGAGGTAAGAAAAAAATTTAAAATATTTTTTTTAATAGGGGTGGTAGGGGGTGGGGTGGAGGTGGGTGATTGAGGGTCGGAGTAGGATGGATGATTTTGAGAGTTGTATAAATATTTCAACTTAAGAGTGAGGTCGAAAGAGAGTTTTGAAAAATATTTTTCTTACTTTTTGAAGGGAAGTCTGTTTCCTTAAAATTAAGAAAAATAAGTTGATTTGGAAAACATTTTTCAAAACTTTTAAGCCAACCAAACATGAGACAATTGAAAAACATTTTCTGAAAAATGTTTTCCTTCATACCAAACACACCCATAGTTAAGTTGTTTATTTATCATTGACAATTTTGGATGTCATTTATGTGTAATGATCCAGCCCGCTAAGAATGTTGTCTACTTTGGGTTTAGATCGACATGGTTTAATTACCCGTTACAAAGTGCAGGATTTGTTTAGGGCAAAGAACAGAAATAGTACCTAAAGCTAAAATAATACCACAAAAATAGCATTCAAAATTAAATACCTCATAAATAGTCACAAAGTAATTCCACTAACTAGCTTTCACTGTCATAGCTTAAACAAAATAAAAAACATCCCTGAAGTAACTTTCCTTTTCTTTTTTTCTTCTTTTCCTTCACAATTTCCCTTTCATTCAAACTCCTAAACCTCTATTCCTTTACTTTTTTCGATACTCTAAAAAAAAATATATATTTTTAAATAAAAAAAATAGCAACACTGACATGACATCAGATTCAGAATGGTGAAAGTATGAAAGGGATCTCTACTGTCCATTAATAGGCAATAATATTAGAGTGATATCAGTCACTGCACAATTCTCTTTGCTATAATGTTGAATTGTTGCAAACTAGTACAACATCTTTCCCATAAAAATGAAACAGATCAAAACGCAAGCTTTCTGGGAGTCTATGGATAGAATAATTAGTACATAAATTGCAACTTGATGGCAAGAATGTGGGGGGATGGCTACTATTTTTTTTATTTGAAAATAAATTTTTTAGCTTTAAGTGTTATTTCTGTCTTTTGCCAAACAAAGAAGAGATTTTCAGTTTGTAAATTTGATATATTAGAAGAACTATATGAGAAAAAGTTTATTCCAATTTCTTTGTAAAAGGTGTATTTATGTGGTATACATACTGTATCGATGTGGTATAAAAAGTGTATCAATCTAGTATAAAAGAGTATCAATTGGGTATAAAAGTGTATCAATCAAGTATAAAAGAGTATCAATCGGGTATAAAAGTGTATCAATGTCGTATAAAAGTGTATCAATTGGGTATAGAGACTGCATGTGACCGACTGACTCAATTGTTATCGCAAAACACAGTAGATTGATCGACACATAATAGAGGAGAAAAAAAAAGATTTGAGAAAGTATATTTTGAAAAGAAAAATGATTTAAAAGTAGCCAACTGTAAAGAGTATTTAATCCCCTTAATAGTGTAAGGAGAATGGTTTTGGGCCAAATGGCCAAAAGAAGGAAATAAATTGGGTCGACTGGCTCCAATTGTCCATCATGTCATTTTTCAATTTGTTTACTTATATACCCAATATCTCTCATGTGTTTTTTCAATGTTGGACTCTAATCCTAAGTTAGGGTGTCACATACCCCTTTATGAATTTAGCGTTTGTCAACTTCCTTGCAGATTTTACTAACAATGCAGAGAGATTGGAGAGTAGGAAACTAGAGAGAGAATTAATTCATACCATTCTTTTCTATATTGATTACACAACATCTTTACTCCTTATATAGAAGCTTCCACTAACCTTCTAGATAGTCACATGCCTTGCATGTGCAGATTCTAAGTAACTCTTAGTCGTTCATAACTAACTAACAACTCATTAATACACTTTTCTAATCCTTCTAATACTATCAGCATTTTATCACCCCCCCTCAAGTTGTAGAGTGGTATGCATCTAACACTCCCAGCTTGGTAAGCAATAATTAATGTTGTTCTATTTCTAAGCCTTTAGTTAGGATATCTGCAAGCTGCATTCCAGTGTGTACATAAGTAGGTTTGATCATCCCTGCTTTCACCTTTTCTCTTATAAAATGGCAATCAATTTCTATGTTCTTTGTCCTCTCATGGTAAATTGGATTTTCAGCTATTTGTATAGCTGCTTTACTGTCACTGTACACTATTATAGGCCTTTCCACTTCTATTCCAAGATTTTGTAGCAAGTCAGTTAGCCATATGAGCTCTGCAACTACTGCCGCCATACTCCTGTACTCTGATTCAGCTGAACTTCTACTGATTGTCTGTTGTTTCTTAAACTTCCAAGACACCAAAGACTCTCCCAGCTTTATAGCATATCCAGTGACGAATCTTCTTGTGTTTGGGCAAGCATCCCAATCTGCATCACAATAAGCTGTCACATTTGAGATGTTACCTCTTGTGAACATGATCCCTAAGCCAAGTGACTTTAGATATCTAACCATTCTCAAAGCAGCCTCCCAGTGCAACACTCTACGATGTTGCATAAATTGGCTTAATACCTGTACTCCAAAACATATATCAGGTCTTGTAGTAGTTAAATACAACAATTTTCCAACAAGTTGTTGATATCATGTTACATCCTCTAGCTCAGGATCATCAGTAACTCCAAGTTGTTGATCATATTCTGTAGAAGTTAATTTGGTGTTGAACTCTTAAGGAGTGCTTACTGTCTTAGCACCACTAAGCCCAATATCAGATATCAACTTCAAAGTATATTTTCTTTGACTTAACAAAATTCCTTCTTCGGACCTCAATATTTCTATTCCCAGGAAATACCTCAAATCTCCCAAATCCTTCATTTTAAAATATTGTTGTCGAGTTTCTTTGGCTCCTTGAATCATGGCCTCATCATTTCCAGTGATCAAGAGATCATCTACATAAACCAAAATGGTCACCATAGTTGCATCTTTCTTCAAAATAAACAGTGAATGATTATGAGCATTTTGGCTATATCCAACACTCAATAATGCCTCGGTGAGTTTGATGTTCCATTGTCTGGAAGCTTGCTTAAGTCCATAAAGAGACTTAAGTAGCTTGCATACCTTATTCTCCCCCTGAACAGCAAAACCAAGAGGCAGGGACATGTAAACCTCTTCATAAAGGTCACCTTGCAAGAAAGTATTATTGACATCCATTTGTAACATTTTCCATCCTTGAGAAGCTGATGTACTGATCACAGTTCTCACAGTGACCATCTTAGCCACCAGAGAGAAAGTATCATGATAATCTAATCCCTCCTTTTGGTTGTAACCCTTGGCTACCAACCTTGCTTTATATCTTTCTACTTCACCTGATGCCTTGTATTTGATCTTATAAACCCACTTAGAACCAATAGGCTTCTTGCCCAATGGAAGATCCACTATTTCCCAAGTGTGATTATCTACTAAAATCATCAACTATGGTGACAAAATAATGTTTTCTATCATGAGTAAGATGTTTGTAAGGACCCCATACATCTAGATGAAGAAGTTCCAAAACTTTACTAGATTTAGTCATGCTAACTGAAAATTTTAACCTGCACTATTTTGCCAAAGGGCATATCATGCAATCTTTTTGAACATCATCCTCCACTTTATTCTCCAGCGATGGAATATGTTTCATAGTCTTCAGTGAAGTATGTCCTAAGCGAAGATGCCATAACCTTGAATCCTCTTTGTTCTTTAACACTATCCCAGCTACAACTGAAAATTTATTCTTCAAGATATAGAGGCCACTAGACTCTTTACCAATCCTAATCACCTTTCCATTGAAGAGTTCCTACAATACACACAAGTCAAGGTAGAAAGACACACAACAATTGAGTGTCTTTGTTAACTTAGACACAAATAGTAGGTTGAAAATGAAATTTGGAACGTGGAGAACATCCTTCAGGATAATGTTTCCTAAAATCTTTGCAGATACTGTTCCCTCTAAATGTATTTTGGCTCATATTGGTACCTCCACCCTATTACAATTTGAGTCCTTTACTGCTTTATGATTAGTTAATGCCTTTCTACAATGTGTGATGTGATGTGAAGCACCAGATTCAATGATCCATTTATACTCTGTAATGCTTGGTTGTAATGAAGTCATACCTGCCATGTTGGACTTATATTCTGTTGCTGACTCCTCATCCAACATGTCCAGAATCTTCCCATATTATTCTTCTGAGAAATGCCTTCCTTGAAGTTGTTGGTTTGAGCTGCTTCCAATTTCAAATGTTGAAGTATGTGCATAAGACTTTTGACCTCAGTATGTCCATCTTTTGGTGAATTTTGCCGATAGAATCTATTGGATTTATTTCCTTGGTCATTTCGATTGTGAGCATATGTTCCAGCATTGTTTCCTTGTTCATTCGAAATCTTTTCACCCTTTTTACTCTTAAAATGTGGAGGATAACCTTTTAAACGATAGCAGTTTATGGACAAGTGCCCTTTGCACCCACAGTGGATACACTTCTTGTCTCGATCACTTCCTTGATATCCTTGATAGCATTGATTCTTCTGTAAACCACAGTGTTGATTCTTCTGGAAACCTTGATTTCTTCCAGCAAACAAGGTTAAAGCCTCCTTCCCAGAATCTATCATTCCCAATTTCCTTTGGTTTTCTTCTTGATTTACTATTGCATACGCCTGATTCACACTAGGTGCAAGTGTTTTAAGCAAGATAACACTTCTCACTTGAGAAAAATTTTCATTCAATCCAACAAGGAATTGCAGTAAACGTAACTGCACCATGTGTTCGATAAAAGGCTTTGTTTCTTCACATTCACACCCTGATGATGGTATCATAACATCTAATTCAGCCCACAAGTCTCTCAATTTAGAATAATAGGTAGTTACTAAATTTGTACCTTGTGTGAGTAAGCCTATCTCCTTCCATAAATGAAAATTTTTGGTCAAGTTTGATTCATCAAACCTTTCTTTAAAATCATTTCAATTTTTTTTTGTGAATTTGAAGTATACATGATGCTCATCACCAACTCGGGAGCTACTGTTGCACTGATCCATGATAAACCACAGCATCACGCCTCTCCCATTGTGCCTCTCGATTTCCTTTGTAAGAGCTTTTTACATATGTTCCGTCCACAACAACAACAATAATAATAAACCCAGTATATTCCCACATCGTGGGGTCTGGGGAGGGTAGAATGTACGTAGATCCATACCACTACCTCTAAAGAAGTAGAGAGGCTATTTTCGATAGACCCCCGGCTCAAGACAAAGGACAGTATAAAAAACATCAAAAGCATGGGAAATGATAAAATAACATAGGCACGACATCCGCAAAAATATTATACATCGCTAAACAAAGGACACCAAATCCCTCCTAACTACAGACTACGACTCATCCACACACCTTAGCCCTCTATCCTAATATTTTTCCTCCATACCTTCCTATCTAGGGTCATGTCCTCAGTCAGCTGTATCTGCTCCATGTCATGTTTAATCACTTCCCTCCAGTATTTCTTTGGTCTACCCCCACCCCGCTTGAAACCATCCAAGGACAACCTCTCACACCTACGAACCGGGGCATCCGTACCCCTTCTCATCATATGACCAAACCATCTGAACCTCACTTCTCGTATTTTATCCTCCACTGACACCATACCTACCTTCTCTCGAATAATCTCATTCCTAACCCTGTTAACCCTTGTAAATCTACACATCCAATGCAACATTCTCATTTCCGCCACCTTCATTTTTTTGGATATGAGAATTCTTAACCGGCCAACACTCCACTCCATATAACATAGCCGGCCGGACTGCGATTCTATAGAATTTGCCTTTCAGCTTGGGGGCACCTTCTTATCGCATAAAATTCCCAAAGTGAGCCTCCATTTCATCTAACCTACCCCAATACGGTGAGAGACATCCTCATGGAGCGACTCCATAATCCACAAACCCTAGTTTATTCTTTACCAAAAGAGCTAATCTCATGTAGCGACTCCATAATCCATAGTTTTCAGGTCCTGTAAGTTTTATTGGAATCAAAGCAGCACCTGAAACATCAGAATTCCCCAAATGCAGGGGATCATTGTTGTCTATTTGTGTTGGCTCTGCAATACCTGTATTTTGTGTTTCCTCCACTATCACAACATTGAGATTTCTTCAATGGCCTTCCTATCAGCTTTCTTTACGCAACTTTGGACCTAAACCTAGGTCTCTGATACCATGTCAACTTCCTTGCAGATTTTACTAATAATGCAGAGAATTGGAGAGTAGGAAACTAGAGAGAGAATTATTTCATATCATCCTTTTATATATTGATTACAAAGCATCTTCACTCCTTATATAGAAGCTTCCACTAACCTTCTAGATAATCACATGCCTTGCATATGCAGATTCTAACTAACTCTTAGCTGTTCATAACTAACTAACAACTCATTAATACACTTTTCTAATCCTGCTAATACCATCAGTATTTTATCAGTGTTCTCGCTGAGGTTTGCCCTAGTATATCTAATTTTCCTAGACTCGATACTGAGGCTTGCCCCATTTTTTTGGGATTTGTCTGAACTTGGTTTAGTTTTGGTCCACATTGACAAGGCTGACACATGAGGTGCTGTGATACTATTTGTAATGGTCCTGCCTGCTGGTGATATTGTCCCATGTGAATTTATGTCACCCACAACTTTAAACGTGTCACTAAGTGTAACACCTCAAACTTCTGAACCAAGATTCGAGTCGTTCTTCAAATACGTATAGATCCAAACCCAATAATTTCTAATGGTACATAAGTGTTAAGACCAATTCCTTTATGTGGGAATAACTTTGGATATGAATTAAGGTCATCTGGAACTTCAAGATCAAAGTTAAGTTGAAAGTTTCCTAATCGATTGATTTTTCATACAAGATTTTACTAGGGTCAACTTCAAACAAGCATAACTCCTAAAATATGAAGAATTTTGCATTCTAAGACCCACCAAATGAAAGGACTTTGAGTCTTCTTTATAATGCTATCAACCGTTTGTTAATCCAGTTTTGGAGTAGAAAACTATGACCAATTTACCAACATATAGAGGTTTGACTAACTCATTAGAAAGCTTTTGCATATCATTGTGCGGCCGCACATTACATTGTGCGATCTGCACACCCAACACACAAAAAGGAATGGATCAGCAAATTTACTTGAATCGTGCGGACTAGTGTGCGGCCATACATCTCATTGTGTGCTCCACCCACTTCTCCCCAAAAAGTCCCGACGAGAATCTCTATATCAAGAGCTAACAAAAGTCCACTTCAATTCTATGTTGAAAATTATTTTACAAGTTGAGAAGAATGTCGTTACCTTTGCTTTTTTCAATATGATAATGTTAGGATATTTTGAGTTGATTGCGTGAAGGGCACATTATGTCCTTAGGTTTGTTCATCTGATTCATTTCACGCATCCTTCTTTGTTTAATTTGTATGAATACTACTTTATTAGATGGACTAGTTTGAGACTCTTTTGTCAAAATTTGCTTAGGTGCACTAGTTGGAAAAAGAAAACCTAGAGATAGTTATTTCTTGATATATAATATAGTGTATATGTTATCTTATGATTGAAAGGCCATATAATGCAATATATTGAAAGGAAATTCCAAATATAATTTTGTGGGCACTCAAAAAGCAAATGTGAACATCAAGTTGACATGACTATGCATACTAGACAATCCTGGCTATCCTATTATTTAAGTTACAACAATAATAACATATTCAGTGAAATTCCACAAGTATGGGGAGGATAAAGTGTACACAAAGCTTACTACTACCTCGGAGAGGTAGAGAGACTATTTCCAAGAGACCCTCAGAGTTACATACCTATTATGTGAGTTAATAGACAAAAACATCTCATACATTAGCTATATTTTCGGTTTGAGATACGTTATTTTCCACCTTTTTTTCTTTTATTAGAATAAGGAACTCCAACTTCTCTGTCAAGTTACTGCTCAGTGATCTATCTCAATCTCCTTAGACATGTGACGTTTTCCTGTAGGACAATTTATCCCATCAATAATACTCTTTCATGTACTATAGAAGAAACATTGAACTAATTAGAAGCTTATGAAATTTCTGAGTGAATTTTCATTGACGTAATTGTCTGTTACTTATAGCTAATACAGTGTCCTATTTTATAAATATAGATAATTGCTAACTAACTTTGTTTCTAGTGTAACTAATTATGTACACCTATACAAATTCTAGAATCTTAAGTTATGTACAAGTAAATGAAACTATACAGAAAATATTTAGACTATGTGAGTTGTTGGGTTGGTACTGATGACTGGCCCAATAGAATGTTATGCCCAATCCTTTTATTTGCTTTGGCCTTCTCCATTTCCTTGTGTGAGATGTACCTAGAAGTTTCTGAAGTTGTGTCGGAACACTTCTCATTTTCTCTTACTTTGTTACTGAGATGAACATCACCATTGTTACTGTTAACACCCCCCTCAAGTTGAAATGAGGCCCAACTTTCCAATTAAAGAGTGATGTGAAGGTACAGACAAGGGTTTGGTGAGAAGGTCAGCGAGTTAAGAGGTGTCAGGAACAAAAGAGAAAGAGATTAACCCGGCGAGAAATTGTTGTTGAACAAAATGACAGTCAAGTTTAACGTGTTTGGTGCGCTCATGGAAGATGGGGGTTTTGGCTATATGGATTATCTCTTGGCTATCGGAGTGAACAGGAATTGGAAGGGATGGAGGGACACCTAAGTCGTGAAGAAGGCGATTTAGCCAGGTGAGTTCTGCAACCACAGGTCTCATGGAGCGATATTCTGCTTCAGTAGAGGATAAGGATATGGATGATTGTTTCTTAGACTTTCAAGAGATGGGATATCCACCAAAGGTAATGTAGAACCCACTGACTGAATGTCGAGAATCTACACAAGAACCCCAATCTGCGTCGCAATAACTAAGAAGGGAAAATAAAGGGTCACTGGTAAAGAACAAACCTTGACCTGGGTCGGAGCGTAGATAACGAACAACTCGACGTGCAGTATTAAAATGGGGAAGATGAGGTTGCTACTATATTGAGAGAGATGTTGGACGACATAAGAAAGATCAAGGCGAGTATGTGTAAGGTAGTTGAGCTTTCTAATTAGGTGACGATAACCAGTAGGGTTGGTAATGAGTTCTCCGTAGCTAGATGAGAGCTTAACTGATGGATGTAATGGAGAATAAAATACGGGCAAATGAGCACAATCAAATTCAGCAAGTATCTCAAGAGTGAATTTTCTTTGAGTAACAATCAAGCTATTGTCTTCTCTGAAAATTTCAAGTCCCAAAAATTAGTGTAAGTTTCCCAGATCCTTTATTTTAAATTCTGCATTGAGAAATTCCTTCAACTGTGTGATCATAGAGAAATCACTTCCAGTGATGATTATATCGTCGATATTTACAACAATGATAGTAATAAGATCCCCGGGAGTTCTTGTAAAACAGTGAGTAATCATTAAGTGATGAGTAAAAACCTTTGAAATGAAGAGCTGCCGATAGTCTAGCAAACCATTGGCGTGATGCTTGCCTTAACCCGTAGAGTGATTTCTTGAGTTGACAAACAAGATTAGGACTAGGAAAATCTATGCCTGGTGGAAACTTCATGTAGACCTCTTCATCAAGGTCTCCATGAAGGAAGGCATTACTGACATCTAGCTGAAAAATAGGTCATTTCTTTTTCGTACCAATAGCCAAAAGATACCTTATTGTTGTTATTTTTAGCACTGGTGAAAATATTTTAGTAAATTCAATCCCATCCCTTTGAATATCACCTCAAACTACTATTCTTTCTTTGAGTCGATTAATACTGCCATCAGACCTATGTTTCACTTTGTATACCTATTTACAGGGTAGAGCTATTTTGCCTTTGGGTAGCTCCACAACATCCCAGGTTTGATTAGATACCAAGGCCTTAATCTCATCATTCATAGTTGATTGCCAACCTGGGTGCATTGTAGATTGTGCATAGGTAGTAGGCTTGGTGACAGAAGAGATAGAATTAACTATAAGTTAATTTGTAGAAGAGAGTGCAATGAAGGGAAAAACCTGTGGACTGATAGGTGAAGTGAATCAAGAAGAGGTAAGATCCGTGAGAAACACAATGTTACAATAATAATCATCTAAATAAGCAGGTTGTTTATGGGTTTTGGATGATCTTCTGGGTTCAAGAGAAGTAGTAGTAGTTTCAGGTAAGGAAACACTAGAGTCAGGGATAGAGGAGGTAGGATCAGAACCAAGATTAGAATGAATATGAGAAGATAAAGGGTCTTGATTAGCTGTGGAGTTAGGGTCAGAAGGAATGGTATAGGAATCTATAGAGGTAGGAAGTGGATGAGAGAAAATTAGGGCAGAGCTTGAAGTTATTCTAAAAGGAAAAACTGTTTCATGGAAGTGAACATCTCTTGAAACAAATATTTTCCTGTCTTGTAAAGATAACAACTTATATCCCTTTTGTCCCGATGGATATCAAAAAAATACACAAGCAGTAGCTCTAAGTGAAAATTTTGATCTATTTTGAGTTAGAGTAGAAACATAGCTGAGACAACCAAAAGCTTTGATAAATTGATATTTGGGAGGATAACCAAACAAGACTTCATGAGGGGTTCTACCATTTAAGACTCTAGAGGGGTATCTATTGATTAAAAAAGTAGATGTAAGAACACAATCACCCCAATAATAAATAGGTAGGTTAGACTGAAACAACAAGGCTCTAGAAGTTTCTAAAAGATGTCTATGCTTTCTCTCCACTATGCCATTCTGTTGAGGAGTAGAAATACATGATGTTTGGTGTAAAATCCCTTGAGAAAGCAGAAATTCAGAGGCAACAGTTCCTTTTCCCAATTCTAAGGCATTGTCAGACCTAATAACTTTGACTTTACTGTTAAACTATCTTTGAACCATGGATAGAAACTTTTAGCATAGGAAAAACATTAGCCTTAATGCTCAAGAGATAAGTCCAAGTAGTTCTACTAAAATCATCTACTATGGTGAGAAAGTATTTGTAACCATTGTAGGTTGAATTTTTATAGGGACCCCATGTATCAATGTGAATTAATTCAAAAGGTGATTTGGTTTTAATGTGACTGAGTGAAAAGGGCAATTTAGTTTTCCTGGCAAGATGACAAACATCACAAATGAAATTGGAATTGTTAGCATGATGTAAATATTGTATATATTAATGTAACCATATATTATTGTATATTAGTGTAATTACATAGATTTGATTTAGTAGTTAAAGAGAATAATAGTGGCTTTAGTAGAGCAAATTTGGTGGGATAGAATAGAGGATTTAAAGGGATAGAAAAGCTGATCTTTAAGGATAGGAAGATGGACTTTTAGGGATGTAATCATTAAATATTTTCTATTTAATGGCAAGACTCTCAGTATTGAGAGGCATTCAACAGAAAATTGACATGGTATCATAGCCTTCTCTTGGCTGTCTTGTTTCATGGAGTTCATTTGTGGTTCCTTTCAGTCTTTTTAGAAAATTTTGGTTTTTTGTTGATTGTTCCTCGGCAATTAACACCTTGTACTTTGATCTTGGTCATTTTGTTTATTCTTTTTGAGTCAGTGTTTCTAGTTTTCATAAATATGACTTCATATCTGTTTGACTCATTCAGTGTTCGTTTCACTAGAAAGAATTTTTCGTCATAGGAGTTTCAGTTTCAATTATTTGTCACCGGAAAAGAACTATGGGGCCATATAGATGGAGCCGACCTGCTCCTACTGATCTTACAAAATTAGGTGAATGAAAGATTAAAGATGCTCGGGTGATGACATGGCTTTTAGGGTCAATTGACCCTATTATTGTTCTTAATCTCAGGCCTTACAAGACAACTAAAGCCATGTGGAATTATTTACAAAAGGTTTACAACCAAGATAATAGTGCCTGACACTTTCACTTAGAATATGAAATTGCTAATTACTCTCAAGGAAGTCTTTCTGTTCAGGATTATTTTTCTGGATTTCAGAACTTATGGGCTGAATTTACAGATATTTTTTATGCCAAAATACCTGTCTAATATCTCTCTATAATTCAATAAGTTCATGAGCAAAACAAGCGAGATCAATTTTTGATGAAGTTACACTCTGAGTTTGAGAGTGGTCGCTCCCACTTGATGAATCGTGACCCGTCTCCCTCCTTGGATGTTTGTTTTAAGGAATTACTCCGTGAAGATCAGCGTTTTGTCACATAAAATGCTTTCAAGCAAGTTGATAATATTGTTTATGCATTTGCTACCCAAGGTAAAGGAAATGGTAGGGATATGACTAGAACTCAATGCTACAGTTGCAAAGGATATGGTCATATTGCTAGCAATTGTGGCAGGAGGTTTTGTAATTATTGCAAACAACTAGGACACATTATCATAGAGTGTCTCACACGCCCTCAAAATCGTAAGGTTAATGCTTGTCAAGCTGGGACAAATGGTTTCACTACCGAGAACTCATCTTCGAGACAAGTTCTTACTCCTGAAATGGTAAGACAAATGATCATGTCATCTTTTTCAGATTTAGGGCTACAAGGTAATGATCTTGCATCTAATTTT
Source organism: Capsicum pubescens (assembly GCA_030864215.1). Lineage (NCBI taxonomy): Eukaryota > Viridiplantae > Streptophyta > Magnoliopsida > Solanales > Solanaceae > Capsicum > Capsicum pubescens. Next base: position 44,042,316 of record CM061541.1, read on the forward strand.
TGGCTTGTTGATTCTGGAGCTTCCAATCATATGACCAACTCATCTAGTATGCTAAAAAATATTCGTAAGTATCATGGTCCATCACAAATTCAAGTTTCCAATGGTAGTAATTTACCCATTACCAAGGTTGGGGATATTACTAAAACTTTCAACAATGTTTTTGTGTCACCCAAGCTCTCCACTAGTCTTATTTCAGTTGGACAATTAGTAAATAATAATTGTGATGTGAATTTTTCTCGTAATGGTTTTCTTGTGCAGGATCAGGTGTCGGGGACGATAATTGCGAAGGGGCCTAAAGTTGGACGACTGTTTCCTATACACTTTTCCATTCCTTGTGTTCTATCATTTGCTTGTACTTCTACATCTAGTAAGATTGAGGTATGGCATAAGCGCTTAGGACATCCAAACTCTATTGTGTTATCTCATTTATCAAATTCAGGTTTATTGGGGAACAAAAATCAATTTTCCACTGCTTCCTTTGATTGTTCTACTTGTAAATTAGGCAAGAGTAAAATTATTCCTTTTTCTAATTTTGGTAGTCGTGCTACAAAGTGTTTTGATGTCATTCATAGTGATATTTGGGGTATTTCACCAATTGTTTCTCATGCTCATTTCAAGTACTTTGTGACATTTATATATGATTATAGTCTATTTACGTGGGTATATTTTCTTTGTTCCAAATCTGAGGTATTTTCCATATTCAAGACATTTTTGGCCTATATTGAGACTCAATTTTCTACTTGCATCAAATTATTAAGATCTGATTCTAGTGGAGAATATATGTCTTATGAGTTCAAATTTTTTTGCTTGAAAAAGGAATTATCTCACAACGCTCCTGTCCATATACCCCACAATAAAATGGGGTTGCTGAACGTAAAAATCGCCATCTTTTAGATATCACTCGTACTTTATTGATTGAGTCCTCTGTTCCATCTAAGTATTGGGTGAAAGTTGTCTACTACTGTTTACTTAATTAATAGACTACCATCTAAACTCTTAAATCTTGAATCTCCATATTTTTGTCTTTATCACAAAAATCCAAGCTATGATAATTTTCATACATTTGGTTGTATTTGTTTTGTGCATCTTCCTCCTTCTCAGCATGATAAACTTTCTGTTTAGTCTACTAAATGTGTTTTTATGGGTTATAGTACTTCACAGAAAGGTTTTCTCTGCTATGATCCATGTTCTAATAAATTTCATATTTCTAGGAATGATGTTTTCTTTGAGAATCAGTATTTTTTACCTACTCATGTTGAGTCATCTCCTGCTTCTCTTCTTCTTCCTACTTTTGAGGATTTATCATCTTCTTCTAAGAGGTTCAAACCTAGATTTGTGTACGAATGTCGGCGGCCAACTTTACCCCCTCCTGATATTGATCCGCCACCTAAAACTTCTCCACAACTAGAATCTGAGAATTCTTCAAGGCCTGCTCCTCTTGAGCCCACTCGGCGATCTACGAGAGTATCTCGTACTTCTAATTGGTATGGCTTTTCATCTAATTTATCCACCACTTCTATTCCAATTTATTACTCACAAGTTTCCAAGCATGAATATTGGCAGAAGGCAATGGAGGAAGAACTTTTGGCTCTTAAAGAAAATGATACATAGGATATTGTTTCATGTCCTTCAAATGTCCATCCAATTGGATGTAAATGGGTTTATTCAATTAAACTTCATTCTGATGGAACTCTTGACCGGTAGAAAGCTCGGTTGGTTTTTCTTGGTAACAAGCAGGAGTATCGTGTGAACTATGAAGAGACTTTTGCACCGGTAGAAAAAATGACAACAGTGCGAACTATTATTGCCATTGCTGCTTCACAAAACTGGACTTTTCATCAAATGGATGTCAAAAATGCTTTTCTTCATGGTGATCTCAAAGAGGATATTTATATAAAACCTCCACCAGGTTTGTTCTCATTGCCTACATCAGATGTATGTAAGTTGAAGCGGTCTTTGTATGGATTAAAACAAGCTCCCAGAACTTAGTTTGACAAATTTTGGTCTACTTTGCTACAATGCTCTTTTGAGCAGAGCAAATATGACTCATCTATGTTTCTTCGGAAAACATCCATAGGTTGTGTTCTTCTTTTGGTATATGTAGATGACATTATTATTACAGGAACTGATTCTTCACTAATCACTAGCCTGCAAAAGCAACTTAAGGATTCTTTTCATATGAAAGATCTTGATACTCTTACATATTTCTTGAGTTTGGAAGTTCATCCGGTGTGTTTCTAAATCAACACAAATATACCTAAGATTTGATTTCTTTGGCAGGTCTTCAGGATTTCTCCTCTATAGATACTCCATTAGAATTGAATGTAAAGTATCGCCGGGAGGAAGGCGATCTTCTTCCTGATCCAACTATATTTCGGCAATTAGTTGGGAGCTTAAATTACCTTACTATTACCAGGCCTAATATCTCTTTTGCAGTTCAACAAGTTAGTCAGTTCATGAAAGCTCCCCATCATCTTCATTTGGTGGCTGTCCGTTGCATCATTTGATATCTTCGAGGAACATCTAATCATGGATTATTCTTTCCTAGTGGTTCTCCTATTCGTCTTAATGCTTTTAGTGATTCTGACTGGGCGGGATGTTCTGACACTCGTCATTCGGTTACTGGGTGGTGCATATTTCTTAGAGAGTCCTTGATATCTTGTAAGAGTAAGAAGCAAGACCAAGTGTCAAAATCTTCAACAGAGGCTGAATATCGAGCAATGTCTACTGCTTGCTCCGAGATTGTGTGGCTTCGTGGATTACTTGCTAATATTGGATTTTCTCAATCTAATCCTACTCCTCTCCATGCTGACAATACAAGTGCTATTCATATTGCTACTAATCCGGTTTATCATGAGCGGACCAAACACATCGAAGTAGACTGTCATTATATACGAGAAACTATAGATAAAGGTGTCATTACTCTTCCATACGTGTCCAGTGATCTTCAAATAGCTGATGCATTTGGAAAATCAATGGCACGACGACAACATCGATTTCTAGTCGGCAAATTGATGCTTCTTGATCTACCAGCATCAATTTGAGGGGGATGTTAGCATGATGTAAATATTGTATATATTAATGTAACCATATATTATTGTATATTAGTGTAATTACATAGATTTGATTTAGTAGTTAAAGAGAATAATAGTGGCTTTAGTAGAGCAAATTTGGTGGGATAGAATAGCGGATTTAGAGGGATAGAAAAGTTGATCTTTAGGGATAGGAAAACGGATTTTTAGGGATGTAATCATTAAATATTTTCTATTTAATGGCAAGACTCTCAGTATTGAGAGGCATTCAGCAGAAAATTGACAGGAATCACATTTGAAATTAAAAGAACTCAGCTTGTTCATTGATGAAATGGGCAAATGCCCCAGTCTTACATGCCATAAATGAAAATCAGAACTGTTACTGCTTGAGACTGAATTGATAAGAAATTACAACTGAAAAAGCTAGAACTAGAAAAGGAAATTGCATCTTCCTTGAGAGGACTCTTAGACTGGAGATTTGAAGGAAAAAATTGATAGAGGCCATTCTGTGCTTCACCAAGAACCAGAGGCCTCTTCACCAAAGGGGCTTGCAAGACACATTTGGTAGAAGAAAATATAATTAGATAATCTAATTGTGTGCATAACTTGGGTATTGATAGGAGCTTGATCTTGAATAAAGGCACAAAAAGGACATTGTGAATAATGAGATCAAGAAATAGAGCAACAGTTCCTGAATGAGTCATTTTTACCTTAAAAGAATTAGGTAAAGTAATTTTAATAGCTTGATTAAGAGGTGTGAGAGTAGTGAAGTTTGTTGCATCAAAACACATATGCTGAGTAGCCCCTGAATCTAAAATACAAAATCCAGGGGTTAGAATTTAAGAGTAGTAAACAGGACACTGAACTATTACCAGCACAAGCAGCTGTAGCTGTAAAATCAGCAAGTGAAGCATCTGGTTGAGAGATATTGACCTGATTTAATAGGTTAACCAATTGAGAAAGTTGTTTACTGGTGAACTGGTTCCCAACTTGACCTGCACAATTAGGTAAAGAACTGGAGTAACCAGGTAAATCAGAGGGAATAACAAGATTGTTTCTCACAGTGTTTTGCATCCTCTTGTTTCTGGTGAACTTGAAATCATTAGGAAAGCTAGTGATCCTGTAGCATTTATCAACTGTGTCCAACTTTCTTGCAGTGAGAACATGTCAAGGACATGTCAATATTCTTAGATCTATATTCAGGAGTATGATTCCTCAATTTATTTTGAGAGTACTGAGGAGATGCATTGCTATCAGCAACCAAATATGAAGAGTGATCTCCTACAGGGTTGGAGTAGATAGAAATCTCCCTTGGTTCTCATCCTGAATGAGAAGAGAGTAAGCAAGACTTACAAAAGGTAGAGAAGAAATCATTAAGATGTTGCTTCTCACAGCCCCATAAGCTTCATTCAATCCCATTAGGAATTGAATGAGTCTCTCATCTTGCTGAGCTTTAGTCATTCTCATCTTACCACCACAATCACACTCACAAGAGCAAGTGTTTTTAGTGTTCAAGGTATCTAACTCATCCCATAACCCCTTGACTTTTGTGTAGTATGCTGCAATATCATATATGCCCTGGGACAACTCACTAATTTCCTTTTGCAGGTGATATAATTTGGCACCATTAGATTGGCCAAATCTATCCTCAAGATCTCTCCATAGTGCTTCAACTATTTTGAAATAGATCACACTATCAGCAATGTCTCTAGAGAGTGAATTCAGCAACCAACTGGTAACCATGTCATTGCATCGAATCCATGATTGCAGATCTGGATTGTTAAGAACTGGAGCCTTGCAACTTCCATCAATAAATCCCATCTTATTTTTAGCTGAGAGAGAAATGAGAATAGATTGTCTCCATCCTCCATAGCCTTTTCCTTCAAAATTGGAGTTCACCAAAGATATCCGTGGTGAATCAGATAGATGAAGGAAGTAAGGGCTGCTGTAACGCCCCGAAATCGGGTCCTGAGACGTCACACGGTGCTTAGGGTCACAAGTGACCCCAAGCTAACCCTTTTACTGGCATAACTCATAAGCAACTGAATAAAAATACAAATCCATACAAATCAGCAGAAATTAACTCCTTTCTGAATCTGATCGATACAAAAATGGAATTTTACAGGATAACAATTCTGCCTTTACAACCAAAATTGAAAACTACCCCAACTCAATACGACTGAATAAAGAAAATACAATACTATAACTCTGCATAACTAACCCAAGCCCTTGAATCAAAATGACTCATCACCTGCTGACTGGATACCACGAACTGACTGAATCTGAAGGTGCAACTATACCTTGTACCTACATTTTGAGAAAATGTAGCCCACATACGAATATGTGCGTCAGTACCATGGAAAAATACCGAGCATATGGGGGTGCAATGCATATATAAAATAATATCTTAATATCATCATAGTTTATAAAATTATGCATGCTGATATAGATGACTCACTTAGCTCGAATTAAATCATCAAAATCATGGATGAATAGTACATGTAAAGTAAAACAAGTGAGTCATTACAATATGTTCTCAATTTCAAATCATCAAAACAATCAAATCTCATGTCAATTCTCATTAGAATATATTCCTTAAATCTTTTAAGAATAACGACTTTCTCAAACTCAGCCTTTTAAGCAAATATGTTTTTATCTCAGATAGAAGAGTACACACACACACATTGGGAGATCCTATAACTGACATAAACCATGTGAGCTACATGGAGTCCAACGTACAACCCACATTGGGGAGAGTCGTCCTATCCTTGCCATCAGAGTAAGACTTCCAGTATCAATTCAAAAACACTAGTGATCACTATATAAATCAGCCTCAGGCTCACATCCTACAGGGGCACGTAGTTCTAGGGAAGTAAGGTCACTTTATACCTCCCACTCGGTGATAAAGATTACTCCCGGACTTAGCTCAGAAATTTAAATCAGCCGCAGGCTCACATTAACGAAAATCCACAATAAATACTTCAATAATTTTCATCGGGAGATAATTTTCTACCCCTTTATCATAATCAATAAAAACATGGATTTCCTTCACAGTCGAGTTAAAAATAACTCATTCATGACCAAAAGGTCAAATCATTCAAAACATCTCAAATATTCAACATCAACATGCATATAGCACACATTTTCTCAAAGACACAATTTCAAATGGGGTTCAAGACCCAAATATCAAAATCATAGTAAATTTCTTTCAAGCATCATGCTTTAAGTCATAATTTCATATAAATTCGACTTTTCAAAGTCATCAACATCATAATCTCAAGATAACCAAGATAGAATATAAGTTCATGCTCCAAAATCATAATAAACATATAAAGGTCATATCTTCGTAAAGAAAATTACTTTTGGGCACAAGAACGAAAGTTTGTTCTTGTTGAAAACCCCCACATACCTTGAATGATGAACTTTAGATCGATACTCATTTTTGAGATGTTAATCGTGTCTTTGAATGATGGTTCTTGGAGTTCTTGAACTAGGAACTTGGAATCTTGAATAAATTTGCAGAATTAATGGTGAACTTTGGAGGTTCTTGAAGTTGGATGTAGGAGTTTAGGGTTTTCTTTTTGAGGGAATTTGATGAAATATAACATATAATGCTTCTAATAGGCTTTAATATAGGGTTTGGATGGATTTTGGGTGAGGGGGAATGACCAAAACGCCCCTAAAAATAAAATAATTCTCGAATCTGTCCTTTGGTGGACTGTTTTGATAGTCTGAAGTAGATCAACCATAACGTTTTACTCCGATATCCAAATTGTATGAAACTAATTTTATTAGAAAGAGGACTTTCATATATTTCCGTTGATATATATTATCTCACGCAGATCATTGTGTACGAGGAGTTATGATCGTTTGAAGTTGACCCAAAAATTCACTTTTGATAGGCTGAAGTAGATCGACCATAAATTTTTGCTCCGATAGACAAATTGGATGAAACCAATTTCCTTGGAAAGAGGACTCGCAGAGATTTCCGTTGATATATAGTATATCATTCAGATCATTATGTACAAGGATTTATAATAATTTAAAGTTGGAGCAAAAATACGTCAGGCCTCAGTACTTTTTTTCCTGCACGTTTTACTGTTCACTACTATTCATGGTTCGATCGGAATGTTCATAACTTGTCGCTCGGGTGTCCTTTTTGGATGATCCACATATCGTTGGAAATCTTATTCGATACTCTATGCAATGGTGGGTCATAATCTAAGACATTCCGCACGAAAAATTTATAATTCATTCTAAAAGATAGAACCCAACATGTTTACGCAAAAAATTTCAACGAAAAATTTTCCGGAGTATTACAGCTGCTTTGATCCAATACTTTGGATAAAGTAGAATCAGAAGGTGACTCAGGGGTGGTGCTTGCCATGGAAGAGAAAAGAAATCTTCGAAGAGAGGATTTTCAAAGAAGCTTTGATACCATATAGAAGAAACAGTGAACTAATTAGAAGCTTGTGAAATTTCTGAGTGAATTTTCATTGATATAATTGTCTCTTACTTATAGCTAATACAGTGTCCTATTTTGTAAATACAGATAATTGCTAACTAACTTTGTTTCTAGTGTAACTAATTATGTACACCTATATAAATTCTAGAATCTCAAGTTATGTACAAGTAAATGAAACTACAACAACAACAAACCCAGTGTATTCCCATAGCGTGGGGTAGGGTAAGATGTATGCAGTCCATACCGCTACCTCCGAAGAGGTAGAGAAGTAAGAAGTAAATGAAACTATACAGAAAATATTGGGACTATGGACTTGTGAGCTGTTGGGTTGGTACTGATGACTGGCCCAATAGAATGTTGTGCCCAATCCTTTTATTTCTTTGGCCTGCTCCATTTCCTTGTGTGAGATGTACGTACAAGTTTCTGAAGTTGTGTTGAAACATTTCTCATTTTCTCATTTTCTCTTGCTTTGTTACTGAGATGAACATCACTATTGTTACTGTCAACATGTACTAAAAGAATGTAATGTACAAATACCTTTTCATTTTCTTTGTCTATTTACCATCTAATTAACATAATTTGTGGTGGCATATAGCAATCATGTTTGTGTTGGAGGAAGCAAATTTACAAGAGAAATTCATAAGGATCAGAGCAGTAAAATAGGTCGTAATATAATTCAAAAGTTAGAAGAAACAAAAATCACATGGCAATCATGTTATTTAACAAAATGCATAGGGGTATTCTTCAAGCCAACTTAATTCTAACAAACAAAAAGGTAAGATAAAATACCTTTGTTGTTATCTTATCACTTCACCACGTCTATATGGAAATCCCCAGTGGCATTGTTCATACATTAAATTCATCAACCAGTTATGGGTGCTCAAAGAAACTAATTACCTTTTCGCAACAATTATACCATCTGAAATTCTAGCTTCACTACAGATTTGACAGCAACAATCACTTCTTTCTCTTGGGAAATCATCCAAAAAATGATTTTAAATTATTTAACATTCAAAGAAAAAACAAAATGATGAGAAATTGGATAATGCATTGAAAAAACATAAGTGTGTGTCAAAAAGAAGTTGAAAAAGACTAGGTTTTTGGATTCATACAATTCAAAGTTCTTGTTTTTTCTTTCAGTTGTGATAATTTTTCAGCTTATTAAGTAGTAAAGAAGTTGAAAAGACAAGATTTTTTATTGAGTATCTGTGACAGGTTAGTTGCTTTGGTGTTTCAGCTAGACAAAAATCTTGAATTAAGAAGCATTTGTGTTAAAAGTAAGTATTTGGACACAAATTCATAAAGTATTTGGACACCAATTCATACAATTCAAGATTTTTGTTTTTTCTTTCAGTTGTGATAATTTGTCAGCTCAGTAAGTAAACAAAAAGTGATTTTTTTTTAATTGTTTTAGGTGTTTCAGCTAACCAAGAATCTTGATCAAATAAGCTTTTGTGGGAAGAAGTCAAGTTTTTGGACACCTAATTCAATTCAAGATTTTGTTTCTTGTTTCACTCTTGATATATTTCAACTGAGAAAGTAGAAAAAGTACCAAGATTTTTGATTAAGGAGCTAACCAAATAATCTTGACTTTAAGGGGGTATTATATGAACCCCGAGTAAAGGCAGAAAAATGAAATTTGGTGTTTGTAGTTAATTGCAAGGGCTGTCTGTGTTTCCATATAAAAATGGTACTCGGAACCGAATCTTATCTGGAAATTAATCATTAAAAGAGACAATAAGTAATATTTTTGAACCTTTAGCCGTTTTACATCTATGGTTATACATCTAGATCACCATCCAGTAATCAAATTTAAGGAAACCATTGAAACAATGCTATGTTGCTTGGTTTCTTCTAAAGTTGTGTATTTTGGAAGATCCATCTGGCTATGACATCATTTTTGGAGAGTTCGACTAGCGAAGAAGAAATGCGAGCAGTAGAGAAAAAAAAAGTACCTCAGTAGTGAGAATTTTGTGATCAGCTTTAGCCATTCCTTTTGAGAAATCACCAACCTCTTTGGGATAAAAAGATGGCAGGATTTGGATAAAGCTAGATTTCTCAACAGCTTCCTCAACAGTCAAAATGGGCAAATCTATATTTGAAGTGTCGTACTCAACGAGGGTTGTCCTTAGTTGCATCAGCAGACCTCTGAACGTCAGCAACCTACATTGTTTTAACAACAGAATGAAAAAAGTTCAAAATTTCTTTGGTGAAAGTGTATGAGAAATTAATATTTCATAAAATCAATCTCAACAGAAGGAAACTTGAAGCGCTCGCCACAACTGCAATGCTCGAGCTGGATTTCTTTGACACCCGATAATGGTTTTGTACTGTAGATAAATGATCCATGCAAACAGTTTAGTGGTGAAGGAATGTCATCTACATAAACAGCTTCACCTGAAAAATGTTATATTGTCACGACCCGAACCCCCCTGGCCGTGACGAACATCCCGAACCATGAAGGACCGAGAGCCCTTCTAACTTGTAATCATATACACCATTCATATATATAAATAGGAAATGCGGAAAATAAAATCTTCTATGGAAACATGGTCATATTCTAGATTTAGTTTAACAATGAGGAATAAAATCCAATATCAACTAAACATCGTCTGAAACCGTCTACGAAATCTCTACTACATGAAAATCTGACAACTATCTGAAAACTGGGACAAGGCCCCCAGTAGACCAAAACTGAAATAAATGACATAGTCTGAAAGGATAGGCCTTCTGGAACAGAGAAGGCTCACCACTGTAAAATTTGATCTACTGTCTGAATTATCTACTGTTTATTTGGACCCCTAGACTTAGCCTCAAAACCTGAGAGGTAGGGGGAGGGGGTCAATACAGATGTACTGGTATGCAAAGCAATCCAAAATAATGCTTTTATATAAATAAAATAGTTGAGAGCTAGTCATAAAACATTATGTATGGTATGAATTCAAGACGCATGGGCATTTTTGATAAATCATAAAACTTTCTGTCAACGCAGTTTCTGATCTTTGTATTGCTTCTGAGTTAGGTGGCACTCCCCTACAATTCTGATATTCCACGGACTATATGAAATCCCCCATTGACTCGGTGAGAAAGCCCCCAACACGAGTGTGCCGCAAGGGTTGGAGTTTCTAATTCTGATACGCCACACGGCACTAAGGCAGCGTAATATAATGTGCCTGGATCGGCAAATCACGGTTTTGGGAAATGAGTTATCAGAACTCATGCCTTCTTCGGGGAACCACCTAAGCTCTCTTTATGCCCAATTTTATCCTGTTCTGAATCATGCATTTTTTTCTAGTTTGAACATATGAAAATCTGATTTCAACCATGTGTTCTATTTTATTCTGAATTACCATGGCATTATCTGAGTTGGTGTCGTCACACCAAGACTTGCAAGTCCTATTTTTTGAGCCATAATGTATCATGCATGATTCTTTCATGAAAACTCAATTCTGACCATCCAAACATGCAAATAGTTTAAGAGATTTCATGTTCCAAAACATAAGTCAAAACTATGCAAGAATTCCTCAAACATATGGTGGTCATGTGTTTTTGGCAAAATCATGCACTCTTTCATTATATGAATATTTTCACATTTATCAACATAAACTACCCTCTCTCTTTTGAAATCAAAATCATAATTTGAACATGACGTTATTCAATACCTTTCATATCAAGCTTTTTGAAACACATTCGGAACAATTCATAGCATATCATAAGTAAAGGAAAAATCATAACCAGAGAGGGATTTTACATGAATCATGCTCTCAATTCAATCATCAAACTTAAAACACATACATATATATCACTTTAAATCAATTTGGGGGAAGGCCTAAAGGCCAAAACAATATCATCAATGCTTCTAAAACATGAATATGTTCATAGGTCTGAAACCCTTTTCCTAACATGATTTCTATGCCCATGAGATTTTAAGAAAACCCCGCGTACCTTAAATTATAAGATCTGAAATATGGAACCCGGATCTAGATAGATGAAACCCAGATCTTGATCCATTTTTTGAATATCTTCACTTCGAAAGATGAATTCTTGATCTATGGAAGGGAAGGAAACTTGAATCTTGATTTGTTTCTTGGAGACCTTGAACTTAAGGATTGATTTTCTTGATTTCTTGATCTTGGAGGAAATCCTAATTTCCATCTTGTTTTTGAGAGTAGAGAGAATTGAGATGTTGTAAAACTGATAATATATGGATTATAATGCTTAGGATTCAATTTATATTTGTGGAGAAGGTTTTTGGAGTGAGGGAAAAAACAAAATACCCTACGAAATCACTTCTCAGTTGCTGAAATTTTTAGCTGACGACCAAGGCTGATAAGCCATCAGATCTATGATAGCCCGTCAGCCCAGGTCGTCACCTAGGAGCTGAAATTTATGATTTTCTGCCTAAGGATGACGACATTTTTTGATAAGGCATCAGAAATGTCGTCAGAAATGTGATAAGCCGTCAGATATGTCGTCAGACAGTTTCCAGGCTGATATGCTGGAGTAAAACGGGCATAACATTTTTCTACGATATCCAATTTGGGTGAAACTGGTATAGTTGAAAAGATAATTCGTAGTGATTTCATTTGATATATAGTAGGCCACCCAGTTCGTCATATACAACGAGTTATGGTCGATTGAAGTTGACCCAAGTTTTGACGCTCACTAAAACTTGAACGATAGGAAAGCTTTCAACTAGTCCTTGAGTTAAGAGACCTCTATGATCTCGACTCATGCTCAACTAGATTTCCACACTACATTAATGATTAACACATAAAATCTTAATTGGATTTATGGCCTTTTGGAACATCTACACGTAGGAATGATGGTTTATGTTCTAGCCCAAAAATGTGGGGTGTTACATTATCTCCCCCTTGGGATCATTCATCCCCGAATGATGGGTAGAAATGTTGAAGTCTTTAAGGTATGGAATAACATAGAGATGATATGTCTTCTAAGAAAGGATATAGCCAAGCCGAAATATTTAAACTTCTATCATGAAACTGAATTCGCAATTTACATGGCTGGAATAGATTATATCTTAGGATGGTCATACGCATAAGACTTCGGTTAGTAGGACCGAGTGAAAAGGTAGGAAACCACAATACTTGTCTACCCGACTGTTAAACTGAATTGTCTGTTATACAGGATGAATTATACTGAAAACTTATACTTAACTGGAGTATCTCTTCAACACTCTTTCTAAAGAAGTTGTAGTAGCATTAAGGAGCAAGGAATCTTAGGCCTGAGCTGCACAAGGCATCCAACTAAGGAATCACAACAATGACATCACTCTATGGCATGGAATAGAGAAATATGACTCATAAACTAGGATAGAATTACCAGGCCTTAGGCAATGCGACTTCTTACTTTCAAGCTTCACACACTTCTCGAATATCCCTTAACTATACTATTCCCCCCAAATGCCATGCTTATTTGATTCAACTTATAATTCTTTTATGGGCATTGATAAATCTTTCTACTAATGTCTAAAGTAGTTTAAATCTTTCATCGTGATCAAGCCTAACTCTAAATCACAAAATACAACATGCCACCCACAATACTATTCTAAACCATATGATTCAACCTTCCATATATTTTTTTATCACATCCTAAGCATAATGTGCCCTACCACTTCAATGACTAACTCTGAACTCTTACTATGGATTTACTAGCGCATATTGCGTTTCTCCACTTAAATCCCAACATGACATTCAGGCCTATTTTATAACCACCTATGAACTTCAAGGAAAACACCCGTAAATACATACTTCACATAGTCTCTAAACCATTGTCAATATAACTCCCACGCGCTACCCCAGGAACATACATACACAAATTTCAACTAACCGTAATATGTATCAAAGACTTTGCCCCAAATCTTACTTCACACTTATGGCCTCATCCAAAACAAGCATACAATGATCTTTCATCAACAAGATCACCATTATCATTACATAAGAAGGAGTTACTAAAAGGTTAGAACATAAGACTTTGAAGTATGGAAGGATACTATACAAAACTCGATACTTAACTGAGGCCTGAGGAACAAAGAATCAACATCATGGATTCATCAAAATGATCTGAATTGGGGCATACATGACTATAAGTTGAATCTCGCCAATCATTAGGAGTATAGCATGAGTTATAGGAACTAAGCACACTATAAAGCGTGAGTACATGAGTCATGAGCTGCATGACCTCAATTTGGATTTCATAGCATATGGAATGTGATTCCGACTACTGAATGAACTGAAACTCCTCATTTTTGAATTGGAAGAGTATATGACTCTCTATCATATGCATGAACATGAACTATGATCATGGAACCGAAATGCAAAGCATGAGTAGGTATTAGGATAGCTGAAAAATACTGAAATAAGAATGGGTTGAGTCCTACCCTTACTTTCTAATGTTCTATATCATACTGGCATTACTATCAAAATCTGAGAGCCTGACTTAGTTATTTGATCTATCATCTCCCCCTTAGCTTCAATCCATCATCTTAAGTTTGATAGATCTCTTTCTAGACTTTAAACTGAACTACACTCATTGCACTCTGGGGTCTGGAAAATGACCATACACGCATATCATAGAACTTAAACCGAATGACTACACCTGAAAGTGAAAAACCCACTGTTAATACTACCTTCTGAGATACACTTTATCTTTCTATAGCCATCAATAGTCATCATATAATACTTGCACACTTACTAACTTCGGGTCTTCATAAGTATCCCTATAGTCGGAGTGTACACCCTCTAGTGCCTCAACTCTTATTTCTATTAGCTCAATCTTCAAAACTCAAACTTAGATTCTAACACTTAACATGGATATCACCAAGCCTTTGATGAACCATACTACTTCCATCATAGCCTACTAATAGTGCGACTCCAAACTTATATCTCTCTACCATGCGAATCATGATCATATCATAAGGATCTACACTATCAATCAAAACTCCTTAACTTGGCTATTTAGAACACCATATACCGTCTACTAGTATTTCCCCACCAAGCAACTCAACGGTACTACTAGCCACACACAACATGTAATAGTCTTAGAAAATGTCGCAACTCCATATCACCTTGGGCATACTTCTACATCATACATACAACATCACACTTTATCACGAATTAAATAAACTTAAGATCTTGCATACACTGTTCAATCCTATTAGATCACTTCCATATAACTAGTATCATTAATTAAGAAATCATCATATCCACCTTCATGGCCATCAACTGTCCAAACTTAATATCTAGTGTTAAATATGATTTACAACCCAACCTTACACACAATTCTCACAAATATTCATCACTAATCTTAAGCCACTATTCTTACATCCACATTCTACATTAAATTCAAGCCTATAGTCTAGCATCAATCACCTACCACCACTGAAGAATGCAATATAATATACTAGTCCATTAAATTGGGACATTCTACCCATATACCTAAAAAATCTACTACATGCCTTCTCACAAGTAGTACTAGTTTACAACTACCAACAAAAAGAAGGTCAACGGGGGGGGGGGGTAAAGTCATATAGTAGACATGGTCAACCTTAATCTTATATTATAACCCCATTCAATCTTATCTATTTATACGTCTTTCTCACATCACACTTACTTACCCAAGCATACATTTAGACTACCTTCAGATTCCACAAACAACCATGAGTCTATAATTATAACTTACTGGCCAATCTAGTCATTTTCATACTTTAGGCAACCAACAATTCACCTTGACTAATAACTCCTTCTCTACCTTCTACTAAACTAACACACAAGGATGTATCACTTCATTACCAACTCAGTCTCATGCAAAAAGATTCGGCTAAACATATATTAAATAAATCTCCCTTACTACTTTTCTTGCCATTACGCCTCTAAAACCCTAGTTCCAACCAACACAAGAACAACAAGATGAACAACAAGTTGCTAGTGAATCAAAATAGGCCTCGCACGGCTTCACTAAACTTTGATTTTTGTGTTTTGAACAAGGAAATGAGATGAATGACAAGGCAACTATGCTAGTGAATCGAAAGAGCCCCACACGGCTTCGCTAGACTTTGAGTTTTAACAACACAATGATAACAAGATTACAAGAGTTAGAAACTTGACACACAATAATCAATGATCTAAGAATACACATCTTACTCTGTATAAATAAAAATCTGAGTCAAATACTTCCCCCACAAACTACCATGCAATACACATATGCTACTAGCTACCACATTAGTTTATCACTATAAAGGGGTACATCATCCTCAAAGATCGGTTATGCAACTAAAATAGTTATTTACACAAAAGTCACCCTCACTCTAACTCCTAACTTTGTGACTTCACATCACCAACTTCTTGGTCCAACATCACTACCAATAAGTCATGACACCGACACTTAACTTATACTACTACTCAGGTGAAAATACAGTTCCAATATTCTGATACACATCATCCTCCCTTAAGCATGACATCTGCAACATAAATTTTTGAAAAAGACTGAATACACTTAATATCGCAGGCTGAAAAGCACGATTTTATCAAGATCAAGGTTCACACTAGAATCAATACACCCCGAAGCACTAATGGACTCTTCACAAGTCCTCGCACAATTTCAAAATGTTATATGGCTCAATCAGAAAGGACCATACCATTTAAACTCTAAACTTCTTCACTTGAATCACCCCAATAATGAAACATGTCTGAGAATATCATAGTAAGGAAAGAATGGGGATGACTGTTACTTTCATATAGGCGACACTATAGCACGACTTAAAGTATAAAAGAGGAACATTCTGACTCCATAGCACGAACTAGAACATGAAGAAAGGGAGACATTCCTAAACGCCTTATAGCCTCCTGCTTATAAGTGTGGTGCGCTACACACCCATAAACAAGACTCTACCCGACGTGATTTCGCAGACACCCTGGGACTATGAACCGTGCTCTAATACCAAGTTTGTTACGACCCGAATCGAGGCCCTGGCCGTGACGGATATCCCGAACCATGAAGGCCCGAGAGCCCTTCTAACTTGTAATCATATACACCATTCATATATATAAATAGGAAATGTGAAAAATAAAATTTGCTATGGAAATATGGTCATATTCTAGATTTAGTTTAACAATGAGGAATAAAATCCAATATCAACTAAACATCGTCTGAAACCGTCTACGAAATCTCTACTACATAAAAATTTGACAACTATCTGAAAACTGGGACAAGGCCCCAGTAGACCAAAACTGAAATAAATGACATAGTCTGAAAGGACAGGCCTTCTGGAACAGAGAAGGCTCACCACTGCGAAATCTGATTTGCTGTCTGAATTATCTACTGTTTATTTGGACCCCTAGACTTAGCCTCAAAACTTGAGAGGTAGGGGGAGGGGGTCAATACATATGTACTGGTACGCAAAGCAATCCAAAATAATGCTTTTATATAAATAAAATAGTTGAGAGCTAGTCATAAAACATCATGTATGATATGAATTCAAGACACATGGGCATTTTTGATAAATCATAAAGCTTTCTGTCAATGCAGTTTCTGATCTTTGTATTGCTTCTGAGTTAGGTGGCACTCCCCTACAATTCTGATATTCCACGGGCTATATGAAATATGCCATTGACTTGGTGAGAAAGCCCCCAACACGAGTGTGCCGCAAGGGTTGGAGTTTCTAATTCTGATACGCCACATGGCACTAAGCCAGCGTAATATAATGTGCCCATATCGGCAAATCACGGTTTTAGGCAATGAGTTATCTGAACTCATGCCTTCTTTGGGGAACCACCTAAGCTCTCTTTATGCCCAATTTTATCCTGTTCTGAATCATGCATTTTTTTTAGTTTCAACATATGAAAATCTAATTTCAACCATGTGTTCTATTCTGTTCTGAATTACAATGGCATTATCTGAGTTGGTGTCGTCACACTAAGACTTGCAAGTCCTATTTTCTGAGCCATAATGTATCATGCATGATTCTTTCATGAAAACTCAATTCAGACCACCTAAACATGTAAATAGTTTAAGAGATTTCATGTTCCGAAACATAAGTCAAAACTATGCAAGAATTCCTCAAACATATAGTGGTCATGTGCTTTTGGAAAAATCATGCACTCTTTCATTATATGAATATTTTCACATTTATTAACATAAAATACCCTCTCTCTTTTGAAATTAAAATCATAATCTGAACATGACGTTATTCAAGACCTTCCATATCGAGCTTTTCGAAACACATTCGGAACAATCTATAGCATGTCATAAGTAAAGGAAAATCATAATCAGAGAGGGATTTTACATGAATCATGCTCTCAATTCAATCATCAACCTTAAAACACATACATATATACATATATCACTTTAAATCAATTTGGGGGAAGGCCTAAAGGCCAAAACAATATCATCAATGCTTCTAAAACATGAATATGTTCATAAGTTTGAAACCCTTTTCCTAAAAACATGA
The DNA here is from genome assembly GCA_030864215.1 of Capsicum pubescens. Classification (NCBI taxonomy): domain Eukaryota; kingdom Viridiplantae; phylum Streptophyta; class Magnoliopsida; order Solanales; family Solanaceae; genus Capsicum; species Capsicum pubescens. The sequence continues at coordinate 44,060,281 of CM061541.1, forward strand.
TTTCTATGCCCATGAGATTTTAGGAAAACCCCGCGTACCTTAAATTATAAGATCTGATAGATGGAACCCGGATCTAGATAGATGAAACCCGAATCTTGATTCGTTTCTTGAATATCTTCACTTAAGAAGATGAATTCTTGATCTATGGAAGGGAAGAAAACTTGAATCTTGATTTGTTTCTTAGAGACCTTGAACTTAAGGATTGATTTTCTTGATGTCTTGATCTTGGAGGAAACCCTAGTTTCCATTTTGTTCTTGAGAGTAGAGAGGATTGAGATGTTGTAAAACTGATAATATATGGATTATAATGCTTAGGATTCAATTTATATTTGTGGAGAAGGTTTTTGGAGTGAGGGAAAGACCAAAATACCCCTACGAAATCACTTCTCAGTTGCTAAAATTTTCAGCTGACGACCAAGGCTGATAAGCCGTCAGATCTGTGATAGCCCGTCAGCCCAGGTCATCACCTAGGAGCTGAAATTTATGATTTTCTGCCTAAGGCTGACGACATTTTCTAATAAGGCATCAGAAATGTCGTCAAAAATGTGATAAGCCGTCAGATATGTCGTCAGACAGTTTTCAGGCTGATATGCTGGAGTAAAACGGGCATAACTTTTTTCTTCGATATCCGATATGGGTGAAATTGGTATCGTTGAAAAGATAATTTGAAGAGCTTTTATTTGATATATAGTAGGCCACCCATTTCATCATATACAACGATTTATGGGCAATTGAATTTGATCCAAGTTTTGACGTTCACTAAAACTTGAACGATATGAAAGCTTTCAACTAGTCCTTGAGTTAAGGACCTCTATGATATCGACTCATGCTCAAATAGATTTCCACACTACATTAATGATTAACAAACAAAATCTTAATTGGATTTATGGCCTTTTGGAACATCTACGTATAGGAATGACGGTTTATGTTCTAGCCCAAAAATGCGGGGTGTTACATATATAAACTAGCACACTTGAAGTTCAAAATGTTGCAGACACCAAGTTATAATTAAACTGATGTGCAGATAAATAATTTTATGTTTAAAAAAATAGAGGTAGAGGAATTCATGACAATAAGTGCAGCAAAAAAGAGAAGAATGACCAATTGGTAACTTCAAAACGGAAGCTCAAGCCTCGTCTCCTAACACAATGTTTTATCAAAAATATAATACAAGTTCTGCTGAATATGTCTCAATGCCCGCAAACAATGGTATCAACTAGCCTATAGTTGTACCGGGGGCATCCAAACTCAATGCTTTTGTTGGTTTAAAACCGTTAAAAGAAAATAACGCAGGAATTCAATTCAAAAGCTGGCCGCTGAAATAGAGATAAAGTTTGAAGAGAATATGCACAGAGATAGATTATTTTCTTGTTAAAAGACCGTCTATAATTGATCATCAACTTAGCAACTTAAATAGTTGCTATTACAACTAAAAATAGGACAAAGAAACAACCTATTTCTACCAAAATTAAAATAACTAATTAGTTTTCTACCAAATATAGGACTCCTAATTTAACTAGGATTGTACGTAAAAAAAACTGGAGAGGAAAAAACAAAGAAAGATGTGCATTCCTAAAACAACTCTTAACACTCCTCCTTGCTTTATGAAATGCAAACTCCAATTTTCTGTCTGAGAAGCTCAAATTTGTTGACAGGTAAAGGCTTAGTGAATATATCAGCCCATTGTTCTTCCGTTTTGCAGTAGACAAGAATCACATCTCCATCTTTTTGAACTTCTCTCAGGAAGAAAAACTTAATATTGAAGTGCTTAGATTTTCCATGAAACACAGGATTGTGAGAAATAACTATTGCTGCTTGGTTGTCCACGAACACTTCAATGCTTCCTGTTGGTTCCTTATGCAGATCAATCAGAATTTTCTTCAGCTACAGTTCTTAGTTTACTGTTGCTGTAGCTGCCACAAACTCAGCTTCGGCAGTAGATTGAGCCACAATGTCCTGTTTCTTACAACTCCATGAAAAAATCCCAGAACCAAGACTAAAACAATGCCCTGAAGTACTCTTCGAGTCATCTTTGGAACCTCCCCAATCACTATCAGAGTACCCAAAAAGCTTCACAGGTTGACTTCTTCAAAATATGACTCCATAGGTAATAGTTTATTTGATGTATCGCACAATTCTTTTGGCTGCCTTCAGATGTACTTCACTCGGACAATGCATGAACCTTGATAGAATACTTACAACATACAATATATCGGGTCTTGTTGCTGTAAGATACATTAAACACCCAATGAAACTTCTGAAGTATGTTTCCTCCACCTTTTTGGCTCCATCATCTTTGCTTAGTTTTTTTTTTAGGTTCATGGGAGTATTCATCTCTTCGCAATTTTCCATTTTGAATTTCTTGAGAATTTCCTTCGCGTACTTCTTCTGGCAAATGAAAAACTCATATTTTCCCTGTGTAATCTCCATTCTAAGGAAATAAATTATCAGACCGCATATATCCATTCCAAGGAAATAAGTCATCAGACCAAGATCAGACATTTCAAAAGCTTGCATCATAGCCTGCTTGAACTCATCAATGAGCTTTACGTTGCTTCCTGTAATCAAAAGGTCATCGACATAAAGAGAAATAACAAGAATCCCATTGTTATTGCGTTTAACATATACTGTGAATTTTGAAACACTTTTCTCAAAATTGAGGCTAAGCAAATAATTATCTATTCAACTATACCAAGCTCTTGGTGCCTGTTTTAGGCCATAAAGAGCTTTATGTAGTCGGTAGACTTTCTCTTCTTTTCCATCTACAATAAAACCTTCAGGTTGCTCGATATAGATTTCTTCTTCAAGAACTCCATTAAGAAATGCGGATTTGGCATCCATCTGGTGCACTTTCCAGCCACGTTGTGCAGTAATAGTAAGAAGCAACCTGATTGTGTCGAGCCTAGCAACTGGAGAAAATGTGTCAGAATAATCAACACCAAAAATCTGTGCATACCCCTTAACTACAAGTCTTGCCTTGAGCTTGTTAACAGAACCATCAGCATTCAATTTTGTGTGGTAAACCCACTTCACACCGATGATCTTTCTATCTTGAGGCTTTTCCCCAAGCTGCCAGGTCATGTTCTTCTCAATCATTGCAAGATCCTCCTCCATTGCGGTTTTCCACTTAGGATCTAAGACAACCTCTTCAAATCTAGAAGGCTCTAAAATGACCATATTGCATCTCTGGTATATCTCAGAGAACAACCTTGTTTCTCTCACAGGTTGATCATCAATGTTTTTATCAAAATTTGGTAGATTTCTTGTGATATGCTTCTGGTTAACTTTTTCCCAGTCCCATCGCTTATTCTCCATAAAAAATACATCTCTACTTACTATAATTTTTCTAGTATGAGGCTGAAAATTTTTGTAAGCTTTAGAGATTGTACTGTAATCAATAAACACTCCAGGTTCAGCTTTCTTGTCTAACTTGTCCCTCTTAACCTGCGGAATATGAGAGAAACACAAACAACCGAAGATTTTTAAGTTTTTTAAGGACCCAAGATTTTTTAAGTTTTTTAAGGATGGCTTATAGCCGTGCCATACCTCAAAAGGTGTCTTGCCATCAACTGCTTTGGTAGGAAATCTGTTCAGCAAAAAAACAGCAGTGTTAGCTGCTTCTTCCCATAAATATTTTGGTAGGCCTTTCTCATATAACAAATACCTTGACATCTCCATTATCGTCCTATTCTTCCTTTCACTGACTCCATTCTATTGCGGAGTATATAGGGTAGTGAGTTGATGCTCAATACCTGTATTTTCGCAAAACTTATCAAATCGATCAGATGTGTACTCAGTACCATTATCTGATCTAAGCATTTGCATCCTACAACCACTTTGATTTTCTACCAAAGCTTTGAATTTTCAAAACACTTCAGGTACTTCAAATTTGAACCTGAGAAAATAAATCCAACACATTCTTTTTATATCATTAATAAATGCTATAAAATATTTAATTTCGTTAAGAAAAGCAGTTTTATGTGGTCCACACAAATCAGTATGGACCAACTGAAGCTTCTCCGATGCTCTCCAGGTTGCCTTGGCAAAAGGCATCCTACTTTGCTTTCCAAATTAACATGTGTTGCAGCTTGTGTGTTTGTCCTCCATGGATGGTAGTCCTAGAACTATATCTTTCTTCACCATGTACAAGAGTGCCTTTTGATGATAATTCCTGAGTCTCTTATGCCATACATCTGTTGTCATCTCTTGGCTCGGATAGGTAGCCGACTTTTCCTCCATTGGATCAAACAAAATTTTTTTTCCTCTCATCTTAACTTGGCAGATTTCTTGACCCTTTAGATCAAATATCACACACTTCTTATCCCCAAAATTAAGCTTAAAACCATTCTACAAATGTTGTCCTACGCTCAACAAATTTTGATCAAGTTCTGGAATAAAAAGTACATCTGAAATTAACTTTGTACCTGAGCGGCTTTCAATGGCTTTCAATACTGTTCCTTTTTATTTAGCAGAAAGATAATCACCATTACCGATTCTGACTCTAGAGATTGTAGACTTGTCTAAATATTTGAAAATCTCCTCATCATGAGTCATATGATTCGTACAACCGCTATCAATTAGCCAGGACTCGCTTGAGATGCTGCTTGTAAAACATGATGCGACAAAAAGTTGATCTCTTCCTGTTCATTAACAACTTGATCCTCTACATCTTGATGCTGAGTTTTGTTCTTACAGATGATCGCTTCATGCCCAAGCTGATTGCACTTGGTACACTTAGCATCAGGCCTCTTCCAACACTTGAAAGGTGCATGTCCGAGCTTGCCGTAATGCTTACAAGGAGGATAGTTTCCTTTGAAACCACCTGTTTTGTTCATGTTGTTGTGTGCTGCACCTTCTCCATTAGTTCGTTGGTACTTCTTATTCTTCTTCTTCTTCTTAGAACGTCCATCATCGTGATGCTTGGCTGGTAAGGTACCTTCGACAGCTTTTCCTTGTCTCATAACACGGCGTTGCTCTTGCGCTTGAAAAGCACTTAAGAGCTCTGCAAGTGTGATCTTGGACAAGTCCTTAGTATTTTCTAAGGTTGTTATGGTAGCCTCAAATCTTTCAAATGCCGTTACTAGGATTTTCTCAATGATCCTTGAATCATTAAAAGTGGAACCCAACAATCTGATGTGATTCGCTAAATTAAGAAGTCTGTCAGAGTACTCCTTTATGGTTTCACTTTCTTTCATCCTTTGCAGCTCAAAATCACGTACCAGATTCAACACTTGCATCCCTAGAATCCTTTCATCTCCTTCATACTCAGTCTTGAGATAATCCCATACATCTTTCGCTGATTGTAGAGACATGATACGAGTATGGATATTAGATGAAACTAGAGTAAATAAGCATGCCATTGCCTTTGATTTCCTAGTATTCCTCTCCTTGTGAGTTTTAATCTGCGCCACCGTGGGATTGTCCGAAAGGAGCTATCTCGTATTCATCTTCAACAGCTTCCCATAGATTCAAAGCTTGCAGATATATCCACATTCTAACTGCCCAGATTTGATAACTTTCTCCATTGAAAGTTGGTGGTGCCATTGAAGAAAAATTTGCTTCTCCGTTCATGGTATCCACTGGATCGGATTGATGCAAACACTCAGAGGTCCCTTAAGATTAAAGCTCTGATACCAATTGTTGATTTAAAACCATTAAAGGAAAATAACGCAGGAATTCAATTCAAAAGCTGGCCGCTGAAATAGAGATGGAGTTTGAAGAGAATATGCAGAGAGACAGATTATTTTCTTGTTAAAAAACCTTCTATCATTGATCATCAACTTAGCAACTTAAATAGTTGTTATTACAACAAAAAATAGGACAAAGAAACAACTTATTTCTACCAAAATTAAAATAACTAATTAGTTTCCTACCAAAGATAGGACTCCTACTTTTAACTAGGATTGTACGTAAAAAAACTGGAGAGAAAAAAACAAAGAAAGACGTGCATTCCTAAAGCAACTCTCAACAGTTTTATCCAAAAGCTGAGACAAAGTAAACTATTTCCTCGATCTCGTATCTCCTAGAATAGATTTTCCCTCCTGACCTACTATTACTTCAGTTGTGTATTTTCACTTAAAAATCAGTTATCAATATCAATATAACTATGTTGCTCGGACCCTCGAATAATGCTTCCGCACCTCTGTCGGATCTGAAACGTACCTGCCAACATTTTTTGAAAGTCCGAGCAACATAGCTTAAATGTCAAAAAGCCAGCAGTCAAGGCCAGGAAAAATTGATATGGAACTTGGACTTAACATGCACAAGATGAATAAAATATTAAAAGGCGATAACAACCAGCAGCATGCAGGGCAGCTCCGACCTTCTTCATCGGTTCACCCACGGGATGGTACTCAGTACTAAATTCCACAACCTGCTTAGCGGAAGATAGTAGTGTTTGTTTTCTCCCCGGACTAACGCAACCATTATTACTGCTTTCTGTAACTTCCTCATCCGAGATATAATTAGTTCCATCAAGTAAACCACCAGAAATAGAAGAATTAACACCAGTAACTGGATAAAGAAACTCAGAAACAATAAAACAACCAAGCTTGATCTGTACTCAGGGTGTAAAGTGCCATCTTCCGGTACCACCAATAGTTTGACTAGTTTAAGTGCTTCATACAAAACATCTACAGTTAGCATTTTCCCGGCTAGAAATTCTTCTACCTTTTTAGCCTTTGTTGCATGTTTTGTGCCATAAGCACCAAACGCCAAATGGATATTGCCTATAAGGACACCTTTCTTGCAGTGAGAAACATCAGCCTGGAAAGTAGCATTTACATATGCCAATGCATTCCCATGAGGTCGTGGGGCAGCTTGATAAGTTTTAAACTAAAATCTAGAATGAGTTTGGGGAGAACTTTGATCCTTCTTAAATGGGATGATTCAGAATCACATTCCTTGAGTGGTGGTTTTGATAATAACTCCTCCCATGTGAGCTTTTCAAGTCCATGACTGGTCATCAAGCTAACGGTAGCACAAAGCCCAAGAAGTAATGTAGCGATATCCGAAGGAAAACCATTCTTCTGTGCCATAACGAAATTTCCTCCCACACTAGCGGAGTTTCTAACAAATGGCGAAGCAATTTCTCCATGTGGTAAGCCAGTTTTCGGACACCAACTTCCCATATGAACCGAAATTGATTTTGCTTTCCTCTTTCAAGAACAAAATGAATTTAGAGATAGTCACAGTTGCTCCAACTTCAATGCCTGCCTGATCTCTTTTGATGATTAAGAGTTCCGGAACGTGCTTGAGATCAATGTAATGATCATATTTCTGAGTTTCCTTATAATAACCTGTGGCGGTATTACCAACGACAAGTTTATAGCTTGCACCATTTACCATTGCGTTGGAGTTCAACAAGCCCCATAGCTCCTCAATGGAAACAGGACTGTACCAAGGGTACCTCAAGGAGTCCAAATTCGTGGCAAATTCACATTTCAAGAACTCAGGTAGAATCTCTATTAATGCATATTTTTCAATTGATTCTTATTGTTGAAAGGCCGGTGCATTATCTTCATTATGTTAAACTCTACAGTTGCTCAGAACTGGTTGTCATTAAGTAGCCTTGTCTTGCAAGTTGATATTACATTTCCAAGTCAGGTAGTAATGTCGAAACCACTTTCTTAATCTTTCTGACAAAAGATTTGGAGATGCTTAAATAACACATGGTCTAGTGTTATTGGTCTAGAAGTAAAACTGACTAACATTTTCAGGTGATTATCCTGTAAAGAGTAGTAAATAATTCAACCCACAAAAAAAATAAAAATTACTCCCTCCGTTGCAAAAAAGAATGACCTACTTTTCTTTTTGGTTCAATTTAAAAAGAATAACCTTTCCTTTTTTGACAATATTTTAATTTTCATTTCCAACATGGCAGGTTTAAGACCACAATCATTAAGTAATTTGTTACATTTAAAATAATTTTAGATTTAAAATCACAATATTCAAAAATTTATTTTCTTAAACACCGTGGCTAGTCAAAATAGGTCATTCTTTCGAAAAAAAGAGAGTAAAATATTGTATAAAATCATATACCGCCATTATAAAACCTTCCACAGAGCTGCTTGTTTCGGTAAAAGTCCAATCTTGCGCAAAGAAAATGTCATAATAATATGGTTAAAGAAGTATTAAGTGTCCAGTAGTACAAAAGCAAAAATAACAGGTACCAAAAACGTAGATTACGTTTCTAATGCGACAACTAACTATAGTAGCACAAGAAATGCACGATGTTCAAACAGGCTGAGAATACTTTGATGCTCACCTCCCAGCATCTTGAGCTGCTAAAGTGATATTCAAGGAAGAATGAACTGATGAAAAACGGAGAAAACATTCATAAGAAGGAAATATATGACAAATGAAACAGAAAAAATAAAAAATAACTAGACACTAGATTTCCTTTTTAACTTTTTACCTTTTCTCATTTCTCTACAGAAAGAATTAACAAGCGTATAATAAATCAGAAAATAAACATTTTAACATACTTTGCAGCCAAGACAGAATAGAGTGGTATTTTGACAAAGTCATTCAAGTGGCGAGAGGCAAGATACAATCACTTCATCTTTAAGCATTCCGCAACTTGAACCATTCCACCACAACAAAGACAAGCCCCTTCTGCTCTCTCTGTCTTTGTAAAACACACTCAAAAGCTAGAAAAAGAGTAGATGCCAGAGAGATGAAATGACAAAGAAGGAGAAATTGGAGATACAGAGTTCTGTCATTGAAAAATGTAAAACTTGAAAGAGCTAAGTCAGCTAGCCTCAATGAAAATAGTGTAACGTAGTGATTTAATTGAAAAAAATGTACAAATTTATCAGTCACTTTTTTATACTCTTTCCATCCCAAATTATCCATTTCAAATTTTTTAATTTGATTTTTATTTTTTTAATTAAACAAGACTAGATAATTTGAAAGTTGGGGCTTTGGGCCACAGGTGATAAAAGAGATTTAAAATGAGGTGTAGGTGACCAAGTTAATAATTGAGTAGAAGTGACAATTACTTAATTATGGAATAAAAAAGTTTGAGAAATTTTAAAATAACTCAAAAAAATTTAAATTTACACTTTGATCCAAATGTTAGTTAATACAACTGAAAACAAAGAAAAAAAAAACGTGTTTTTCTCTCTCCTCATCCGTTGTTATTTTCTCTCTCTTCGCTATATTTGTTATTCATTGTTGTTGCTGTTTTATTCATCATCTTCTAATTCATTATCATCATCTTATACTTCATTATCATCTTCGCATTCTTCTTGTTGACCATTGTTGTTGTTGTTGTTACACCAACTGCTGCTCTTTGACCAAATTCTTATAACAAATTTTATTTCGTAAATCACTTTCAACTTTGGCATTTACTTGAGAGGAGACTTTGGTAAGTCAAATTATGCTTTTTAGTTGAATTTGTCATCTGGGTAACTGCTAGTGTGCTATTTTTTCAACAATAGCTAGCACGCGAACATGAATGCAGCGTAAGAGCAATCTGTTTAAACAGATCCATTATCAGCGACACCAGATAAATGTTCTGTTGTAACAGTAGACTCATGTTGGATTCATGTTTATGGTTCTAGATGTCCGTAATATAAATCGAATAGATGGGTATTCTGTTGCACCAGATTAGTAATCTGTTTCAACAGATAAATAATTTGTTTCGAACAACAAAATACAGCTCATGTCACAAACCCAACAGATAACTCAACTCATATGTTGATCTCTTGCTATTGATACTGAAATTAAATTATTCCTTAATTGTAGACATGTCATTCGTTGAGAAAAAGAAATAGACATCACAAAAATTAAATAAGAAATAAAAAGTCAAATGCATCAAACATAAATTTTTATAAAACGAACAAAAAAAATACATAGGTAAAAGAAAAAAAAAGCTTAATTATTATTATCATTATTATTATTTGTATGGCCAGCCGGACAATCTTCAATCGGAAGCAGCAACGCCCTCCTCAGCCTGCGGATCTCCCGCAACATCCTTACTCTGACGGCGGCCAACTCCCAATGAAGGTCATGAACCTCCTTCTGCAATTCCCTCATGACGTCTCGTAAAATAGCGACATCTCACACTGGATCAGTCATATCTAGAAACTGCATTAGTTGACAAAACACACACGTAAAAATAAAAGTAAAGAAAAGAAAGAATTCGAATGTAATACAACGTATATTTATACAAGAATCAAGAAAAAAACTTACCAGAGACGGGAAAAAGCTATCAAGTCCTTAAAGAGAAAGTGATTGAAGGTGTAACAAGAGCAAGAAATAAATAGTGTGTAGTAGAATGAACGATTGAGTAAGGAGGGACCTATTTATAGAGGATTGAATTTGAATGAGTTAGGCAAAAAATCGCAATTGCTCACCTCCATTTATTAATGACATTCTTGATTACTGTAAAAAATTATGACTTAATTAAATTAAGCAATATTGTGATAAGTCATGACTTTTCAGCTTTATTATTAATAATAATTAGTTCTTTCCAGGAACCATTTTTACACTGAGTTGGAAATAGATTATATATTTGTTACATCTGATAACTCATCTGTGACAACAGATATATAATCCGTTGCAACAAATAGATAACTTGTTGCATCAGATAATATATCTGTTTCAACATATAATCTATATATCTTTTTTTAAAAAAAATTATCTTCATGATCCAAATTTTATGACTTTTTAATTATATAAATTAATAAATCAGATTTGAAGGCGCAATTGTTCACCTCCATTTATTAATGACATTCTTTATTACTGTAAAAAGTTATAACTTAATTAAATTAAGAAATATTGTGATAAGTCATGACATGATTTTTTAATTATATAAATTAATAAAATAGATTTAAAGGCGCAACTGTTCACCTCCATTTATTAATGACATTCTTGATTACTGTAAAAAGTTATGACTTAATTAAATTAAGCAATATTGTGATAAGTCATGACTTTTCAGCTTTATTATTATTAAAATAATTAGTTCTTTCCAGGAACTGTTTTTACACTGAGTTGAACAACAGATTATATATTTGTTGTATTAGATAACTCATCTGTGACAACAGATATATCATCCGTTATAATAAATAGATAATCGATTCCATCAGATAATATATCTGTTGCAACATATAATCTATATATCTTTTTTAAGAAAAATTATCTTCATGACATTCAAATTTTCTGACTTTTTAATTATATAAATTAATAAAGCAGATTTAAAGGCACAACTGTTCACCTCCATTTATTAATGACATTCTTGATTACTGTAAAAAGTTATGACTTAATTAAATTAAGCAATATTGTGATAAGTCATGACTTTTCAGTTTGTTATTATTAATAATTAGTTCTTTCCAGGAACCGTTTTTACATTGAGTTGCGATAATAGATTAAATATATGTTGCATCAGATAACTCATCTGTGACAACAAATATATCATTCGTTGCAAAAAAATAGATAACCTGTTGCATCAGATAATATATTTGTTGCAACATATAATCTATATATCTCTTTTTAAAAAAAATTATCTTCATGACATCCAATTTTTTTGATTTTTTAATTATATAAGTAAAAAGGCAGATTTAAAAATAAGAATATTTTTGGTGAGTTTTTTACAGTTTAAATTGTGTTTATCAATTATTTTCTTATTGTTTTCTGTGAAAAAAATGACGTGACTTTTCAGCTTATTAAATTTAAATAACCTTTTTCTCAATTTAAAAATTGAATACACTTGGTTTTCAATAACCGTTTCTTTAATAATCATTTTTTTAATTGAGTTATGGCAACAAATTGTATATCTGTTGCATCAGATAACCCATTTGTTTTAATAGATATACCCTCTGTTGCAATAAATCGACCATCTGTTTAAGGAGCTTTTTTGATTTCTTCTAACTGATTCATCAGTCGCAACAGATGAGGAATTTGATGCATCAACAACGTTTTTTGTTTTTGTTTGTTGAATGTGTTTAGACAAAAAGTCACAGTCACGACTATTCATTCACTTTTTTCTTAACAATCATATCATCATATACCTTAATTAATCCAATGTTGTGACTTTTTAAAATTAAATATTTTTTTTTACGATTATAATATCATTTAGTTCCTTATTATTTATTAACGAATCATTTTTAGAAGAATTTCTCATCATGACTTTTCACCACCACCTGTTGTCACAAGTGCTCAATCCCTACCTCCAACCGTCGATATGTTGAGAATAGGAAATAAATAGAATGATAATTAAATATTGAATAAGAATTACAAATTCAAAGTCGACCAAACCAAAACCAAACATATACATAGATTTTTTTGAATCCCTTATAGGTAGATCGGATATAAAAAAGGAAAATACATACGCTAAAAGAAAGAAAAAACATAACCTAATTATTATTACTACTACTATTATTATTATTATTATTATTACTATTATTATTACTATTACTATTGTCAATCGGATAATTTTCATCCGGCAACAGCAGGGCCCTCCTCAGCCTTGCTCTGAAGTTGGCCAAATCCCTCTAGAGTTCATCAAACTGCCTTTGAAGTTCCTGCAAGGACTCGATATGAATCTTCTTGTACGAATCTGGATCAACCATATTAGTATTGTAAGTGTAGTAGAATGAACGAGTGAGGGGAGGCCGGGGGGACCTATTTATAAAATGATTGAATTGGAAGGGACTTGACTTAGTCAAACAAAAATCCACGATTGTTCATATCCCTTAATTAAATAAAATTGGTGACTTTTCGGATATGTAAATTAAAAAAAAGGATCTAAATACAACATTTTATCTTTTTATTGTATTTCGAAAAGAGACAGATTGGTAATCTGTTGCAAAATATATTCCACCTGTCAGATAACTTACAACTTATTGACAATCTGTTGCAACATATGGATATATCAGTTTGCTTTTCCATCAACTGTGGCGTCTGTTGCAACTTGCTAGTCATCTGTTTATTCAATTTCATCGAGAGCAATAGATCTTTCTAAGCACTTCTTGGCCAAACTCAACTTTTGCTCTTGGATTGATTCTTTTTTTTTTTTGCATCCTTCAAGCTGGCCTCCAAATTTAATTTTTTCTCTTGGATTGCTGGATGCAAATGAAAAAAAAAACCAATCCAAGAGCACAAATTGAATTTGGAGGCCAGCTTGAAGGATGTAAAGAAAAAAAGAGAAGCAATCCAAGAGAAAAAATTGAGTTTGGCCAAGAAGTGTTTAGAAAAATCTATTTCTCTCGATGAAATTGAATAAACAGATGACTATCAAGTTGCAACAGACACCCCAGCTGATGGAAAAGTAAACTGATATATCCATCTGTTGCAACAGATTGTCAAAATATTGTAAGTTATCTGACAAGTGGAATATGATAAAATGTTGTATTTAGATCCATTTTTTTAATTTACATATTTGAAAAGTCACCAGTTTTATTTAATTAAAGGATATGAACAGTCGTGGCGTTTTATTTGACTAGGTTAAGTCACAACTTCCAATTCAATCATTTTGTCATTGTGGTCGTTGAGCTCAGTATAGAGCTCTTGATCTTTTGTGAGTTTGTCAACGAGGACCACTTTCTTGGAAGCTTTCTTATAATACTCCTCTTGGTCCTTCTTAGCTCTACGCAAGGTCAAGGAGAAATATGGAAGGTTATCTTTGAGTTTTTCCAAGGCAAGCACTCTTTCGGCTGATAAACTCGGTGCTACAACATATATGGATAGTGCAACACTCAATGCAGAATAGTTTTTTGGTAGAAGCAAGTCTTGAGAAGACATAATCAATAATCTCTCGATATCATCTTTCGCTGTGTCAAGCAGTTCTGTTGATATCTTATCTTTTACGGGAGAAGATTGATCAGCAGAAAAACCAAGTGATTGAGATCGTTTAATCTGTTGACTAACTCGAGCAAAGACGTCTTCTGGATTATCAAACTTCACAGGGAAGTCTGGTGGTTCAATAACATCAGATGTCTTATTTCCGGTATTAGTTAATGATGGGGAGATTCTGCCTTCCTCACCATCCTGAAAAGAAAAAGCACTCAAAATTATATAGAGTATCTCTACATAATGACACAAGATGAACTAAATCTAGCATTTAGTTTTTCCTTCCTATTCCTCCCTTTTTTATCTTCTCACCTTTTTCAGATCCAAAATTTTTATTTTTTCGGATACTTGATAATGCCTTGAAAATTGCTTTCTTTCTCCTCTTAGACTTAATCTCTAATGAAGTGAATGAAACTGAAATCCTCTTTGATCGAATGACACTACTTTTAGATATCAATTCCTTTACATTAGCAGTTAATGCATTAACAATATTAATCACTTCATCATATTTTTACCTTGCACTCTTTACATTTGGATGCACAAGATAAGCAAGGAGGGGCAAAATTGATCATTCTTCTCCCATATAGACGACAACATATCCGTCATGCAAAAGTCTACACCATCGCCAGAAATGCTTGCCACAGTGAAAGTCTGTAGAAGACATGAAAAATAAACATGAGCAACATCCGACATTAAATCTTAACAGGGTATCAGAACCATATTTATGGTCCCTCAGCCTTATCAGTTCAAACCTACCAAACTTAACTGTAAAATTACAGATATCTTGTTTGAATGATCTATGACTAATCGGTAAAAATAGCATTCACAAAATTAGTGTACTCTATGTGTGTTTCCACGATAACATTATCAGTAATACATACCTCCCACATATGAAGTGGTTCCATCTGCATGCAGCTTATTTCTCCGAACTTATCTTAACTACAACCTTTTATGATGGTCAGGCAAAAGTTGATCAACTTTCAATTTCTTATATATCTACAAAGAAGAAGAAAAAAATTAATGTCACAGAAAGAATATTATCCATTTGTTGTAATAGATGTAGAGTCTGTTGCATCAGATGTGGATTCTATTACGTCAGATCCAATTGAGTCTTTTCAATTGCATAGTGTTAGTATTGCGTTCATCCTGACCTGAGTCGTCGATCGATTACTCTGAGTTGAAATGAGTTCTCATTAACTTAATGTTAAGATTAATAATAGTACCTACATCGATCTAGGTGGAATGAGGGATGAATAAATGAGCTCACAGGGTCAACTACAAATCCAATTGAGTCGTTGCATTTGCATGGTGTTAGTATTGTGTTTATCCCGACCCGAGTCATCGATTGATCACTCTGAGTTGAAATGAGTTCTCATTAACTTAATGTTAATATTAATAATAGTACCTACATCAATCTAGGTGGAACTAGGGATGAATGAATGAGCTCACAGGGTCAACTACAACTTTAACCGAGTTTTTTGGCAATTGCATGGTGAGACGGTATTGCGTTCCTCCCGACCAGAGTTGTCGATCGATCACTCTGAGATGAACCGATTCTTACTATATTATATGTTCAACTAATACCTTAATTAAATAATCTAGGACTAGGGGTAATTTCTCATAGGGTCAACTACAACTTCAATTGAGTCTTTTGGCAATTGCATGATGAGACGGTATTGCGTTCCTCCCGACTAGAGTCGTCGATCGATCACTCTAAGCCAAACCGATTCTTACTACCTCATATGTTCAGATAATACCTTAATTAATTAATCTAGGACTAGGGGTGAGTTCTCATAATGTCAACTACAATAGATGACAACGCCTATTTGATAATTTACAACAGATGGGTAATCTATTTTGACATATGACTTAATCTATTTGATAATTTACAATAGATGGGTAATCTGTCGCAATAGATGACTTAATCTGTTTGATAGTTTACAGAAGATTCATGATATATTGCAATAAATGATATAATCTGCTTGATAGTTTAAACAGATGTTTAATATGTTGCAACAGATTACCTAATCTGTTTGATTTAATCCAATAGAAAAGACATTTGTTGTAACAGGTTGAACATTTGTTTATATATAATTTCAATTGAGTTCATATGTTAGACTAATACCTTAATTGAATGTGAGTTCTCATAGGGTCAACTACAACTTCAATTTAGTCTTTTGGCAATTACATGATGAGACGGTACTGCGTTTTTCCCGACCAGAGTGGTCGATCGATCACTCTGAGCCGAATCGATTCTTACTACCTCATATGTTAGACTAATACCTTAATTTATTAATCTAGGACAGAGTACTAATACCTTAATTGAATAATCTAGGACCAGGGGCGAGTTCTCATATGGTCAACTACAACTTCAATTGAGTCTTTTGGCAATTGCATGACGAGACGGTATTGCATTTCTCCCAACCAGAGTGGTTGATCGATCACTCTAAGCCGAATCGATTCTTACTACCTCACATGTTAGACTAATACCTTAATTGATTAACCAAGGATAGGGTACTAATACCTTAATTGAATAATATGGGACTAGGGGTGAGTTCTCATAGGGTCAACTATTGATTAATCTAGGACTAGGGGTGAGTTCTTATAGGGTCAGCTACAACAGATGGCAATGCCTATTTGATAATTTACAACATATGGGTAATCTGTTGCGACATATGAAAATCAACAGATGGGTAATCTGTCACAACATGACTTAATATGTTTGATAATTTACAACAGATTCGTAATCTGTTGTTACCTAATCTGATTGATAATTTACAATAGATGCCAAATCTGATGCAACATGTTGAATATTTATTTTTATACAATTTCAATTGAGTTCATATGTTAGACTAACATTACCTAAATTGATTAATCTAGGACCAGGGTGAGTTTATAGGGTCAACTAGAGTACTCGGTCAACTACAACTTCAATTATTTTTATACAATTTCAATTGAGTTCATACGTTAGACTAAATAGTACTCTTTTGGCAATTGCATGATGAGAGGGTTAAAAATTACGCATATCTTTTATAATTTTAAAAATAATTAAGATAAATTCGGACCAAATTAACATTTTCAAAACTTGTCATTCTTTTCCAAAATACAAATCAACCCATACAAAATGTTTCATCATTTCAAATCTTGAGCTCTCTCTCTTTCTCTCTCATTCTCACTCAACAATACAGTACAGACAACAACTACTCAACAAATTTGCTCAACCCTCCACAACAGATCGCTTTTCTTCTCATTTCCGACCACATAGGTGTTATTTTTGACTTCATTCTTGCATGTATCAGTCGTTTTCTTTTTCTTCATAGGCAATAAGTTCCAGAAGAGTTCTATATTTGTTATTTTTTTTTCTAAAAAACAAGGGTTTTTAAGTTAATGATGAAAAATAAAACTTTTAGTTGTATTATCTTCGAGAATGGGTTTACAATTTTGAGTTTTGATGGTAAAATCGTAGGAAGAACTCGAGAAATCCCTAGTTTTCGTTGCAGTGTTCCGTCGACTATCGTGGTATTATTGAATGGTGTTTGTGGTGTTGTTGGTGGTGGTGGTGGTAGTGATGGTGTTTGTGGTCGTCGTGGTGGCACTGGTAGTGGCATTGGTTGGTGGCGTTTGTGGTGGCAATCGGTGGTGTCGATATTCGTGGTGTTTGTTTGTGTCATTGGTTGGTGGTGTTTGTGGTGGTGGCTGTTGGTGTGTCGGCATTCGTGGTATTTGTAATGTATTTTTTAAAATTTATGCATACATTAATTGTAATGTAATTTTTGTTTTTCTGTTGTTTGTAGGTAAAACATGTCTCTCAAAAGAAAAGAAAGTAAAAGTGGATCAATGTCTGACCACCCAAAAAAAAGACTACAGTATAGAGGGATTCGGAGGATCTTCTTGAACAATCTCAGTCAGGAAAAAGTAAAGCTGAGAAGAGGTGTAAAAACAACATTGAGGGAGGTAAACAAAGGTCTGTAGATGGTGATGAAGAAAATAAAAGTGAGATAGAGGATCAATTGAAGAGTAAGAAAGAGAAAAAGGATGACCATCAACATGATGATAATGGATCACCAATGGGACATGAATTAATATCGACATCCCAGCATGATCCTGTCAAAAATTTTAGTATTGACAGGTTTCATGTTGCGATGCCGATAAATGACCCAGAAGTAAAACAACTAACTGGTCAAACTGTACTTAAATGTCAAATGGGGAAATTTTTTGAACATTTTCTAAAAATTATGAAGAACGAAAACATAGGCAGACTTTTTAAGAAGAGCTATTTTAGACGCTTTCTTAAGCTGCCTGAGGACCCCTCTGCCCATATTCGTTTCCCTATGACGATGGTATATGGTCTTCTCAAGTGCAGGATCAAGTACGTGGGAGATGATAAAGATCTGGAGGAGGGGGGAAAAAAGAAGATGGATGAAATCTGGATCAACTACTGTGGCATTCCTGCTTGGTTTAGCTTGCAAGAGTTTTCCATAGTGACGGGCTTGAGATGCCATCGTCCAGAAGAACCACCACCCCACAAAAGATCCAAGGCAAGAAAATGCAAGGAAAAAATAGATGGGTTGTTTGACATTGCTCAATGTGGCTACAAAACATCAGATTTGTTGACAGATCTCGAGGATAAAACCATACCAGATCAGTACAGGGAGCAATTGTGCTTAGTTTGGTTTTCCCATTCGGTTATATTGGCAAGAGATGTCAACAAGGTTATAGAAGATGATTTGTTGGCGCGTTCTGAGAATTTTGATAAATTCAACAATTATCCCTAGGGATATGCCAACTTCTACTTGACTGTCCAATATTTACTAACAAAGCTATCCTCAGGGATGACGACATTATACGGCTTTCCTTGGGCTTTCATGGTAGAATTAATCACTAATTTTACTCATCCATTAATTTATATTGAATATAGTTATTATGAATTTTTTTTTGTTTGCTTCTTGTTTACATTTTTTAGGCTTGGGCATTTGAAGTCATTCCCCCTCTCTGAAAGCAATTAATGGATTACCCGGATGAGGTTTCTCATCCAAGGATGTTTAGGTGGTTGGCTTCAAAGAGCAATACTAATATTAAGGAGGATGATCTCTTTAACCCTCTGGATGATGCAGTACGTCTTCTTCAAGTAAAATAATTTTACTCAAAGAAAGATATTGAATAGATATTATATCTGGTGCAACAGATGTTATATTTGATGCACCAGATGGGACATATGTTGCGACAGGTTACCCATCTTGTGCCAATCGGTGCAACAGATGGATAATCTGTTGCGACAGACGATTGATATCTTGCATCAGATTACCTATCTGTTGCTTTGGTTCTCTGAACCCAACTCCTAACAGATTAACCATCTAAAGCAAATTATGCAACAGATGTGTAATCTGACAACATATTATTCATCTGTTGCAATGTACATATTATCTGTTTCATAACAAATTAGCCGTCTTGTGCAACTGTTGCAATAGATGATTGATATTTTGCATCAGATTATCCATGTGTTACTCTGTTTCTCTAAACCAGACTCAAACAGATTTTAACCATATACTGCAAACTAAGGGTATTCATGGGTTTGGTTAAAAACCAAACCGAACCGTAAACCGAACCAAACCGATTAAAAAACCAACATTTGGTTTGGTTTAGTTAGGTTTGGTTTTAAATTTTAAAAAACCGAAGCTATTTGGTTTGGTTATGGTTTTACTTAAACAAAACCGTGAAAATAACCAAACCGAACCGATAAATTATATATATATATTATAATTATTTAGAAATAAAATATAAATATTTTATTAAATTTAGTCTAAAACTAAATTTTAATCTATTTCTAGCCCAACCAATACTTTATCCCAATTGCCCAAACCTCCAAACCCAAGCCCAGCTCTACCTACTATTACTAATAAGTTAACCTTACGGTCCCTACCTCACTTTTTCTACTTCAGCTTTCACAATACGAGTTATCATGGTCCCTGGTTCAAATAGTAGTTTTATGTCTCCTTGTTTATTCAATCGTTTTCCTATATGATTAGCTCACCTAGCTAGTCTTTAAAGTAAACACATAACTCAAATTTGCCCAACTCTGTCTCTTCTTGCAGTACACTGCAACAGAATACAAAGCTCTGTTTTACAATGTACATGTATATGTTTGTATGTAGTTGGATAATCTTAGTGCCTACAATACAAAGCTGGTGAATTTCATCTCAATGTTGGTTTTGTTTAATGTGTTTGTTCTAATTTTTAAAAGTTTACAGTGTCATTTGTCCATCACTGTACAAATATTTTATGAGAAATTGTTCAATGTAATACTTTTTTCTATGGGTTAAAAAAAAGTTTATTCTAGAGATGGTTGGAGTAGGCTAGTCAATAACCAAAAAACCAAACCAAACTGAACCAAACCAAGAAGAACCAAACCGACAGTTATTTTCTTTTTGTGGTTTGGTTTGGTTTTAGAAATTCAAAAACCGACTAAATTGGTTTTGGTTATGGTTTTAACCACTAACCCATCCAAACCGACCCATGAACACCCCTACTGCAAACTATGCAACATATGGGTCTTTTTTTTAAAATGTAACCCAACTATGAAAATTATTATATTATATGATTTAAATGCATCTGTATTTTTTTTTCTTTTTCATAGATTGTGCATCCATGGATCGTGCCTACTAAGGAGGAGTCGGTGATGACTTCTTATAGTACTCTAAGTCATGTTGATACTATAGCAGACCCAATGGTGGATTTAATAAAGAAGGAATTGGATGGAGCAATAGCCATAAGAGGAGTAGTTAGGCAAGGTTAGCCTAATGTTAAGGCTCTTCATGACCAACCTACTAAAGCAGATCTGGGTGCTTCTTCTGGTGGAGTTGTTGGTGTTGGTGGCAGGCATGCTGATGCTGCTACCACTCATGATGATGAGCATGTTGATGCTCAAGAAAGAATAAATATATTTGAAAACACCTTTTTTCACCCTTACACAGTTCCTTCTCACCCCTCTTCACCTTTGTGTTCTCGTTGTAAATGCGAAAAGTGCAAGGACAGATAGGATAAACTCTTTGAAAATATAGAGGCTATCTCTAAATCTATCAAGGAATTCAAATCCAAGAGGTGTGTCATACCATCCAAGAAAGTGAGTGATCCACACACTCCTACAGTGTTGGTTAGGAGAAAGAAAAGAGCAATTAGAGAAGTACTCTCCGGTTGAAAATTAAAAGAAATTACAATTTCTCCCTCTCCAAAAGCTGTTGAAGTTCAGGGGCTAGTAAAAAAGGTGGACATATATGCAGAACTTGGCGCCGAAGAGAAGAGGGATCTACGACAGGCCAAGAATGACAAGCCAGGCGCACTAGATTACCCCAGGCCTCCCTCCCCCCTCCCAAGACTTCCAGACTATGACTGATATGCGTATGCCGTACGTGGACAAGGCAAGTTTACTTTTCCTAACCTAGCCCTTCTAATCTACCCTATGAAGAAGAAGTTATGCAACAGATTTCACATCTGTTGCAACAGCTGGGTATACTGGTGCAACTGGTAGTAGTTCTGTTACAACTTATTAGCTATTTGTTGCATAAGTTGCATTGGATCATTGATTCAGAGAACCCTATGCAACAGATGGACCATCCGTTGTATCTTTACAATTACTAACCAATTTAAAAATTGACTTCTTATATCACAGCATGTTGACATAATTCTCTGCCTCATAAAGAAAAGGCAATTAACGTACCGGGAAGCTTATGACGCTGCCGATACGATAATGAACCTCGACTTCTGCAAGAAGCTCAAGTATAGGTACAATCAACTCAATGGGGAGGCGTTAGACCTTGGCATCGGACTTTATTTCCTAGTTCCTACGTTGGTCTTGGATGAAGAAAAAGTGATAAAATATGTTAGAGGGGAGAGGCTAAATCCACACGGCAAAAGCTGGACCGAGGCAAAGAGGATTCTTGTAGTCATTAGCGTAAACGTCATGCATTATCGGGATGTTGAGATACTAATCGAGGAGGGAAAGATCAATGTTTATGACTCCAACGTACCTCTCGTCGATGATTTCGATCTTATTCTCCTCGTGGAGCCACTGATGGGGTTGTTGCCCATCTATTTGAGGGAGAGTAAACTGATGAATAATTTTCCAAAGGAAGTGTTGATGAAGAAATCATGGGATTTTGTAGGTCGAAACAAGGGAATGATCCTTCCAAAAGATGTTGCTGCTAAAGCGAGCGACTCGCATGCTCTTGCACACATCAAATGTTTGCTGACCGGCACAGAAATGACCGAGCCAATGACTTTTCTATGCGACAACACTGTGGCAAACCTGTAACACCCCGTATTCAAGTACATTTATTGGCGTATTCAAGTACCCGTATTCAAGTATATGTATTGGCGTATTCAAGTACGTGATTGGTCTTATTTATATGGAATTAATTTTTTATTTTATTTATACCGTAATTTGCCCGTCGATGGTTCCATACGAAGGTTATTGAATAAGCTTTCCAACGATATAAAGATTTCTAAAAACGGATAAGTTTCAGATATAATCGAGCACGTTCGAAACTATAAAACGGTGGCCGGGATATGGTGAATAGTAAATGTGCAGGAAAATTTCCTGCACACAAACTACTGAGGCCTGCCAGTTTTTTGGGTCGACTTTGAACGATCATAAATCCCTTAATTTAATGAACTGGGAGAGCTACCACATATCAAAAGAAATATCTTTGAGTCTTGTTTCCAATGCAATTGGTTTCATCCAAATCCAACGTCTGAGTAAGGAGTTATACTCGTTTTACTTCAGCCTCTCAAAACAGTTTTTTAGGGTCAACTTCAAACGATCATAACTCCTTGTACAAGAGGAACTGGGTGGCCTACTTTATATGAAATGAAATACCTTTGAATTATATATTCAACGATACCGATTTCACCCAAATCCAATATCGGAGCAAAGAGTTATGGCCGATTTACTTTAGCCTGTCAAAACAGTCCACCATGGACAGATTCGGATTTACTTAAATTTTTAAGGGCAATATGGTCATTTTCCATCACCTCATGGACGAAAATTGGTCATTATATACATATAATTAGTCTCATATCCATCAATTATCATCAAATTATTGAAAATAAGAAACCCTAGCCTAATTTCAACTCCAATTATGTTGTGATTCAACCGTAGAAAATCCAAATTGATTCCGTAGTTGTGTTCACCGTCTCGAGGGCTTCGAGAAGCACCCCTTATTTGTGCCAACAGGACTTCGAAACCAAAAGGGCCATTTTATGGTAAGGATGTAAATTATGTTGGTGTTATTTATATGTATATATATATATATATATATATATATATATATGCATGTGAGCATAAGAAGTATATTATTTGATTGTTGTTGAAAGATGATTGGGAAATGATGTTGGATTATTCTTGTGCATGGTTGGATTATGTTGAATTGTGAAGGGATTTGGTATTGATGATGTGGTATTGAAATGATGATTATATATATATATATATATACACACATAAACCTATTGTTCAAGTTGGTTTTTGGAATGTTTTGCAAATATTGGTTGTATGGAATTAAGGAAGAGAATTGTGGTGTTGGGTTGCTAATACTAGATGCCAAACATTTCATTGTAGATAAGTGATTTGTAAAGGCGGGAAGTTGTGTTGAATTGGTATCCGAATCTACAACGAGGTATGTAAAGCATACTCTAACAATGTTCTTTGGCATGAAAACACCAATGTTTCATCAAATAAGATTCCGAGGTTGTCCAAAAACATGTATTGTTCTACATTACCAACGAAGTTGTTTCCATTCTATAAAGTGTAAAAATGTTTCATTGATATACCAAAAGGCTCCTATTTCATTGTTGTGATATTGATGATTCTGAAACACATTGTTGATGTACCAATGAGTCTTTATAACATCGTTATTGTATAGAAGGTCTATTACTTGATTCCTATTGATGTATCATTGTTCCAAAGGTACTATCTTGGCATGAATACTAATGTAATAATCTCAAAAGCTTTTGAACTAAGTTATTGGAAAGATCTCTTATGTGTGTTACTTGATATACGTGTGGGTGGTATCCCAGGGGCATAAGCCTAGCATGGGTCGATCCCTATTTATGTGTTTATGGGTGGTATCCCAGGGGCATAAGCCTAGCATGGGTCGATCCCAGTTGATATGTACTGGAGGCAGCCTAATGGTCACAGTACGGTACAATATTGATTATTGTTAGGTGGTTGGAGGTTCGGGAGGAGGAGGTAATGGCGAATGATAATTGTAAAGAATGAAATGAACGAATGTATATCGTTCCACAAATGTGTTTGAATTCAAGAACCCAATTCAGATCAATGATAATGTACATGATCCTAAAAGTGTTTATGAAGTGTGGTTCACTTCTATTATGATTTATTCACTTGCATCTGATTTTCTTGATCCCCCATATCACATATGATTATTTACAGCTTTACATACTCAGTACATATTTCGTACTGATGTCCCTCACGGGGGACCTGCATTTCATACTGCAGGCACAGGTGTTTCAGCCCACTCACAGCATAGATAGGAGCCAGGTCATACAGCTATTGTTGGTGAGCTCCAGTTTGCTTCGGAGCTTTCCGAGTCGGTTTCTTATGTTTTGTCATTGTACAGGAGTCGTGTGTGGGCGGGGGTTTGTCTCGACCCTAGTTATGTCATGTATATCCTAGAGGCTTTGTAGACATAAGGAAGGGTAAAGTCATGGAAGTTTATATAGTCATGTTATATTTGTATATGTGGTGGCCCCGACGGCCAAGTGTTATATATATATATATATTTGTGCGTGTTGTGTTGATACAGGTAATTAGATTCTTCTATATGCAACGAAGTGCTGTCCAAATTTTTGGTGACATGTAAGTGAAAGTACAGGTATTTGAACGGGTTCTCCCGGGCCTTCTCGGCTTCGGGTGCCAGTCCGGCCCGATGGGATTTTGGGGCGTGACAAAAGTGGTATCAGAGAGGTTCGTCCTAGTGAGTCTACAAAGCCGTGTCTACGTAGAGTCTTGTTTTTCGGTGTGTTGAGAACCACATCTATAAACAGGAGGCTATGGACATTTAGGAATTGTTTCTTTTCTTCATGTCTTAGATCGTGCGATAGAGCTTATATTGTATATGAAGTCATAGTTGACCACTGAATCAGTTTGTTTCTCTTATTATAGTAATGATGCCGGTTACCAGAAGCAAGAATACCGGTAAGCAAGTAGATGTGGCTGCCGGAGAGGGGACTAGTAAGTCACCCACTATACCAGCTAATCAAAGTGAGGCTCCAGCTGAGCATGCATCAGAAACTTCCCCCAGTCCGGAAGAAATAAGAGGGAGGAGTACTATATCCCCAGAGCCACCTATTAATGTTGTTGATCAAGATCTTAGAAATGCAGTGCAACTTTTGACTCGTATAGTTTCTGGGCAAGCTCAAGGGCAAACTATTCCTACTGCAGGTCCTAGTGGTATAGATAGGGCGGCTAGTCTTCGAACACAGGATTTTCTTAAGATGGATCCGCCTACTTTTACCGGATCTGATCTTAACGAAGATCCGCAGGACTTTATTGATCAGATCCAAAGGGCCCTAGAGGTGATGCATGTATCAGGCAGAGAGATAGTGGAGTTAGCCGCGTATAGATTCAAAGGTGAGGCTATATATTGGTATGAAGACTGGAAACGGTCAAGGGGCATTGATGCACCCCCAGCTACTTGGAAAGAGTTCAAAGAGGCATTTATTGATCATTATCTTCCATATGAGACTCGTCAGGCCCGTGCAGATCAGTTCTTGAATCTTAGACAGGGTCATACAAGTGTGAGGGAGTATAGTCTTCAATTTAATTCCTTGTCCAGATATGTGATGATAGGCGAATTTACACGCCTATATCAATATAGTTTGCCCATATTTTAGCCTAGTTTTGAGAACAAAGTATATATTTCATGCACTTTTAGTCCTTTTTCCTGTAAATGAGCTAACGAACATGATTAGTAAAGTTTCAGGTATAAATAAGGCAGAATTCAGCATTTTATGGCTTACTTGACGCAAAAGAAAGCTCACGAAGGAAGGGAAGGGAGTTTACACGCCTAAGGACCAAAACTGCTGAATGGAAAATCTATCCCGGGCTAAAACAACATTTCTGAAGACTTTGGGGATTTGCAGTAACTTAGTTGGATTTGGACAATAATACATTAACCTAGTACAATTGGGTTATGCATTTCATTAGTTTATTTGGATTATGATAATGTTACATTAACCTAGTACAATTGGGTTAAGTATTACATTAGCCTAGTAGGATTTGGTTAGATATTTTATTTATCTAATAGGATTAGGATATGGGTATTATAAATACCTTATTTTGCTAGAGATTTTACAACTTCGAATTACAACTCTCATTCTACTTTTAACATCATCTTCTTATATCTTCTAATTCTTCCATTAATTCTATTTTTCTTCTTCTACTCTTCTATTCTTAAATTCCACAACAAGAGAATCGTTACTTTGCCTAGGAATTCACGCCTCATGCCTACCACCTAAGCTACACGAAATTACTCAATCTTGTGGTATAACAACAATGTCAATCGTGATCTCCTTCGCATTCATGGGTAACTAAACTTCTCTGTTGGGGTTATAGAAGCCGTATGAGATACTATCTATTGCTGTGAGTTTGTGAGTTCGCAACACGTATACTGCTTATATCATTATTCTCTTCATCTTAGTCTACATTCTTTGTGGTTGCAAACGCAAGAATACGCCAGTATAACATTTAACTTGTTCGAAAGAAAGGTTATTTGTCTGGAAAAGAGATAATGTCAAGGTAGTAGGGTCACCCCCTAAAATTCCTTACTAAAAAGCTAGTGCCGTAACTGGACTAACCTCTTGGAGAATTCGTACCGTTAGACACGCTTTAAGCTCGAAAGAGTTAAAGTGAAATAATCCTCGAATAGGTCGAAAGACGCCTGGATTTACCATCGAATACAATTCTCTATAAGCAGTTGCATGTCAGAATTCTACACACTCATAGCCAATAGAGACGTATACCTCAGAAGGTGGACATAACCCCAACGCCTCAATTCTCATTGTTTACAACTTACGTAAAATCTTTCTCTTTTACTTTGCTATTTTCAGCTTTTATTTAATTGTTTTGGTGACACATTACAATCCCCCCTTTTTACGAGACTTGCACCAAAAGTTTAGTAATCTTGCTTACTTGTTGGCCAAGCTATTCCCTGTGGGATCGACACCCAACCCAGGTTGGGTTCTATATTTGCTAATGACCGCTTTACACTCCTACGAGAGCTGTAGATTGAGCGTTATCAAAAATTGGCGCCGTTACCGGGGAATACAAGTGTCAATCAAGTTCGTGATAATTACTAGACCCTTTGGTCAAAGATTCTCGTACTTTTACGTTTAGTTTTTGTTTTTGTCTACTGCAGGTTTTTATTTTAGTGCATGCCCCATACTCGAAGTTCTGGTCAACCATTATTACCAATCAATCCTGAACCACAACGTATTGGTAGAATGGAAGCACAAGCTGAAATCTCAAGGATGGATACTCAACAGGAACAAGCAAGATTGGCTGCCCTTGTCGCAACCTAGGTTCAACAGCAGAACATTGATAACCCTGCACGAGCAACAAATCCTGACGATGAAGATCTAGGTGATGACGAGCTACTAAACCCTAGGCATGCTGCTGAGATCGCAACACCTGCCAACAGAAGAGATCGTCAAGCTAGGTTTAGGCCTGAACGCCAACCCATGCAACCAGCTTTCGACGATGATGATCTTGATGGAGCCGGAGCCACAGGAGCTATTATTCCCCCACCATTAGCGCCCGGAGCCAAGTTCAACTTCACAAGCACCATGATTCAGTTATTGCAACTCAAGGGATTGTTTGGTGGACTAGCAGGCGATGATCCGAATATGCATCTCATCAACTTTATTTCTACATGCAAGTCTTTTGACAATCCTGGTGTTGGTCAGAATGCAATTCGATTACGTCTATTTCCATTGTCTCTGTCTGGGGAGGCAACACTATGGTTGAATGGGCTGACTCCTGATTCAATTACAAATTGGAGGCAATTGAGAGATGTTTTCCTAGAAAGATTCTTTCCGCCTTCCAAGAGGGCACAATTGAGAGATGAAATCAGCAACTTTCGTCAGCTTCCCACTGAAGCTCTTCATGAAACATGGGAGAGGTTCAAGACAAAGCTAGCGAGATGCCCAAACCATCACATGACTAATGTTCACCTCATGGATATATTGTATAGAGCCTTGAATTCAATAACTAAGCCAGTGGTGGATAACGCAGCTGGAGGATCCTTTATGGATATCACCTTTGGTCAAGCAAGCAATATGCTAGATCGTATGACGAAACAAAGTAGAGCTTGGCATACCAGGGATTCCGAGGTAGCAAGCCCCACTTTATCTATAGGCATGACTGCAGACCAAAGAAGAAGACAAGAAGAACGTGATCAAGATTTAGCACACATGAAAACACAAGTGGATCTTCTGACAAAGAATTTATTATTAGGGAAGACCAAAAAAGTGAAAGCTGTGGCGCTAAAAGGAAGAGACGAATCTGATTCGGAAGAGGAGGCCAACTACTTGAACAATCAGGGGGGTTTCCGTGGGAATACCCAAGGAAACCAAGGTCGGAACTATTATGATAAATCTGTAAGCAAAGACCAAGGTAGTTGGAAGAAAAACAATGAAAAGAGTGGTTTGTACGTTCCCCCTGGTAGACGTGATACCACCACATCTAATTCTGGAAGTATGGAAGACATGATGGCTAAATTATTGAAAGGAGTGGAAGCAACGAGCGCGGGAGTTACTGAGGTAATTAATGATTTTTCCTCCATGAAACAACTAGTTGATTCTCATTCCACTTTAATTAAGCAAATAGAGCAGCAATTGAGCCAACTTTCAGCAACACTCAATCAAAGAAAGGTTGGCACTTTACCTAGCGATACTGTACAAAACCCAAGGAATGATGGGTCATGCATGGCCATCACTACCAGAAGTGGTAAGGTGCTGGAACCTTCAGCAAAAGGCAAGCAAGTGGCTGACGAAGTTGCGGACATGGATGATAACGCAAAAGGAGAAGATGCCGCAACAACCAATCCCGACGTCAAGGATGTCACGCCCAGTGACGTGCAGCCTGAAAAATGGAAAAACGGAAGCAAGAGGAGAAGAAAACCATGGAGAGAACACTTCCATACCCACCACCACCTTTTCCCCAAAGACTGAAGAAGGTGGCGGATGACACTAAGTTCAGCAAATTCATGACTATGTTAAAGCAGCTGACCATTAATGTTCCATTGGTGGAGGCACTTGAACAAATGCCTGGGTATGCGAAGTTTATGAAGGATCTTTTGACAAAGAAGAGGGCAGCAAGTTATGAGCTGAAAGACGATGTGCATCATTGTAGTGCAATTGCTACCCGATCGATAGTTCAGAAGAAGGCCGACCCCGAAGCTTTCACTATTCCTTGCACCGTCGGATCTTTGAACTTTGCCAAAGCATTATGTGACTTAGGAGCCAGCATCAATTTGATTCCATTATCGATCTACAAGAAGTTGGGGTTAGGAGATCCTACTCCAACCAATATGAGGCTCGTCATGGCAGATAGGTCGGTAAAACGACCTGTTGGTATTCTATGCGATGTCTTGGTAAAAGTTTCTTCATTTATCTTTTCAGCAGACTTTGTCATCTTGGATTGTGAAGCAGATTCTGAGGTTCCCATAATCTTGGGGCGCCCTTTCCTTGCTACAGGAAGTGTGCTCATTGATTTGAGAGCTAATGAACTTTCATTCCGAATAAATGACGAAGTGGTTCATTTTGATGTTTGCAAAACAATGAAGCAACCCAAAGATCTTAGTATATTTTCAGTGGTTGATGTTTTCTTTGATGATGAGAAAGAACTACCTGAAGAAGAGCAAATTATTGATGATCCCTTGGAGGTTGTGCTCATGAATGGAGAGAGTGAAGATGCTGAAAATTCTGAAGAAGCCATTTATTCTCTATCGGGATTAGGAACATATCGCTATACTCCCAAGAAGCTGGATCTTGATCTCAAGAATCGGCCTACACCACCAGCTAAGCCATCTATTGAAGAGCCACCCACGTTAGAATTGAAGGAGCTGCCAAGTCATTTGAAGTACGCATTTTTAGGAAGCGCAAACACTCTTCCAGTCATTGTGGCAGCCGATTTGGGTGAGCGACAAGTTGCAGCTCTTATTGCTATTCTACGCAAGTATATTAGAGCTATTGGATGGACCATTGCGGATATTATTGGTATTCCACCTGGGATTTGTACACATAAAATTCAGCTTCAAGAAAATTGCACACCCACCATTGAGCATCAAAGGCGTCTAAACCCACATATGCAAGAAGTGGTGAAGAAAGAGATCATCAAGTGGTTAGACGCAGGAGTTGTGTATCCTATTTCTGATAGTACATGGGTAAGCCCTGTACAATGTGTTCCCAAGAAAGGAGGTATGACGGTGGTTGTGAATGCAAAGAATGAACTTATTCCACTCAGGACCGTCACTGGATGGAGAGTATGCATGGACTACCGCAAGCTAAATTCTTGGACACTCAAGAATCACTTCCCAATGCCATTTATGGACCAAATGCTAGATCGATTAGCGGGGAAAGGATGGTTTTGCTTCTTGGATGGTTATTCAGGCTATAATTAGATTTGTATTGCACCCGAAGACCAAGAGAAGACAACGTTTACATGCCCATATGGTACGTTTGCCTTCAAACATATGCCATTCGGGTTATGTAACGCACCAGCCACCTTTCAACGTTGTATGATGTCTATTTTCTCTGATATGGTTGAAGACACTTTGGAGGTATTTATGGACGACTTTTCAGTTGTTGGTGAGTCTTTTGAAGCATGCCTGGCAAACTTGAGCATGGTATTACAAAGATGTGTAGAGTTCAACCTTGTGCTGAATTGGGAGAAGTGCCACTTCATGGTAAAAGAAGGAATCGTTCTTGGGCACAAGATCTCTGAAAGAGGAATAGAGGTTGACCGAGCAAAAATTGAGGTTATTGAGAAGCTACCGCCTCCAATTTCGGTGAAAGGAGTTCGTAGTTTTCTTGGCCATGCTGGTTTCTATCGTCGGTTCATCAAAGACTTCTCCAAAATTGCGAGTCCATTGTGCAAACTATTGGAGAAAGATGCAAAGTTTGACTTCAATGACGATTGCTTAAAGGCATTCGAATGCCTTAAAGGAAAACTCATTGAAGCCCCTATTATGGTAGCACCAGATTAGACTCTCCCGTTCAAGGTCATATGTGATGCTAGTGGTGTAGCCGTTGGTGCTGTACTTGGTCAGAGAAAGGAGAAGCTATTTCATCCTATCTACTATGCGAGTAAGGTCCTAAATGAAGCCCAAAAGAACTACACTATTACTGAACAAGAGCTCCTAGCGGTTGTGTATGCATTTGAGAAGTTTCGTGCCTATCTATTGGGTACTAAGGTGATCGTTCATACAGACCATGCAACTCTTAGGTATCTAATGACAAAGAAGGATGCAAAACCAAGGTTGATTAGATGGGTATTGCTGCTGCAAGAGTTTGATTTCGAAGTCAAAGATAGACGAGGTTGCGAGAACCAAGTGGCTGATCA
The DNA here is from genome assembly GCA_030864215.1 of Capsicum pubescens. Taxonomy (NCBI): domain Eukaryota; kingdom Viridiplantae; phylum Streptophyta; class Magnoliopsida; order Solanales; family Solanaceae; genus Capsicum; species Capsicum pubescens. The sequence goes on from CM061541.1 coordinate 44,091,710, forward strand.
CCTATCTCGACTTGAGAATGAGCATGTGGCGCAACCTGAAATTCATATTGATGATGCATTCCCGGATAAAGAGATATTAGCGACAACAATGGAGAAATTACCATGGTATGCCGACTTTGCAAATTTCGTGGTGAGTAATGTGATACCTGCCAATTTATCTTACCACCAAAGGAGGAAGTTTATGCATGATGTACAACACTACTATTGGGATGAGCCTTATTTGTTTCGACAATGTGCGGATGGTATCATTCGACGATGTATATCCCATGAAGAGGTGCCTAATATCTTGGAAGCATGCCACACTTCGCAAGTTGGAGGACATCACGCAGGCAATCGGACGGCCAGAAAAGTATTACAAAGTGATTATTATTGGCCTTCGATATTCAGAGATGCCTACGATTATGTTAGAAGGTATGACCAATGCCAGCGTCAAGGTGCAATTTCAAAACACCATGAAATGCCCATGACCAAAATTCTTGAGGTAGAACTCTTTGATGTGTGGGGTATTGATTTCATGGGTCCATTCGTGAATTCGTTTGGAATGAAGTACATCTTGGTTGCTGTGGATTATGTTTCGAAATGGGTTGAAGCTGTAGCATTGGCCGACAATGAGGGAAAGCGTGTTGTAGCGTTCTTGAAGAAGAATATCTTCTCTCGCTTTGGAGTACCACGTACTATCATAAGCGATGGAGGATCTCACTTTTGCAACAAGCTATTCAAGTCCGTGTTGGCAAAATATGGTGTCAAGCAACATAAGGTAGCTACACCTTATCACCCACAAACTAGCGGACAGGTAGAGGTTTCCAATCGAGAGATCAAGCAAATCCTTGCGAAGACGGTAAATGCTAATAGGAAGGATTGGTCTCGGAAGCTGGACGATGCACTATGGGCGTACAAGACTGCATTCAAAACGCCAATTGGCATGTCCCCTTATCAACTAGTTTATGGGAAGGCTTGTCACTTACCCATTGAGCTCGAACACAAGGCATTGTGGGCATTGAAGCAATTAAATTTGAATTGGGATGATGTGAAGAATCTGAGGTTGGAGCAGCTGAACGAACTAGATGAATTCCGTCTCCATGCATATGAAAGGTCAGACCTATACAAGGAGCGGATGAAAAAGTATCATGATCAGCGGATTGTTTGATGAAACTTCCAAAGGGGTGATATGGTACTTCTCTTCAACTCTAGATTGAAGATCTTCCCAGGTAAGTTAAAATCCAAGTGGTGTGGTCCATACAAAGTTATCCAAGTCTACTCGTCTGGAGTAGTTGAATTGGAAGATAATAATGGTGTTGTCTTCAAGGTGAATGGCCAACGTGTTAAGCCTTATATCGGTCCTCTTGACTCGATGAATTCTATGGCCATCATCTATCTCGACGAAGTTTAAGTACTCGAGGTAACTATGTCGAGCCACGACAATAAAAAAGGCGCTAGATGGGAGGTAACCCATCGTTTTATCATTTTATCGTTCTTTTTTTACTTGTTTTGCTTTTGATAATGAAAATCCAAAAATAAGAGTCGTGCCACGACCAAAACTAAGGCGTTTGGTGGGAGGCAACCCATCGTACTAATCGTTTTCATTTGGTTTTAAGCAAAAATAGGTGCAAGAGGTATTCAACGAGGAGATTGATTTCAATTGACGATTTGGACGCATTGTATGGTAAAGTTGGTAAGTTAGGAATAGTGATGCATAAGGCTATGGATTGAGCATTTCTCATGCCAAACTAGGCATCGAGGAAGGCTAGGCCTAGGTAAAACTAGGCCACGAACGATGCACAACCTATCCTATAGCCTAAGGTCTCGGAATCTAGTGTGCTATACACTATGCGCCGCCCAGTCCTAAGTGTGCTTTTGACTATGCGCCGCCTATGCTATAGCATTAGGTCTCAGGATCTCATATGCCATAGACTATGCGGCGCATATGTCCCTAAATGCCATAGACTATGCGGCGCATATGTCCCTAAATGCCATAGACTATGCGCCGCATATACCATGACTATGCCAAGCATTATGCGCCGCATATGTAGCATTTTTGTCTCCAAAACCTATTGTAAATGGGTCAAAACCCGACCCATTCTCTTCCTATATAAAGGGGACTTAGTCTTGAAACATAACCACACTAGAAATTAACCTAAAGGCGCCGCATTCCCTCTCCAAACCATCCCAAAAATTTTCTTTTTGCTCTTCCAATTCACAAAACCATCTCCAAAAGCTTCAAGCAAGTAAGTACTCTCTTATTCTTCATTTATTTCTCGTAAGTACTACGTTGCTATGTCTATTATAAATTTCTACATCGTATAAGATTGATTGGTGATGTTCATGTGTTTTGATCGTTGATACAAAATCATGTGAGTAAACATATACGTAGGAAAATCTTGACTTGTTTCCGACTTGAATTTGGTTTTAATAGCATTGTTATACGATTTGCGGAATTTCTATGGTGATGAACATTGACTATCATGTTATGATCTTGTTACTTGGATACTTACATGCTAGACTATCTCGTTCATGGGGATAAGCCTTATAGTTGCCTACCGACTTAGGAGGTTGCGATTGTTGAAAACATCCATACCATGTTACAACCCCTATGTAGTAGTGTTGTTATATCTAACATGAAAGTAGTGCAATGGCTGCAAGTAGTAATACATTACTGATTTTCTTATCGGAATATAATCCTTAAAACGTATGTCGACGAAATCTGAGTAATCGACCACTTTCACTTCACTGATTTGTGTCAACAAAACTAAGTGTGGGGTGGTACCCCTACTGCTTGTTTATAGATTGTATCAACTGAGATTGTGCTGCCATTAACACTATTTCTAGTCTCAGGTACAATGGCACCTAAAGCGAGGCAAGGCAAGGAGAAGGCTACCACTTCCCAAAAGGGCAAGAAGAGAGGTAGATAGGACCAAGGAGAATCATCCTCAACACAACTACCCCGCAGAATGTTTGGAATAAAATGGGTTCTTGAGGAGGAAACCAAAGAATGGTACAGGAACAACAAAGAAAGAAGATATGTTCATGTCGACCTGATCAACAAGGACACCTTAGCAAAGAAGGAGCCGCGTATGTTGGCGAAAATCATGGCATTGAAGCTGGATTTCATCTTCCGCGATATGGGAGAATGTAATCTTGATTTGACAAGAGAGTTTTACGCCAACTGGTCGCCGAAAACAACAGGCAACGAAGTCAAAATTCGGGGCCAAGTGTTACAGCTCAACGCGGACTGGATCAACTCTTTTCTTGGCTTACCTTCGGTCGACCCAGCACCATTCAAAGAGTTGTACAGCAGGCCTCCTTATAGAGCAATTAGACACACACTTTGTGGAAGTAGATCGATGGCAAGGTGGGGCAGACATAAAGACACAGGACGACACAACACCTTCCCCTATGCTTCACTGAATAGGGAAGAAAGAATATGGATGCGTATTGTCAACTCATGCCTTATTCCTGGGACTCAATACACCAAGATATCAAGAGATAAAGTGTGTTTGGTCTATGCTTTGATGACGAATGTCCCTATCAACTTTGGGGAAAACATTCGCTCTACCATGAGGAAGGCCAGACTCCACAAAAGGTCCCACTTCACGTTTGGAAATCTGTTGACAGTAATCTTGTGGAAGGAGGATATCGAAGAGGAACCAGCTGACCATAAACTCCCACATAACCCAAAGAAGGTTGGCCTTACTAAGGTCAAAGATGCTGAAACAACTCATGGTGTCAACCTTACTACTGCGGAAAGACATGCTCGTGATGAGAGTTTCTTCCGTCATCTTTATGGCATGACACGATTTACTATGATGAGTGGTGGACGTGTTCCAACTGCTACAGAGCTCCAACAGCTGGACCACGACTATCCCATGAACATGCATGCACGGGAGATGTGTGGAGTGGGCGTATACTTTGAGGAACCTCTAGATGATGATGTGCCGACTGATGACGATCGACGCTTGCCAGACTCTGACGAGGAGGAGAACTCTGACGACGACTCTTATGATGATTCCGACGAAGGGGGTATGACCCCCAACAATGAGGAAGAGTCCGACTAACCAGGTTCCTCGTATTTGTTTTCCACTGAGGGCAGTGTCCCGTTTAAGTGTGGGGTGGCGGTATCGTATGCTATACTTCTCTATCGCATCTATGTTTGTTTATTTTGTTGTTTTTTTGTTTTTTCCGTATTTTAGTTTTTTGTTTTTGTTGTTTTTTCCAGATTCACATGAAATTATTTTGATAGGCAGCATGAGATTATAACAAGAGTATGTGCTACAATTGTGACTATTGAGACGTTTAGGCTCTAATTGTGACTCATTATGTGATATTGTGTGGTTCAACTCCTTCACTTGTTGGGTCGAGAGTCTATATTACTTCCAAGCAAGTCGACCATGTGCCTTGTGTGTGAGAGATAATCGTATATTCTATGTGTGTGGCTGATGCTAGAACTTGCCTGGTATGTATGCAAAGCGAAAATAAGGAGTGTAAGTTTAGGATATGATTTAGGTATTTCTTTGGCAACCTATATTTGTTTACCTTCAGTTTTACCTATCCATGGACATCATCCTAGTTAAACCCTTTTGAGCCTTTAGCCTATTTTCTTTGACAACCTTGTATGTAAGCCTAATCCATTTTTTTCAAGACCGTAATTTGATCCAAACTCCTAAGTGCTTTAAAGTAAAAAAGTCATGTGACAACATAAGAGGAAATTGGGTGAGTATGATGCTATAAATTGTAATGGTGCTTGAATGTGTTATGAAAAAGAAAGTACTATCATAAGAGGTATGTTGTGAAAAGAAAAAGGAAAATAAAGCTGAAAAGCGAGTTGTGCTTAAAATTGAAAAACAAAAGAGGAGAACAAGGGTGGTAGGATAAAAGAAAGAAAGGTTGAAGGAAAAAAAAAGTGTCAATGATACAAAGTGATGTATTAAAGCGCTTAGGAACTTAGTCACTATTCCTGGCCAAAATAGTCCTACCCGTCCCTTAGCCTACATTACAACCATCAAAAGACCTACTTGATCCTAAGCTTAGCATTCTGACATTTAGTAGAGTATTACATTAAGGGCAAGCCTATGGTCATCAGCTGCTACATATGAATTCTTTGTGAGAGTGAGAGCAAGGACATTTTGATACCCATGTTTGAAAAATATCCTATACTTGTGAGTGATTATGGGTACTATAGTGTGAGACACACATGGTTGATGAGTTTTGGGTAGTTATATATGATTCCTTGTACCTTAACGTTTGCATGCGATTTGATCACCATCACGAGTCTATGCTAGAGGTTAAATTGTTTCTACCTATAATTGAAAAGCTACTCTTTGTTGATAATTGTTGTGCTTGTCTTGACAAATATTTTGTGTTGTTGCTGTGAAACCCTAAGTTGATGTTTAGAAGGACATGGTATTTCGTTCGAGGACGAACAAAGCTTCAAGTGTGGGGTGTTGATGATAGGCGAATTTACACGCCTATATCAATATAGTTTGCCCATATTTTAGCCTAGTTTTGAGAATAAAGTATATATTCATGCACTTTTAGTCCTTTTTCCTGTAAATGAGCTAACGAACATGATTAGTAAAGTTTCAGGTATAAATAATGCAGAATTCAGCATTTTATGGCTTACTTGACGCAAAAGAAAGCTCACGAAGGAAGGGAAGGGAGTTTACACGCCTAAGGACCAAAACTGCTGCATGGAAAATCTGTTCCGGGCTAAAACAATATTTCTGAAGACTTTGGGGATTTGCAGTAACTTAGTTGGATTTGGACAATAATACATTAACCTAGTACAATTGGGTTATGTATTTCATTAGTTTATTTGGATTATGATAATGTTACATTAACCTAGTACAATTGGGTTAAGTATTACATTAGCCTAGTAGGATTTGGTTAGATATTTTATTTATCTAATAGGATTAGGATATGGGTATTATAAATACCCTATTTTGCTAGAGATTTTACAACTTCGAATTACAACTCTCATTCTACTTTTAACATCATCTTCTTACATCTTCTAATTCTTCCATTAATTCTATTTTTCTTCTTCTACTCTTCTATTCTTAAATTCCACAACAAGAGAATCATTACTTTGCCTAGGAATTCATGCCTCACGCCTACCACCTAAGCTACACGAAATTACTCAATCTTGTGGTATAACAACAATGTCAATCGTGATCTCCTTCGCATTCATGGGTAACTAAACTTCTCTGTTGGGGTTATGGAAGCCGTATGAGATACTATCTATTGCTATGAGTTTGTGAGTTCGCAACACGTATACTGCTTATATCATTATTCTCTTCATCTTAGTCTACATTCTTTGTGGTTGCAAACGCAAGAATACGCCAGTATAACATTTAACTTGTTCGAAAGAAAGGTTATTTGTCTGGAAAAGAGATAATGTCAAGGTAGTAGGGTCACCCCCTAAAATTCCTTACTAAAAAGCTAGTGTCGTAACTGGACTAACCTCTTGGAGAATTCATACCGTTAGACACGCTTTAAGCTCGAAAGAGTTAAAGTGAAATAATCCTCGAATAGGTCGAAAGACGCCTGGATTTACCATCGAATACAATTCTCTATAAGCAGTTGCATGTCAGAATTCTACACACTCATAGCCAATAGAGACGTATACCTCAGAAGGTGGACATAACCCCAATGCCTCAATTCTCATTGTTTACAACTTACGTAACAATCTTTCTCTTTTACTTTGCTATTTTCAGCTTTTATTTAATTGTTTTGGTGACACATTACAATCCCCCCTTTTTACGAGACTTGCACCAAAAGTTTAGTAATCTTGCTTACTTGTTGGCCAAGCTATTCCCTGTGGGATCCACACCCAACCCAGGTTGGGTTCTATATTTGCTAACGACCGCTTTACACTCCTACGAGAGTTGTAGATTGAGCGTTATCAATATGCTCCTAATGTTATAGCTACTATGGATGACAGAGTTCATCGGTATGTGAATGGATTGGATCCATATTTGGTTAGGGATTGTACTATTGCTGCACTGAATAAAGACATGGATATATCTAGGATCCAAGCATTTGCACAGAAAATGGAAGATCAGAGGCAAAGAAGAAGAACACAGGAATTTGAAAGCGGATCTTCTAAGAGGGCCAGATCTACAGGGCAGTTTATGGTGCCACAGGGAGGTTTTAGACCTCAATTTTTTGCTAGACCACCTAGGCCATTATTTTCTTATTCTGCAGCTAGTGCTCCACCACAGCATCAGGGGTTCAGAGGTAGTCAATTTGGGCAAAGAAGTGAGGGCCATAGTTCGCGATCAGTGGGTTACCAAGGTTAAGGGAATATGAGCCAATCGAGACCTCCTCGAGATCCATGCAATAAATTTGGAAGGTATCATTTGGGAGCATGTCGGTTGGGGACCAATGTTTTCTTTTGGTGCGGTATGTCGGGGCATATGATGAGGGAATGCCCACGAAGGGACATAGGGGGTATGGCATGACCTACGGGGTCATTTGTTGCATCATCATCATCAATGCCTTATTCAGAAAGGGGTGCACAACCAATGGGTCGTGTTAGAGGTGATAGAGGATCCACGAGTTCTAGCGGGGCTCATAATCGTACGTATGCTCTAGCGGATCGACAGAATTTAGAGGCTTTCCTAGATGTGGTTATGGGTACGTTGTCTATATTTTCATTCGATTTATATGCCTTAATTTATCCCGGTTCTACATTATCTTGTGTTACTCCATTGGTTGCTAGAAAGTTCGAAAGAATACCCGAACTGTTAGTTAAGCCATTTGAAGTGTCCACACCGGTCGGGGAATCTATTATAGCTAGAAGGGTTTATCGAAACTGCATAGTAACTGTTTGTGGTCGTGATACGATGGCTGATCTTGTAGAGTTAGAAATGGTAGATTTTGATGTTATAATGGGTATGGACTGGTTGGCGTCTTGTTATGCCACAATTGATTGCTGCACGAAAAAGGTATATTTCCATTTTCCAAATGAATCAGTCCTTGAATGGAAAGGTGAAATTAGCGCGCCAAGAGGTAGATTTATTTCTTATTTTAAGGAAAGAAGAATGATTTCCAAGGAATACATATATCATTTAGTTAGAGTAAGGGATACAGAAGCGGAGCCACCAACTCTTCACGCTGTTCCGGTGGTAAATGAATTTCCTGAAGATCTTCCAGGTTTGCCTCCTGAACGAGAAGTAGAGTTTGGTATTGATGTAATACCAGGCACCAAACTAATCTCCATTCCTCCGTATAGAATGGCCCCAGCAGAATTACGAGAATTGAAAGAGCAATTGAAAGATTTGCTAGAAAAGGGGTTCATTAGGCCTAGTATTTCCCCTTGGGGAGCACCAGTGTTATTTGTGCGCAAAAAGGATGGCTCGCTGAGGATGTGTATTAATTATCGACAATTGAATAAGGTGACTATTAAGAATAAATATCCTCTCCCAAGAATTGATGATTTATTTGATCAGTTACAGGGCGCCAAGTGCTTTTCTAAGATTGATTTTGAGGTCAGGTTACCACCAAGTGAGGGTCAAAGAAAAAGATATACCCAAAACAGCTTTCCGAACAAGGTATGGTCATTATGAGTTTCTAGTTATGTCATTTGGGCTAACAAATGCACCTGCAACTTTTATGGATTTGATGAATAGGGTGTTTAAGCCATTCCTGGATGTATTTGTGATAGTTTTTATAGATGATATTCTAGTTTATTCTAGATCAGAAGAGGACCATGCCAATCACTTACGACAGACATTGCAGACTCTTCGTGATTGTAAGCTTTATGCAAAGTTCTCTAAATGTGAGTTTTGGTTAAAGTTGGTGGCATTTTTGGGTCATATTGTATCTAGTGAAGGGATAAAGGTTGATGCTCAAAAGATAGAAGCTGTGAAGAACTGGCCAAGGCCTACAACGCCGACGGAGATTCGTAGTTTTCTCGGGTTGGCCGATTATTATAGGAGGTTTGTTAAAGATTTTTCTTCCATTTCTGCACCCTTAACCAAGCTAACCCATAAAGCATCCAAATTCCAATGGAATGATGCATGTGAGAAGAGTTTTCAAGATTTAAAGAACAAATTGATTTCTACACCCGTGTTGGTACTTCCAGAAGGCACCGAAGGGTATACAGTGTATTGTGATGCTTCTAGAATTGGTTTAGGATGTGTATTGATGCAGCATGGTAAGGTAATAGCATATGCTTCTAGACAATTGCGGTCACATGAGAAAAATTATCCTACACACGATCTTGAGCTAGCAGCAGTTATTTTTTCTTTAAAGATATGGCGCCACTACTTATATGGGGTTCATGTTGATATATATACTGACCATAAGATATTGCAATATATTTTTAATCAGAAAGATCTAAATTTAAGGCAGCGGAGATGGCTTGAACTATTAAAAGACTACGATGTTGATATCTTGTACCATCCAGGGAAAGCAAATGTGGTAGCTAATGCGTTAAGTCGTAAGGCTATGATGGCGCCTATAGAAAGGAAAGGGATGGTTAAAGATCTTCACCAGTTAGCTAGTTTGGGAGTTCGCCTTCTTGAAACTCCAAATAAAGAGCTTATCGTACATAATGCTGCGGAATCTTCATTAGTAGCTGAAGTGAAAGAGAAGCAATATGCAGATCCTATTTTATTACATCTTAAGGAGAACGTTCAGAGTGGTGCGACCAAGGCATTTGAGCTTACGCGAGAAGGAGTACTTCAGTGCCAAAACCGATTGTGTGTGCCGGATGTAGACGGGCTAAGAAAGAAGATTATGACAGAGGCACATTTTTCAAGGTATTCCATTCATCCAGGATCAACCAAAATGTATCAAGATTTGAAAGATATGTATTGGTGGAATGACATGAAGAAGAGCATTGCAGAATTTGTAGCTGAATGTCCAAATTGTCAAAGAGTTAAAGTTGAGCACCAAAAACCCGGAGGCTATATGCAATGCATAGATCTTCCAATTTGGAAGTGGGACATGATCAACATGGATTTTGTTACAGGTTTGCCTCGTACAGCTCGGAAATTTGATTCTATATGGGTGATTGTGGATAGGCTTACTAAATCCGCACATTTCTTACCCGTTAAGACCACTTACACAGTTGAAGAATATTCGAAGATGTATGTTAAAGAAATAGTCCGATTATATGGAGTGCCAACTTCTATTATATCGGATCGGGGAACTCAATTTACCGCAATCTTTTGGAAGTCTTTCCAACGGAGTTTGGGAACACAAGTGAATCTGAGTACAACTTTTCACCCTCAGAAGGATGGACAAGCAGAGCGCACTATTCAAACACTTGAAGATATGCTACGAGCATGTGTTATAGATTTTAAAGGCAGCTGGGATGATCATTTACCTCTTATTGAGTTTGCCTACAATAATAGCTATCATTCAAGTATCAAAATGGCACCATATGAAGCTTTATATGGGAGGAAGTGTAGATCACCAATAGGATGGTTCGAAGCGGGTGAAACTCTTATGTTCGGACCGGATCTTGTGTATCAAGCCATAGAAAAAGTCAAGGTGATTCAGCAATGGTTGAAAATAGCTCAAAGTCGACACAAGTCATATGTGGATAGTAGAAGAAGAGAGCTAGAGTTTTCGTTAGGCGATTGGGTATTTTTGAAGGTATCGCCAATGAAAGGGGTGATGAGATTTGGCAAGAAAGGAAAGTTGAGTCCACGATATATAGGCCCGTATAAGATTATTCGAAGACGTGGGAAAGTTGCTTATGAATTAGAGCTACCCCAGGAACTCTCATCAGTGCATCCAGTATTTCATGTATCAATGCTTCGAAAGTGCATCAGAGATCCGTCCCTTATTACTTCTACTGAATATGTGCAAGTAATAGAAGATCTTACCTATGAGGAGATGCCTATTTCTATATTAGATCGTCAAGTTAAGAGTATGAGAAATAAAGAAGTAGCATTGGTGAAAGTACTTTGGAGAAATCAACAAAGGGAAGAGATTACATGGGAAGCGGAGGAAGCAATGAAATCAAAATACCCTTATTTGTTCAAAGGTGAAAAAGAAGTGCAAGGAGTGGAAATGGGACACTAACAAGTAAGTTTTTACATATGCATAATATCTATATGATGGCGTGAATATCAATTATGAATTCGAACTTGTTTCGGCTAAATAACTACATTTCACATTCGAGGACGAATGTCCTTAAGGGGGGAAGGATGTAACACCCCGTATTCAAGTACATGTATTGGCGTATTCAAGTACCCGTATTCAAGTATATGTATTGGTGTATTCAAGTACGTGATTGGTCTTATTTATATGGAATTAATTTTTTATTTTATTTATACCGGAATTTGCCCGTCGATGGTTCCATACGAAGGTTATTGAATAAGATTTCCAACGATATAAATATTTCCAAAAACGGATAAGTTTCGGATATAATCGAGCACGTTCAAAACTATAAAACGGTGGCCGGGATATGGTGAATAGTAAATGTGCAGGAAAATTTCCTGCACACAAACTACTGAGGCCTGCCAGTTTTTTGGGTCAACTTTGAACGATCATAAATACCTTAATATAATGAACTGGGAGATCTACCACATATCAAAAGAAATATCTTTGAGTCTTGTTTCCAATGAAATTGGTTTCATCGAAATCCAACGTTTGAGTAAGGAGTTATACTCGTTTTACTTCAGCCTCTCAAAACAGTTTTTTAGGGTCAACTTCAAACGATCATAACTCCTTGTACAAGAGGAACTGGGTGGCCTACTTTATATGAAATGAAATCCCTTTGAATTATATATCCAACGATACCGATTTCACCGAAATCCAATATCGGAGCAAAGAGTTATGGCCGATTTACTTTAGCCTGTCAAAACAGTCCACCATGGACAGATTCGGATTTACTTAAATTTTTAAGGGCAATATGGTCATTTTCCATCACCTCATGGACGAAAATTGGTCATTATATACATATAATTAGTCTCATATCCATCAATTATCATCAAATTATTGAAAATAAGAAACCCTAGCCTAATTTCAACTCCAATTATCTTGTGATTCAATCGTAGAAAATCCAAATTGATTCCGTAGTTGTGTTCACCGTCTCGAGGGCTTCGAGAAGTACCCCTTATTTGTTCCAACAGGACTTCGAAACCTAAATGGCCATTTTATGGTAAGGATGTAAATTATGTTGGTGTTATTTATATGGATATGTATATATATATATATATATATATATGGATGTGAGCATAAGAAGTATGTTATTTGATTGTTGTTGAAAGATGATTGGGAAATGATGTTGGATTATTCTTGTGCGTGGTTGGATTATGTTGAATTGTGAAGGGATTTGGTATTGATGATGTGGTATTGAAATGATGATTATATATATATATATATATATATATATATATATATACACACATAAACCTATTGTTCAAGTTGGTTTTTGGAATGTTTTGCAAATATTGGTTGTATGGAATTATGGAAGAGAATTGTGGTGTTGGGTTGCTAATAGTAGATGCCAAACATTTCATTGTAGATAAGTGATTTGTAAAGGCGGAAAGTTGTGTTGAATTGGTATCCGAATCTACAACGAGGTATGTAAAGCATACTCTAACAATGTTCTTTGGCATGAAAACACCAATGTTCCATCAAATAAGATTCCGAGGTTGTCCAAAAACATGTATTGTTCTACATTACCAACGAAGTTGTTTCCATTCTATAAAGTGTAAAAATGTTTCATTGATATACCAAAAGGCTCCTATTTCATTGTTGTGATATTGATGATTCTGAAACACATTGTTGATGTACCAATGAGTCTTTATAACATCGTTATTGTATAGAAGGTCTATTACTTGATTCCTATTGATGTATCATTGTTCCAAAGGTACTATATTGGCATGAACACTAATGTAATAATCTCAAAAGCTTTTGAACTAAGTTATTGGAAAGATCTCTTATGTGTGTTACTTGATATACGTGTGGGTGGTATCCCAGGGGCATAAGCCTAGCATGGGTCGATCCCTATTTATGTGTTTATGGGTGGTATCCCAGGGGCATAAGCCTAGCATGGGTCGATCCCAGTTGATATGTACTAGAGGCAGCCTAATGGTCACAGGACGGTACAATATTGATTATTGTTAGGTGGTTGGAGGTTCGGGAGGAGGAGGTAATGGCGAATGATAATTGTAAAGAATGAAATGAACGAATGTATACCGTTCCACAAATGTGTTTGAATTCAAGAACCCAATTCAGATCAATGATAATGTACATGATCCTAAAAGTGTTTATGAAGTGTGGTTCACTTCTATTATGATTTATTCACTTGCGTCTGATTTTCTTGATCCCCCATATCACATATGATTATTTACAGCTTTACATACTCAGTACATATTTCGTACTGACGTCCCTCACGGGGGACCTGCATTTCATGCTGCAGGCACATGTGTTTCAGCCCACTCACAGCATAGATAGGAGCCAGGTCATACAACTATTATTGGTGAGCTCCAGTTTGCTTCGGAGCTTTCCGAGTTGGTTCCTTATGTTTTGTCATTATACAGGAGTCGTGTGTGGGCGGGGGTTTGTCCCGACCCTAGTTATGTCATGTATATCCTAGAGGCTTTGTAGACATAAGGAAGGGTAAAGTCATGGAAGTTTATATAGTCATGTTATATTTGTATATGTGGTGGCCCCGACGGCCAAGTATTATATATATATATATATTTGTGCGTGTTGTGCTGATACAGGTAATTAGATTCTTCTATATGCAACGAAGTGCTGTCCAAATTTTTGGTGACATGTAAGTGAAAGTACAGGTATTTGAACGGGTTCTCCCGGGCCTTCTCGGCTTCGGGTGCCAGTCCGGCCCGATGGGATTTTGGGGCATGACAAAACCTACAAGAGGTATGGGCTTATGGGGTACTAACTGGACGCTTGAAGCCTATGTATATAGAAGATCCTGTGAAATAGAAATTTTAAATTTTAAATCACCCTTCACTTTATTACATGTACATGTAGTGACAATAATTTTTTTCTGATGAAAGTTGAGTTTTTTATAATGAAATAGATTGTCAATCTGTTGTAAAATATATTGAATCTATTCTGGTAAATCGTTTATCTGTTGCAATAGGTTGGTCATCTGTTGCATTACGCCAATGTTATTTCTATGAATAATCTAATAATCAAAGTCTAATCTGTTGCAACAGTGGAAAAACCTGTTTGATAATTTTCAATAGATGACCTAAATTTTACAACATATTCCTAAATCTTTTTGATATTTTTCAATAGTTATGCTTGAATATCCATGTACTCGACAACACCAAACCAGTAGAAAATACACACACCACCATAAAAATTTCAGCAATTAAGCTTGAATATCGATGTACCCAACAACACCAAATCAGTAGCAATAACGACAACAATGTAGTATCTTCTTGCTCGATTTTATTTCTCTTCAGAAGCCTTGACTTTGTTCAACGAACCCCAGATTAAATGATTTGCTTGTGAACAGTGTCGTTCTTCACACCAATCAAAGTAATCGAATCCACCCAATTTCTATAAAAAAGAGAACACAATTACAAAATAATTACAAGTCAATAATTAATCAACTAATTAAATTAAAAAAATATTACCTTTGAAATTTTACAAGTAAAAAATCTACGATCTGGATTTTGTTGAGTCCAAGAAGTCTTTAACAGAGCTTCATGACCCCACTTATAATATCAAAAATCTTTATCACAAAAAATAGTGGAAGATGCGCTCGACATTGTCAAGCTCAGTTGGAAAAAATAAAAGAAATAATTTGAAAAATTTGGATAGATAAAAGAAGATGATGATGAAGAAGAAGATTTGGGAATTTAGGGTTAAATTTTAGGAGGAAGATGAATATATAAGACAATGGGAGGGGGGGAATGACCGTTGGGGGCCAAGTGACGGCAAGTCAGCAAAATGTGCCAGACTGACACATTTGATGCCTATTTTATTTTATGTGTTTAAAATGAACACTGTCTACTTGATGCCTATTTTATTTTAGGTGTTTGAACTGAACACCATCGATGGGTTCTGCCTTTTTTATTTCAATTCACTTTAACCTTTTTACATGTTGAGGAAATTTTTTATGTCCAACGAAAGTTGAATATTTATAATGCAATAGATTCTCCATCCATTATAATAGTTATTCTACCTGTTCTAACATATAGTTTATCTGTTGCAATAGGTTGGTCAGCAGTTGCATTATCTCGATATTTCTATCTAAGTCCATCTGTTGCAACAGTGGGAAGACCTGTTTGATAAATTTCAATAGATTACCTACCTGTTGCAACATATGTTTAAATCTGTTTAATTTTTCCAATAGATGTGTCGTCTGTTGCAATAGATACATTATCTGTTGCAATATTTGAATCTAGTATTCCTTTTCAATTAATAAGTTCAAATCTAAGGAATAAATAGAATTCATAGACAAAATAAAATAAATCAAAGCCTTCAGAAATTAGCTAAAATAAGTCAACGAATAAATGAAATGTAAAAAAATTGTTATGGGTACAGATCTCAAAAAATACATCAACAACAATTTAAGTATGATGCCAAGGATTACTTTGACAGGCTCAAGCTATAAAGATCTACTCAGTATGGACAAGTTGTTCTTCATCCAGTGCTATGAAATTCGGCTTCGCTCGTCGTGGATCTTTATTGTCGCTTACGTATGGTTTTTGCGCTTTCTGTTCTTCGTATTTCCATAAAAAGAGTAGCATATTATCAATTTTGTTCAGCAGTAGCTTCTTCTATATCCACTTGGAAAGCCAGAATTGGTCAATACTAGTCACAGAGATACAACAAAACGAAAAAGGATAACTCATCTGTTCTAGCAAATCAAACAGGTTTTTCTCTTGTTTTAAATTATCCCAAATAGATTATATTTCTGTTACAACAATAAATCAACTGTTGGGACAAATTTCTATATGAGAAAGACCCTGTATGATAATTTTCAATGAATGAACCATCCGTTGTAATATATGAATCATCTGTTGCAGCAGATAGGTCATCTGTTGGTACAAATAAAAGTGGTATAAAGAGTTATTTGATTTGCTAAAACAGACGAGACATATGTCACAATAGATACTTTATCTGGTGCAACAAGTTAGTCAACTGTTGCAACAGATGTATATATCTGTTGGATAATTTTCAGCAGATGTGTCATCTATTGAAACAGATATGTGTCTGTTTATTTTGCCAGTTGGAAGACATATATATTCACCTTTTTTAGCTCGTGTTTCTCTCCTTTGGAGATTGTATGTTGCTCAGTGCAACACACAGATAGAGGAGTTACAATTTTGCTTTTTTGGATGCTTGATAATGCCCTGGAAATCACTCTCCTTCTCCTCTTAGCCCTAATCTCTACTGGAGCAGATGGAAATAAAATCCTCTTTGATGAAATGAGACCCCTCTTAGATGTCAATTCCTTTACAAAAGCAGTTAATGCATTAATAACATTAATCACTACATCATGTTTCGCCCTGCAATCTTGACATTTGCATGCAGAACATTCGCTGGGAAAGGAAAAATCTGTATAACCAGTATGATCATACTCATAATGGTTTACTTTAAATACTGTAAGAGGAGCATCATTAGCACCAACAGCAGCACCACTACCACCACCAAAATCTTCGTCACCACTAAGACCATCAACAACAACAAGCCCACCCTCTAAAATTATTTTTCTTGTAATGGTTGTTTCTCCAAACAATTTCATTTTTATTCAGTCGATGACCTTAGGGTCCGATAAAGTTTGCACAGACCGTAAAGTAAGAACAAATGGCATCTTCAACTCTCGATTGGTCGGAACTAGCAACGAATGCACAATCTAACATAAATCATTACATATATTAGAATGATGATTAGATTATTAAAAAAATTCATTAATTAAAAGAAAAAATTAATTAGAATTATAATTAATGCATCCTTCAGGGGGTTGAAGAGATCAAGAAATTTTGTATTTTTATCGGTTTTGGCCAACAACCATCTCAAGATTCCTAGACAGGAAACTCCTTCCTGGTAGTTCACTTGTTGTCTTAAATAAGGAATGACTTCAAACGCCCAAGCCTATAAAATAACGCCAATAAATTAAAATCATTATTGAGTAAAAAAAATGAATGATATCATAATAGAAGAAAGAAACATTTACTATGAAATCCCATGGGAAGCCATATAAGTTGACTGTCTTTGGCGCTAATAGAGTCAACAAATATTTGACAGTTATTTTGAAGCTTTCATACCTCCAAGGATAGTTGTTAAACGCCTCAAGATCCTCGGAGAGCTTTATTAAACCGAGACTTATGTTGTTGTTAACGTCTCTCACCCAAAGAATATTATGTACAAACCAAACCAAGCACAATGACTGCTTGTGCTTCTTTGAAAGTCCTTTACCTCTCAACGCTTCTATCAAATTTTTGTTTTTGAAGCTTGGACCAACAATGGACACCAGGTCATCATGATCACACAACTTTCCTTTGCCTTTTTTGGGTGTGCGGGGTATTTTTTGGGTTAGAATAGGTATAACTTGAGAAGGAGGATAACATTTTAGTCCAGAAACTATGACAAACTCCTTCCAACCAAAACAAACAGGCATGCCACAGTAATTTATCCACACCCCATCCATCTTATCTTTGTTTTCTTATATAAACCTACGCTTGAGAAGTTCATATACCATTTTCATTTGAAAACGAGCATTGTTGTCCACTGGCAAATCAAGATATTTCTCAAAGCAGCTGTCCCTGAAAAAAGCATCCAATTTTTGTTCTCGAAGTATTTTTCTGAAGGCGTAGAAAGATTTTCCCATGGATGAGTTAACCACGAAATCACCCGTTAAATCTGCGGCACCATCGCACTTCATTCTCACAGGATAACGATCAATGCTGAAGGCTTTGACCAACTCTTCGATGGAAGGGCTATTAGCATTTACATCATCTCTTTTAAAATATTCCTCCTCCCGTGTTTATCATATTCTACTCCCAATTGAGATAACGTTTGAAAAGCAAGATCATAGAGTAGTGGATGTGGCCTAGCTGCTTCACTTGTTCCTTTACTTGAACTTGATTTGATTTCTATTTTTTTGGGAACCATATTATCTAAAATTAACAGGAACATAAAAAAATATTATAGTTGATTAATGCATCATTAAAAAGGGATAACAGTAAATCAAACAAGAAAAATAGTAAAATAATAGTTGCAATAGATCACCGATCTATTGCACCAGGTAGTATATCTATTACAACATATAATCAACCTGTTGCAGCAGATGAGTAATCTATTGCAATAGTACAAAACATATCACTCATCTTTTAAGATAGATGAATGGTCTTTGCAACAGATTACACATTATTATGACATATGAGTGATTCGTTGGGACAGTTAAATAACCTATTGCAATGGATGAGTAATCTGTTGCGAAAATACAAAATAAATCACTCATCTGTTGAGAAAAATAAATGGTCTGTGCAGCAGATCACACATCTATTGCAATATCATCTATTGCAATATGTGAGTGATCTGTTGGAACAGTTAAATAACCTGTAGCAACGGCTGAGTAATTTATTGCGATAATATAAAATATATCACTCATCTGTTGAGAAAGATGAATGATCTGTGCAACAGATCATACATCTGTTGTGACATCATCTGTTACAACATATGAGTGATCTGTTGAAATAGTTAAATAACCTGTAGCAACGGCTGAGTAATCTGTTGTGATAATACCAAACATATCACTCATCTTTTGAGAAATATAAATGGTTTGTGCAATAGATCACACATCTGTTGCAACATATCAGTGATCTATCAGAGAAGTTAACTAACCTGCAGCAACGGATGAGTAATCTATTGCGATAATACAAAACATATCACTCATCTGTTGAGAAAGATGAACGGTCTATGCAACAGGTCACACATCTATTGCAACACATGAGTGATCTGTTTGAATAGTTATCAACGGTCAATATTGTTTAGATTTCTTCTAACATAGGGTCATCTATCGTGGAAGATGAATGATCAGTTGAAAAAATCAAGTCTTGGACATTTTCTGTTGGAAGAGTTGATAGGATTTTATCCAACAGGAGGTTCATCTGTTGTATCGGATCATTAATCTGATGGTTCTTCTGTTGCATCAGATGGTTAATTAGTTGCATCAAATTTTTTATCCGATGCTTAATTTGTTGCAACATATGATTAATCTATTGCATCGGATAGTTAACTGTTACATCAGATGATTAATCTGTTGCATCAGAATTATAATCTGATGGTTCCTCTGGTGCATCTGATGATTGATCTGTTGCATCATATGATAAATCTTTTGCATCAGATTGTTAATATATTACACCGAATGGATAATCTGTTGGAGAAAACAAAAAATAATAGCACGATTTTATTCAACAAAAAATAGCAATTTTACCATTTTTACCAAGAACAAAAATAGAACAAATCAACCCAAATTGTTGTTTTATCTTTATAAACACAAACAATAAAAATCAAACTTTAAAATAATGTAACAAACAACAAAAAATAATAATTCACTTCTAAAAGAGAAGAAATATCAGAAATTAGGATTTATTCAGACCGCATTTCAAATTAATGCAACAATTATTGAAATTATTTACCAATACTATAAGAGAAGTTGGCTCAAGTTCCTCATTTTCTTCAAAACTAAAAAGGCCATAAATTTTTACCTGTGAAAGAAGAAAAGGAACGATAAAGAATTCGAAGCTATTGTGGCCGGAGAGTAAGGTTGTCACGTCAATTGAAGTTTGAAGTCGAAAAGAAACTCGAAGCCCAACTATTTGTAGTCGGATGTTGAAGTCGCCGAACATTGAAATGAGAAATTTGCTTGAGAGAAACTGTCGAAAGAGGGATGAGAGACAGATTTATTTGAATTGAAGAGGGGAACTCGAAGCCCAACTATTTATTGCCGAAGGTAGAAGTCATCGGGGGTTAAAGGGAGAAATTTTGCAGAACTTTCGGTTGGGAGAGAATTGAGAGAAGTTGTCGAAAGAGAGGAGAGAGTGGTTGATTTGGATTGAAGAGGGGTGTGGGTTGGGTTGATTTGTATTTTTGAAAAGATTAGAAAGTTTTGAAAATATTAATTAAGTCCACAATTAACTTAATCAAGTTTCCTAATGATGTTTGACCCTTTAAGTTGGTCAATGCCACCAATCCTTCATTCAAGATTTAAAAGACACCTTTCCTTCAATTTTCTCATGAAAGTTATATAACTCACTTTTTTAGTGAATTATCCTTTTTTGTTTTTTTACATAAGTAAATAAAAAAGAGTAAGTTATATATATTTTACTTTTTTTTTTTACATAACTCACAAAAAAGTGAACTATATATATTTTTTAGAATTTAAGTGAATTTTTATAAAACTCACATATTATGTGAGTTTTCTATTTTTCTTTTGTAATTTTTTATTTTACAAAAACCAATATTTATTTTTAATCTATTTTACTTTATATTGCTCATTAATTATGTGATTTATTCAAATATAAAATAAGTAAACTCACTTTAAGTGAGTTATCCATTTTACATATGTAATTATGTGAAATATGAATATAACTCTAAAAATATGTGAGTTATGTGCTAAAAATATGAATGTATGAGTTATTTGAGTTAGAGCCATATTCATATTTCACATTACTCATAGCACACATATTTTTAGAGTTATATTCATATTCCATATTACTACATGTGCAAAATGGATAACTCACTTAAAAAGTGAGTTACTTATTTTATATTTAGATAAATTACATAATTAGTGAGCTTTATAAAATTAAAATAAATTTAAAAAATAAATATGTGAGATATATAAAATAAAAATTACAAAAGAAAAATAGAAAGCTCACATAATATGTGAGTTTTATGAAAATTCACATAAATTATAAAAATATACATAACTCACTTTTTTGTGAGTTATGTAAAAACAAAAAATAAAATTTATATAACTCACTTTTTGTGAGTTATGTAAAAACAAAAAAGGATAACTCACTAAAAAAAGTGAGTTATATAACTCTCCTTGCTATAACTGACAAAAAAAGCGAGTTATGTGTATAGCTCACTTTTTGTGAGTTATGTGCAAACAAAAGGACAAGTCACTAAAAAAGTGAGTTATACACTTTTTTGTAAACATAACGTCGTCAACTTGTTGCCGTTAAAATAAAGAGTATAACTCACTAAAAAGGTGAGTTAAGTCTATTTTTGTACTACTTTATATACATGGCATATTTTGATACTTTTTTTTAAATAGGTGGCATAGTTTGGACGTCGGTTCGTAAGTATAGAGATAAAAATTATTTATATATTAATTTTATATAATATTTTATTGTTATATTAAATATTATATAAAAATTATTTATATATTACTTTTGTTTGTGTTTTTATAATTTCACATAATTAATACTTGTGTAACTTACAAAAAAAAAATTATGTATAATTTTAGGCAGAAAAGAAAGTGGAATAAGTTATGTTAGTATTGTATTAGTTGAGGAAAAGGGAGTGAAAATATATGTATTTAGGCAAAATTTAAAGTTACGCATCTTGAACTTTGCGGGGGTTCTATGACCCCTCTAGACTATTTCTTACCGTATTTAACTGACAACTATTTTCCCACTTAGACCACATAGTTAGTCCATCAAAGGTCGGTGATTCACACGCTCTAATTAATTTAAATAAAAGAGTTTATGTTTCTTAAATATGTTTTAACTCTTGATTATCCACCATTTTAAAAAGAGATAAATAATTATTCAACAAATAAGTGACCTTTCCTCTTCTCTATACTCATATTCAAACATATTCATCGATTTCTTTCATTCCTCTTCCTCATTTCTAACTTTCACTACTCTTTAAAATTTTTTTGCTTGCATTAACAAGTCTTTCTAATGTTCTTGGAGGTGTGACTTCGTATTTATAAAGTTGTGAAAGTGCTAGTGTTCAACATCTTGAAGGTTAGTTTTATTTTTTATAACGGCTAAAGTTAAAATTGAAACTTTATAATAATTTCTTTAGGATTAGTGTTCAACGAGTTTTGATTGTGTCATCTGGAATTTCAGAGTTTGTCAAAATTAAAAACAATTCTAGTCTAAATCATTCTTATTTTATCAATAAATTAGAGTTTTTTCGTAATCTAAATTGATTCTTCTAGAGTGACTGATTACAATATGATTGAATAATCAATTTTTTCCTAATTGTTATTCACTGTGAATGTGACTAAATTTCTGAAATGGGTGATTTTACATATAAAACCCTGAGATATTATCATGATGAAATTTTAAATAGTCAGAGTCGAAAATCAAAATATGAGGGTGGTGAAGTTACAAATATTTTTAATGTGAATGTGGATGAATTATCTGACACGACCCGAACCAGGGCCTGGTCGTGACGAGTATCTCAAGTCCAACAAAGACCGGAGACCACCTCCCAATACCCCAAACCGTAGATCATCTTACACCCATGTCGGATGAATTTCGAACATATAACAAGATAAGAGAACTTGAAATTAAAGATATTATGATATGTGTATAACCAAACCAACCAACAACCAAACTATCCCAAGTCCACAGTAGTCTGACAAAGCCTATACTAAGCCGAATATCAATAAAGTGTCGGAACATGCTCCCGACTATACCCAAAAATAGTATCTAATAGTCTATAACTCAAAAGAACAACATAATCCTGAAATGGAGCCTTCCGAAGCATGGAAGCTCACCACTTCAAGTCGACTCTCGATCAATTCACAATCATTGAGTAGGAGAAGTAGAAGTATGGAAAAATCCTGCATCGCGTGAGGATACAACGCCCGGAGACGGTTAGCGATTGGAGCGCTAGCATGAAACTTAGGAATAGAGGAACAAAATAGTATCATGATAACAATTCAAAACCAGTACAACATTCAATGCATTATATCATATAAAGTACATGTATTATACATAATATCACGTGTTGCGGTAGGAAATAAGGCTTTGCATGAACTTCGAAAACCTTAACTTAGGTTGTGAATTACCGTTATAAATCTACCCACGGGCTATATGGGTCCAGTGTTACTCTCTGGATGGCCCCCAATGTATGTTATCCGCACGAACCAGAGATATCATAGATGGTCGGGGATTCCCTTATCCCCTTCACCCTCCATGATACATATGTGCGTGTTATAGACACGTAATTTAATCCCATCAATAATATTTCTTATTTCGATATCACACAATTTAATTTTAGTTTTACAATTTTCCCCCCAGAAAATAAATAACCACCTCATCTTTTACTTATTTATGTATTTATTTTTGTTTTATTTTATCCAAATAACAAGTCATAACAAACTTTGTCTCATTCTAATATTTCAACAACCCACCCAATCAAAAATGGACAACTAACCCTTACCCCTCCAATTAAAAAATAACAACCCACCCCTCACCTAACCACCCTCACCATCCCATACCCCTATCCCATGTCACCCCCCTCTCATTTTTCTTGTCCAAAAAGAAAATACCCCCTCTCATTTTTCTTGTCCAAAAAGAAAATACACTACAAAGGGAACTTCCAGGAAGTTTCCTAGGATAATATACCCATACCTCCCCCTTCACCCCTACCCGACAAGTCCCCTAAAATATTTCTTTCCTTTCTGGGAAATATATAAAAGATAGGATCCCAATTTTCTTCATTTTTTCCCTGGAATACATGAAAGGCATATATACACTAACATATATACTAAAAAAAAATTCTTCTTTGGAGGAACTGATGAAAACCACCATAGACACACCTCTATTTCCTTTCCATTTTACTACTCTCTTCATCTTATCATCATCATCTTCTTCTTCCTTTAGATAAATATATATATATATATATATATATATATATATATATATACCACACGGAACGCACATAAGGGGATTCGAACCTTGACATATTCATTGAAAATTCCAGAATCAACATCTTCGGTGGTCAGTTCGTCTGTTCTCAGTGAGTCCAATACGAAATTCTCAATTTTTCTCTATTTTATGTGATTTTCCAGCTGAATCTGTCCAGAAATAGCGAGACCTGTCGGAGTCCACCTGGGGTCTGTCATTTTCCACCTTCGCCCGAGTTCATCGGAGCTCAGGCCTCACTGGATTCGATCTCCTGTAGTGTGAATTGAGGTTTTGGGTTTGTCAATCTTAGTGTTTTGTTTTCAAATCGTTCTTGGATTCATCATTTTCCTCTCATAGAAATTGCGCACGGACACACCTATTCGTGGCTGCATTGTTTGGGGCCGTTGTTTTTTCTACTGGTTCTGGAATTTGGACGCTGCTTGGTCTCAATCATAGTGTTGTTTCCAGTATCAGATTTTTGTTTCTCTATACCGAGTGAGGGATTTCATCACTGTTGAGGTTTTCTATTCAGGCTTTTGGCTTGGGCTTCCTTAATATTATTATCAACGAAAGTCGATATTGAGGTACATTTCTTTTACCTGTTCTCTTCTTTATTTTTGATTGGTTGTATTGACTATGATTATGTGTTTGGATGACTGTGATAGTCTTATTTCGTTGATATTGTTATGTGGTTTGAATTTGTTACTAAAATGAGCATGGATTGTTGAAATGGTTTGTTAATCGTGGAAATTTGATACAAGAAAGAAATTTGGGGTGGAATTAAAAGTTGATAAAAGTTGTATAGTTAAATTTTGGTCGGTTGTTATTTTGTTCAATTCGGGACAAACATGAATGTGATCGAGCTCAGATAGGTAAACGTAGGTTGGGTAGGCAAATTTAGGGATTGTGGATTGATGGACTATTTGAGTTATGTGATTGAATGGTTTTTAGCTATATTGCGATGGGATCATTTGTATCATTTGGCCGGAGAATGCCCCGAAGTACTTGTATTGATTTATCCGGGGAATGCCCTGAGGTATCTTGTACTTAGAAGATGTTCGTAGTGAAGGCCTGAGGCATCGGGTAAAGCACGAGAGCGTAGTTAGGATTAGTATAGGTTAGACAAGATTTATTTTTGCATTTTATATTTGGACTGTATAAATTGGATTGAACACTGTACTTTTGATTCATTTTTGTTTTTGTTTGTTTGATTGTTTTACGTGTTTTGTGTGGTTTGTACATTTGTAGTGTCAAAATTAGCCGATACACTCCACCAAAAGATCGTGGTCAAACCACGGGACTAAGGGATGACTAACACTTTCCCCTCGATCAACAAAATTTCTTAGCTGGAATCTCTGTTCGCAAACCAGTTTAAAGAGTCAAATGGTTTTAAAAAGGATTTTCCAATGGTGACTTGGCACACCAGATTATGCCAAGTGGCGGCTCTTATTTCAAATGTAAAAACAATCTTTCTTCGAAATAAATTATTTTCTTTTGTCACTTAATAATAAAAACCCTTTCAAACTTAAAATCGAGTCTTTTCGGAGTACGAAAAAAAGGGGTGTGACAGCTCTGGCGACTCTGCTGGGGACCTTTTCAGAATTTGAGCTTATTTTTTGGAGTTGTATCGGTTTGGTTTGGCATTATAGGTGTATAGACATTTTTGTGTTGTTTCGTGTTATTATTTTATCATTGTGGAGTGTCTACGTGCTCTTTGTTTACAACATTTATCTTATGTATTACCACTTTATATCTGTCATCATGTGCATAACCTGAGTCATTTTTTCTGCAACAAGTTCGTAGTACACATGTTGTACATGACCTATAGTTGAGTCACCCTTATCTTAGAAAGGGGAGCCATCGGTGTTATGGAGTGGGTGGAAAGCTCTCGCAGCCACTATCGATCATACACTCCCCCGAACAGCCTTGTTAGTGAACCCCAATGTAGGTTAGCCCTTAGGTCATGCTTATTTGCATCATATTGAGATCTAGCGGGATCCACTTGGTCCTTTGTAGGAGACTCACCTCTAAAGCATCCCTACGTACTAAATGTCGCATCTCTGAGGGTAACGTGGTCATTTGATTGGCTGATTTTGGGAAAAACATATGCTAGAAGTAAAGTGTGTAGACAAGAAAATATGGAAAAGTGAAAGAAAAAAAAGGGAAGCGTTTCGTAGTTTTAGTGTTCTTTATGGATTTTGATTTTTACAATTCAAAAAATTAGAAAATATTTTTTACCTTTGGCACTCATTTATACAAAAAAAAAACATCAAAAGTTTTTTACTTTGTCTCCTTTAGCATTCATTCATAATTCAAAATATTCAAAAAAAAAAATTTAATAGGAGCCTTTTATAATTCAAAAAATATGGTAGAAGTTTTGTACATTTCATATATCATATAACGAAAATACCAAAAGATTTTTCCTTCATAATTGTTGGTGTCAGCTTTGTCTGGAGTGTCTAGTTAAAAGCCCCAAAAAAAAGTTTTTATTTGTCAGCCTTTGGTTATGTATCTTAAGTTAGGGTCAGTCTGTCAGTTAATCATTAATTGTCCAATTTGAACGAACTACGCATACCTGATTCCCGTTCCTCGGGGAGGGATACGTAGGCAACCCTCAGTGGGTCTGGTAATCTCTTTATTTTTTGGTCTTTGTCTCGATTTTAGCCTAGGGTCTATCTCCGCGTAATCTAGTGTTGTTAACTGGTCCTTGCCAAGTAGGCTGATTTCATTCGGCAGTACTGTTTGGTGATTGGAGTCATAAGTGGTATGTCCCTTCGACATATGTCTGTGTCAAATTCCCAAGGGTTGGGAATCTTTTGCTCTAATTGGATTGATTGTTAAGTTAATGTCCTATGTGTTATTTCAGGATGGACCCAACCACGAGGTCTAGAGTTCGGATGGTTTCCAAGGTCCCTAAAAAGTTAGTCAAGTGGTGGGGTACGCTCAACTATGTTGAGCAGCACGAGCTAAAGATAGTGTTGGGTAATCTTACAGCCCTCCTGCATCTCGCGCCCCATCCAGATCTGATAGAGGCGGCGTCGACTTTTTGGGATCCTAGTAGTTTGGTGTTTAGGTTTGGAAAATGTGAAATGACGCCTACTCTGGCAGAAATATCTGGTTTGTGTCAGTTATCTTATATCCGTCTAAATATGATCTGAGCCCACAATCATACTAGCTTGAGCTTTCTTCAGCGTTGTGGTTTAAAGAGTAAGAATATGCATTTGCGATGCCTTAATCAATCATGGATTTCCCTAGACTACTTGTTCGCTCGATTCGGATCATTGGGAGGTTTTGATTATTTTTGGGATGAGTTTTATATAACTAAGAAGAAATGGGAAAGAAAACATCTTAAAATCTTCGCTCTCGCTTTGTTAGGCACTTTAGTGTTTCCACAAGACGAAAGACGTATTAATACTCTGTTGCAATCTGTAGTGATGGCCTTATTTCATAAGGATCAAGGGAGCAAGCTTACTCTAGTGCCTATGATTTTAGTAGAGATATATAAGGCCCTGACTGAAATAAAAGGGGGTATGCGGTTCTTCGAAGGAAGTAATCTAGTGTTGCAACTATGGATGATGGAGCATTTCCATGCTCCGTCTTTGATAAAATCATATGTCATTGATCGTTGCTTCTCTGATCGAGTGAAAGCCATGGAAGAAAGAATGCGCTTTGACAAATTCTCATTGTCAGTGGGAGTCGAGGATTGGATTGAATTCCTCGAATCACGAACAGATGACAATGTTCTGTGGACCTATTTTTGACTTCACCCGAAAACAATCTTGGTTGGATGTAGCATGCAAATCCTTCTTTTTTTGTTGGGACTTAATTGTACTCGACCATACACCTCTTTGAGAGTAATGCGTCAGTTGGGCAGACTGCAAGATGTTCCACCAGTAATGGACCTCCAAAAGGACGTTGAGTATTTTAGAGACCAAGCTAAGGATGAGATTAAATACGAGCAGTTCTGGGATAATACAATGTGGCAGGGCGTGAATACCCTCAAGGAAGGTTTAGATAATCCAGGATACACTCTAAGATATAGAATCTGGCTACTATCCATTCCTCGAGGTATCAGTAGGCCATTACCAACAGAACTTAGAGGGAGAATACAGGAAGAATGTATAGTCGATGACCGCTAGGATGAAAGTGCGGGGGCCAAAGTGGAAGAATTGAGAGTTCAGTTAGCAGGTTTACTCACAACTATGGAAGGGTATTAGAACAGTCTTTTCAGGTGTACTCCCCATGAGGCCACAACACGTACTAGGAGCTTTCTTCCGAATATCAAGGTGTCATTGCATGGTATGTTGTAAAATTTGACTAGTAAGGTGAGAACTTCACAGACGAGTCCATCTCAGCCAGGGACATCATAGAGAACACCATTTGAAGGAGAACTTATTATCTTTATTTAGTTTGAGTCATTTATTTTCTGTCATTGTATTGGCGTGTCTTTGTTAAGTTCATGTCAAGTTTGTTTTAACATTATGGTCATTATTAGGAATGTCTCACTTGTCGTCTTATGGATCTAGAGTGTTGTTTGGTATTTGGTGATTAGATTTAAGTTGTCTTAATCTGTTTAGTTGTCTCTCTTATGAATATGTCGTGATGGGTCATGGTCCTTTCGTTTTGTTTGCTTATCGTTACAAAAAAAAATTGTAAAATAAAAAATCTTCAATTTCATGATATTTGTGCATATGTTGCCCGAACTACGCAAGATCTGATTCATGTACAACATGATACGTAGGCAACCTACTTTTGGGTTCGATCTAATTATTTTATTTCTTTGATTTTCCCCAATTTTCCTCTTTTAGAGAAAAACAAAATCCATAAAGAATGATAAAAGGAAATGAGATCGCGAGAGCAGGAAAGAAAGAAAGAGCAATAAGAGAAGAAAAAAAAAAGAGAAAAGATTGATGCAAAAGAAGAGAGAAGTGAAGGTGAAAACCAGAAAGAACGAGGTGTGATAATGTAATGGGGAAATCAGGATGATGTTAAAATGGCCTCATTACCCTCAAAGGCCGGTAGAAATGTGCATAAACCTAGGATGTATACAATGTGATTTCTATGCTTGTTGCCGACCTAATCCTAACGGTTTTTGTCTTTGATGATCATGTTCTTTCAGATAAGTGGATGGTTTGTATCACTCTGGCTAGTCATCCGTACTTCACTAGATCAAAAGCGAAGCTTGCCATGGCTAGTAGAGAGATTGAAAATTCACTCATTGACCCAGATCAGGATCCTAGGGAATAAAGCTCAGAACGCAATGATGAGGTATTGAGACTTAGACAACAATTGCTAGATCTGCACTGGGCATGAGCTAGTGGCATACCTCCTCCTCCACTCCCTGAAGATCTTGGGAATATCCCCGATTTCCCACCGCTCTCTCAGGCAGAATTCTCTATTCCCATTGAGTCACCGGAGCATGCACCAGGATTTACTCCTCGGCAATATTACCCTGGAACTTCTAGTGTGCCCCTGGAAGTTCCTCAACCAAGGCCCGTGACTCAGTCGGTGCCATCGGCAGCGCCTATGTTTGTGGGTCCACCACCACCTGAAGCTCCCATATATATTGTGCATTCGACAATGGTGTTTTCTTGATCTGCCAGTAAACTAGTGTTGAAGGTTTTAAATAGTCAGTATTATGCCCCGGATCCTACTTTGAGAATGAATGAACCATATGGGTACGCTTAGCCACCTGTATTTCTATTTGATATGGAGAAACCTATTGCAACAGAGGAACAGGAGGTCATAGCGCGGAAATTGAAAAGTTTGGAACAGTCCATGAGGAATCTGCAGGGAATCGGAGGTTATAAGAGTGTTTCCTATAAAGATCTTTGCATGTTCCCAGACGTCAACCTTCCCCTTAGTTTTAAAATGCCCAAGTTCGAGAAGTATGCTGGGCACGGTGATCCCGTGGCACACTTGAGATGTTATTGCAACCAATTGAGGGTTGCAGGGGGAAGGAAAGAGTTGGTTATGGCTTTTTTTGGCGAGAGTCTTTCTGATCTGGCTTCAGAATGGTTTGTCGATCAAGATATCGACAAGTGGAATAGATGGGATGCCTTAGCTTCCGAGTTTGTGCTATATTTTCAGTATAACGTCGACCTGATTCCTGACGAAAAATCCCTGGTCAACATAAAGAAGAAAAGCACTGAAGGCTTTAGGGAATACGCGATAAGGTGGCGTGAATAGGCTGCCAGGGTGAAGCCTCCAATGAAGGAGAGTAAGCTGGTAAAGGTCTTCATTCAGGCACAAGATGAGACCTATTATCAATATTTACTTTCGGCAATGGGAAAGACTTTTATTGAAGTCCTCAAAATGGGAGAGATAATAGAGGACGGAATTAAGACCAGCCAAATAGTGAATTTTGCCGCGTTAAAAGACACCACACAAGCGATTCAAGGTGGATCTGGCACGTTCAAAGGTAAAAAGAAGAAAGAGGATGTGACAACCGTTGTTGCTGGACCCCATTCCTATCCCAAAAGACCGCCTCACCCCTATCCCTAATCCCAAGCCCAAGCCTATGTCCAAGCTCCATATATTCCTTCCCACCATTACTACCCTATACAAAACCCACCATATGTCATTTCACCCCCTCCTTACCCAGTATATAGTGCACAACCATATGCCCAAACCCCTTCTTACCCGCAATGGCGTGTGCAAGCTCCACAAAATCATCCATCAGCTCCACCAAATTACCAAAACCCCTCCAGACCCAGTTTCCAACCCAGTCCCGAGTACAAGAAAGAGAAGGCAGTCAAAAATTAATTCACACCTCTCGGGGAGACATATGCTAGCTTGTTTGATAGGTTGAGAAAGATGAAGGTCTTAAGCCCGATTCAAGGAAGGCTTTCAAATCCACCTCTCAGGAATCTCGATTATTCTTTAAGGTGTGCATATTGTTCTGACATGCCAGGCCACGATATCGAGAAATACTGGTATTTAAAGAGAGCCATCCAAGATTAAATCGATCCAAATCATATTTTGGTCCAGGCCCCGGAGGTTCCAAACATTAATTAGAATCCATTGCCAATCCATGTTGAAACTAATATGTTAGAATTGATATATGATGGGAAAGAGTCGTCAAGGTGTTATAAGCCTATTGTCAGAATACAGATCAATGAGGATAAATCAGTGAATGTGGCAAACTCATTGAAAGCAATATCATTGAGCCAGGAAGAAATGGGAGAAGATAAAATCCAAGAGAGAGAAAAGAAACTCGTGATCATAGTACAAGGCACCAGAAAAGATGTCGGTTTAAGTCTAGAAAAACCTAAGTTGACGGTGGTAGGAACTCCGAGTAATCCTATCTTGACGGTGAAAGGGGCATTTGCAGCGTTTATTATCATCAAATCAGTGATCCAACCTCCGATAGTTGATATGAAAAAGGTTCCCTGGAACTATAAGCGGACTGTGATGACCTATCAGGGGAAGGAAGTAGTGGAAGATGTAGATGAGGTAGGGGGTTTGACTCTGTCAGGAAGATACTTTGTGCCTGAAAGTTTGAGGAATTCCAAGCCAATTTAGAGTGGACCTTCATCTATAAAAAATCTTATCACTAAAGAAGAAGCTGAAGAATTTTTAAAAAAGATGAAATTTTCGGAGTATTCAATAATAGATCAATTGAAGAAGACCCCTGCTCAAATTTCCCTTTTATCATTGTTGTTGCATTCCAAGGAACATCGTGATATTATATTGAAGGTATTAAATGAAGCATATGTTCCTAGGGAGATTACAGTAAATCATCTTGAGAAAATGGTCAAAAAAATCTTTGAGGTCAATCGGATCAGCTTCTCTGATGATGAATTGCCAATTGAAGGTATGGGGCATAATCGGGGGCTTTATATTACCGTGAAGTGTGAAGATTTCTACATCACTCATGTCATTATTGATGGAGGTTCTGGCGCAAATATTTTCCCTATTTCCACCTTGCAAAAGTTGAACATTGGTGTTGAGAGGATTAGGCCCAACAATGTATGTGTCAGGGCTTTCGATGGAGCAAAGCCCAACTCCATTGGCGAAATAAAACTAATGTTGATTATAGGGCCTGTTGAATTTGCCCTAGAGTTTCAAGTATTAAATATCAACTCCTCTTATAATTTGTTGTTGGGAAGACCATGGATCCACAAGGCCAAGGCAGTTGCGTCTACATTGCACCAGATGATCAAGTTTGAGCATGACAAGCAAGAAGTGGTTATTCACGGTGAAGGGTATTTGTCCGCCTACGAAGATTCTCCCTTGTCTCTAATTAAAGCAAACAATGTAGAGGAGATATTTGTCTATCAAACTTTTAATACAGTGCCAGTAGATCGTATCCTTGAAGGACGGGTTGTTTTGGGACCACAATTGTCTTCCGCTTCTATCATGATGGTGAGTGAGCTTTTGAAATATGGATTTGTGCCAGAGAAGGGTTTGGGAGTATCTCTGCACGATATTGTTCATCCCATATATTTGAGAGAGAATATGGGCACTTTTGGTCTGGGATTTGAACCTATGGCTGAAGATTTGAAGAAGGCCAAGGGAAGTAAAAAGGAAACATAGTCACTCCCTCGCCCAATGCCGCTACTCGGTGAATTATTTATCAAGAGCGATGTCACGAAACCTGTAGAATTTGAAGTTGAATTGGTTGATGACTTCCAAAACCTGCTGATTGATGTTGACATGGTTGAAGCAGGAGAGGGTACCAGTAAGGTAAACGTGCAGTTCATAGGTCCTGAGGTCCAGCTCAATAATTATGAAGTCACTTCTCTCCCCGTCAGGAGGGAGTTTTGGTAGTTTATATTGTTTTTCTTTCTATTTATCCGAGTTATTCCAGGGTTGTAATTTGGAATTTAGATTGTCTACATTCTGTTGTCATTTGTGTTTAAACCCTCCTATCTTTCCCTTTTAATTAAATGCAATGTCCCCTTATTTTATGTCTAATATATTTTGTTTTTGCCTTTTTCTTTATACAGTTCTCTTTATGCTGATTCTATGACATAACATGCATGCGGAATTTTCAGCCTGATCTTAAAATCCAAACTAATCAAGATATAATAAAGCAGGAGGGGGAATATGATGAAAAAGAGACACTAGAAGAAATAACCAAAGAGTTGGAACAGTTTGAAGACAAGAAGAATCCTAATTTGAATGAAACTGAGCCAATTAATCTAAGGAATCAAGAAGATTCTAGGGAAACTAAAATCAGTGTATATGTTTTGCCAAAGCTAAAAGATGGAATGATTCAAGCATTAATTGATTATAAGGATGTTTTTGCATGGTCTTATGATGATATGTCTGGTTTAAGCACTAAATTAGTGGCCCATAAATTGCCAACTGATCCCGCATTTCCCCCTGTCAAACAGAAGTTGAGGAAGTTTAAGACTGACCTAAGTATCAAAATCAAAGAGAAAATCATGAAACAACTTGAAGCCAAAGTCATTCGAGTGGCTCATTATCCCACATGGTTATCCAATGTTGTTCTTGTCCCAAAGAAAGATGGAAAAATTTGAGTATGTGTTGATTACCGTGATTTGAATAGAGCAAGTCCGAAGGATGATTTTCTGCTACCCAACATCCATATTTTACTGGACAGTTGTGCTAAACATGAGGTAGCCTCTTTTGTGGATTTTTATGTCGGATACCACCAGATCATTATGGATGAGGAAGACGTAAAAAAGACATCTTTTATCACACCATGGGGGACTTATTGTTATCGAGTGATGCCATTCGGTTTGAAGAATCCTGGAGCAACATACATGAGAGCCATGACCACCATGTTTCATGATAGGATGCATAAAGAGATTGAAGTCTATGTAGATGATGTGATTATTAAATCAAAGAGTCAGGCTGACCATGTTAAAGATTTAAGAAAGTTCTTTGGGAGGCTTCACAGGTATAATCTTAAGCTCAATCCGGTAAAATGTGTATTTAGAGTTCCATATGGAAAACTATTGGGGTTTGTAGTCAGCCGTCGGGGAATTAAATTGGATCCCTTGAAAATCAAAGTCATCCAAGATTTGCCTCCGCCTAAGAATAGGACGGAGGTGATGAGTTTGCTGGGTAGATTGAACTATATCAGTAGGTTCATTGCTCAACTCACAACCACTTGTGAGCCCCTTTTCAAGTTGCTGAAGAAGAATGTTGCGGTTGAGTGGACTGAAGAATGCCAGGAAGCATTTGATAAAATCGAAAGATATCTGTCAAATTTGCCCGTGTTGGTACCACTGGAGCCTGGTAGGCCTTTGATCTTATATTTATCAGTCATGGACAATTCCTTCAGTTGTGTCTTGGGTCAGCATGATGTCATGCGCAAAAGGGAGCAAGTTATTTATTACCTTAGCAAGAAGTTCACAACATATGAAGCCAAGTACACACTTCTTGAAAGGACGTGTTGTTCCCTGACTTGGGTAGCACAGAAGTTGAAGCATTATTTTTCATCCTATACTACTTATCTCATCTCCCACATAGATCTGCTAAAGTATATATTTCAGAAGCCTATGCCAATGGATCGATTGGCAAAGTGGAAAATATTTCTTACCAAGTTTGACATTGTATATGTGACTCGAACCTCCATGAAATCCCAAGCCTTAGTAGATCATCTTGTTGAGAATCCCATTGATGAAGAGTATGAACCATTAAAGACATATTTTCCTGATGAAGAGGTATTGTGTGTTAATGAAGTCATTATAGATGTTGATCCAGATTAGAAGTTGTTCTTTGATAGAGCTGTCAACATGAAAGGAGTCGAAGTAGGTGCAGTTTTTATCTTTGAGGAAGGGCAATATTTTTCGGTGACAGCGCAACTTCAATTTTATTGTACCAATAACATGGCAGAATATGAAGCTTGCATTCTGGGTTTGAGGCTAGCTGTTGATATGGGAGTCCGGGATCTATTAGTGTTAGGGGATTCAGATTTGCTCGTCCATCAGATTTAAGGTGATTGGGAGACACGAGATTTAAAGCTAATACCGTATCAACAATGCTTGAAAGATCTATGTCAATGGTTTGTGTCTGTAAAGTTTAGGCATATTCCAAGAATTCGCAATGAGATTGTTGATGCGTTGGCCACTTTGTCTTCGATGCTCCAACATCCTGATAAGGCCTACATCGATCCAATGCATATACAAAGTTGTGATCAACATGCTTATAATAATGCCATTGAAGAAGAGCGTGATGGCGAACCTTGGTTCTTTGATATCAAGTAGTACATCCAGTCAGGAGAATACCCAACACATGCCACCAATGATCAAAAGAGGACTATTAGGCGTTTGGATAGTGGATTTTTCTTGAGCGAGGGAGTCTTATACAAGAGAACCCCAGATCTGGGACTTTTGAGGTGTGTAGATGCAAGAGAAGCTTCGGCAGTCATGGTTGAAGTTCACTCCAGAGTATGCGGGCCTCATATGAACAGTTATGTCTTGTCAAAGAAGATTCTTCGAGCAGGTTATTATTGGCTTACTATGGAGAGAGATTCTATTTGATTTGTTCAAAAATTTCATTAATGTCAGGTACACGGTGATCTGATACATTCTCCTCCTACTGAGTTGCATGTGATGTCTACTCCATGGCCTTTTGTAGCTTGGGGGATGGACGTGATTGGACTGATTGAGCCGAAAGCGACAAATGGGCATAGATTCATTTTGGTGGCCATTGATTACTTCACAAAGTGGATAGAAACAGTAACTTTCAAGTCAGTAACAAAGAAGGCGATGTTAGATTTTTTTTATGCCAACATCATTTGTAGGTTTGGAATTCTAAAGATGATCATTACAGACAATACTGCCAATCTCAATAGTCATTTGATGCAAGAAGTGTGTCAATAGTTTAAGATCTCACATTGAAATTCCACTCCATATCGACCAAAGGCAAATGGGGCTGTGGAAGCCACCAATAAGAATATCAAGAAAATACTGCAGAAAATAGTACAAGGTTCTAGACAATGGCATGAGAAGTTTTCGTTTGCATTGCTAGGGTATCGCACTACTGTTCGCACTTCAACAGGGGCAACTCCATATTTATAGGTGTATGGGACAGAAGCAGTCATTCCTGCAGAAGTTGAAATTACCTCTCTTCGATTTATTATGGAAGAAGATATTGATGATGATGAGTGGGTCAAAACCCGACTGGAAAAATTGAGTTTGATTGAAGAAAAAAGGCTAACGTCGGTATGTCATGGCCAATTGTATCAGAAGAGTATGGCTCGAGCGTATAACAAAAAGGTACGACCCAAGCATTTTGAAGTTGGTCAGTTGGTATTGAAGCATATCCTTCCTCACCAGGTTGAAGCAAAAGGCAAGTTCTCCCCGAATTGGCAAGGTCCCTTCATTGTGAAGAAAGTGTTGCCTAATGGAGCCTTATATTTTACAGATATTGAAGGCAAAATGGCATAAATGACTATCAATGCTGATTCGGTCAAAAGATATTATGTATGATATTTTATCCTTTGTTGATTCTATTGCGTGTTTAGTACTTGCATTTTTGAAGATTGATATGATGAAGGCATTCCATTCTGCTATCCAAACATTGTGTCATCCTTTGTTTACCCCGTTTAATCTTAGTTTTATTTTTCTTTCATACCCCTCTTTTGGAATCAAAACAGAGTAAAAAATAAAATGTCAAGAAGAGAATAAAAAAAAAAAAGAGTAAGTATGAAAATAAAAGATAATAAAAGAGATAGAAGAGAAAAATCGATTCAAAATAAAGTACAGGCTGATGGAACTACGTACGACCTGATTCTCCTCTCTTGGGAGTGAGATACGTAGGCTTCCCTATTCAGGGATCGGTCCAACCAAATAAAGATTTTAAAGTCACCCAGTCGACAAAAATTGGGGCATGAGTTAATGTGTTGTTTGAGTCGATTTCAAAAGTTGTAAGTCCCACCCCCCATTTCAAGTATCGTTTGAGCCTGCTGTCATCCTTGTCTTTCTAAACTTATCCAAAATCCAAGGTACAACCAAATAAAGACCTTCAGATCAATCTTTGATAATGTTAAGGCTAAGCATACAATGGATATGTTGATGCATTTTGGGGGTACTACTTGTCTTCCTCAGCGTAAGAAATCAGGAAAGAAATGAAAATGAGAGAGTCTTATTGGTGAAAACCCTTGCGGGCACCATAAGGCGATGGTGAGTTGAGAGAAATAAAAAATGAGAGAGTCTTATGGGTGAAAACCCTCAGGGGCACCGTAAAGCGATGGCAAGTTTAAGAGAAAATAAAAGGAAAGAGGCTTGTTGGCAAAAATCTTTTAAGATATCATCAATTGAATGAGATATATGAGTCCAATGGGTTTGAAGAAGCGGCAGCGGCAAAGGCAAGAACTCAAAAAAATGGAAGGTTTGGATAGGAAGATCAGGTAGCTTAATCCAAAATACATGTCACAGTCATTGGAGTTGGTTGCCATCTTCAAATAAGTTATCTTCTTTGTTAAAAAGAGGGACATTGCCCTTTTCTTTCATTTGTACATTCATATTTTTGTCCTTTTATGTCTTTTATCAATAGAAAAGTCTCCATCATTTATTTACATTTTTTAGACTATTCTGTTTAAAAACAAGTGAGAAAGGATTTTAAAACTTGCTACCAGTCTTCCCAATTGTATGAGGAAAATCCAAGACCAGCACATAAGAGAAACATGATCATAATTCAAAGCAAGGAAAAGGTATTCTATCAACCAACATGTTGTTGTATTCATGGAAGTATCAGATGTCAAAAGGTGCATCTCAGAGGCAAGGTAAAATAGAAACCCGGTGTTTGAGTCAAAGTCATTTCCCCCGATCTAGTATGCGTCAATAAGGCGTCAAGACAGGGGCATATTTCAGCGATTTGAAACAAAGAGGAAAGGAACGAGTGCTGGAGCAGACGCTGAGAAGCCAAGTGCTGCAAGCCACCACTAAGTTTTAACTGACAAAATTTCTTTGATGAAATAGGGGAAACGGTTTTTGTTCAATAAGTTCAGCAACCTTTGCGAAAGCATATTTTGGGATTTTACTTTCTGTTCAGGACCCTCCTGAAAAATGAGATTTTACTTTATGTTCAGGACCCTCCTGAAAATGGGATTTTACTTTCTGTTCAGGACGGACCCTCCTAAAAATGGGATTTTACTTTCTGTTCAGGACGCTCCTGAAAAATGGAATTTTACTTTCTGTTCAGGACTCTCCTGAAAAATGGAATTTTACTTTCTATTCAGGACCCTCCTGAAGAATGGGATTTTACTTTTTGTTTAGGACCCTCCTGAAAAATGGGATTTTACTTTCTGTTCAAGACCCTCCTGAAAAATGAGATTTTACTTTATGTTCAGTACCCTCCTGAAAAATGGAAATTTACTTTTTGTTCAGGACCCTCCTGAAAAATGGGATTTTACTTTATGTTCAGGTGCCTCCTGAAAAACGGGAATTTATTTCATATTCAGGACCCTACTGGAAAATAGGACATTACTTTCAGAAAAATAAAGTCTCTCTTTATCTTAATCTTTGTTGGGGATAATTTTGTTTCTAGTTTTTATTTTGATTTCAGGAGCCCGCCTGAAGAACATGGTGATGAATCTGTAAGTCAGGAGCCCACCTGAAGAACAGGGTGATGAAACAGGAAATTAAAGAAACTGCAAGTCAGGAACCCGCCTGAAGAACAGGGTGATGAAATTTAAGGACAAAAGTGGCAAATCAGAAGCCCGCCTGAAGAGCAGGGCGAATAAATAAAAGTCGAGCAACGAAGTGAAGCAATGAAAAACCAAGCAACAAGTTGAAAGAAATTGCAAGTTAGGAGCCCGCCTGAAGAATAGGGTGATAAAACTCAAGTCAAGAGTCAAGGAAAGCTGCATAGATAGGATTTTGTAATTTTATTTATGTTTTAATTTGTAATTTTCAT
Organism: Capsicum pubescens; assembly: GCA_030864215.1. Classification (NCBI taxonomy): domain Eukaryota; kingdom Viridiplantae; phylum Streptophyta; class Magnoliopsida; order Solanales; family Solanaceae; genus Capsicum; species Capsicum pubescens. The sequence goes on from CM061541.1 coordinate 44,130,367, forward strand.
TTTGGATGTAATGACAGGGCAGCGAACCGGAACCTCGATGGAACCTCACTTGACTCTCCAACTCGGTATAGTCCATCTCTTTCCAATCCTTTGAGATACCTGTCACTTGATTCCCTCATAACTTGAGTAGGTAGGATGTCCACCAAGACTCAGTTGTCTTTTTTTCTTCAGTTTCTTTCTTCGAATAATGATCGGGACAAAATTCTGTCTCGTTGTCTACTTCTTTGTATGAAAACATTAGGTGTTTACATTCAAAGGGGGCATGATGTAGACACGTAATTTTATCCCATCAAGAATATTTCTTATTCCGATATCACACAATTTAATTTTATTTTTACAATTTTTCCCCAAGAAAATAAATAACCACCTCATCTTTTACTTATTTATGTATTTATTTTTGTTTTGTTTTATCCAAATAACAAGTCATAACAAACTTTGTCTCATTCTAATATTCCAACAACCCACCCAATCAAAAATGGACACCTAACCCTTACCCCTCCAATTAAAAAATAACAACCCACCCTTCACCTAACCACCTTCACCACCCCATACCCCTACCCCACGTCACCCCCTCTCCTTTTTCTTGTCCAAAAAGAAAATACACTACAAAGGAAACTTCCAGGAAATTTCCTAGAATAATATACCCATACCTCCCCTTTCACCCCTGCCCGACAAGTCCCCTAAAACATTTCTTTCCTTTCTGGGAAATATATAAAAGATAGGATCCCATTTCTCTTTATTTTTTTCCCTGGAATACACGAAAGGCACATATACACTAACATATACTCTAAAAAAAAATTCTTCTTCGGAGGAACTGATGAAAAACACCATAGACACACCTCCATTTCCTTTTCATTTTCTTACTCTCTTCATCTTATCATCATCTTCTTCTTCTTCCTTTAGATAAAAAACAAATATATATATATATACCACACAGAACGCACATAAGGGGACTCGAACCTTGACATATTCATTGAAAATTCCAGAATCAACATCTTCGGTGGTCAGTTCGTCTATTCTCAATGAGTCCAATACGAAATTCTCAAGTTTCCTCTATTTTATGTGATTTTCCAGCTGAATTTGGACAAAAATAGCGAGACCCGCCGGAGTCCACCTGGGGTCCGTCGTTTTCCGCCTTCGCCTGAGTTCATCGGAGCTCAGGCCTCACTGGGTTCGATCTCTTGTCGTGTGAATTAAGGTTTTGGGTTCGTCAATCTTAGTGTTTCATTTTCAAATCGTGCTTGGATTCATCATTTTCCTCTCATAGAAATTGTGTACGGACATACCTATTCGTGGTTGCATTGTTTGGGGTCGTTGGTTTTTCTACTGGTTCTGGAATTTGGACGATGCTTGGTCTTAATCATAGTGTTTTTTCCAGTATCGGATTTTTTTTCCTCTATACCGAGTGAGGGATTTCATCACCATTGAAGTTTTCTATTCGGGCTTTCGGTTTAGGATTCCTTAACGTTATTATCAACGAAAGTCGATATTGAGGTCCATTTCCTTAACCTGTTCTCTTCTTTATTTTTGATTGGTTGCATTGACTATGATTATGTGTTTGGATGACTGTGATAGTCTGATTTTGTTGATATTGCTATGTGGTTTGAATTTGTTACTAAAATGAGCATGGATTGTTGAAATGGTTTGTTAATCGTGGAAATTTGATACAAGAAAAAAATTTGGGGTGGAATTAAAAGTTGATAAAAGTTGTATAGTTAAATTTTGGTCGGTTGTTATTTTTTTTCAATTTGGGATAAACATGAATGTGATCGAGCTCAAATAGGTAAATGTAGGTCAGGTAGGCGAATTTAGGGATTGTGGATTGATGGAATATTTGAGTTGTGTGATTGAATGGCTTTTATCTATATTGCGTTGGGATCATTTGTATCATTTGGCTGGGGAATGCCCCGAAGTACTTGTATTGATTTATCCGGGGAATGCCCCGCGGTATCTTGTACTTGGAAGATGTTCGTGGTGAAGGCCCGAGGCATCGGGTAAAGCACGGGAGCATAGTTAGGATTAGTATAGGTTAGATAGGATTTATTTTTGCATTTTATATTTGGACTGTATAAATTGGACTGAACACTGTACTTTTGATTCGTTTTTGTTTTTGTTTTTTTGTTTGATTATTTTACGTGTTTTGTGTGGTTTGTATATTCGTAGTGTCAAAATTAGCCGATACACTCCACCAAGAAACCGTGGTCAAACCACGGGACTGAGGGATGCCTAACACCTTCTCCTCGGTCAACAGAATTCCTTAGCCGGAATCTTTGTTCGCAAACCAGTTTAAAGAGTCAAATGGTTTTGAAAAAGATTTTCCAATGGTGACTTGGCACACCAGATTATCCCAAGTGGCGACTCTGATTTCAAATGTGAAAATAATCTTTCTTCGAAACAAATCATTTTCTTTTGTCACTTAATAATAAAAACCTTTCAAACTTAAAATTGAGTCTTTTCGGAGTTCGAAAAAAGAGGTGTGACACGTGTATACACTTGGGGGATTCCCTTGTACCCCACAAGCATATGGTTATCAAGACCAACTCTCATGTCGGAAAACATGAGTTTTTAGTATTAGTCCTTCGGACTCACACCTTCATGGCTAGCTAACACAACTCCCATTATTGCTCGATTAAAATATTTACACATAATTCTACCACTATTTGCAGGAGTCAATTATTAAGGCATTATTAAGTGGTATCGTTAAACCGACTATAACTTACTAGCACTGTCATTAAGCCAATACTTAGGGATTTTCGTGTACCCCGCAAACTTTATTATAAAAATCACTTGGAGGATTTCTGTGTACCCCGCAAGATTTTCAAGACCATTATCATCCGATTAACCAGTTATGACATGCATTAATGTCAAGAAATAAATCAAACCAAGTGACAATGCATATTCAAAAACCAATTATGCAAGTAGGTTGAGGTTATTACCAATTTCCATACCAAATCAATTAATTTGGGGATTTTTTTGTACCCCTATTTTCATGATTTATCAATTTAGGGATTCCATTGTACTCGTGTCAATCCACCATTTTCATGCACCCCAAAGCATTTACCAACCATCAATTTAAGCAAAACAATTTCATAAATATCATAGAAGAAGCATTTAAACAAATTTTTATTCAAAATCCTCAATCCATAGTTCAAATCCCAACATCAAAATCATATAAACATTATCCAACCATGCCATTAAGAAAATACAAGTAGGGGCGACTCAAACATATTGGGGGCCTAAGGGCCAAATTAAAATCGGAGGGCTTAAATTAAAATTAAAAATTTATTTATTTTTATTTAAAATCTATTTTTCTAGATTTTTGAGATGCAAAGTCATTAATAATTTTTATATAATCGATTTCTTCTAACAATTCTTTTCAATTGATAATATAGTCAATCCACTTAATCTTTCTTGTGACATTGTTGACCTTAAATAAGATTTTATAATTTTTAATTTTGAAAAGCTTCTTTCCGCGGAAGCAACTGTAACAGGAATTGTTAACATTATTCTATAAGCAATATAAACATTTGGAAAAGAATCAAGTCATTTTATTTGATTGAGTATCTCGATTAAAGTATTATCTTCTATTTGTATGATTTTTCTCAACACTTTTAATTTGGAATACAAGTCTATATCGTCAATACCAGAGTGAATATTATGTTTTAAGAAACATTCAAAATTAAGACAATATTTTTTAAATTCTCGTCATCTAATGATCGCAATTTTTTTCATTAAATAAAAAACCAAAAATACTTTCATATGCTTCAAATTGTTCAAATCTATTTTGAAGTGAAGAAATGACTTAGTGTACTATATATAAGAAGTAATCAACTCTAAAAGATTCTTCAAGAGATTTTGTATTTTTGTTGTTGACATTCTCATCAAATTATTTTTTTCTATAAATTACATGTTTACTACGAAATTCAGGTTCTATATTCATCTCTAATGCAATTTTCTTAGCTGCAATCATAGCAGTTGTAAATCCTTCTTATCTATATTTTTTAAAAAAAGAAACAAGACCTCTTAATTGATCTATGACAACATCAATATGCATATCTTTTGATTGTAAACTTTTGTCAATTGAATTGACAACAAATAGTACATCATACTAAATAGTCAAACCTAATAAAAATTTAAAATTTTCAAGCTCATAAATTGCTAAGCAATTAGCTTCACTTTTTATTTTTGGGTCATCACTAACTTTCACTAATTTCAATAAAACATCTTTTATTTGTGGAGATTGAAATATTATTGCTTTAATACTTTCAATACGACTTTCCTAGTTTGTTTGTGACAATGATTTAAGAGTTAAACCGGATACACTAACTTTTAAAAAATTTCATCTCTTAGTGGAAGAAGAAAAATAGTGAATCTATGCGTTGCACCACTCCAAAGAATGATATAACTTTTGTACAAGAATTAGTCATATCGCATGGTACTAAATTTAGATTATGACAACCACATGGTCTATAAAATGCTCTAGGATTTATATCAAGAAGTCGTTTTTGCACTCCTTGATGTTTTTCCTTCATATTAGATCTGTTATCATATCCTTGTCCTCTGAAGTTATCAACATCAAGTCCAATACATTTTATTTCATCTAAAATAACTTCAAAAAAAAAAATTCCACTTGTATCATCCACTTTTAAGAATTCTAAAAAATATTCGACAATTTTTATTGGAGTTGTTGAAATATTTACTCCGTAATATAGAAGACATTTTCTCTTGATGACTTGTATCCGGAGTGCAATCGAGTATGATGGAGAAATACTTTGTTTCTCTAATTTTTTTCAATAATTTTATTCTTCATTTCACTTGCCAATAATTTTATTAATTCATTTTTAATATTATGCCCAAGATAATGGTTATGGATTTCATCATGTTTGATTCTACGAATACGTTCTTGCATGATTGGATCAAATTCTGCAATCATTTCAATAAGACTTAAGAATTTTTTATTATTTTCTTGGTAAATCTTTTCGTTCTTTCCCCTAAATACTAAATTATTTTTTCCAAGAGTTTTTATGACGAAAATAATTTGCGACAATACATTTTTTTCAATGTTCTCTATCTCTATTAATTTGGTCTTGCATATTTTTATCAATTATTTTATTGTTGCGCAATCGAACTTCTAAATCAATCCATGAACTCATATTGATTATATGTTGGTTGGTCGTTTCATGGGTCCTAAGTTTAGTACTAAGATTTTTTCAATCTCTACTACCCTCATTAGCTAATTTATTATTCTTAACATTAAAAATAGTGTTAAATAACTTGCAACAAAAACAAAATACTTTATTCAAATCATTGGAATAAACTAACCATCTTCTTTCATGTCTTTCTCCATTAGCCAATTTTTGAAATAACATGTAGTAGAAAAATGTCTTGAAGATTCATCCTTTGAAAAATCTATGTCGGTAATTCTAATTGGCCCCTTTTCTACTAATAGATCTCTTAACTTTGTATCAACATTATTCCATTGACTATGATCATAAATATTTTTAGGAATACAATTATTCGATTCATTTATAAGTTCTTGATCTTCGTGAGAATCTACAATTGATTTTTCACTAATTTTCTTTTTTTCTTCTTCTATTAGGATTATTTCATCATCTAACTCAACTTAGTTTGTGACTTGTTCTGTTGTTCATCTAAAGAACATTATCCTAAATTGTTTGGTCTTATTTTGATATTATTTGTCAAAAATTTATCAAGAGCTCATTCTTGAGATTTGATCAAATTATAGACTTTCCTTTTTCTTTTAAGTTTTGAATGACCGGATTCATACTTTCTAGTTGACATTTTAAAATTCTAACAAATATTCTAACTACTATCTACAATATCAATTAAAAAGACAAATATAAGAAACAAAAGTAATATTAGAAAGCTAAGAATAATATTACATGATTTAAGAAATATGAAGATTTGATTCCAAAATATTTTTTGGATGCTCTCTTCAAATTAAATTAGCAAAATCTTTAACTTTTGAATTGTTCAACCCAAAATTCTTGAACTTAAGAGGAAGAAAGTAAGCATTAAGAATATAGAGAGTGAGAGTAAGATATGAAAATTGAGAAAAAAAGATAAAAGATGTCAACTTAAAAAGCAAAATAGATGACCAACGTTTTTTTTTATGGAGAATGTAAAAAGTATTGTCATTGATCAATCAAATCACTTGTCTATCAAAATTTTCTTTTTAAGCTAGATTTTATTTCTCCTCCAAAAAGTCCTATTCCTTTATTTTACATAAAATTATTATTTAAGTAGTAATTTTTCTTTAAATCTAGTTCAATAATTACAAGAAAATGGGGTCCCCAAATTTGGGGCCTAAGGCAATGGCCTTTTCAATTATATTGTTCAGTCGGCCCTGAATACAAGTCTAGGAGAAGAGTAACATGCCTCGAATACCATGAAACTTAAAGGAGATAGCACCCTTAGAACCCTAGATGATCACTTCCTTTGAAACCCTAGCCTTGACTTGAAGGGAGAGTTTAAGAAGTTACTTTGATGTGTTTCTGAGTGATAATAATAACACCCTAATGAGGTTATAAGATGTGGATTTCAAGTTGGGTAAGAGAAAAAATATCTAGAATACCCTTAACTTAAAAGTTGAAAAAGGGTCGCCTTTGACTATGATTCAACCCTGACTCATAGCCCTTCCTTACGACTAGTCACCATGAGTCATAACCAAGACGGTACCACCAGGGAACCCTACACTATTATCATACGACTTAATGACACCACTCATAATGAAGCCCAACGACTCGTAACGTCCAGTCGTAGTCGACACAGAACCCAAATTGGGACTTATACTGGGCACTCTACGATTACACCTAATGACTCATGACATATCCTTATGGCTCTTAGTGATCTACTCGTACTAAGAACAGAATCTAGCCACAAACTTACTGATTTGGTTACGACTCATTAGGATACCCTACAACTCATAGAGTGAGTCGTTACCAAGGCAGAGAGCTCAAAGCTCAAAAAAATTCCAATGGCCAAAAATCTGAGGTGTTTCATTATCTTATTTTGATCCAATTAGCTTTATAAAAGAGCTAGGGTATGCTACAACAAGTTGTACATTTTATGTTAGGCTACCTAAAAAAGACTTTTTGCTAGATATTCAAAGTGATGGGGACATTTATGAACTTTTACAATTCTTTGAAAATGAAGATATTGTTGAGGTGTACTTTTATCACATGGTTGATCAACTTGATCAAGTTGATGTTCCCATTGATTTGTTGAGATATACTAATACTAATAAGGAATTTCTTATTGTTTTTAATATAGAAGGGGATAAGAAGGTCCATGAAGGGGGTGGGGTTAATGAAAAGGGGGTGAGGGTGGTCATTTTAATGAAGCACCAACTATTGTTGGATCTGTTGATCTTGAAAATAAGACTGCACCTGCTCAACCAACAGCTAATAATTTGTTGCATTTACTGGTGATACGAGAAAGACAACAGAAGCACATAAACACACTCTGAATCAGTCTACTAATCTTAAGGATCCGAGGACCTTTTTGGAGACCACTCTCAGATTCACTACAATAACAACAATATGAGATAACAATAGTGTATTTGACACAGCCACCACAAACTAACAAAGAGAGTATCAAGATAACAAGATGAAGAACAAGATAAACAATAACACAATGGAAACAACAGCACACAGTTTTTTACTAGAACAACAACAAAGAGTATAAGAAATGTAAAGATAGATAGATAGATAGACAAAGTGAAGGTATAATCTTAAGAACCCAAGAGTCTATTCCACTCTTGGACCCTTAACACTACACACTACAAATACCTATATCTTCAGTGAGCACAAGAGAGACCTCAACCTCCTCTAGCACCCAACGTTCCAAGCATGAATCCAACACGAATGATTCCACACTCAAGTTGGAAATCCCAGTTACAATGTTTCGGCCATAGGCCTTTCTCACAAGAGAGAAATGTTCTTCTTACAACTTTCAATATCAATAAACATCTAAGACTAAAAACCTTAAGAGGTTCTATATATAGTGTATTACAAAATAGAATACAAAATGACCACAATACCCCTCAAGGGTGAGGTGCCCATCAAGTGTAACGTAGGGGCTGTTTTAGTGCATTTAGGCCCTCTTTCACATTTTACTTATGCACTTCCTTGGACAGATTCAATATGCACTAGTTCTCGTCCATCCTCCTGGTCGTACTCGTATCATCATTCCCTTCTTGAAAAGGATTCGACCTCAAATTCGTACCTTCCAAATCAAGAGAAGACAAATAAGCACATATCCTCATGATATGAGGGGTTAGGGTTAGCAAAAATAACACATCAACATGCCATGCCGAGGCGGGACAAATTTGAAGTATAGCCACAGGTCCTTTGTTTTAATCATGAAAATATTAGTACAATTGCTACAAAGGAAGTGGCTCGGACAAGCATTAAAACAAAAGGAAAATAGGCCGAGAGTCATCCTTTCCCACCCTAAGATGGTACCGGTATCAGATGGAAGAATTAGCCAAGGGCCTAAGCCAAGGCTAGCCCTTCTTTCCCCTAGAATGTCACTCCCACATTCACACACAAAAATATTTTCATACACATGATCTCTATGAACAAAACTAATCTTAATGATTTTACCACACAAGATGTTCAAAGAGTCATGCGCATTATCAAGATCAATTCTATAGACACCATCAGTAACTTGAGAATTTTTAAGCACTTTATTCACATGCTCAAGTAGTGAACTACATTTAAGAGTAAATTGATCATCATGAACACTAAGAGTACTACCAATAGTACTCATTTCCGAGACCACATATTCCTTGCCTATAAGAGTACCATCATCTTCCAAGAAGAGATTTCCATCTTTACGAGGAATATTTTCACACCATAGTGGGTTAGAATATTGTCTATAACCTTCAAGGAAAGCTATACCATTATTTTCACAACTAGATTCATTAGGAGTGTTTATATCATCTTCAAACAAAACATTAAACCTAAAGAGAGCATGATCTATCTCACGAACAGATTTGGAACTAGCAAGTGTTTCACTCTCTATAAGTTCACTATCAAGTACCAAATATGTTTCAATCTCCTCTTTACCTTGGTGTGGGTCAGGGCAGCCCACCTTTTCCTTCAGGAAGCTCTCGGCACAAGGTGTTTGGACAAGGAAAGTTGGATTTTATGGGATAAGTTTAGGTAACAATTGGCATAGCCTTTCCACGTGCCATTTCATTTATTCAATATCATCATTGATGCGTCAAATGTGGCATCAAGATTAGTGGCAGCCATGGTACCTAAAGAAAAGGACAACAACAAACAACAAAACAAACTTGTTAGTTCAAAATGCCTCACCACACTCTCACTCTTGGTTTTACCTCACACTTGATTTCACAAGTGTTGAAAGTCGGCTTGTACTTCGTGAGTGATTGAGGGATGAGTCCATATTTTCCCGTAATAGATTTTCGTTTGAGTTGACTCAAAAGAAAAATTGTTTATTGACTTGAACCAACAAGACACAACGAATTCACAAAAGAGAAAACAAAAAGTACACAACAAATGCTAAACACGAATGAACGAATACAAAGACTAACTAACAATCTAGTAGATGAGTACTAGTTTGTCAATTAGTATTGGAACCAACAAATGAAACTACGGAACAATAAAAAGAAACTAAGAAAATATGAAATTTGAGCCAAAATTTGATGTGTGAACAGTAACTTGATGACGTGAAAGCCACGTATTGGTTGCGGTTTCTACAATTTTTATTTTTCAAAGTCCAAGTCTTGACCAATTTTAATTTGGATTGGTGGAATTTGTTTTAAGGAGGGAAGAATAAGTCTTGGAGCCTTTTTTTCAAGTTTCATATTTCGAAACTTGACTTTTGTAGTACTCTTCCTTAAAACATGGGGTAGTACAGTTCTGATGAATATAGTGTGGAATCTAATTCAGAAGATGGGGTAGGGAGGACAGATAGTAGAAAGGTGATGTATGATAAATCTACTAAACAAGATGTGTACAATTGGACATTTGAGGATGAAAATGAGTTTAGAGATGTTATAAAATATATACTTCAAAAAGGTGTTCAATTAGAGAATTATATCATGAGTCCAAAAAGGTTAGGGTCAGATGTAAGGAAGGGTGTCCTTGGCTGGAATATGCAAGTTTTAACAAGTCTACCAATGATTTTCAAATTAAAAAATGAAATCCTAAGCATAGGTGTATCAAAACCACTAAAAAATTATGTATAACGCTAAATTCCTACACAAACATTTCAAAGATAGAATTACTGAGCAGCCAAACACGAGGATATTTCAATTTCAGTAATTGATTAGAAATGAACTGGGGATACATGTTGGAAAGACTACTGCTAGAATAGCTAGAGGTAGAATACTTCAAGATTTAATGTGTAATCATGTGAAAGAGTTTGGAAGAATATTTAACTATAGGAATGAAATGTTGAGGTCCAATCCTATCTCCACTTGTGTTGTGAAAGTTGATGATTCTGATGATAGTGGTAAGCTTGTTTTTCAAAGTTTCTTCATTTGTTTTGATGGATGCAAAAAAACTTTTTTTATGGTTGTTGAAAATGTACTGGTTTAAATGGATGTTTCCTGAAAGGTGTAATCAAAGGACAATTGTTGGTTGTTGTGGTTAAAGATGACAATAATCAAATATTGGCTATTGCTTGGGTTGTAGTAGAGTGTGAGAATAAGAACACTTGGACATGACTTGTGAAATTGTTGATAGTGAATATGGGATTAATAGACGGCAGAGATTACTAATCATTTCAGATATGCAAAAGGTATAATTTTTTCTTAATTTAGGTATATTTAATTAATATTATGTATAGTTATGAATATGTAATTTATTTACGTTTAATTTTATGATCTGATTTTCAGGGTCTTAAAGCAACACTAATGAAGCTTTTACTAGAGGTGGAGCATAGAATGTGTACAAGAAACATCCTTGCCAATTGAAAAAAAATGAAGAGGTTTTCAAAGAAGGAACCAGTTCTGAAAATGTGTAAGAAGCACCTTTGAGACAGAAATGAAGAAAAATCTGAATCAAATGGCCTTGCTAGGTGATGAAAATATTATTTCAAATTTACTTCATTACAAAGTACAAACTTGGTGTAAAATGTACTTTGAAACTGACATCAAGTGTGATAGCATAGATAATAATATGACTGAGAGCTTTAATACTTGGATCTTAGGACCAAGGCATTAAACAATTATTTACTATGCGAGAAGAGATGGGGATAAAGGTAATGACTAGACTAGGTGAATTCACTAAGTTTCCAAAAAAATAGTTGACAAATATATCTCCAATGACTTTGAAAGTATTAAAAAACACAGAAAAATCAATAAAATATAATATTAACTTCAATAGAGAGAGAGAGACTTTGAAATATCAGATGAACCATATGTACATAGTGTGGATGTGGGGGATAGTACATGCAACTTTAGATCATGGATGCTCAAGGAAATACCCTGTCCACATGAGATTGAAGCCATACTTTACAAGAAATAAAAATCAATTGATTTTGTTGATAGGTGTTATGGCAATTGATTTTGTTGATAGGTGTTATAGTAAGAAGACTTATCTCAAGACTTAATATCACTACATTCAACCAGTGATCAACAGGAACATGTGGCCAGAGTAAAAAAAATCCTCGCATGAAGTCACCAGTTATAAACCTATGCCTAGCAGGCTAAAGAAGATTAGGAATAGAGAGTTTAGTGATACCAAAAAGTGTGGAAATATGTCAAGAAAAGGGGTTAACATGACTTTTAGTATGTGTCAAGGATAAAATCACAATAAAAGAGGTTGTCCATTAAAGGTGTGTAACTTTAAATGACTTGTATCATTTATTTATAGTTTAATTATTTTTGAATATGTGACTGTTTTACCTTTTTTTTGTAGGATTCTGTTGGACCAAGTGATGTACCAAATACTTCAAGACTTAAAGGGAGGCCAAGAAACACTCCTACTACTACTGATGCACCTTCTAGACCTAGGGGAAGGACAAACAAAATAAGTGATAATCCTGAAGCACCCCCTAGCCAAGAAAGACAACATAGTCTGAACAAGATGCAACACCTTCTATACATAGGAAAAGTCCTGATGAACTAGTTACAAGAGATGCAAAAGGCATAGAAAGAGATGCACCATCTTTAAGAGGCATGGGAAAAGTTGTACCAAATGCAAGAGGCGGGGAAAGGGGTGTTGAACAAGTTACAGGAGCTGTAAAAGACAGGAAAAGAGGTGTGGAACATATTGCAGGAGCTGCAAGAGGTAGGAAAAGGGGTGTTAAACATATTGTAGGAGATGCAAAGGGTAGAGAAAAGGGTGTTGAACATGTTGCAGTAGCTGGAAGAGGCAGGGAAAGGGGTTGAGGATAGCACCATTTGCAACAGCTGCAAGAGGCAGGGGCACACCAAGAAAAACACCTCTTGGTCATATAGGAGTGGCAAGGAGGATACCTTTGCTTGAGTTACAGTACTCATGCTACACCAAATCCACTTGCTTCACATGTTCATGCTCCACCAAATTTACCTGTTCATGTTTAATTTAGTGCATACAATAGATGAGCAAATGGTAAAAGGCCAAAGACAGTTGAAATGAGTGTTTTGATTGCTGAAAATGGTTTCACAACATATAATGTAAGTATTGACAACAAAACTTAAGTTAACTTTGTCTTAGAGGTTTATATGTGTATAACTTTCTTTCTTTCTTTCTTTGCATTTTGGGTTACCAAGTAGTATGATACTACATACTGGTTCTATACAACCTATAAAGTTTGTTGATGTTACTGGGGACCTTGGTTACAAATCAAAAATAGGAGTAAGGTGGAGGAGCAAAAAAGCAGTGACTGAAAATTAGCTTGAAGTGATGAGAGGTGAAATAAGAATGAACAAAAGCAGAAAATGGCTCCTTCACAATTCAAGTCACAATGAAAGTAATTTTAAATTATTGGTAGTTTTTGAGATAAAAATTGATGTTGTATTGTTAATTGGGTAGGTTATTTTGACAAACAATGTGATTTACTTTTGCAAGGTCATTTCTTATGAAGTTTATATGATGCATTTGAATATTGCATCTCAGACATTTGTGCAGTAATTTTGTATTAACTTATGTTGCACTTGAAAGTTGCATCTCAAACAGTTATGTGCTAATTTTGTATAGAATTATTGCACTTATCATTATAGTTGAATATTTCTATTAATTTGTATCTATTCTTTGTGGTGTTATTAGATGTTTCTATTAATTTTGAAATAATGAATTTAGCTCAACAAAATCAGCAAAATTAACAAGTACTCAAAGAAGCTTACAATTTCTATTAGGATATTTCATTCAGCAACGATAAATTCATATTACAACACTACACAAAATACTTCCACTTGCTATTTTGATTAATATAGCAATACAAATCACGAGGATACACACCATGAAAATACTATTAAAGTTTTTTTTCTTCTTCACTTCAATCAACTTCTCTAATGTATTTTTCACCTTGTCTTTCTTCTTAACAAATGAGTTAGATTGTTCTTTCATCTAAGTGAATGCAGATTCAGCTTCCATGTCCATAATTTTCTTATCATTGTAAGCACCAACTAATTCTTCCTTCGTCTTCATTATCTTCAATAGTTCATTTATGTCCTTCACTTTCTTCACCAACTTTGAAATAATGAACTTAGATCGTTCATCAACCACAATATCCCTCCAAAGAAAAAAGTTACACTTGTTTTATTCATAATATGGGCAAGATCAAAATCTTATTATCGGATCAAGAAGTCTTCAAATGGAGTAAGAGACCACATGATTGCATCGCACCTCCGCATTTAACATTGGATCTTCCTTGTCTAAATAAATGTTATTCAAATTCAATTTTACATCTTCCATGGCTAACCCTAATTTGAAGTATAAAAAATTAAAAATTAGTGAGAAGAAATTAGAAAATAGTGAGAAGAATTTTTAAACAAACAAAGAAAATCAAGAAAGATATCAAAATTTTTGAGGATGAAAAAATCTCAACTTTAACAATGGAGATGAAATCGGGAGAAGAGTAGAGGAAAGGAGGTTTATGCCTCTCTTTAATAAATTTTATTAAATATTAAAGGAATCTAATGAAAAATATATAAATCTATGTGACAAAAAGATGGCTTTATAATAATTTTTTAACACTCTTACCGCTTAATGTGCGTGAATATACGCAATGATCCAAGTGAGCAAATATATATCAGTTAAATATGATAAAAAATAGTTTAGGGGTCATAAGACCCCCGTAAAGTTCAGAGTGTGTAGTGGCAAATTTTATCAAAGAATAGATATTTTTCACACTTTTTTCCAATTCGATTCTTAATAATATGAGGAATGATACCTGAGCAGAAATTTTTATCCAAGATCGAGAATCAAAGTGATGCTCAGTGGAAGAAGAAACCATGGCTCACGGAGAAGGGCTTCCCTTTAATCTCTTTTCAGTGTCCTATTACACCTTATGGTGCTTTATCACAACATAATGTTCTTTCAGTCAATAATTTAACAAAAAATAAGAAAATCTTTTAAGACCTTAGTATGTGTAACAATCAGAACAGTAATAATAAAATCTCACTAAATTAATAATAATAATAATTAAAAAAAAAAGAAGATAAGTATCAAAGAGAAAAGGAGAAGGAAAAGTGCAGAGTGTGATGCATACCTCGGAATTCCAATATTAGTGTTTTTATTCTTTATATATAAAAGTCTTAAATATAAAAAGAATTGAAAGTGATAATATTTACCTAAACTATTTGGCAAGAATTAATCGATCAATTATTAGTGTATTATTTTTCTATAAATATTTCACGTAACACAACTCAAATAAGGATAACATTCATACACAATATTAATTGATTTATGACTCAAATAAGAAAAAAATTCTATTTGATTGATTTTAAAATCTAAAATATCAGGTTTTGAAAAAAAATAGTTGTCTCACATAAAAAGTTTAAATAATACTATCTTAATTCTATTAAACCTCTTTATTTTACGTTATTTGAATTTTCCACATGTTAAGCAACATACAAATTATTTAATTATTTAACAGAAAATTATTTAATTATAACCTTATTTATTGAAGTCCCATTCGTACAAAATGACTTCAATAAGCATTCTTCTAAAAGGGAAAAAAAATGCTAGAAGTCTGGGTCCAATACGTTCTAGGTTTTCTTTATTACTAGTTAAACCGCACATGTTAGGCACGTGTAACATTTGATCATTTAAAATTAAATGATTTTATCTATTACGGAGATTTTTAATGAAGTGTAACAGTTTAAATAACTTTTCAAAGATTCTTCACACTTTAATATAATAATGTAAACATAAACATATATTTTAGTGTAAACACATATATTTCACCACCCGAAACTCTAAGTGGTTGATGGATCATCATTTTTACATTTGTGATGGTACTTTAAGACGCAAAAATTCTTGACGAAGCTGGAAGAGATGGTGATCGTTCTATCTCTGGAATTGGTGTTCATCTTCTATGAAGATACCAATAGTGTGTGATCTGTAGGATTCCCTCTCATTGCAATCCCATTTCCCCAGTAATGAGATGAACAATTTCTCATCCAAACCAAGTCATATAATAGAAAATGTAAATCTCAACTTCCTATTATCTATAATCTATAATATATATCTATATCTATAATCTATAATTTATATTTATAATATATTAAAAGTGTGAATTCTTAGAAAAGTGATTTGACATTTTTGTCCTTCATTAAAAGACCTTACAATAGACAAAATCGCCTTTTCACCTTTTATTTCTTATTTTATAATATTAAATATTAACTATAATAAATATAACTCCTAAATATATAAAATGCAAAAGTCCTAAATATATAAAATGTAAAAGTCCTAAATATATAAAAACTTATTTTAGACAAAACTGCCAGTTAATTAATATCTTACTATTTAGGCATTTGAAATTTTGGCAAACTAATATTATATTTCTTGGAAAAACAAAAACTACCATAAAAGTTTGCTTTATATTGTACCGTAGCTTTTTATTTTATTTATACTAATATTTTGGTAAAATAATAATATTTTCCTTTATCAAAAACTACCATTATTTTGGGAACAAAAGTTCCCTACTATACTATAAGGAATAGTAGTAGTTCGACGAAGAAGAGTTCGGCATGAAACTCCAATTAACAAACTTATACCACCAAATAAAATAATTCATTAAAATCTAATTCTTAAACCTTTTCTTATTTAAATTATATACCTAAAATTTAAAAAATTTAAATCAACTAAAATTATATCTTAAATAAATTTTTAAAAATTTTAATTAGTTGGTGATACTATTTTGGCATTTTTTCCTTAACTCACGTATGTATCCTTTTAGATAAAGATTTTGTTCACAATTAATCTTAGTTATAATCTTTTTTGGTTTGATTATTTAATTTAAGTAAGAATTCATAATATTTAACACTTCTAGATCAATTAAAATTTTATCTTAGATAAAAAAAATTACTATTCTATTTAACTAATATTTTGGATCA
Organism: Capsicum pubescens; assembly: GCA_030864215.1. NCBI lineage: Eukaryota > Viridiplantae > Streptophyta > Magnoliopsida > Solanales > Solanaceae > Capsicum > Capsicum pubescens. The sequence goes on from CM061541.1 coordinate 44,146,907, forward strand.
AAATTTACAAGAAACGTAGCTCTAATTCTACTTTTTCTTCTTATTTTTTTATTAATTCAAGTTGTCTTTTTATGTATGTATTCATTATTATCATCTTCTTCAACTTTCTTTATTCCTTTTAGTTAATAACTTTAAATATTATATATAAATTATGATTAAATAATTAACAAGATAATGAATTCTCCTTTTTAATAATTTCTCGTGTTTCTTTTTAGTAGGAAATTTTTGATCAAAAATTAGAAGAAATAAGCATGTCGCCATAGAATAAAGTGGTCAAAAATATCAAAGGTTTGTCTCATTCTTATTTTTTCTTCTTTAGTTCAACTATGACTTTGTTTTGATTATGTTATTCAACTATTTCCTTAGTGTTATAGTTGCATCTTCATTAAATTTGTTAGTTAATTTCAAAATATAAGGTTATGTTTATGTAAGTGTTAAATCTTGATATGTATAACTTTTGTTTGAATGATCATGAAAATATAAATTTAGGATTATAGTCGAATCTTTCAATTTTAGGCTTACTAATTAAGTTTGCAAGCGGATCAAGTACATTATTCGTTGTAAATCGAGTTTAATCTATCTACTTTTTTCGTAGGAAATTTTTGATAAAAAATTGGAAGAAATAAGCATGTCACCGCTGATAAAGTGGTCAAAAATATCAAAGGTTTGTCTCATTCTTTTTTCTTCTTCTTTAGTATAGGTGAAGGAGAATGGTTCAAGGAAGGACAAAAGAGAATATACTATTTTTTTGTAAATCTTCTTGTGTTTAAACTAACATACATGTTTTTCGGTTGACTAATTTCTATTTTTTCATAGAATAGAATAATAACTGAAAGTTGCCCTAATGTCAAGATACTAACAAAAACATGCAATAAATATTTTGAAAGGTCGTCATACCTTTTATAATTTAAATGATTTTACAAAATTTAACTCACTAAAATGAGTTACACCCATGAGACGCGTATGTCTACACTAGTAATTGAAAATACATATCACTCAATTATGTTATAAGGAAAAAAATAAATGAAAAGAGTCTAAGAAAGCCTCTGTGAGAGCTACATATGGATCAACATTTGCCTTTTCTTCTGTTATTTGTTCTCTTTTTTTTCTTTTTGTGTTGAAAGTTGAGGTGTGGGACTTTGTGATTCAATTGCAACTATATTTATATGGGTTATTCGGGGGAGATTCTCAAATATAGACCCAAATTAGGGCGGCTTTTAAATTTTAGCCCCAAATAAAGGCTTTGTTAAAATAGCCTTAACTTGTTAAGTCATATTTTCTTGGACAAAAATACCCTCCTGCAGAATATTTATCGTTAAACCTCTTTCTTCAGCCGTTAAACCTCTTTCTTCTTCTCTTTCTTCCAAATTTCAGAATCGATCTCCTGCCAAAATACTCACTGTTAAATCTCTTTCTTCCAAATTCCATAATCGACTTTCAAATATTCTGGGAATCGACTTTCAAATATTCTGGGAATCGACTTTAGCAGTAAGGGTTCTTCAGGTATGAAATTCATCACCAAAATTCATTGTGGTAATTTCAGCTCGTTATATAATTAGCATATTGATTTGATTTTTGGGGAGCTGAACGTAAGCTGAAGTTTGGATATGTTGTTGTTGTAGTAACATATTTACCATTGAGGAATTGCGTCAAACAGGTTGTGAGGAGTTTGTTATTGCGGTTATAATTATGTTTGAGTAATTGTGGGGGGTCTATCTTGGAGGGAAAGGCCGTTAATATGGGAGCTAACGTTGATCGCAACATATTTTGGGAAGGCCAAACGTATAAAGTGAAGGTGGTACAAGAAATTAGTTTCAAGTATTTCAAACTAGTGGTATAATTAGCATTAGAAGATGATGAGGAATTGTGTCGAACAGGTTGTGGGGAGTTTGTTATTGCGATTATAATTATGTTTGAGTAGTTGCGAGGGTTTGGTCTTGGAGGCAAAGGCTGTGTTTTCCATCTCGGATGAATCCAGCCTGTGTTTTAGAGAGTAAAGAAGCACTAACTTGTTGATTCTAAGAGAGAGCGCCCTAGCTATTAGCTTGTATAACATAGAGCAACAGGCAATGGGTTTAAACTCTCTAATGGTAGTAGGATTTGACACTTTAGGTAACAAGGTTACTATTGTACAGTTCACTTCATTATACAATTTTTCCGTGTTAAAAAAATCCTTCATTGTTGAACACACATCATATTTAATCCTTCATCTTTTTTAACTACAGTAGTATTGGTTACGTCTACTTTAGGATAGTAGTATTCATGAATTAATCTCTTTTTACTGCTCGCGGTATGGAAGGGTAAAGGGTTATTAACTAAGAGCTTTAGAAGTATACAATAAAAGTCTAAGTATATATTACCATTTCCACATCCTTTATCATCTGGTCTTTGTCTTTGTCCAGAGCAATTTTGTTTACGAAATTACCAAAAAGATAAGAATACCAAGGAAGCAATCCTCAATTTATTAGAGCCCCAATACAACCCAACAGCAGTAGTACTATATCTGATGATAGGCGGATTTACACGCCTATATCAATATATTTTGCCCATATTTTAGCCTAGTTTTGAGAACAAATTATATATTTCATGCACTTTTAGTCCTTTTTCCCGTAAATGAACTAACGAACATGACTAGGAAAGTTTCAGGTATAAATGATGCAAAATACAGCATTTTATGGCTAACTTGACGCAAAAGAAAGCTCACGAACGAAGGAGAAGGAAGTGGGACGCCTAAAGGACCAAAACTGTTGCATGGAAAATCTGTCCCGGGCTAAAACAGCAATTCTGAAGACTTTGAGGACTTACAGACACAAAGCTGGATTTTGACAATGATACATTAACCTAGTGCAATTAGGTTATGTATTTCATTATTTTATGAGGATTATGATAATGTTACCTTAACCTAGTACATTTGGGTTAAGGATTTCATTAGTCTAGTAGGATTTGGTTATTTATTTCATTAGCTTAGTAGGAGTAGGATATGGGTATTATAAATACCCTATCATGCTAGAGATTTATAGAGCTGACATTCATCATTCAACAATTAATTTTCTTCCATCCCTCTCATCTTCCACTACAAACACTTCTAATCTACTCTTCTATTCTTAAACTCCACAACAAGAGAATCGTTACTTTCTAAGGAATCACGCCTCACGCCTATCACTTGATCTACACGCCATTACTCAATATCGTGATATAATAACAATGTCAATCGTGATTTCCTTCGCATTCATGGGTAACTAAACTTCTCTGTTGGGGTTATGGAAGCCGAATGAGTTACTATCTATTGTTGTGAGTTTGTGAGTTCGAGACACGTATATTGCTTATATCATTATTCTCTTCATCTTAATCTACATTCTTTGCGGTTGCAAACGCAAGAATACGCCAGTCTAACATTTAACTTGTTCGAGAGAAAAGTTATTTGTCTGGAAAAGAGATAATGTCAAGGTAGTAGGACACCCTTTCCTACTAAAAAGCTAGTGTCGTAACTGGACTAACCTCTTGGAGAATTCGTACCGTTAGACACGTTTTAAGCTCGAGAGAGTTAAAGTGAAATAGTCCTTGTTTAGGTCGAGAGACGCTTGGATTTACCATCGAATACAATCCTCTATAAGCAATTGCATGTCAGAATTCTACACACTCATAGCCAATAGAGACGTATACCTCAGAAGGTGGACATAACCCCAACGCTTCAATTCTCATTGTTTACAACCAACGTAACAATCTCTCTCTTTTTACTTTATTATTTTCAGCTTTTGTTGACATTACTTGCAAAACAAGAATCCCCCCTTCTTACGAGACTTGCACCAAAAGTTTAGTAATTTTACTTACTTGTTGGCCAAGCTATTCCCTGTGGGATCGACACCCAACCCAGGTTGGGTTCTATATTTGCTAACGACCGCTTTACACTCAAACGAGAGCTGTAGATTGAGCGTTATCAATATCCAACTTGGATGAGTATTTGAACAAGCTTAGTAATCCAACTTGGTTAGGAGCTGGCGTGTCATCTTCTTCATCATGTATTGTGTGGTTCTTTTCAGTATCATCGTACAAATCATTTCCATACAGATGGAGATTTGATTGTCTAGAATGTTGAACATGGTGGCTCTGCTCCTCATAAACATGATTAACACTTTTCACCTCACAATCTGATGTATCGATGTTGAAGCTATGTCCCATCTAATTGGCGTATCCATAATGACCTCTTACGATGCCACGATTATATGCATTTGACCTGCAGCGTTAAATTAATATGATTAGAAAATCTGTATACATGCAAATTGATGCTGTGAAACCAATTATACCTATTGTGTTTGCTTAAGAATATATAGTGAAGTATTCGAAGTTTGCTCTTTAATATCTGAAGCTTTTTTATGAGATGTTCGCACAATTAAGCATTTATCATAGCGTTTAGATGCCTTATGTTTAAGTCTAACTGCACTAAAATACATGGGGTTTGAATCACCTTGCTTATACATAAAGCCCTGAATTTTTATTGTAATATGCTCTCTTCAATATTGCTCCACTTCTCAATAATAGTCAGTACATCATTCTCTTTCAAGTCCATACTATCAGAGTACTGAGTTGATAAACTATGTTGTATCACTTGCAATGTATCTCTGAAATAAACAACCCTCTCAGAATCACCCCTATAGTGTGTGTTATTCAGTAGTTTCAAGTGCGATTTTAGCATCTTCAAATTCTGCCATACATTTTAAGTTATGTCCCATGGGCAATAGTTGACACTGACTTAGTCTATAATGATTTGGAAGATGACCTATAACTTTTGCCCCAGAGGCAAGACTGAGATAGTTATGCTCCATGGGCAAGAGTTGACACTGCCATAGTCTGTAATGATTTGGCAGATGACCTATAACTCTTGCCCTAGAGGCAAGACTTTGACAGTTATGCCCCATGGGCAATAGTTGACTATGCCTTACTCTTTAATGATTTTACTTGTTGAAGATTTATATTCTAAATTAAATTGTTACTAAACTTTTGTTGTTTCATTTTTCACAAGGGTTGTTCTTGGAAAGGATGAAAACGAAATGAGTATTGAAAGTATTGATAGAAATAACGAGGTACAAGTTATTGAACAAATATTGGAGGCTGAAATAGCTGTGCCATCCAAGATTAAGAGGGTACGCTAAAAAAAAGAGGATACTTGATGTCGAGACTACTCTTTTGAGACACAATGCCTCTTTGAATGAGGTAAATGTCAAGTCGATCTTCATTGACAAACAAAATATGATGACGTGTATGTCAAACATTGCAATTACTCACAATATCCAATTTAAAGTTATCAAATCAAGCACAACAAGATATTCACTGCGATGTTTGGATGACAACTGTGTGTGGCGGTTTCATGCCTCGAAGATTCTCGATTCCTTGCTCTTTCAGGTTACTACATATGAAAAGACTCATAGTTGCTCGGTTGATTTTATAAATATCACAACCTTTTTAAATTTATGATGATGTTGCAGAATTATGATTTTCTATTGGGCAGACTTATCATGACATATTTTTTTTCAAAATTTGATTTTCTGTCGAGCAGAATTATGGTCGGCTTACCTGCAGCTCGGAATAGGGAGAAGATTTTGAGAACTCTTCTACCAAAGAAAAATAAAGAAGATCTACAGCTCCCGCATTCTTTTCCTATAAGGAAGAAGAATAAATAAGAGAACCAAAAACATGCGTAATAAAGCAGACAATCAAAATAAGGTAAAGTTGAAGAAGAACAATTAAGAGCTAGTCGCATGTATTACCAAATCTTTCTTCCTAGAAACCTAGGTCATTGATTTGCTCAAAAGTGTCATTGTAATATCTCAAATTTTTAAACCAGAAGTCCAAATAATTAAAAGGAATTCATTTTGGGGTTTTAGCTATTTTTCATCTACAACTAAGCTCCTTGAATATCTTTTGGAATCCTGTCCTTATATTGTCAGTTCATTGAGTACTTGCTCTTCTGGGACCTAATGAGGACGAAAAGAACATTACTCTAGTAATACACAGGTCTGGGACAAATACATTTCTTTTAAAGTATCTTTTCTAGTGTGGAGAGCTCTCAGAAATAAAATCCCTACTACTTATAAGATATATTTATGTTGCTGGTAGTTTAGCCAATTATACTTGGAAATTCATTTCCAATAGTTTGGGTGTCATTCATGTAACTATACCTTTTCCTAATTAGTTGATGAAATGGTGGTGTATCAAGCCTAATAATGAAATACATAGACTAGTCCTGCAAGCTCTGCCTATTTTATTATGATTGAATTTGTAGAAGAACAAATGTTCAACCAAATATGGAGGTAAAAAGTCTAGTAGTACTAGAGTTAGACTCGTTGTTATGAAGGATATTTACATGATACTGTCTATTGCTTTTCCATATAGTGCCTGGTTACTGGATTGGAGAATTTTAATTCAGCAAATAAAATAATGTAAACATGAGGTGCATGTCATATAGGTTTGTTGGACTATACCAATTGATACATTAGTTAAACTCATAACAAATGGTAAAACCTTGACTAATCCAGAAAGTATAGGGGTTGGTGGTGTTCGTAGAGATCATCAAGACAACCTTATCTTTGGAGTTTCAGCTTCTTTAGGAATAGGCACAAATAATCAAGCAGAATTATAGGTATCCATTATTATCATCGCCTGGTTCATTTCAATGATATAGTAAGGTGATATTGGAGATTGATTTTGAGCTTTTGGTTAAATGGTTGAAAACTGGTATATATTCTCCTTGTAGTATTCATAAGTACGTTGTGGAGCTCCAATAGTTACTAGTATTTTTACTTGAATCTTTCCACCGTCAACACATCAATAAGGAAGCTAATTTTACTGCAGATGCTCTTCTCTAAACACAGTTATCAGGTAACTCAATTATAATACTTTTATTCAGCTCAACCTGAAGATGCTAAAGGATACTTTAGATTACCTGTGTTTTACAAATACTCAATGGACTGACAATATAAGGATTGGATTACCTGATTCTTTACCTGTCTCACTTCTTCCATGTTTAAAGGCCCCAAACCAGTGACTCTTTCTTCTGCGGCTTCTTCTTTCTCACCTGAATGACCTTTTGCATTCTTCCCTTCTTCAGCTCGCCGCTTCTTTTCCTATGAGGAAGAAGAATGATTAAGAGAACAATAAAACATGTGTAATAAAGCAAACATCCAAAAAACATAAAGTTGAAAAAGAACAATTAGGAGCTAGACGCATGTATTACCAAATATTTCTTACTAGGAACCTAGGTTATTGATTATTCCGACCATGCATTTTTTGATGCTTCTCTCTCAGATCACCGGGAGGATGCGAATTCAAGCGGAGCAAGTACACCTATGATATATTTTAACCCTTCTCCATTTGGAGTATTCGCTAGGATCACTTCTTAAGGAAATCCTCAAGAGATTTCGAGATAAGAGTGAGGGAAAATAAGGGATTTCTCAGATTATCACCTCGAAGGCAGAGGCATGGATGTTGACGAATATCTTATCATAGCCGTGAAAAAGGAATGAGAGAGAAGCATCAGAGTCAAGAACTACACGATTTGTGTGGCCTTGGATACACCATGACCAAGACAATGAGTTAAATCGCATCACCAATTTTAATACATTTAAACCATACAATCATGTTATTGAAACTCACCAGACAACCACTAGTGAAGCTCCTAGGTCCTGGTCTTTATTTAATACCGATAGCACAAGCAGTGGTAGTAGCTATGGAAGCACCAACAGTAGTGTTGTTAATAAGGTGGGCGAGGATACTAACCACTTGGATTACGAAATCTTGTGGGAGGACTTAACTATTGTAGAACAGATCGAAAAGGTACACAGAATATCTTTTACAGGTGATAATAGAATATAAGTATGATATATTCTCCTTGACAAATTTAACAGATGTTCATAAGACTAATAAGCAAGATTGCACAACCAATATAAGGTCACATATAACAATTGATGAGTAAATAATTTTCTTCACTAACCTTTGCACACTGAATAGCATAATATTCAAAACTCCCACAAACAAAACATGATTTATTACATCTAGTTGAAGTACATTTAGATGCAGTGTGACCCTCTTCACCACAATTACAGCTTATTCCCCAACTCACACAAGAACATAAAAAGACAAGGCAGCGCAGGAAACTATTTACTTACAGATCTCTTTTCACTAGAATCATCATATTGATTATCAACCATTGGATCACGACTTGATTCACCTTGGAGATTATCCGGTTGTTTATCGGATAGAATATCCCCATCCTCTTTAAGCTTTCCCAACAGTAATGTTTTGATTTCAGATAACTCGGATTTCAAAGATTTGTTCTCGTCAAGAATCTTTTTAAACTTCTTTGAACATGTGCTTTGAAGTTTCTGCATACACAGTATATGAAAAATTAAAAATAATCTATTTAACGGACAAGTTTATAAGAGGGATTAGACGAAAAGAACTGATGCATACATCAAGTTTCTGATTTAGCAAACTAAATCGCTTGTCTTCACTGTCGTTATTACTTGGCAGCTCATGCTCTAATGAGAATGCCTCAACCGCACCTTTCTATTAACCAAAAAATAACAGAAATTACAATACACACACACACACACTAATTATAAACAAATAGAAAATAAAAAAAATAGGTGTACATACTTACCGAAGATTTTGACTTCTTTGACTTAAAAAACTTGACTACTGTTGTGTACTGTGGAGTAGTACATGCCACATAACGCAACATCAAAGGATATTTTTCTTCAGAGACTATTTGCACATTTTTTTTCTCTGTATTTGAGAAAAATATCCCATGTCCATACCATAAATGCATATGGAAAACCAACAAGTTGGTATGATGAACCGACAGTAGTTTTTGTTGATTTCAGTGAGCTTTTCAATGAACTTATAGTTTCATCGAAAGACAATTCACCCCATCCATACTCCCTACATAAATCTGCATCCTCCAAGATCATAATAAGATTAGCATAGATGACCTTGGTGAGCCTCCCTCCCAACAACACGCATACTAGAATGTATATCTCAGCTAGCTTGACAGCGGCTAAATCGTTTTGGACTTCACCTTTTCTTGTTTCCATACAATTTTTCAAGTCTCCCATTTTTAATTTATCAGCACCATCAAAGTAAGTGTTCAACAGACGACTACCACCTCTTTTTTTCCTAATTGATGATAATACACTACTTGAACTTTTAGTGAACAACCCAGTAAAAAGACCAAATACATCAAGTGTAAACTCAATATAACTTCCCTTCACATAAAACGCCATCGAATTCTTCTTGTTACATTTTACTTCCGATAAAAACATGCAATGTAAAAGATTACCCGATGGATTTAGATTACCTAATTTCATTAAATTTCCAAAAACTCCTTTCTCTAACAATGACAATTGTGTGCCATCCAAAAAGCTCGTTATCTTTGTATGATAATTTGAATCCCCTCTCCAACGGGGGTCTGACTTGAATCAATCATTAGGATCAATAAAGTACTCGACACGATTTGTCTTGCTAGACATGATTACCAAAATCTGCTGAGTTATAAAGATAAAAACAACTATCAAATTAAAAATTAACAAAAAAATAAGAATCAAGCTGCAAAATAAAATTTATTGGATAAAAAAAATGACCCAATGGCTAAACAAAACTCCAAAAATCCAAATCTAAATAACCTATTGACTGGACAATAGTGAGATCAGTGAGTAGAGAAACCACCCAAAACACATTTTCATCAAGGTGATGTAGATAGAAAAAAATAGAGTTTATAAATTAATCTATGCATTATAGATGTGATTCACAGAAGAGAAAAGTGGTTTTCAGCTCAAAAAAATGCTAGGTAATAAATACTTCAAATGCATGCAACAAGATTAAGATAAAATAAGAGAAATTACCTAAATTGCAGAGAGATGAATGGCAAAATCAAAAACCCTAAAGTTAGAATGCAATTACACCAAAGGGAAGAGAGAAATCTGAAGCTCAAGCTTTGAGATGAACTTTTTTTGTAGCTTTATGAAATTTCTCGTCACGTGAGCTTATTGCAATGGGTAAATATCAAAAGGCCTAAAGTTAGAACACAATTTCACCAAAGAGAAGAGAGAAATCCGAAGCTCAAGCTTTGAGATGAACTTTTTTGTAGCTTTATGAAATGCAAATTTCTCTATCACCTGAGCTTATTGCAATGGGTAGATATATTTTTAACTTAATTTTTTTTGGTAATAAATGTACTATCTTAATCCGAGGCTTTCGAGCTTTCAAATGAAATTTGTTGTAGCCTTGAGATAAATTTGTCCGTAAATATATTTTTAACTTTTTTTGGATACAAAAAATATATTTTTAACTTAACTTGGTGGAAAAAATTATGTTATATAAAAAATAATTTATTATTAATAAAATAATATATTTTAAATTGTGCCTCATGGGCAAACGTTAACATTATTAATTTTTATTAAATTATCTAATGTTCTGCAAGAGACAAACTTAGACCCAGCAAAATAAGTTATGTCATGCGGGTAAAAGTAGACATTATTAGTTTGTATTGACATAATTTTATAATGTATAACTTATGATGTCTAGTTTCATAATATCCCAATACAGAGTCCACCCAGATAAAAGTTGTGCCCCATGGGCAAGAGTTGACTTTGCCTTATGTCTGTAATGATTTGACGAATGATCTACAACTCTTGCCCTAGAGGCAAAACTTTTAAATCACAAAAGATTAAGTTGTGCCCCATGGGCAAGAGTTGACTTTGCCTTAAGTCTGTAATGATTTGACGAATGATCTATAACTCTTGCACTAGAGGCAAGACTTTTAAATCAGAAAATAATAAGTTGTGCCCCATGGGTAAGAGTTGACTTTGCGTTAAGTCTGTAATGATTTGACGAATGATCTATAAATCTTTCCCTAGAAGAAAGAATTTTAAATCATAAAAGAACAAGTTGTGCTCCATGGGCAAGAGTTAACTTTGCCTTAAGTCTGTAATGATTGGACGAATGATCTATAACTCTTGCCCTAGAGGCAAAACTTTTAAATCACAAAAGAATAAGTTGTGCCCCATGGGAAAGGTTTGACTTTGCCTTAAGTCTGTAATAATTTGGCAGATGATCTATAACTCTTGCCCTAGAGGCAAGACTTTTAAATCACAAAAGAACAAGTTGTGCCCCATGGGCAAAAGTTGACTTTGTCTTAAGTCTGTAATAATTTGACGAATGATCTATAACTCTTTCCCTAGAGGCAAAACTTTTAAATCACAAAAGAACAAGTTGTGCCCCATGGGCAAGAGTTGACTTTGCCTTAGCCTATAATGATTTGACGAATGATCTATAACTCTTGCCCTAGAGGCAAGATTAGAAACAAGTCCGTTGATACTATTTTTAGTCTTTAATGATTTTGTAAATGATCTATAACTTTTGCCCAAGAGGCAAAACTTTTAGATCACAAAAGAACAAGTTGTGCCTCATGAGCAAGATTTGTCACTAGCATAGCTTGTTTTGATTTGGCAGATGATATATAATTCCTGCCCTAAAGGCAAGACATTAGCTCGAGGACTTCAAAAGGCACATTATACAATTCTCAACTTAGATGCATAATGTGCAGTAATTGTTGACTTAGATATAAAACATAACACAAGGCTTATAAAAACTAACAAACACTTAAATGGGCAATGATTTATTCTATTTCACAAATTCTAACTTATTGAGTATTATATAACTATTGCCTTTAGGGGAAAATGTAGTTCAAAATTTTTTAAAAAATTAATGTAGGTGAAATAATTTACACCATTTCACTGTGTCTAACTAATGAGATACTCTAACGTAAGTTGATAACTCAAAAAAGAGAACATATCATGACCTTTATATAACTTGACAAAAATAAACTCAGAAGTAAAAAAGACCAAGACCAAAAGTTTGATATTAAAGTCGAAAGAGCAAGTAGTAAACTAATAAGAAAAATAAATCAAGAAAAAATAATGCAACAATTTACAAAAGATGAGCAAAAATCGTGGCAAATTAGTTGAAAGTAAACACCGTCAATTACAACTTCAGTGACTATCTTTAAACGTCATAAAAAAATAAAAGAAAAACTTAAATCCTCTTAAGAATTTTTTACGTCTTCAGCCGTACAAAATTCTTCTTTTATAGAAATATGATCAGAAACATCGGGTGGCGTTGGACTTATTAGAGTAAAACTAGGGCCATAAAATAAGTAAACCTAGGACCATAAAATTCATCTGATACTTCGCACCACTTTCTTTTACTAGAAAGAAAGTCATCAGGTGTTAAAAGATTAATTTCTCCACTTTGAAGCTTCGCACAAATTTGGGAACAAGTTTCAAACTTGACTTCATCTTCAAGAATAGGTACATTTTGTTCCTGCATTTCATTCACCCCTTTAAAATTCGCAAAGCCCACTCCTCGCCCATCACATGGTTTATGTAATCCCTGAACAAGCTCCATAATATAATCACACTTGGATTCTAAAGACTATATCAAAAAAAATTAATAATGTCAACAACACAATCAACACAATTATTGATATAATGATGTTGTTTCTATTGAGTAATAAATCTAATATGAAAATTGCCGTAATACGGCTCATAATCCCATCTAAAGAAGTATCAATATGAGTCTTAATAGAAGATATCACTCTTTGTATGAAAATTGCAAAAAAAAAAAAAAGAAAGATTACTAAAATAAGTTACAAACTCAACATTGAATTATGATTTAATAGTAAAATAATAAATTCTCATGGTTTTCATATCTATTGAATCATCATGGATCAATTCACCAAATCTGCCTATTTTTTCATAGTTAGATTTCTTACACTGTAGAGAGATTAACACATATCTATATTCAAGAGGTGGTTCACCTGCACAGAGTGCCCACGTTCATTATTGTAGATGTAGGTTCTCAGTTTACTTCTAGCTTCTAGATGACATTTCAGGAGGAGTTGGGTACCTAAGTTGACTTTAGCATCGCCTTTCATCCCCAGATTGATAGGCAGTCAGAGCAAACTTTTAAAATTTTGAAGGATATGATTTGTGCTTATGTCTTGGATTTTGGAGGTTAAGGGGACAAATTTTTAGCCTTGGTGGATTTTGGGCATAATAACAACTTTCATTTTACTATTCAGATGACCCCATTTTAGGCATTGTATGGTAAGTGAAGTCGGTGTTTGATTGTTTGGTTTGAGCCCTCAACATTAATGTAAGCACATGATATAGAAAGAATGTATTCACCAATACCATGTAAGAACCCTCCCTCAACATTAATGTAAGCACCCATACCATGTTACGATAATGTATGTGTATAGAAAGAATGTCCTGATTGCGCAAATAAATTTTGCACGGTATGCCTTTTTCATCTGTGAAACTAAGGCAGTAACCTGTTTGCTACAGTACATACATAAGTAAGACGACCTTATAGTATAGTTTACTGACGATATATATGATTATATTATTTCATTAATATCCAGGCATCGGAATCAAGTAATCAGGAAGAATAGTAGGTGGTGTGTCGTGTGTTCAAGAAGAAGAATTACCATAAGGCTCTTGAGAGTCCTCAAAACTCATTAGCAACACTCTCCAGAAATACAATTATTCAGAAACCAAACAACGATGGTGTTCTTGATCAAATACTAATGTACATGGGAAGGTCGTCATGCAAACAACAGGACTTTGAAAACAAACACAACAACAACCTCTATTCCACATGAAATGCACCATTCTTGATCTTTCACATGTTGTTGCAAACATGCCACAGACTAAAAATTTAAACTTTGTAAGAGGGGATATGTTACAGTCTATTCCCTATGCTGATGCTATTTTGCTTAAGGTATGCACAAAAGTTTTATTCTTAACATGTCCTTCAAAGTTCTATTTTTCTTCATGCTAAAGGTATTCAAAATAGAAAAAGTAAACATATGAAAAAGCTAACACGATTCAACATCTACTATATAGAAATAGAATACGATTTTGATCTTATATATATAGTGTAATTTTCTAATTAACTCTTGCAGCGCTGAGTATTTCTAGTTTGTATAGTAGAGGCTATAGGTCACTGTTTATGATGTTTGAGAAATTATGACTTTTTGCAGCTAGTTAGGCATAATTGGAGCGACGAAGATTGTGTGAAGATACTAAAGAGATACAGAGAAGCTAGCACGTATAGTGATGAAGGAAGAAAAGAGAAGGTCCTTCTCATTGACATGGTATTGAATAGAGATGAAGTTGAAGCAGACATGACTGAAGTGAAGCTCCTTTTTAATGTACTGATGACAGTGCTTCTTGACCAAGGGGGAAGAGAACTGAGAAGAAATAGGAAAGGCTTTTCCTTGAGTCTGGCTTCATGAGCTACAAGATTATTCTTTTTCTTTGTCTAAGATCCCTCATTCAAGTTTTTCCTTAAGAAATTATACATGCATGGGTCGTTTAGTATGGTGCACTAGTAATGTTGACATTATCTTTTATTGACAGTTTGCTTTTTTATATTTAATAAATAGGTTGTTTTATAACAAGAATAGTACTTAATAGGGCTTATTTGAATAAGAATAGTACTCCCGTTATTAATGTCGTGATTACTATGTATTAAACTAGTAGGAGTACTAAATATGTCGTATAATTACATGTACTACTTATACATAGGATTAAATAAGTAGAAACAATTAAGTCTTTTCTATCAAATGATTGACTTTAATAGAAATTCATAAAGTCTTTAATTAAAAACTGAACTACCAAAAACAGCTGTGATGGGATAACAAATCATAACAACAATCTGCATTTCAACAACAACAAAAGATCCAGTGTAATCTCACAAGTGTGAAAATCGAAAAAAAAATGTGCATTTCATCAAAAGTAATTGAACCATCATCTAAGAGGCAAAATAAAGATATCCACATTGAAAAGGCCTATTACAAGACCTCCAACTTGACACAATAGAAATTACATAGTACTAGTAGAAATTATCAAAGATCTCAAATCTAGTAGCACAAAACTTTTTGGGTTCAATTGGTGTTAGGGTATTACAAGATGGAAAATCGAACCCTCACCAATAAGGTGGAAGTTTCGCCAACCAACCAACTGAGCTGCTAGGTTTCCTGCTAGCACAAAATTCAAGTAAACCAACTAAGCTACTGTGATTTTCCAATAGCACAAAGTTCAAATAGTCAATCAATCGAGCTACTAAGATTTCTAGTAACATAAAACTTTTAATTTCAATCAAGATTTACTTTTTCCATGAAATCAAGAATGTGGGATTATTCAAAATTCACTTAGTAACACACAACTAACAAAATTAAAATTTCTTAACTATACAACCACCAATCTGAAAAATCCCTAAACATAATTTTCAAAAATACAACAACATTGTATTATGAGTTAAAAACTTAAGCGTAAACAACATAAAGACATTTAAATACCCAATTCAAAAATAACACACCAAAAAAAGATAAAATACATGTAAATGACAAACTGAATTTAGTAGCAACTTACATCAACAATGATGTCAATTAAATTTGAAGGCAAAAGTCCCGAAGAGTTGGAAGCAACATCCACTGAGAGGCACTCTATTTCTTCATCAGAAGCAACATCCATTTTTTCTGTTAATGGAGTTTGAAATTTTGAGAGAAATCGGATGAAGGGGAAGAGGAGCAAGAGAAAGGGTTTTGAGAAATGAGGAAAAAAGATGAACGATAAGGAATAATTGATGAAAATTCTGGGGGAAAAAGAGAAATTTAAAAAATTCTAAATGAAGGTTAAAGATAAATAAATTTTTTGAAAAAAGGGAAAAAATGAAGAAATAGATAATGGTTGAAAAAAAAGGAAAAGGAAAATAAATAGAGGTTGAGACAAATAAATTAAAACATGAAAAATAAAATTAAAGGAAAAATAAAAATAATAAAAATCACAATAATAAATTTAAAAGAAAAAAAAAGAGTGAAAAAGTAGAATACTAAAAGTAAAGGAAAAAATAAAAAGTGAAAATAATAAAAAATAAAATTTAAGAAATAAATGAGTATGAAAAGGCTAAAAATATATTTGAGGTGTGGAGGGGCAAAATGGTACTTTTAGTATATTAAAAAGTAAGGAAGGTTATTCTTCAAACACATTCTTATTTAGGGTCAAATATCTAAAGTCACCCATATTTGAGTCTATAACATGCAATTTCCTGATTATTCGGGGTACCTAAGTTTGATTAAAATTGAAAAGACTGAAGTATGAAATAAAAACTACTATAAAAAAAGTTGTCCTTAAAATCAAATTTAGTTGATTTAGAATTATCTATCTATATATAATAGGAGAGACAAAAGTGACAAGTATCAACACTATAAACATTAAACATAATTATTAAATAAGAAAAACATATATAAACTAATCTGCACATTAACTACCCCATATAAATTACACATTAAAAAATAAAAAAGAAATCAAAAAATTTCTTAACATGCACATTAATAATATATTTTTTAAAATCCTCTTAATTTAATATTTTTAAAATTCGAAACTAATTATAATTTTAAAAAATAATGAAAAAAATAAGTCAAAACAATTACTAATTAAAAAGTAAAAATTCATATTTAAAATTAAAAATAAATTTTTATTCACTAAAAATTAAAATTTAAAAAAAATCACAAAAAACTACATATTCACAGAAGTTTTTGTTAGAATTTGATATATCAAATAAAAAATCAATCCAAATACTTAAAATATAATGGATGAATAATTGAAAACCACTTCTTCCTAACTACTTGCTTTCCCTCTTTCGTGAACAGTTTCTTTCTTTGAAAAAAATGACTGACATTTTTTTTTTAAACTTTCCCCCCTCTTCTCCACTCTATTTCTATATGTATATATATTGTTAATTTATATGTAGCAAGTCATTCAAACAATTTTCCACAGAGAGATTTTGATCACTTTATTTTTATTACCACTATTCTATTTACAATCAGTGTTGTTTCTGTGCCATTATATATTGTCAATCTTATTTTTATTTATTTCGAGTTTAATTAAGGGAGACCGACTTTGTTGTATGGAGCGAAGTGTTAGCCTGTTAAGAAGACCCACATCCAGAAGATGAAGGTGGCGGAGATGAGAATGCTTCGGTGGATGTGCGGGTGTACTAGAAAGGATAGGATTAGAAATGAGGTTATTCGAGATAGGATAGGAGTTGCTTCGGTGGAAGTCAAGATGAGGAAAGCGAGGTTGAGATAGTTTGGTTATGTGATGATGAGGAGCACGAATGCCCCCGTGCGGAGGTGTGAGAGGTTGGCTAGGGATGGTTCAAGAGAGGTAGAGGTAGACTTTAAGACCCCACAAAATTCTAGTCATTTTAGTCCTATATAGCATGCCAAAAGAGGTCCCAAACTTAGAAAATTTCAGCGAAGTGTTAAGACTTAGAATCATTTTTAGCCTTTGAAATTGAATGATCTTATTTTCGATCTTTCTGACCTTAGTATGTCGATTCTCAAATTGATTCATGATCAGGGTCACTTGTAGGTCATCTCAGGCGTGTTTCGGATTTTTTGAACTGGCGTAAGGGTGAGTTTGGATGTTCAAAACAGCAAGGGGTCGCGATAGGGTCGCATCGCGAGGGCCAGTTAACCCAGGCTTAGGGTCGCGTCATGATGGCTGCTTGACCCGAGCAGGGGTCGCGTCGCGAGGGCCGCTTGACCCAAGAAGGGGTCGCGGCGCGATGGAAACCCCGTCCAACAAATTTTATCCGGGTTTGTAGGGGCAAATGGGTCATTTTCCCCTTATATTATTCAGCCTTAACACAAAATTTAATGTTCTAAAGGGAAAAATTCATTCTTTATTCACAAAATCCTCTCAAGGAAGAATAAACCCAGTTTCATCAAGCTCAAGATCAAGTTCCAAGAAATCCCCAACAACCTTCACGAATTCCGTCACTCAGGTATGTTAGGTGTTCATTCTTGGATTTTCTTCCACCCTTGGAGTTTAAGAACCTTTTTCAAAACTTCAATTATGATTCCCATGCTATGAATTGAATTATGCTCATGTTTGTGTTGTTGTATGGGTTTCGAGTTAAGATCTTTTATGAGTTTCCATGAAATTATGTTAGCATGTGTGTTGAATTATGAATATCTCATGATAAAACCCTTGAATTTTCAAGATTACATGTTGAAGTCATGATGCCATATATGTTATTCTTCATGTATCATAATCATGCTCCCCAAGTGTTTGATAGAATGTCCATGTGAATTGAATACTGAAATCATGACATGTTAGCATGTGTTCCCAATCATATACAAGTTCATGATCTCCAAATGTTTGACTAAATGCCTCAATGAATGAATTGTGAACAATTGACTATTGCTATGCTTTCAAGATTTGTCATGTTTTATTATTGATGCTATCGAGTCCTGGGGGTATTTATTACCCGAAATCTAGTTATTTACTTAGTTGCAGTAGTTATAGAATAGTCTAGTAAAGGTCAAGAACAGTAGTACTCAGTCAGTAATAGAACTCAGTAAACTCAGTCCAGTTCAGTCAGTTAACCCGATCAGTATCAGCTCAGTCAAGCCTAGTACAGTCTAGTGATTAGTTCAGTATCGATTCTGTTGGGAGTAGGATTCTGCACCGAGAAAACCCATGGATGGAGGCATTCCTTCCATCAGAGGGTTTGACCCTTAGTAGCAGTCTCGACCATACTTAGCAGCTCAGGCTATCAGTAGCAGATTCAGTGGTGAGTCCTCATATTTCGAGGATAGAGCTTAATCAGTCTTTCAGTTAGCTCAGTAGTTATTTCAGTCGGAGTTAATTGGGAGTTTGTCCCATCAACTCTATTTTCAGACATTTAGAGGCTTTCAAACTAGCTCAGTCAGTTATTCAGTTTTCAGATGTTATTATCAGTACATTCAGTTATTATTTCAGTATTTTGAGATCCTTATAGAATATTCAGTTATACTTCCGTATATATTTTTAGTTTTACTATTCAGTGCTCACAGCAGGTACCTGTCATGGATTAGCTTGTGATCCTTCGGGGTTGTAAACACCGTGTGACTTCCAGGGTGTAGAATCGGGGCGTTACAAACTTGGTATCAGAGCCTAAGGTTCTAAAGAGTCCTAGGTAGTTTGAAAGTTGCGTCAAGTAGAGTCTTGTGCATGGGTGTGTAGCATGCCACACTTATGGACAAGAGGCTATGAAGTATTTTTAGGAAAATTTTCCCTTCTTTCAGCATTCACGTCATGCGAGTGAGCATGAGCTCAAGTTAAAATCTCTATCTAATCCAATTTTTCCTTTCGTTTATAGAACATGTCTCCCAAATAGACCAACGGAAGAAGAACTAGGAACCAGCTAGCTCCTCCGCCAGTTCAAGAAGATCCCCTGAATGAGCATGTTTCTCACACAGAATTCAAAGCAGTTTTCATCACTCTAGCTCATTTTGTAGCATCCCAGAATGAATGCCTAGTTGTCGTTTATGCTAACACAGTGGACAATACTACTGCATCTAGAATTTGAGATTTCACCCAAATGAACTCTCCTTCATTCTCAGGGTCTAAGTCTAAAAAGGACCCACAGGAATTTCTTGATGTGGTGCAGAAGGTAACAGGCATTATGGGGGTAATCACTAGTGAGAGTACTGAATTAGCTGCCTATCAGCTGCAGGATATGTCTCATACATGGTTTAAGTAGTGGAAGGCAGATAAGGTCGCAGATGCACGGCCTATAGAATGGAAAAAATTTATTACTGCCTTTCCAGATAGGTTCTTCCCGTTGGATTTGAGGAAAGCCAAGGTTTTAGAGTTTATTAACCTAAAGTAGGGCAGCGTGACAGTAAAGGATTATTCTCTCAAGTTTACTCAGTTAGCCAGATATGCTCCTCATGTGGTAACTGATAGCAGATTTAAGATGAGTAAGTTCGTGTCTGGTGTGTCAAATAATGTGGTCAAGGAGTGTAGAACCGCAATGTTGATTAAGAAGATGGACTTGGCTAGGTTGATGATCCATGCTCAATAGATAGAGGAGCAGAAGACTAAGGAGAAAGAGATAGAAAGCAAGAGGGCTAGAACAGGTAGCTTCAACTTCACTCAGCCTAAGTCAAAGGGTGATAATCGTCCTCAGTTCTGCCCAAAATCTTTATTTTCGTCTCCGTCCTCAGCCAGTGCTCTGGTGCCTAAATTCAGAAATGGTAATAGGGATAGGGCACCAGGCTCTAAATCTCAGGGTAGTGTTAGTAGTGCATGAACAAATCCTCTTTGTCAGAAATATGGTAGAAACCATCAGGGTATCTATAGGCCTGGCAGTGATGTATGTTTCGGGTATGGTAAACCAGGTCATAGAATCAGAGAGTGTCCTCAGGTAGGTTTACAAAGTTAGCATAATCATCCCCCAGCTCAGTCCGGTCGCTCGTCTCAGCAGGGTGCTGCTTCCAGTGCCACCATTAGGCAACGCCCAAATAAGCTCTATGCACTTCAGTCCCGACAGGATCAGGAAAGTTCTCCTGATATGGTCACTGGTACATTATAAGTTTACCATTTACATGTTTATGCTTTGCTAGATCCAAGAGCTTCTTTGTTCTTTGTAACTCCTTATATAGTTGTTGACTTCGGAGTCAGTCCTAAAATCCCAGCAGAGCTCTTCTCAGTCTCTACCCAAGTGAGTAAGTCTATCATAGCTCGGCGGGTATACAGGAACTGTCCGGTTGTGGTGTCTCAGAAATTACTTTGGCAGACTTAATAGAGTTAGAGATGATAGATTTTGACGTCATTCTCGGTATGGATTGGATCCATTCATGCTATGCCTCAGTTGATTGTAGAAACAGAGTTGTCCATTTTTAGTTCCCGAAAGAACCTGTCCTAGAATAGAGGGGTAGTACTTCAGCACTTAGGGGTCAGTTTGTTTCATACCTTAGAGCGAGAAAAATGATATCCAAGGGTGTGTCTATTATCTCATTCGGGTTAAAGATTCTAGTTTCAAAACTTCTAAGCTTGAGTCAGTTCCATTAGCAAGTGAATTTCCAGATGTGTTTCCCGAAGATCTTCCCAGAGTTTCTCTCGAAAGGGAAATTGACTTTGGAATAGACCTTCTTTCAGACACTCTGCTCATCTTTATTCTGCCATACAGAATGTCTCCAGATGAACTTAAAGAATTAAAAGAGCAATTGAAAGACCTCCAAGATAAGGGATTCATTAGACCTAGTGTCTACCCATAGGGCACACTAGTTCTATTTGTGCATAAGAAAGACGGTCTCTTCGAATGTGTATTGACTACCGTCAGTTGAACAAAGTCATAGTTAAGAATAAGTATTCGCTTCCTAGAATCGATAACTTGTCTGACCAACTTCAGGTGTGCCAGTTACTTTTCTAAGATAGACCTCAGATCGGGCTATCATCAGCTCAGAGTCAGAGAATATGACATTCCAAAAATAGCTTTCAGAACTCGGTATAGTCACTTTAAATTTTTATTCATGTCATTTGATCTTACCAATGCCCCAACAACTTTCATGGAATTGATGAACCACGTGTTTAAGTAGTATTTGGACATGTTAGTCATAGTCTTCATAGATGACATTCTTGTCTACCCCACAGTGAAAATGATCATGCAGACCATCTTAGAATAGTATTACAGACTCTCAAAGCCCATCGGTTGTTCGCCAAATTTAGTAAGTGTAAATTTTTTCTAAGATCAGTAGCTTTCTTTGGTCATATAGTTTCCAGTGATGGCACTAGAGTTGATCCTCAAAAGACCGAAGCAGTGCAAAACTGGCCTAGACCTATCTCTCCATCAGACAACAGGAGTTTCTTGGGTTTGGCTGGCTATTATCGATGGTTTGTTGAAGGAATTTTATCTATTGTATCCCCCATGTCCAGATTTACTCAGAAAAAAATCAAGTTCCAGTGGTCAAATTCTTTTGAGAAGAGTTTTCAGGAGTTGAAGACTTAACTCACTACAACCCTAATTTTGACTTTGCCTGATGGTTCAGATGGGTTTGTTGTGTATTGTGATGCTTTCAGAGTTGGTTTGGTGTGTATTTTGATGCAGAAGGGTAAGGTTATAGCCTATGCCTCTAGACAGCTTAAGCCCCATGAAAATAATTACCCCACCCATGATCTTAAGTTAGCATATGTTATGTTTTCCTTAAAGATTTGGCGGCACTATTTGTATAGGGTACATGTTTATGTGTTCGCAGACCACAAAAGCTTACAGTATGTGTTTTCTCAAAAAGACTTGAACTTGCGTCAGAGAAGGTGGTTAGAGTTATTGAAAGACTATGACATAAGTGTTTTGTATCATCCAGGCACGACTAATATAGTGGTAGATTCCCTCAGTAGGTTGTCCATGGGTAGTGTTGCTCATGTTGAGGATGGTAAGAAGAAGTTAGTTCAGGAAGTTTATCAACTTGCCAGACTAGGTATCCGGTTGGTTGATTTAGCTGAGGGTAGTGTTTGGGTGTAGAATAGTTTGAAATCATTATTGGTTTCCAAAGTAAAAGAAAAGCAGGACAGAGATCCTAGTTTAGTTAAGCTGAAAGAGTCAGTCAGAGATCAGAAGGTAGAGGTTTTCTCCCAAGGAGAGATGGTGTGTTGCGTTGCCAGGGTAGGTTATGTGTGCCATGTGTGGATGGCGTGATATAGCAGATTCTTGTAGAAGCGCATGGTACGCATTACACAATTCATCCAGAGGCCACAAAGATGTACCGCGACTTGCGCGAAGTTTATTGGTGGAGTGGGATAAAAAGAGACATTGCAGAGTTTGTGGCAAAGTGCCCCATATATCAGCAGGTTAAGATTGAGCATCATAAGCCTAGTGGTTCCATGCAGGAGTTCAGTATTCCTACATGGAAGTGGGAAGAAGTGAACATGGACTTTGTAACGGGTTTGCCTCATACTCGTCGTCAGCACAATTCGATTTGGGTCATTGTAGACAGGATGACCAAGTCAGCTCGTTTCTTGCCAGGTCATACCTCATATTCAGTCGAGGATTATGCCAAGTTCTATGTTTGAGAGTTGGTCAGATTACATGGTGTCCCTTTGTCCATTATTTCAAATAGAGGTACGCAGTTCACCTCTTATTTTTGGAAAGCCTTCCAAAAGGGTCTTGGTACCCAAGTTCACCTCAGTACAACATTTCACCCTCATACAGATGGTCAAGCAGAAAGGACCATTCAGACTTTAGAAGATATGTTGAGAGCGTGTGTTGTTGACTTTAAGGGCAGTTGGGATAACCACTTACCTTTGATTGAGTTCGCGTATAATAACAACTATTATTCCAGTATTCAGATGGCCCCGTTTAAGGCACTTTATGGGAGAAGATATAGATCTCCCATTTATTGGTTTGAAGTAGGTGAGGTCACAGTATTAGGGCTTGACTTGGTGTTTAATTCCTTAGAGAAAGTGCAGTTAATCAGAGAGAGGCTTAAGACATCTCAAAGACGATAGAAATTGAACACAGATATGAGAAGAGAAGAACTCAAGTTTGAGATTGACGACTTTGTGTATTTGAAAATATCTCCCATGAAGGGAGTGAAGAGATTTGGCGAGAAGGGGAAGCTTATCCAATATGTTGGTCCTTATAGGATTCTCAGTCATTTTGGTAAGGTAGCTTATGAGATTAAGTTACTTGCAGACTTAACATTAGTGCACCCAGTGTTTCACGTCTCCTTGCTAAAGAAGTGCATAGGTGACCCATCAACTGTAGTACCTATAGAGAGTGTAGATATTCAGAGAAGTCTCTCTTATGAGGAAATCCTAATCAAAATCCTTGATCGTCAGATTTGCAGACTAAGGAACAAAGAATTTCCTTTGGTCAAAGTTCGTTGGCGGAATCAGTCCATTGAGGGAGCTACTTGGGAAGCAAAAGCAGACATGCGAACCCAAGTATCCTCACATCTTCTCTGTAAACTTAGATTCAGCCTAAGGTAACAGTATTTCTTAGATTTACTCTATTCCAAGTTCATTCATAGTTGCATAACATTCTCATATCATTTATACATTCATGAAACAGTTCAGTCATATGCCATGTTTTCATAATTCAGTCATGCTTCAGTTATGCATGTCAGTGTAAGTATAGTTCTTCAGTTCCTCTCAATTCAGTTAGACTCATTTGAGGATGAATGTTCCCAAGGGGGAGATTTATAAGACCTCATAAAATCCTAGTCATTTCAGTCCTATATAGTATGCCAAAGGAGGTCACATACTTACAAAAGTTCTGCTAAGTGTTAAGACTTAGAATCATTTTTAGCCTTTGAAATTGAATAATCTTATTTTTTACCTTTCTGACCTTAGTATGTCGATTCTCAAGTTGATTCATGATCAGGGTCACTTGTAGGTCATCTTAGGCAAGTTTCAGATTTTTTGGACTAGCGTAAGGGTAAGTTTAGATGTCCAAATTAGCAAGGGGTCACGATAGGGTCGCGTCGCAAGGGCCAATTGACCCAGGCTTAGGGTCGCATCTTGACGGCTGCTTGAACCGAGCAGGGGTCGCGTCGCGAGAGCCGCTTGACCCAAGAAGAGGCCGCGGCACGATGGGAACCCCGTCCAATAAATTTTATCCAGGTTTGTAGGGGAAAATGGGTCATTTTTCCCTTACATTATTCAGCCTTAACACGAAATTTAATAGCCTAAAGGGAAAAAATTCATTCTTTATTCACAAAATCCTCTCAAGAAAGAAACCTTAGTTCATCAAGATCAAGATCAAGATCAAGTTCCAAGAAATCCCCGACAACCTTCACGAAAGTATGTTAGGTGTTCATCCTTGGGTTTCCTTCCACCCTTGGAGTTCAAGAAACCCTTTTCAAAATTTGAATTATGATTTCCATGCTATAAATTGAATTATGCTCATATTTGTGTTGTTGTATAGGTTTCAAGTTAAGATCTTTTATGAGTTTCCATGAAATTATGTTATCATGTGTGTTGAATTATGAATCTCTCATGATAAAACCCTTGAATTTGCAAGATTATATGTTGAAGTCATGATGCCATATATGTTATTCTTCATGTATCACAATCATGCTCCCCAAGTGTTTGATAGAATGTCCATGTGAATTGAATAGTGAAATCATGACATGTTAGCATGTGTTCCAAATTATGTAAGAGTTCATGACCTCCAAATGTTTGACTAAATGCCTCAATGAATGAATTGTGAACAATTGACTATTGTTATGCTTCCAAGATTTGTCTTGCTTTATTATTGATGCTATCGAGTCCTGGAGTATTTATTACCCAAAATCTGGTTGTTTACTTAGTTGCAGTAGTTATAGAATAGTCCCAGCAAAGGTCAAGAACAGTAGAACTTAGTCAGTAACAGAACTCAATGAACTCAGTCCAGTTCAGTTAGTTAACCCGATCAGTGTCAGCTCAGTCAATCCTAGTACAGTCTAGGGATCAGTTCAGTGATGATTCTGTTGAAAGTAGGATTCAACACCGAGCGAACCCACGAATGGGGGCCTTCCTGCCAGTAAAGGTTTTGACCTTTAGTAGCAGTCCCTGCGTTACAGAACTACGTAGCCAACGTAGGGTAAGTTGTTCTCCTGTCAGATTAGGGTTGACGCAATCTTATATATGTTTCATGAGTCTTCCTGCCAGATTAGGGTTGACACAAACTTGTTAGTATTCCTTGGCAAGGTGCTAACACCCTTCCAACTGGGGTCATAGGTTAGACCCCAACTTAGTTTATAATCGAGGTATGTCGGTTAGATGATAACTCCCACAATTACAGTTTCAGTCTCAGTATTCAATAAATAACTCAGATAGTT
This sequence comes from Capsicum pubescens, assembly GCA_030864215.1. NCBI lineage: Eukaryota > Viridiplantae > Streptophyta > Magnoliopsida > Solanales > Solanaceae > Capsicum > Capsicum pubescens. Next base: position 44,172,621 of record CM061541.1, read on the forward strand.
CGATAGAACCAGGGCTATCAGTTATCAGTTACATAGCCATCAGAACTCAGTACTTCAGTTTTAGTCTAATTCAGACTGACATTATATGCACAGTATTGCATATTCAGCATGTTCAGTAGTTACAATTTTTTATGTACTCTCATCCAGTTACTTCATGATGTTCATTCAGTCAGTTATCATCTCATGCATGTGAACCCACGTATACCATCCTACCTCACTTAGCATACTAGTACATTCCACGTACTGACACATACTCTTTCTTTACGCTATGATGTCTCATATCATAGGTTCGGACGCTCAGGGTCTCGACCGTACTTAGCAGCCCAGGCTATCAGTAGCAGATTCAGTGGTGAGTCCTCTTATTTCGAGGACAGAGCTTATCTATATCAGTCTTTCAGTTAGCTCAGTAGTTATTTCAGTCGGAGTTAGTTGGGGGTTTGTCCCATCAATTTCATATTAAGACAGTTAGAGGTTTTCAGACTAACTTAGTCAGTTATTCAGTTTTTAGATGTTATTATTAGTACATTCAATTATTATTTCAGTATTTTGAGAACCTTATGGTATATTCAGTTATACTTCCACATATATTTTTAATATTACTATTCAGTGCTCACAACAGGTACCAGTCATGGATTAGCTTGTGATCCTTCGGGGTCGTAAGCACCGTGTGATGTTCAGGGTATAGACTTAGGCCGTTACATAAATCACAAAAATATTAGAGGTAGGTGATTAGACATGACATAGACCATCTTCAGCTTATCAAGGACATGACTCAGTATAGAATGTTGTGGAGGAGGCGAATTATAGGGTAGAAGGTTAGTTTGAGTTAGGATGTTGTATGTTTTGGTGTGTACTTGGAGTATCTTGCTTTTGGTACTATTGAATATGTTCATTTCTATTGTATCTTGTTTTATTATTATTCCTTATCTTATCTTAGAGTGCTTTATTTGGAGCCGAGGGTCTATCGGAAACAACCTTTCTATCTCACTTTGAGGTAGTGGTATGGACTGCGTACACTTACCCTCCCTAGACCCCACTTGGTGGGAATATACTGGGTATGTTGTTGTTGTTGTTGTTGTTGTTGAGTTTAATTAAGGGGAAGATCTCAAAATCAAGTGTTCTGCCATTGTTGATCGAGAAAGCTAAAGAGCATCTTAATTTTATTTTTTTTGGTAAATGAGCATCTTAATTTTATCTGTCTTTTTCTCCATTCTCGATGGTAAGAAAAAATCACTTTGTATTATTCCTTTTCAAATTCTTTTCCTCCACTATTCGTATTTAGTAGAATTATCGATTTTATTTTTGTTGATTTACATACAGCTACTCAAGAATGATAGAATAGAGGTATACAAACTCGAAGATTTTTTTGGTGCATGAAAATAAAATAAGGGTGAATATGATATTAGTTTCCTATTTTTTCAAATATGCATTTTTATTTATAAGCGAACTATTTCTAACAAAAATTTATATTGTATAGAAGAATGTGACCTTTTGAATTTCGACAACATAAATGGTTTATTCACACATAGTAGGATCTGAGAAGAATAATGTGTGCACAACCCATATCATTACCTTGGTGGTTTGATAGATCCTCGACTTAAGATAAAATAGAGTCCAGAAAAAAATATTAAAAGGACACTAACGACAATAAAAGAAACATAACAACAGATAGTAACAGGAAAATACTACCACAAAATATTATTACAAACGATTTACCCAAAACAACATATATCGATGTGAATCCAAAAATAAAAAATCAAAAAACATAATACAACGACTATTATTAAGAACAATATTCCTACCTATTATCATGAACTCGTGATAAGGCGAGGTAACTTATATTTGCGTTAATTACACTGAATATATCATTGTTGTATTATTGATACAATCTAATGTGCTTAAACAAATGAGATAGTAACTAATTTAAAGCCAATTTTATAAATTTTAGGCGGTGATTAATACCACCATTGATACCTTCAGTTTGTTTTTACTTTCTTTAGAGTATGTTTCCATATAAATAAACATATTCAATAGGGTTTATCTTAAATTTTATTCTGTTATGCATAATTAAACTTATATATTTTAATTTCTTCATTTTGAAATAGGAGATAAGAAAACTTAAACTAATTATACATGTAAGATACACACGAAAAAAATTAATTCAAAGTCAAATAAGAAAAAAAAAATATAATCAAAATATAATGTAGAAAATGTACACATTTAAGAGGTGGGGAGGGAGGGGGAGGGGAGATTCAAACTAACTTTAACAATCCAACTATATATTCAACATAAAACCAATCAATTTGTAATGATTAATCAATAATGTATGTTCTTCTTTTTGCCTCTATCCTAATTTTTTATTTTTATGAAGTTATATTATTCTACACAAAATATGCGATTATGATAATTAATTTAAACCAATTTTATAAAATATAGGAAATGATTAATGTCACCATACATACATGATTATTTTTTACCTATTTTAGAGTATATTTACATATAAATAAACGTATTTAGCAGGATTTTATTTTAAATTTTATCCTGTTATGTATAACTAAACTCATAATATATTTTAATTTTTATATTTTGAGATAAGAAAATAGAAAACTAAATTTCTTATGCGTGTTACATACAAAACACAATTTAATTCATTAGACAAAAGTAAAGTAATAAAAATGCAGTAGACAAAATGTATTAACTAATTTTAAGAATATATTAAAGTAATTAGATAATACATATATTACTATTCATAAATTTAAACTGGAGAGATGTGAATTATAGAATAAAAATTTAAAAATAAAAATAAAAGAATATTAATAATATAATATCTTTAAATTATGAATAATATGATAAAAAATACGAAACACAAGAGTTTTTTTACATTTATATGTTTATATTTATATAGATAGATTAGGTGTGTCGAGAAAATTGAACAAAAGGTGTCATTTAAGTCTTGAATGAAGGATTGGTGACATTGACCAACTTAAAAGATCAAACATAATTAGAAAACTTGATTAAGTTAATTGTGAACTTAATTAATACTTTCAAAACTTTCTACTCTTTTCAAAAATACAAATCAACCCACACCTCTCTCCTCTCCAAATCAACCATCTCTCCCCTCTCTCTCGACAGTTTCTCCCAACTAATAGTTCTGCAAATTTCTCCTTTCAATCCCCGGTGACTTCAACCTCCGGCGATAAATAGTTGGGCTTCGAGTTTCTTTTCGGCTTTCAACCGTCAATCGATATGACAACCTTACTCTCCATCCACAACAACTTCGAGTTCTTCATCAACCCTTTTCTTCTTTCATAGGTAAAAAATTATGGCCTTTTTAGTTTTGAAGAAAATGAGGAACTTGAGCCAACTTCTCTTCTAGTATTGGCAACAATTTCAATATTTATTGCTTTAATTTAAAATGCGGTCCGAATAAAACTCTCATTTTTAGTATTTCTTCTCTTCTCTTTTTGGAGTGCAATATGATTTTTTGTTGTTTGTTGCATTTTTTGAAGTTTGATTTTTGTCGTTTGTGTTTGTACAAATAAAACAACGATGTTGGTGTTTTTGTTGTTGCACTCGTTGTTGGGTTAATTTGTTCTTGCTCTTGGGAAAAATGATGATATTGCTATTGTTCTATTGAATTATGCTACTATTTTTTCTGCAACAGATTAACCATCTGATGTAATAGATTAACCATATGATGCAACAAGTTTACCATCGGATTAAAAATCTGATGCAATAGATTAACCATCGAATTAAAAATCTGATGCAATAGATTTACCATTTGATGCAACAAATTAACCATCAATGCAACAGATTAACCATCTGATGAACAGATTTCCCATCTGATGCAATGGAGGAACATCAGATTAAAAATCTAATGCAACAGATTAATCATCTGATGTAATCGATGAACCTTCTGTTGGATAAAATCCTATCAACTATTTCAACATGACATGTTCAAGACTTGATTTTTTGAACTGATCATTCATCTATCGCGATAGATGATCCTTCTGTTGGAAGAAATCTAAACAATATTGACTGTTGATTACTGTTTTAATAGATCACTTATATGTTACAACAGATGTGTGATCTATTGTACAGAACAGTCATTTATTTCAACAGATGAGTGATTTATTTTTATTGTTGCAACCGATTACTCATCCGTTGTAATAGGTTATTTATATATTGCAACAGATCACTCATATGTTACAATAGATGTGTGATCTGTTGCACAGACCATTCATTTGTTTCAACAGATTACTCATTCATTGCAATAGGTTAGTTATATATTGCAACAGATGACTCATTTATTGCAACAGGTGTGTGATCTGTTGGAACTATTATTTTACTATTGTGCATGTTAGATCTACTGTTATCCTTTTTTAATGCTACATTAATCAATTATAATCTATTTTATGTTCCTATTAATTTTAGATAAATAGACTCCCAAAAGAAAAAAAATGAATCAAGTCCAAGTAAAGGAACAAGTAAAGCAGCTAGGCTACATCCACCACTCTATGCGCTTACTTTACAAGTGTTATCTCAATTAGGATCAGAAAATAAGGAACATGGGGAGGAGGAATGTTTCAAAAGAGATAATCCAAATGCTAATATCCCTTCCACCGAAGAGTTGGTCAAAACCTTCAGCATTGATAGTTAATCTGTGAGAATGCAATGCGATGGTGCCACAGATTTAATGGCTGATTTCGTGGTTAAGTCAACCATGGAAAAATCTTTCGACACCTTCAGAAAAATACTTTGAGAACAAAAATTAAATGCTTATTTCAGAGACGGTTTCTTTGGGCAATATCTTGATTTGCTGGAGAACAACAATACTCGTTTCCAAATGAAAATGGTATATAATCTTCTCAAGTGTAGGTTTATGTATGAAAATAAAGATAAGATGGATGAGGCGTGGATAAATTACTATGGCATACCTGTTTGTTTTGGTTGGAAGGAGTTTATCATAGTTACTTGACTAAAATGTTATCCTCCTTCTCCTTCTCAATTATACCCATTCTAACCCCAAAAAAGCACCCCGCACACCCAAAAAAGGCAAATGCAAGTCGAGTGATCGTGAAGACTTGGTGTCCCTTGTTGGTCCAAGATTCAAAAACAAAAATTTAACAGAAGCATCAAAAGGTAAAAGACTTTCAAAGAAGCACAAGTAGTCATTGTGCTTGATTTGATTTGTACAAAATATTCTTTGGGAGAGAGACGTTAACAACAACATACCACTTGGTTTAATAAATCTCTCCGAAGATCTTGAGTCATTTAACAGCTATCCTTGGGGTTATGAAAGCTTCAAAATGACTGTCAATTATTGGTTGACTTCGTTAACGCCAAAGACAGTCAACTTATATGGTTTTCCATGGTAAATATTTCTTTTATTATGATATGATTCATTTTTTTATTCAATAATGCTTTTGATTTGTTGGCGTTATTTTATAGGCTTGGGCGTTTGAAGCCATTCCTTATTTGAAACAACAAGTAAACTACCAGAAAGAAGTTTCCTGTCCAAGAATCCTGAGATGGTTGTCGGCCAAAACTGATAAAAATGCAAAAAAAATTTATCTCTTCACTCCCTTCGAAGGATGTAGTAAGTCTAATTCTAATTAAGTTTTTGTTTAAATTAATGATTTTTTTAATGATCTAATCATCATTCTAATAAATGTACTGATTTATGTTAGATTGTGCATCTGTTGCTTGTTCCGACCAATAGAGAGTTGAAGATGTCATTTTTTCTTACTTTATAGTTTGTGCAAACTCTATCGGACCCTAAGGTCATTGACATAATAAAAATAGAATTGTTTGGAGCAACACCATCAGAAGAAAAACAATTTTGGAGGGTGGACCTATTGTTGTTGATAGTGGTAGTGGTAGTGGAGTTGTTGGTGGTGGTAGTGGTGCTGCTGTTGGGGCTAATGATGCTCTTCTTAAAGTTTTTAAAACAAACCATTATGAGTATGATCATATTGGTTATGCAGATTTTTCCCCTCCTAGCGAATGTTCTGCATGCAAATGTAAAAATTGCAGGGTGAAACATGATGCAGTGATTAATGCTATTAATGCATTAACTGCTTCTATAAAGGAATTGACATCTAAGAGGGGTGTCATTCCATTAAAGAGGATTTCATATTCATCCACTCCTTTAGATATTAAGTCTGAGAAGAGAAGAAAAGTACTTTCCAAGGCATTATCAACATCCAAAAAAGCAAAATTACAACTTCACTATCTTTGTGTTGCACTATTGAGCAATGTACAAGGTCCACAGGAGAGCAGCATGAGATGAAGAAGGTGAATATACAATATTTGTTCCAACTAATAAATAGACACATATATGTTTCAACAAATGACACATCTGCTGAAAATTATCAAACAGATATATACATCTATTACAATAATTGACTAACCTGTTGCATCAGATGCAGTATCTATTACAACATATTTCACATCTGATTTAGCAAATCAAATATTTCTATGTACCATTTTTATTTGTACCAACAGATGACCTATATGCTGTAATAGATGGGTCAACTGTTGGGATAAATTAAATTAAGACTTTCTACTATTTCAGTTTTTCCAAACAAATGAGTCATATGTTGCAACAGATGATTTATCCATTGGAAATTATAATACAGGTCTTCCTCATATTTTAATTTGTCCCAACAGATGATCAATATGTTGTAAATAAAAGATAATTTGTTTGCTAAAATGGATGAGTTATCTTTTTTCCTTTTTTTTGTATCTCTGTGATTAGCTTTGACAATTTTGTCTTTCCAGATGGATGTCACAGTAGAAGCTACTGTTGAACAATATTGACAATATGTTACTCTTTTTATGGAAATATGGAGAAGCACAAGCGCAAAAACCGTACGAAAGCAACATTAAAAATCCACGACAACCAAAAATCTGAATTCCATAGCACCGAATGAAGAACAACTTGTCCATATTGAGTAGATATTTATAGCTTGAGTTTGTCAAAGTAATAACCTCACCTCTCCTTAGGATTTGTTGGCATCAAAACTTAAATTATTGATTTATTTGTTGAGATCTGTACCCATAATAATTTTTTTACATTTCATTTATTTATTGATTTATTTCATGTAATTTCTGAAGGCTTTGTTTTATTTTATGTTGTCTATGAATTTGATTTTATCCTTAGATTTGAACTTATTAATTGAAATGGAATACTAGATTCAAATACTGCAACAGATAAAGTATCTATTGCAACAGATGACATATTTGTTGGCAAATATCAAACAGATTTAGAAATATATTGCGACACATAGGTCATCAATTGAAAATTATCAAACAGGTCTTCCCACTGTTGCAACAAATAGACTTAGATAGAAATATCGACATAATGCAACAGATGGCCAATCTTTTGCAACAGATAAACTATCTGTCAGAACAGGTAGAATATCTCTTACAACAGATAGACAATCTATTACATTATAAAAAATTCAACTTTCATTAGACATAAAAAATTGTCACTACATGTAAAGTGAAGTGACTTGAAATAAAAAAGGCGGAACCCATCGACAGGCACCTAATGTTGCATCGATCTTTCACTTTGGCACCTCAAGTAGACAGTATTTATTTTAAACACCTAAAATAGGCATCAAATGTGTTAGTTTGACACTTTTTGTCCTGTTGGTATCTCGCGTGTAATTCATCCAGCCAAGGCTTGAACCCCATTTTTTTTTACTTGGCGTCTGATTTGGCCCCCAACAGTTATCCCCCCCCCCATGTCTTATATATTCATATTCTTCCTAAAATTTAACCCTAAATTCCCAAATCTTCTTCTTCATCATTTTTTTTCTCTATCCAAATTCTTTAAATTATTTGTATTTTGTTTTTCATCATCTTTTTTTATTTTTTCCAACTGAGCTTGACAATATCGAGCTCATCTTCCATAATTTTTTGTGATAAAGATTTTTGATATTGTAAGTGTGATCATAAAGCTCTATTGAAGACTTCTTGGACTCAACAAAATCCAGGTCATAGGTTTTTTACTTGTAAGATTTCAAAGGTAATATTTTTTTATTTAATTAGTTGATTAATTATTGACTTATAATTGTGGTTTTTTTTTATAGAAATTGTGTGGATGTGATTACTTTGATTGGTATGAAGAATGACACCCTTCACAAGTAAATCGTGTAATATGATTTTGTTGATTAAAGTCAAGACCTTTGAAGAGAAACAAAATTGAGCAAAAAGATACTACATTATTGGCGTTATTGCTACTTGTTTGGTGTTGTTGGGAACATGGATATTCAAGTTTAATTGCTGAAATTTTTATGGTGGTATATTTGCTACTGGTTTGGTGTTGTTGAGCACATGGATATTCAACCATAATTATTGGAAAATATCAAACAGATTTAGACATATGTTGCAACATGTAGGTCATATGTTGGAAATTATCAAACAGGTCTTCCTATTGTTGCAACAGATAGACTTAGATTGAAAACATCGACATAATGCAACAGATGACCAACCTGTTGCAACAGATAAACTATTTGTCATAACAAGTAGAATATTTGTTGCAACAGATAGACAATCTATTGCATTATTAAAAATTCAACTTTCATCAGACAAAAAAAATTGTCACTACATGTAAAGTGAATTGACTTGAAATAAAAAACTGTTATAGTGTTTGTATTCTACATCTTCTTATTATTTATAAACAGGCTCCAAGCGTCCAGTTAATAACCCATAAACCAGAACCTCTTACATGTTTGTCATAGCATTATTGCATAAAAAGGTCATTAACTCGACCATTTCTGTGTCGGTCAACAAATATTCGATGTATGAAAGCGCGTACGATCGACACACGGTAGCAATTTCATTTTTTGTAAGGTCCATGTCCTTGTTTTGACCTTCAAAATACCATATTTGCTTCTTTAACACTTTCGCTGACAAATCATCCATCTGTTTACTCTGCCTCAACAAATTGGGAAACAAATCCAATAGTGGCTGAATGTGGGTAAAAAAATAAGCCTCCTCGATGGCAGGTAAGTTGCAGTCATAAACCTTCATCTTTCCCTCCTCGAGTAGTATCTCTGTAACACCTTGTATTTCTCTAGCATAATCAAAGTCCCAATACATGAGTATTCATATACAAAATTTTCGAAACACTCATTATTTTTCAGTTTAGATCCTTCCATTGTGTAGGAAATTTAATTAGCTTTCCAACGATATAAAATTCTCCCAAATACGATAATCGGGTAAGAAGTTATGGCGATTTTAAGTTTCAGTCGTTAGACCCCATCATTTTAACCCTTAGCGCATCGCGGAGCTAGTCTAAGTGAAGATTGGCGATTTCCAGTGGAGGTGCGCGATATTGGCGCATTTTTCCAAAGGCCAAATTAGCATTTGGCAGTTTCCAGTGTCTCTCCGCGATTCCACCGCGTCGCGGTGAACTTCCAGGTCCTAATCAGTGAAGGACTGTGATTTTCCCCACGTCGCGCCACAGATTAGTTTCTTGGTTGTCCTATTCCAGTGGCTTGGCGTGATAGTGGTACATCGCGCAAAGGCCAAAAATCGAGATCTTCAGTTTTCAGCTTACGTTTTAAAATCCGTTTAAGGGTATTTGGGTCTTTTTCCTAAGCCCTAAACTCGTTCTAAAACACGAAATTTAGTCCCAATTGACCTAAATAATCATTCATTATTAAATTCCTCTCAAATTAAAGATCCCCTTTTCAAGAACAAGAAACCATAGCTCTCAAACTCAAGGCCAATCCTTAAGAACTCACCCAGAACTTCAAGAAATTCATTTTCCCAGGTATGTTAGATGTTCATCCATGGATTCCTTTCATCCATGGAGCCCAATTAACCCATTTTAATCACCAAGTTATAATCTTTTCAAGTTATTATATTTTAAATTATGATTTCATCCATGAATCTCCATGCACTACTGATTTTATACCATGTTACCATGAAATTATCATTACTATTCAAATCTCCATGTTTTAATATTATTATTTATTGAATTAAACCATGATTTAGTACTATTATGTTGAATTCATGCTATTTTTATAAGTTCCATGGCATTCCTATGGTTGTTTTAAACCCTGAACTACAAGTGTTTGATAAAATGCCTGCAAGAGTGATTGATTTAAAAAAAGCCTTCATGTTTTGTCCTTCAAGCTTTAGTGTCATTATACTATTATTGTTTTGAGTCCTGGGGGTACTAAATACCCGAAATCCATAGTTGTTTACTTAGTATAGTATCAGTACACTACAAAATAGTCTTCAGAACATACTATGAGCATTATCAGAATAGTCAGTTACCAGTCAGATGAACTCAGAATAGTCTAGTATTTTAGTGTCTTTCAGTTGGGAGTAGGATTTAGCACCGAGCGAGTATAGGGATGGAGGCTTCCCCGCCAGATAGGCAGAGTCATTAGTAGCAGTCCCTATACTCTAGAACTACATAGCTAGTGTAGGATGTGAGAAGTCACCCATAAGATTAGGCTTGACTATCTCACAGGGGTCACTCATCAGTTCAGGCTTGACACCCTTAGTCCTTTGGACGTTATATCAGTTTAGTGGATCCACACAGCCATTATTAGTACCGGTGGCATGATATTAACACCCTTCCAACTGGGGTTATAGGTTGGACCCCGATTAGCTCAAATTAGGGAATGTTGGTTAGATGATACCTCCCACAGTCTCAGATATAGTCTCAGTTCAGTTATGCAGTCTTAGAGTTGCTTGACCAAAGCATACAGATATCAGTATTTTTTTGTATTTCAGTTTACAGATTTTACTCAGTCCATGTTATATGCTTGGTCATGCATCCCCACTGTCTACAGATTTTCACGTATCTTCAGTATTTACAGACTGTCATGCATACTCAGTATTTATAGATTCTCTATATTTTCAGTATCTACAGATTCCATGTTCTCTATTCAGTACTCCATGTTTTACATGCATATTAAATTAATTATTAGTTCTGTTCATGAAACCATGCTTATCAGCCTACCTCATTTAGCATACCAGTACATTCAAAGTACTGATCGTATACCTTTCTTTTATGCTATGATGTATTATATCATAGGTGCTGACGCTCAGTTCCCGGACCATTCTTAGACTTCACTTCTCAGGCTATCAGTAGTATAGTAGCAGTGGTGAGTTCTCATTATTCGAGGATAGATTATTTTACTTCATATCTCTATTTCAGTAGTTAGCGGAGTTAGTTGAGGGCCTGTCCCATCAACTCATATTAAGTCAGTCAATTTTAGAGGTTTTTCAGACATTAGAGTCAGTTATTCAATATTCAGACATTACAGTTAGTTATCCAGTTTATCATTATTTTATCAAATCAGTCAGTTGTTTCTATAGACTCATATTTCATTTTTAAATTTAGTTATTAAAACCTTATGGCATGTCAGTATTCTTCTGCATTTATAATCATGTTATCCAGTGCTCACAGCAGGTACCAGCTCATGGGTTATCTTGTGGTCCCTCGAGACTGTAAGCACCGTGTGATGACTAGGGGATAGTCCCGGGTCGTTACAATCTCAAGAGCCAAAAAATGTTTGACGTTCATGTTCACGTTCATAATTGTAAGAATTCTCTTTGCTTTGGTCCAGAACTTGTCGTGTGGATATGGACTCTCCCTTCTAATATATTTAATCATTTCTCCATCCCATTAGAACCCAGAAACTAATGAATCAAATCCCAAAACTCCGGGAGTTGATGTTATCTTAGTGAGATCATCGTACCTATCCTTGAAATTCTTGTAGAAGTTGAGGTCTATTAACCTATCGGCAGCATCATAAGCTTTCGGGTATGCTAATTTCCTGCCCCTCATGAGGTAGTGAATTTCCTTAACATACTGTGATATAAGAAGTCAATTTTTACATAGGTTAGTAATTGTAAAGAAGGAAAACATAGTAGAAAGATGCAACGGATGGTCTATCTGTTGCATAGGGTTCTCTGAATCTATTCATAGATTAACCATCTAACACAACTTATGTAATAGATAGGTAATATTTTGCAACAGAACCACCACCAGTTGCACTAGAATACATAACTGTTGCAACAGATGACACATCTATTGTGTAGCTTCTTCTTCATGGAGTAGATTAGAAGGTTGGGTTAGGAAAAGTAAACTTACCTTGTCCACGTACGGTGTACGCATATCTGTCATACTCTTAAAGTATTGGGCGGAAAAGGTATGCATGGAGTAATCTTGTTTGGCATTCTTGTCCCATCGCAGATCCCTCTTCTCTTTGGCGCCAAGTTTCGCATATATGTCCACCTTCTTCAATGGTCCCTGCCCTTCAACAAATTTTGGAGACAGAGGAGTAGGAATGTTTTTTATTTCCGCTTGGAGAGTACTTTTCCAAGTGCTCTTTCTTACTCCTAACCACCACTATGGGAGTGTATGGCTCCCTTACCTTTTTGGAGGGTATGACACCCCTCTAGGATTTCAATTCCTCGACAGATTAAATGATAACCTCTACTTTTTTGAAAAATTTATCATGTATGTCCTTGCACTCTTTGCAATGAGAACACGAGGGTAATGGCTAAGAGGGACCTCTGTAAGGATGAGAGGGACCTGTGCAAGGGTGAGAGGAACCTGTGGAAGGGTGAGATGGACCTGTGAAAGGGGTGTTTTCAAAAAATATTTAATTTTCCTTGAGTGTCAACATGCTCATCATCACGACTTTCAGCAGCATCAGCATCAACATAAACATTAGCATGCCTGCCACCAACATCAATAACTCCACCAATAATACCCCTAGAAGAAGCACCCGAATCTGTTGTTGTAGGTTGGTCATGAAGATCCTCAACATTAGGCTGACCTCGCTTAACTGCTCTTCTTATGGCTATTACTCCAGCCAATTCCTTCTCAATTAACCTCATCGTTGGGTCCGCTATTATATCAACAAGACCTAGAGTAATAAAAGAAGTCATTCCCAACTCCTGCTCAGTAGGCACGATCCATGGATGCACAACCTATAAAAAAGATAGATATATTTAAATCATATAATAAATTGCAGTCAGTTAGGTTACATGTTAACACAGAAAACTTATGCAATAAATGATCTTTCTGTTGCAATAGCTAATCTGTCTATCACAACAGATTAATAATAAGTTGCATCAGATTACCCATCTGTTGCATAATTTGTAATAGATGGGTAATCTGTTGAGTCGGGTTCAGAGAACCAAAGCAAAAGGTAGGCAATCAGATGCAAAATATGAATTGTCTGTCACAATAGATTACCCATTTGTTGCACTAATTGCATTAGATGGGTAATCTCATGCAACAGATGACCCATCTGTCACAATAGATGACACATCTGTTTCAATATCTTTCTTTGAGTCAAATTGTTTTACTTGAAAGAAGACGTACAGCATCATCTAAAAGGTTAAAGAGATTAGCCTCCTTAATTCTTGTATTGCTCTTTGCAACCAACCACCTAAGGATTCTTGGAGGAGAAAACCTCATCCTAGTAATCCTTGACCTGCTTTTGGAGGAGAGGAATAACTTCAAATGCCTAGGCCTAAAAAATGTAAATGGAAAGCTAACAAAAAAAAGTCATAATAATTATTCAATATAAATTAATGGATGAGTAAACAAACAGTGATTAAATTTACCATAAAAGCCCAAGGAAAGTCGTATAATGTGACCGTCTTTGGGGATAGCTTTGACGGTAAATATTTGATAGTCAAGTTGTAGTTGTCATATCCCCAGATTTAATTATTATATTTCTCAAAATCCTCAGCAAGATTCAACAAATCATCTTCTATGACTTTGTTAGCGTCTCTTACCAATATAACGGAATGGGCAAACCAAACTAAGCACAATTGCTACTTATACTTCTTTGATATAGTTTTATCCTTAAGACGTTTTATCAGCTTATTGGCTTTGTACCCACGTCCAGAAATGTCTAACAACCCATTTATTTATTCCTTGAATTTGTTAGTTTTGGTGGGTGGTCGCTGGGACAATACCTTCCCTCAATTTTATGGTGGTGGTTTAGATGTCTTGTGTGCCTTAGACCTTTTGTGGGGTGTTTCCTTGATGAGAGGTTCTTCTAGACGATCGCATCTTAAGCCTGTCACTATGGTAAGCTGTTTCAAGCCAAAATAAACTGGCATGCCATAGTAGTTGATCCAGATTTCATCCATCTTCTTCTCCCTCCTTCGAATATTTATCACCCCCCACATACTTGATCTTGCACTTGAGAAGAACATATACCATGCTCATTTGGAAATGGGCAGTGTGGTCCTCAGGCGGCGTAAGGAAGTGTCTAAAGCAGCTCTTCTTAAAAAGTTCGTCTATATTTTTATTCTTCATAGTTTTCCTAAAGTCATCAAAAGGTTTCCCCAACTGACATTTAAGTACAAAATCACCAATTAGTTCTGTAGGATCATCTATCAACATCGCAACTTGAAACCTGTCAATACTAATAGTTTTGACAACCTCGTGCTGGGATTTTGATATTAATTCATGCCCCATTGGTGATGCATTATCATCATGTTGATCATCGTCCTCTTTCTCGCTTTCTTCTCCCTCCCCTTCTTGTTTATCTTCTTCTTCTTCCTCCCCACTTTCATTGTCCTCATCACCATCTGCAAACCCTTGTCCACCTCCCACAATGTTGTTTTCATATCTTTCCTTAGCTTTATTTTTTCTTGACCGGGATTGTTCAGGAAGCTCCTCCGAATCCCTCTGTACTCTAGCCTTTTTTGTTAGGCAGTCAGAAGTTGATCCACTTTCACTTTCTTTTCTTTTAGGAAACATGTTTTTACCTACAAACAATAGAAAAATAAAAAATACATTACGATTGATGTATGCATAAATTAAAAAAAAAAATATTACAAACACTACCAACAGCCACCACAAACACCACCAATACTGCCACCACCACCACCACCAACCGCCACCATAAACACCACCAATGCCTCCATGACAAACACCAACAACCACCAATACCACCAGCAATACCACCACCACCAAACCATCAATACCAACACCATCACCAACACCACCTTCAATGCCACTTATACCACCACCACCAACAACAGACACCAATAACACCACAAACACCATCCAACAATACCACGACAGTCAACGAATACTATGATAAAAAGTACTCCCTCCGTTTAAAAAAGAATGACCTAGTTTGACTTGGCACGGAGTTTAAGAAAATAAAGAACACTTTTGAATCTTGTGGTGTTAAATTAAAGATATGTCAAATGTATTAAAATGTCCTTCAATTTTGTGGTCTTAAACATTCCATGTGGAAAGTTAAAATTAAAAAGTTGCTGAAAAGGAAAGGGGTCATTCTTTTTTAAACGAACTAAAAAGAAAAGTAGGTCATTCATTTTAAAATAGAGGAATTAAGATTTTCTTAGGTTCTTCCTACGATTCTATCATCAAAATTCAAAATTGTTAACCCATTCTCGAAGATAATACAACTAAAATTCATCTTTTACATCATTAACTAAAAAGCCCTAATTTTCAGAAGAAAAAAACTGTAAACACTTCTCGAACCCTGTTACCTACCAAGATAAAGAAAATGACAGATACAAGCAAGAATAAAGTAAAAACTAACAACTATGTGGTCGAAAATGGGAAGAAAATTGATTTGTTGTGAATGGTTGAGCAATATGTTGAGTAGTTGTTGTCTATATTGTTGAGAGAGAGAAAAAGAGCGACAACTCAAGATTTAAAATGATGAAATATTTTTCCCGCAGATGGATGATTTGTATGGGTTGATTTGTATTTTGAAAAACAATGACAAGTTTTAAAAATATTAATTTGGTTTGAATTGATCTTAATTATTTTTTAAAATTTTAACAGATATAATTTTTAACCGTCTCATCATAATAAAGTGTATTAAGTTCAACTGAAACACTGATGAATTTTAGGTATTAGCTTAATAATAAGTTAATAAGAATCGTTTCAACTCAAAGTGATCGTTCGATGACTCAAGTTGGGAGGAACGCAATACCATCAACATACAATTGCAAAGACTCAATTGAAGTTGTAGCTGACCCCGTCAACTCATCCCTAGTTGTAGCTAAATCAATTTAGGTATTATCTTAATAATAAGTTAATAGGAATTATTTCAACTCAGAGTGATAGTTCAATGACTCAGGTCAAAAGAAATGCAATACCAACATCATGCAATTGCAAAGACTCAACTGAAGTTGTAGTTGACTCTATCAACTCATCTATAGTTGTAGCTAAATAAATTTAGGAATTAGTTTAATAATAAGTTAATAGGAATTATTTCAACTCAGAGTGATCGTTCGACTACTCCGGTCGAGAGGAACGCAATACCAACACCATGCAATTATAAAGACTCAATTGAAGTTGTAGTTGTCCCTGCCAACTCATCTCTAGTTATAGCTAAATAACTTTAGGTATTAGCTTAATAATAAGTTAATAAGAATCATTTTAACTCAGAGTGATCGTTCGATGACTTAGGTCGGGAGGAATGCAATACCAACATCATGTAATTGCAAAGACTCAATTGAAGTTGTTGTTGTACCTGTCAACTCATCCCTAGTTGTAGCTAAATTAATTTAGGTATTAGCTTAATAATAAGTTAATGAGAGTTGTTTCAACTCAGAGTGATCGTTCGACGACTCAGGTCGGGTGGAACGCAATACCAACATCATGCAATTACAAAGACTCAATTGAAGTTGTAGTTGTCCCTTTCAACTCATCCCAAGTTTTAGCTAAATTTAATAATAAGTTAATAAGAATTATTTCAACTCAGAGTAATCGTTCGACGACTCAGGTCAGGAGGAACGCAATACCAACATCATGCAATTATAAAGACTCAATTGAAGTTGTAATTGACCCTTTCAGCTCATTCCTAGTTGTAGATAAATTAATTTAGATATTAAATTAATAATAAGTTAATAGGAATCATTTCAACTCAGAGTGATCGTTCGATGACTCAGGTCGGGAGAAACGCAATACCAACATCATATAATTGCAAAGACTCAATTGAAGTTGTAGTTGACCTTATCAACTCATCCCTAGTTGTAGCTAAATAAATTTAGGTATTAGCTTAATAATAAGTAAATTAGAATCATCTCAACTTAAGAGTGATCGTTCAATGATTCAGATCGGGAGGAACGCAATACCAACATCATGCAATTGCAAAGACTCAATTGAAGTTGTAGTTATCCCTGTCAAATCATCCCTAGTTGTAGCTTAATCAATTTATTTATTAGCTTAATAATAAGTTAATAAGAATTATTTCAACTCAGAGTGATCGTTCGACGACTCAGGTCGGGAGAAACGCAATACCAACATCATGTAATTGCAAAGACTCTACTGAAGTTATAGTTATCCCTGTCAACTCATCCCTGGTTGTAGCTAAATCAATTTAGGTATTAGCTTAATAATAATTTAATAAGAATTATTTCAACTCGGAGAGGTTGTTCAACAACTCAAATGGGGAGGAACTCAATACCAACATCATGCAATTGCAAAGACTCAATTGAAGTTGTAGTTTCACTTGTCAACTCATCCCTAGTTATAGCTAAATCAATTTAGATATTAGCTTAATAATAAGTTAATGATCGTTTGATGACTCAGGTCGGGAGGAACACATACCAACATCATGCAATTGCAAAGACTCAATTGAAGTTGAAGTTGATCCTATCTACTCATCCCTAGTTGTAGCTAAATCAATTCAAGTACTAGCTTAATATTAAGTTAATAGGAATTGTTTCAACTTAGAGTGATCATTCGATGACTCGGTTTGGAAAGGACGTAATACCAACATCATGCAATATAGTAAACCATATCAACCCATCCCTAGTTGTAGCTAAATTAATTGAAGTTGTAGTTGAACATATGAACTTAACTGAAATTGTATAAAAATATATGTTCAACCTATTGCAACAGATGACTTATCTGTTGAAATTTATCAAACAGATTAATAAATTTGTTGCAACAGATTACCTATCTATTATAAATTATCAAGTAGAAGTTGTTGTCTATTACGACAGATGACTAAGCCATTAGAAATTTTCAGAAAAAAATTATAATCTGTTACAACAGATGACTTATATGTTTTAAGATCTTTTTTTTTATTTTAAAGCAATTTCCTGTTCGAGATAAAAACGATAACTAAGGCGGTAAAAAATATTACTTGGATAACTCAAAAATCTCCTCCTTGAGTAGTCTTATCTTGTCTTTTCAATGTCATCTCATGTCACCGTCTCCTCGTTCCCCTCAAATTTATTAATGAATATTTAAAACTTATTTCTAGAATTCTCTCTTCTCTTCTTCAACCATAAATTAACTTATCTCTCTTCTTTCTTTCAAAAATCTCTTTCTCTCCTCTTTAGGGTAATCACAACCGTCTTCTTTTTTCTCACTTTTCTTTCCTCTGCCAAATGAGGATACTTTCGAATCTCAACCGATCAATATCGTTTCTCATCTGAAATAGGTATTCTGATCCCTTTGATTTTTTGACATTGCAGGTATGATTCACTATTGCTCTTTCCTTCTCGTCTTTTTCTTTATATGTTATTTAAATTAGATATTTACATCTGTTGTTTTTATTAATTTACCATTACCAGTATCATATTTATAGAGAAAATTAAAGGAGATGTGACTTTTAAGTCTTGAATGAATGAGCCACTATTTTTATTAAAAATATGCAAAAAAAGTCATTTGTTGGGAGAACCTTAAAAGCCTTATTGTCAGTATCATTATTTTTATGTATTTTGTTTTTTACTTTGTTGGTGGTGTTGTTGGTTGGGGTGGGGGTGTTGTTGAAACATGTGGCGTTTGTGTTGTTGATGGTGTTGGAACATATGGTGTTGTTTTATTTGTTGTTGATATTGTTTTTGATATTGTTGGTGGTGTTGTAATAATTTTCTCAATTGTTGCAACTGATGAATCAACTGTTAGAACAAACAGAGCAACTATTAGAAGAAATCAAAGCAGTAGCAAGGCTGGTTTGATTTATTCCAATAGATGACCCGTCTATTGCAACATGTCCGCCATTTGTTGCCATAAATGTGTCACCTGTTGCAACAGATGACTCATCTGTTAAACAGATGGGGAATCTGATGCACCAGATGGGTTATTGATAACGCTCAATCTACAGCTCTCGTTTGAGTGTAAAGCGGTCGTTAGCAAATATAGAACCCAACCTGGGTTGGGTGTCGATCCCACAGGGAATAGCTTGGCCAACAAGTAAGTAAAATTACTAAACTTTTGGTGCAAGTCTCGTAAGAAGGGGGGATTCTTGTTTTGCAAGTAATGTAAACAAAAGCTGAAAATAATAAAGTAAAAAGAGAGAGATTGTTACGTTGGTTGTAAACAATGAGAATTGAAGCGTTGGGGTTATGTCCACCTTCTGAGGTATACGTCTCTATTGGCTATGAGTGTGTAGAATTCTGACATGCAATTGCTTATAGAGGATTGTAGTCGATGGTAAATCCAAGCGTCTCTCGACCTGAACAAGGACTATTTCACTTTAACTCTCTCGAGCTTAAAGCGTGTCTAACGGTACAAATTCTCCAAGAGGTTAGTCCAGTTACGGCACTAGCTTTTTAATAGGAAAGGGTGTCCTACTACCTTGACATTATCTCTTTTCCAGACAAATAACTTTTCTCTCGAACAAGTTAAATGTTAGACTGGCGTATTCTTGCGTTTGCAACCGCAAAGAATGTAGATTAAGATGAAGAGAATAATGATATAAGCAATATACGTGCCTCGAACTCACAAACTCACAGCAATAGATAGTAACTCATTCGGCTTGCATAACCCCAACAGAGAAGTTTAGTTACCCATGAATGCGAAGGAAATCACGATTGACATTGTTATTATATCACGATATTGAGTAATGGCGTGTAGATCAAGTGATAGGCGTGAGGCGTGATTCCTTAGCAAGTAACGATTCTCTTGTTGTGGAGTTTTAAGAATAGAAGAGTAGAAGAAGAAAAATAGAATTAATGGAAAGATTAGAAGAATTGTAGAGTAATAGAATTGAATTGTAAGACGAGAAGTTAAGAAGATGTTCTAAAATCTCTAGCATGATAGGGTATTTATAATACCCATATCCTAATCCTACTAAGCTAATGAAATAAATAACCAAATCCTATTAGACTAATGAAATCCTTAACCCAAATGTACTAGGTTAAGGTAAAATTATCATAAGCCACATAAAATAATGAAATACATAACCTAATTGTACTAGGTTAATGTATCATTGTCAAAATCCAGCTTTGTGTCTGTAAGTCCCCAAAGTCTTCAGAATTATTGTTTTAGCCCGGGACAGATTTTCCATGCAGCAATTTTGGTCCTTAGGCGTGTAAACTCCCTTTCCTTCCTTCGTGAGCTTTCTTTTGCGTCAAGTAAGCCATAAAATGCTGAATTCTGCATCATTTATACCTGAAACTTTACTAATCATGTTCGTTAGCTCACTTACAGGAAAAAGGACTAAAAGTGCATGAAATATATAATTTGTTCTCAAAACTAGGCTAAAATATGGGCAAAATTTATTGATATAGGCGCGTAAATTCGCCTATCATCAGTTATCTATTGCAACACATATTGTAATGTGTTGTTCATTCAATTTTGTGTTACCCTATTGTAATGATTTTTTTTTCTTCTCTTGTTTGACATCAAATATTTTTCTCTTGTTTGCAGATAAAAGAAAGTGAAAATGGATCAACTTTTATCCGACCAGCATTAAAGGCTAGAGTAAAGATGGGTTCGGCGGAATAAGCTGCTTGCAGATGAAACCACTTCATATATGGGAGGTATGTATTACTAATCAACCTATCGTGAAAACACACATTCAGTACATTGATTTTGTAAATGTTGGTTCTTTACCTATTAGGCATTAATCATTCAAAAAAAGATATGTCATTTTACAGTTAAAATTGTTAGGTTTGAACTGGTAAGGCTGAGGGACTAAGAAGAATGTGTCGATACCCTGTTACAGTTTAATAAAAATTTTGCTAATGTTTATGTGTCAAGTTTGGAGAAGGGTTTAAGTTTTTGGTGGCAGTATAAATATTAAAATAGTGATTGGGTTGATTTTAAGGGTTAAATGGACTTTTGAAAGGCCTCCGAAGCCTCACACTACTGCAAACAAGAATAGAAAACCAATAGAAATTCTCCTGGTCCAAATTTATATGGATTGGTTGCTCGAGTAGACTATTATACAGCAAAAGGTGATTGGGAGAATACCCATGCGGGAAAGGGGGTGGAGAAGATCATATATCAACTCACACCTTATTACGGAAGAAACACAGGGTAGAAAGGAACGTGTAGCGAATCTCGCTGATGGAATTGACATGAAAAATAAAAAAATTGAATGAGCTGCAAATGTAAAAGTGTATCCAAAAATGAAAATCCATCAATCAATTTTGAAAAGAAAAATGATGAAATGGATTAGAGTTGTGCACTTTGTTAGGGGACTGCAACTAGCTAGTATGGCCTGAACGAAGACCCACAAAATGTAGGACCAGAACTCTAAGGTTTCACCTTTGTGAGCACCGATGGTGGTAAGATTGTCGGTCAGAAACGAAACCTGAACCAACAACTCCTGAAGTAAAATAAGAAAACAAGCCAAGGTGGCAATTTCTCAAGTTAAACTTGTATCCCATGCCTCTTGTTTGTGGTTCTGGTCTGGTCAAAGGCAGTGGAAACAACAAAGAATGGGATTTTTGCCCAACTTCAGACCTTTTTGTTTCTATTTCTATTGACCTTATTAGAACCACAAATAGAAGGCATGGGGTCCAAGTTAGACTTCAAAAATTGACATCTTGGCTTCCCTTATTTTTACTTCTGGAGTAGTTGGTTTAGGTTTCATTCTTGACTGAAAATCTTACCAATCCTGTGTTCTCGCCAAGCTGCTTCCTTAGAGTTCTTGTCCTGCACTTTGTGGGTCTTAATAGAGGCCACGCTTCTAGTCGAAGTCCTTAGCAAAGTGTCCATCTCCAGTCCTCTTGAGCATTTTTCTTTTTAAAGAACGACTGATGGATTTTAATATTTGGATACACTTCCACATTTTAAGCTCATTCAGTTTTTTCATCTCTCAAGTCAATTTCATTAGCCAAATTCGCTAGAAGTTCCTTACTTGCTTCCCTGTGTTTTTTTTTAAACAAGGTTTGAGATGATATATGGTCTCTTGTACCTCTCCTTTCCCGCACAGGTATTCTCCCAAGCACCTTCTATTGTATAAAAGTTTCCTCGAGAAATCCATCCATATAAATTTGGACCAGAGGAATTTCTATTGGTTTTCCATTATTGTTTGCTGCAGTGCGAGGCTTTAGAGGCCTTTCAAAAGTCCATTGCGCCATTAAAATTGGTCCAATCACTATTTAAAGGTCTATAATGCCATCAAATATTGATCCCTTCTCAGACCTTGACACATAAATATAAGAAAAATTGTCATTAAATTGTAACAGGGTATCGACACCACCTTCTTGGAACCCTTCAGCCTTATTATTTCGTACCTATCAAACTAAACTATAAAATACAGGATCATGTTTGAAGGATCAATGTCTAATCGATAAAAAACTACATTCACAAAATTATTACATTTTAAGTGTGTGTGTCGCGACAACTTGATCAATAATACATAACTCTCATGCATGAAAGTGGATCCATTCATCTGCACACACCGTATTCTTCCTACCCCATCAATGTCGGACAGTGTTTATTCTTCACTTCCCATGGTTAAGTAGTGTACAAGACTACGGAGGTTCATAGGGTAACCATCTTCAATGTCAGAAGACTACATGCCCATTAAGAAAAAACAAGTGCTACAAGTCATGACTTTTTCACCTTTTTTGTTTTCAAATCTATTTTTTATATATAATAAAACAGTCACCAATTTGGATTAATTAAGATATGTGATGACTATTAATAAAGGGATAAACGGTCGTGACTTTTTGTCTAACACATTTAGAACAACTGATGAATCAAATTCCCCATCTGTTGCAACTGATGAATCAGCTATTAGAAGAAATCAAAACATCTCCTCCAATAGATGGTCCATGTATCGCAACAGATAATCCATATGTTACAACAGATGTCTCATCTGTTGCAATATACAGACCATCTCTTGCGACAGATGGTAGATCTCTTGCAACAGATGGGTTATCTGTTATGACAGATGGACCATCTATTGCAACAACTCAATAATAATGGTTGTTATTAAGAGAGAAATCATTCAAAAAAGGTGAGAAGTTTTAATACAAAAGAAAAAGTCACGACTTTTCATAAAAAATAAAAAGTCAGTAGTTTGAATGTAATTAATACAATGGAGCTGAACAGTCGAGCCTTTTTGCCTAACACATTAAGATTCAATCCTATATAAATAGGTCCCTCCTTAATCTTCGTTCTACTCCACTTTATTTATTATTTCTTGCATTTTGTATTTTCGTATTACATCTTTAACCACTTATCTTCAAAGAGCATATTCCTTTCTCGTTGAGGTAAGTTTTTTTTTACGTGTAAATCTACCAATTGGTAGTATACGTTGTATTACATTCAAACTCTTTTCTTTACTTTTTTATCATTTCATGCGTGTTCTAGATATGGTTGTTCTTGTTTGGGACATTGTTATTCTGTGCGACACCATGTGGGAACTTCAGAGGCAGGTTAATGACCTGCAGAGAGAGTTGGTCTCCATGAGAGCAAGGATATTCATAGAGATACAGAGGCTGATGAGGACCCTGCTATTGACGATTGACGATTGGCAGGCTGAAAATAATAATAATAATAATAATGATAAAAATTAGAATGTGTTTTTTCTTTTAGCGTATATATTTTAATTTTTCAATATCAGATCTATACCTAATATATTTTGTTTTTCGTTTAATGAAAAAAAAAATTGGTCGACTTTGGCTTTTTAATTTTTATTCAATTTTTATTCTGTCTATTTCTTCTTATCAACAAATATGTCGACGGTTGAAGGTAAGGAGCAATTTTGAATCCAGTAGCAATAGAAAGAGTTTTGAGTTCTTTCAACAAATGGACCATCTGTTGAAATAGATTGATCATCGGGTTGGTTTGTGTCAGCAGATTATCCATCTGTTGCAACAGATTTGTCATTTATTGGAGGAAAACATTCCATTCTTCCAACTAATGTACATATGTCGCAACAGATGGTTAATCTGTTGAAATAATTTTGTGGTCTGCTATATTTAGTTCCTGTTTTGCCTCTTTTTATTGATGCACAAGTTATTAAAAAGGATATTTTATATAATAAATGATAACATTTACATTCACAACAATTATTTAAATATATAAAAGTCCATAACAAGCAACAACACAAGTTTTTGTAATTACAACGATAATGGTGGATTACGATCCGGGCATGTAGTTCTTTTGTGGTCAACCTTCTTACATACGGAGCACTTGTTTTTTCTTGAGGGAAATTATTCTTCGATTCCACGCCTCGTCTTATATGAACTTCTTTTCAATTTGATAGTTCTTGGGTCAATATATGGAGGAGGTATTAATCTCCCCAAAAGCTCTGCAGGAATAACTTAAGATTCTTCGGGAGGCACCAGAGTAATATGCCCACTACATGCCAGTTTATATTTTTCCACCGAATAATATAGAGAGGAGTACTCATAAGTCTTACTTCCATATTTTGCTCCATATTGAGCTCGATGCGCTGCCATAGCATGTGGACAGGGTATTTTGTCCAAGTCAAAAACTCTGTACGTACAAGATCTTATTTGAATATCGACCGTGGAAACATCACCATGATCGTTGATACTAAACTTATAATCTGCTATTGGATGAGAAAATAACTTATTCCCCAGACTGATGTTCGTTGATATTATTTTTTCCGCTTCTAGAACAAATTGGGTTCCTGCGTTGTCGAACTCCACACGCCTTTTGTGGAAAAATTTATCATACTTCTCATTTATTATATCAAACAGAGCCACAATGGGAAATTCTCTTTCATCGCCAAATAATAAATTCACTGATTCAGCTATGTTTGACGTCATAATATTGTACCTATAAAAAAGAATCACTTAGTACGACATCA
This sequence comes from Capsicum pubescens, assembly GCA_030864215.1. NCBI lineage: Eukaryota > Viridiplantae > Streptophyta > Magnoliopsida > Solanales > Solanaceae > Capsicum > Capsicum pubescens. The sequence continues at coordinate 44,197,643 of CM061541.1, forward strand.
TACTAATCTTGTACCTCAAACAAGACATTAAATTCATAAAAATGTACCTATTTTCCGAACAGTATGCCCGGCTCCATCTCTCAAAACTGACACGTATGAGATATCTGCTGCCTTGGGATGCATATTCGCTGGTTGATTGAAATAGTCTAAAAACTCCTCTCTACTATATGCTTTAGCTGCTCTATAAAAAAGGTCACAACCCTTTTGTTGTGAAAGTTGGTTAGAATGTTCTCTCCAAGATGCCTGATGCAACAACTAAAGTGAGCTGAAGTGAAGAAAATTAAACCCATCTTTGCAATACTTGGATGCCTATCTGAAACAAAACACAAATCTTCAGTATCTTCAACGCAGCCTCACAGTTGTTCAAAAAATATCTGTAAGAGGCATCATATTCCTTGTCTACTATACAAAAAGCAAAAGGAAATATGTGATTCTCTGCATCCTGCGCCACCGCCGCTAGCAGAACTCCATTATACCTACTCCTCAGAAGGTCCCGTCGGCGGCTATGCCTTTTCTCAAATGTTGAAAACCTTAAACCCAAGCACCATAGGATACAAAAAAGTACTTGAACCTTCCATTTTCATCAACATGCAACGCTATCTTGCTTCCAGGATTTTTGGACTCAAGCATGCAATAATAGGCATCGAGAACTGCATACCCGTGCTCGTGTGTCCCCCTAACCATGTCCTTGTCAATCCCCATGGCCGTATATATATTTCAATAACTGATCATGACACCCAATTCCGTAAGGAGTTGATTGGACATATCCCTTATAGAAGGGTCTTTGCCATTAGGGAATCTATTCTTGAAATATTCACCAAGGACTTTTGCAATGGCATGAGCATTTTGGTCCGAAATATGCTCTGAACCACATGTCTGATACTTTTCATATTTATGAATGATGAATCTGTCAGAACTTAAGTACTTCATCGCTCTCAACCACCACTTGCAGTTCAGATTAGCACATCTGTAGCAAAAGACTTTGCTCGAATTAATCACTTCATTATTCTGAAATCTTTTTTCAAGAAAGAAATAAACAAAGTAGTAGATAGTTCTTTATTTTCCTTAAATGACATTCCAATTTAAAACCGGTCTCGTCGTTTTGGCGATTGCCAAACTGTGTCGATTGAGAAAAATTGCCCACCGTATTGCTCGTAGCAACGGGCGTAGGTGTTTGATCATCATCTAGAATATTTATGTTCGGATCATACAAATAATCATCAAAGATGTCTTGTTGTTGTTTGTTCATTCTGGTTCTCATTCTCTCTCGTCTTTTCAACCACGTACACCCTTAACACCAGCCTGGATGAACCACTAAGATAACCACGCAACCAAACCTAATCAGTTATCTTGAAAGGTAGTAACCTCTGATTTTTTAAGGAGCTGTGCATGTAGATGATGACGAGTTCTCTCGGTTGATAATTCAGTCCACAATAGCTGATGATTAAGTTCACAAAATAAATATTATTTTGGACTATCATAGCTATCATCTCTAGCATTTCACCCTTCTTCCAACGCCATACATATCGATTGCTCTTCTCGATCCATTGACCATAATAATCCACCCCTATTGTTATTGATCCCTCCATTAGTGGTACCTAAATACAGTAATTTGTTAAAAGAAGTTAATAATGATATCATAATAAAATTAATAGTGATTTTATAGTGCCGTAACATGAACCCCACAAGATATGTAATCTGTTGCAACATGTGAAAAATATATTGTAACAGGTAAGTGATCAATTGCAATAGATTACTTACCGTTGGGATTCATGTTACGCTCCTGAAGTTGATTTCAACAGATGAGTCATCTATTGTAACAGGTGAATCATATATTGCAATAGACTATACATCTGTTGCAACATATGAAGCGCCTATTGGAATATATGTTACAGTACTAAGGAACCTTTGAAACTGATTCCAACTGATGAGTGACATGTTGCAACAGATAACTAACCCATTGTGATAGATATTTACTCTGCTGCAACAGACGATGCTTCTGTTGGAATCAAGTTTAGGTTCTGTTGCAACAGGTTACTAATCTGTTGCGACAGATATTTACTCTGTTGCAACAGATGATGCGTCTATTGGAATCGAGTTTAGGTTCTGTTGCAACAGGTTACCAATTTATTGCGACAGATATTTACCCCATTGCAACAAATAACTAGTTTGTTACAACAGATTAGTCATATATTGCAACAGATGACTCATCTATTTGATTCATGTTACGGCACAATAAAACCATAAACATGGATCCAATATATGAGTCTTTCGTTGCAACAGATGGCTCATCTGTTGCAACAGATTAATGTTTTGTTTAAACAGATGGCTTTTATGTTGCATTCATATTTGCGTGCCATCTATTATTAAAAAATAGCATAATAACAATTATTCAGATGACAAATTCAACTAAAAATCATATTTTAATTTACCAAAGTCTCCTATGAAGTAATGCCAAAGTGGAAAGTGATGTACGAAACAAAATTTGACCTAAGAAATTGGTCAGATAGCAGCAGTAGCGGTAACAACAACAACAATAGTCAACAAGAAGAAGATGAAGATGAAGATGATAATGAAGTAGAAGATGATGATAATGAAGAAGAAGGTGATAATGAAGCAGAAGATAATGAATAAAGCAGCAGCAACAATGAACAACAAAAATTGCTAAGAGCGATAAAACAACAATGGATGAGAAGAGAGAAATGAACCTTTTTTTCCTCCGTTTCCTGTTATAATAGGTTAACATTTGGATCAAAGTGTAAATTTAAAAACTTGTGGGTTATTCTCAAACTTTCTCAACTTTCTTAATCCATAATAAAGTAATTGTCACCTCCACTCAATTATTAAGACTTGAGTCACCTACACCTCATTTTCAAACTCTTTTGTCACTTTTAGCTAAATTCCTCAGGTGTGTGTGTGATGGTGTAGGAGGAGAGTGGGGCGTGAGGGTATTTCATTGAGAAATAATATAGTTGAACTTTTAAATATAATATAATTTAACATGTTTTAACAAAATATTGAGATCTAAAACAATTAAAAATAATACTTTAATATCATTCGTGCATCGCGTGGGTATATATACTAGTTAAACGGATGGAAAAAGTATTAGTTGTCATAATTCTGATGACTTCTAATAAGGAAAGGTTTTACCATAAATATATTTAATTAATTTTCAACACCTTATTAGGAAAAAATAGTGAAAAGACGATTTTGCCCAAAGTAAAGACTTCCAATAAAGGAAAAAAAAGTCCAAACGACATTTCTAAGGTCCTTCATAGTTTCAATATATTATATATGTAAGTACAGTTTTATTTGAGTTTAAATTTCTAAAATATTGTGGAGGAGTTAGTAAATAACTCAAATAAGAAAAAAAATCTAATATAGTTAAAATTTTAATCAATTAAAAAGTTAAATTTTATAATTATTAAAAAAGTAATAACCAGACTATTTTATCTATTGTAGAGTGTTTTAATGAAGGACAAAAAATTCAAATTATTTTTCTAAGGGTTTTCACACTTTTAATATATTATAGATTATAGATATAAATTATAGATAGGTTTAAGTCATCGATAGGACCCTAAACTTATTTCGAAATTTCACTTAAACCCCTCAACTCAGACTTATACCTATCACACACCTCAATTGCTTAAATTGATACCTATCAGGCACAAAATGTTGATTTGGCAAGGAAAGTGTATTACACTTTCCTTGAGCGCGTGAATATAAGAACAAATAATATTTTACTTTTTTTAATTAAAAAATGTACACTTAAATTATTTTATTAATATAATTTTTTAATAATAACAATTTCTTATTGTTTTTTTAAAAAAAAAAAAAAAAAAAAACACCCCCAGCCTCCTTTCCCCTCCCCACCCCTCCTCCGGTCGTCCTCTTGAAATCCAAACACCTGAAGAAGTCAAATTTTCAGCTACCCATCTTCAGAAACAGTAAAATTAATACTATTAATTGTAGCATACCAAATGGAAATTTCATGTTTTTCAAGTCCAGCTGATGGAATGCTACCAATATTAGTAATGAACACAGTCTTATCAGCAACATTAATCAAGAACATGTTGAAATCAATGCTTCATATGATTGGTTCTACTTAAATCAACCTAATTCATCAACATCATCATCAACCTAATTGTCTTGAAATCCAAAAAATCAACGAAATTTAAAACTGTTGTGGCCGAAAAAAATGATAATATCGGCGAAAGAAATGTCTCGAATAATTTTGAGCAAAATCAAACAACTTTCGGTGAAATGGGAGAGGATAGTATCATGCAAATGGATAAAGATGATCATAGTTCCATTAAAAAATAAAATTTGGATGATTTAGAAACCGACAACACTACCGCGACACCTCAAAATTCCGGCGAAGGAGTTTTTTTTTTATGAAATCGACTAAATTCAATGCCATTTGATTTAACTTTTCATTTCTTAAAAAATAAAAATTACTCATCACATAAATTTTAACACAATAGAAAAGTTATTAAAGAAAAATGAGAAAAGTGGAAAAGATAGTGTGGCAATGGTGATTTCAGAGAAATGGGAAAAAAAGGTGATGCAGTGGTGTTTGGGAATGCAATTAATGAAATTTTTTTATTTATTTTTTTTTTGGGGGGGGGGATTGGGTTTGGATTTGTCTATATTAAAAATTTATTTTTATAACAATTTTAAGTTTAGAAAGCCACGTGTCATCAATGGATTTGTCGATTTGTCACATCATCGCTCGTGGATCACAAACACATTTATTTTGGACTAATTATTGAAAAAATGTTCAAGATGTATTTATTTGTTAATATTGAGGTGTCTAATAGGAACACATTTGAGTTGAGGGGTTTAAGTGAAATTTCGAAACAAGTTTAAGGGTCTATCGATGACTTAAGCCTTATAGATATAGATTATAGATTATAGATTATTCATCACGAGACCTTCCTACTTGGAAAGAAAAATTATAGAGAAAATGCACATATAAAAATGTACTAGCAAAAATTATATGAATCTTAAAAGTGTATTAATAAAAATTATTAAGAAAATGGTTGAACTAATTATGTATGTATTCTCATTTACATTTCTTTGCTTGTAGTTGTGAAATTGACCATGTAATTAAGAGAAATCAGCAATAAGTTGGTAACTTAATCATTTTATCTTGTATTCCATTTATTTTTCTACTATATAGAAATGTGAGTTAGGGGACGATCAAGGGTATTAATGTAATATTTTTTACTATATAGAAATGTGAGTTAGGACATTAATGTAATTTCATAGCTAGGTAGTACAATCATAGTTATCTCAAATAAAGAATTTCATTGGTCATTTCTTTCTTTCTAGCTTAAGTGTTCTCCATTTATGGGCCATTATGTGGCTAATAATGATTTTTCTTATTTTGAATGTTAATTTATTCAACTATATTATGTACAAAGTACTACTTCAAATAAATTTAAATTTATACAAAGATATTATCTCTTGCAAATATATGTATTTTCAATTAAGGATGGAGTTAAATAAGGCTATTGGGTTCATTCGAATTTCCTTCCACAGAACATTAGATTGTTTACATAGAACTAAAAGTATTTTTATTTTTATATGGTAGATGTTGAATTTTTTTACCGCTTCGTATGTTTACCTTTTTATATCTCAAAAAATTTAAGTGAAAATAGTGACTCTACCACTACTTTCAATGCTCTAACTTTCTAAATATTATTAGTTTTTAGCCCAATAAATACTGTGACACATGAAATTCTACAAGCAAATTTATAAAAAATTATGCGGAATTAATTATGTAAATCATATCTTACAAATATATAATGCAGTAATTTAGTTTTTTTACTTGCAATTTAGTTGGCTAAAATCTATAATTGTTAACCAATTTCAGATATTTATTTTTGTTAATTATCAAATAATTATGTCAAAAAACTTATCATTAAATCAAATAAATCTTTAATATGTTGACATTTATAATTTTAATTTATTTTCTTGTATAATTTCAAATAAAGTCAAAAGAAGAAAAGTATTAAAAATAATAGTTGTTTAATTCAAGAGAATATGTTAGGCCTAAAGTAAAAATAAGCATTAGAGCATATTATATTTTAAGGTTAAATAGGTAAATAAGTTGTAAGTTATATATTTTATAAAATAAAAAGTATAAAGTGTGATCACTATTATTATTTTCTATTGTGTTTAATTAAAATAATTAGTAATTAATTTTTTCAAATTAATTAAATATATTTAAAGTTGTAATATTGGCCCGTAAAAGGGCCCTTAATTATCTAGTAAAAATAAAAAAAATAGTGAAAGTGCCATCAAAATTTTCAGAAGAAAAACATTAATAAGTTCATGATAAATAGGGCGTAGAGACCTGGTCTTTCTCTTAAAAAGGTCATGTAACACTTACCCTTGCCATTAAAAAATCTCAAGTGATAACTAAGAAATTTCTCAAAAAAAAAAAGATTAAAATGAATGATACTTCATCCGTCTCAAAGTATTTGCCATAATTTCTAAAAATAGTTATTACAAATTACTTGTTATTTCAAAAGTTTACGACAAACTAATTATTTTTCTCATTTTCCCCTTAGAAATAATTGTTCTTAAAGACTGTAAATACACATAAATAGAGTAAAAAGATCAATGAAGAAAGATTACTCCCTTCGTTCTGTTTTAGACTTTAGTTGTGATAGTTTCTTTTAAGAATCAAATGATATAAACTTTGACCAATATTTTATAATGTAGCATCTTATTGATATGAGAAAATTTGTAATTTATAAGATTTTTCGTAGAGTTTTTGAATATCAAACCGGAAAGTGAAGAGGAATTTTAAGGTGAAGCAGAATTTCAGTTATTATAGACGTTTTACAGTCGAGGAGGTTAGAGAAGTTATTCATACAATGCGGAGGGGAAGGGCGACGGGTCCTGATGAGATTCCGGTGAATTTTTGGAAGTTTATAAGTAGGGTAGGTTTAAGGTGGTTAACTAATTTGTTTAACAGCATTTTCAAGACGGCGAGAATGCCCGAGGCTTGGAGGTGGAGTACAATGATTTCGTTATACAAAAATAAGGGTGACATTCAGAGTTGCACCAACTACAGGGGTATCAAACTGTTGAGTCATACTATGAAGATTTGGGAGAAGGTGGTTGAGCAGAGATTGAGAAAGATCGTGTCCATTTTGGAGAATCAGTTTGGTTTTATGCATGGTCCCTCAACGGAGGCAATTCACCTAGTGAGGAGATTGGTGGAGCAGTATAGGGAAAGGAAGAGGGATTTGCACATGGTGCTCATCGACTTGGAGAAGGTATATGACAAAGTCACTAAGGAGGTTCTTTGGAGATGCCTAGAGGCAAGAGGGGTCCCGGTAGCGTACATCAAAGCTATTAAGGATATGTACGAAGGAGGAAAGACTCGGGTGAGAACGGCGGGAGGGGACTCAGAATATTTTTTTGTCGTAACAGGGTTGCATCAGGGTTCAACTCTTAGTCCGTTTCTGTTTGCGTTGGTGATGGACATGTTGATGCGAAGTATCCAAGGGGATATACCGTGGTGTATGTTGTTTGCGAATGATGTAGTATTTATTGATGAGACGCGGAGAGGTATGAATGAAAAATTGGAGGTTTGGAGGCAAACCCTGGAATCTAAGAGGTTCAGGTTGAGTAGGTCCAAGATGGAGTATATGGAATTTAAGTTAGTGACTTGACGCAGGAAGAAGATCTGGTCGTGAGGTTGGATTCCCAAGATTTTTGTAAGAGGGATAGTTTTAAGTATCTTGGGTCTACGATTCAGGGGAATGGCGAGATTGATGAGGATGTCGTTAACCGTATTGGAGCAGGTTGGATGAAGTGCAGGCTCACCTCGAGAGTGTTGTGAGATAAGAAGGTCCCACTTAAGCTTAAAGGCAATTTCTACAAAGTGGCAGTCCGTCCAGCTATGCTATATGGAGCAGAGTATTGTTCAGTCAAGAACTTCTACATTCAGAAAATGAAGGTGGCAGAAATGAGAATGTTGCATTGGATGTGTGGTCTTACTAGAAGGGATAGAGTTAGGAATAAGACTATCCGAGAGAAGGTGGGAGTGGCTTCCGTAGAGGATAAAATACGGGAAGAAAGGTTGAGATGGTTTGGGCATGTGATGAGGAGGGGTAAGTATACCCCAGTCCGTAGGTGTGAGAGGATAGTGTTGGAAGGTTTTGGGAGGAGGAGAGATAGGCTGAAGAAGTACTGGAGGGAAGTGATTAGACACGATATGGAGCAGCTGCAGCTTACTGAGGACATGATCCTAGATAAGAAGGCGTGGAGGTTGCGGATAAGGATAGAAGGTTAGGATGAGTGCGTGAGTTGTAGAAAGTAGGTAGGAGCCACTAGTCAGGAGGGCACAGGTGTCCCTGGTCTGTGAATGTTTGTTACTACTAGGGGGTGTCGTATTCTGGATGCCCTATCGCTTATCCCTTATTTATTGCGCCTATTTCTCTTATTTAGTATTACTCGGATTTATACTTTATTTTATTTTTATTTTAGTATGTCTTATTCCTTTTTATGTTATGTCATCCATCATGCTTCATTACGCTTTGGTTACTATTCACTACCTTGAGCCGGGGGTTTATCGAAAACAGCCTACTTCTTTGGAGGTAGCGGTATAGACTGCGTATATTTTACCCTCCCCAGACCCCACTTTGTGGGAATACACTGGGTTTTTTGTTGTTGTTGTTGTTCGGTATGGAGGAAAACTATCTGAAGGATCACTTGCTTTCATAGTTGTCAAAGTAAGAGATATGGTGTCTGGTGTACTAGTATTCTGTTGTATATTCCAGATAAGGGTGTTGTAGAATGGGGGCCAGTCAGTACTGAAATATCATATTTACTTGAACAAACTGGACCCTGCTTGTTGCTTCTCTTTGCTATGCATTAGCATCTTTATTGAACCGTAAGCTTTTAGAATAAAAGAGGCACGGGATTTGTAAATAACTTGGATGCCAAGATCACTATACTCTTTGTAATTTCAGAAAGAGGTAGACTTCACAAGAAAAGAGTCCTAAAGGATTATGTCTGCAAAATGTCAATGAAAAATTTTAGGAAATGTTAAGAAAATGTCATGATTTTGTTTCAATTAAATTTGTACAATTGCCATCCACGTACAAGAATTCTTACCATTTCTTAGATTCATGGTCCATGGACCCAATTCAATTCAGTAAACACAGATAACCATTAGAAACTCCAAATATAGTTAAAAACAAGTAAAAGCAGAGGAGTTTCATGACCAACTCCACCTGTATGATTTGACGTTATTCATTTCCTATCTCTTTTCGGCCTTTTACCTTTTCCTGTTGTTTTTTCTATTGTTGATGAGGTTTGGGGGTGGACATCTGTAGCAAAGTCATATCCATTCTTGATTTCTATTGCGATAAAGGGAGGTAAGAGTCAAAATCACAATTAGCGCAAGAATAGAGTCAATCTGGATAAAAGGAAGAATCTATAAATGTAGAGAATGAAGATGAAGTTGTTTGATTTCATTGATATGTATGTGTATATATACTAGAGAACACAAACTAAATAAGGAAAGAATCAACTAATAAAGAATTGTGATCTTCTCCTAAATAGAAACTAAATCACTATGAGATACTAAATCAATCATGACATATCTTAACATGTAGTACATGCTCTATTATGCCCCCTCCCCCAAAGTTAGGTGTGACGATACAACACCTAACTTGGGTAGCATCCACTGGAAGGCTGGCTTAGACAATGGTTTGGTAAGTGGATTTGTAAGTTGATCAGTGAAGTGGATGTGTGATACTCAAACTAGACCATTGCAAACAAAGTGAAGATCGACCTCGAGGTGCTTCATTTTTGTATAATGTACCGGGTTTTCAGCAATGTATATGACCCTAAGGTTATCACAAAGTACTGGAGGTGCAGCAGAGAGTGGAACATGAAGATCCCTAAGCAAATGAGTGATCCAGTTTATTGCAGACAAAGCAGAGGCAACTTCCCTATACTCAGCCTCAGTGGAGGATCGGGAGACGGTGGGTTGTTTGCGAGAATACCTGAAAATAGAAATCGTACCTAGAAAAACAATGTAGCCAGATATTGAGCGACAATCATTAATATCACTCACCCAATCAGTGTCAGCATAGGCATAAAGATCAATGGACTGGTGTGGAGAAATATGAATACCATTCTAGGATGTTTCTTTGAGGTACCGAATAATGCGTTTAACAGCCTTCCAATGAACCACGGAGAGAGAGTTGTTGAACTGAGTAAGCTTTTTTACCGAATATATGATATCCGGTCTGGTAAAAAAAAGGTACTAAAGTTTATCAAGTACACTTTTATACTCTTTGCCATCCGTTTTAGGGACTCCGTCATCTACCAGTAGTGCCTCAGATGTACTCATTGGGGACTGAACGCCTTTGCAGTCTTGCATCTGAGTGTCATGCAACACCTATTGAATATAATTAGATTGACTAAAAAACAGACCATTGGCATCCCTGTGTACCTCAATTCCCAAGAAATCGTGCAGTAAGCTAAGATACTTAAGAAAAAATCTTTTGGAAAGAGAAGTAATGACTTCCTGAAGGAGTGTTTCATTGTTTCTCGCGAGTATGATGTCGTCCACATATATTAGTATATAAATATTTACGCCCAAGTTATGCAGAACAAAAAAAGAATTATCATATTCAGACATACAAAATCCCATTCTGATCAGAGAATCAGTGAGTGCATCATACCAGGCTTTAAGAGCTTACCGCAGTCCATAGATAGCCTTTTTGAGATGACTGACATCGTCAGGATGTGCTGAACTTTCATACCTGGGTGGTTGGGTCATATAGACATCTTCGTGAAGCTTTCATTGAAGAAAATCATTATTGACATCTATTTGATGTAAGGGCCAACTTTTTTGTACAGCGATGGTGAAGACGGTCTGAATTGTGGTTGGTTTAACCACTAGGCTATATGTTTTATGAATATCAACCCCAGGCATTTGGGTAAACCCTTTTGCAACCAAACACTCTTTGTACCTATCAATGGAGCTATCAAGCTTGGTTTTGATTAGAAATAACCATTTACAGGGAACAATATTTCTGGTATGGTCCGGTGGAACCAACTCCCAAGTCTAGTTTTTTATTAGTGCATCATACTCAACCTGCATAGCATCTCTCCAATATGATAATTTTTGTGCTTGTTTGTGGGATACAGGTAAAATGGGTACAGGATGGGTTATTTGGGCAGTGTTGTCAATAATTTTTCATCGCTTGATAATGTTATTTTGCGACCTTGTTACTACACGATTTTGCTCTATTTGTGGAACTTGAACTATGGGTGCAGTGGGTAAAGGCAAGTCAAGAGAGCAACTGCTCGCACCTCTATTAGCATGGAGGGATCGTGATGACTTTGGGAGATACTGATAAACATGAGTAACTGATGGTCGGCGATGTAAAGAGTGAGGATTCACAGAGAGGGTAGGGGGTGGCTTTGAAATGTGAAGTGGGATGGTTGGGTACCAATAATAAGGGCTAGGGAAGTAGTTTTAGGATTACCTGATTCCTGAGTGGTGAAATGATTTGGATTAATAGTGGTGGAACTAATTTCCATATCTTAATTTTGATGTTGTAAAGTGTTTTCCCAATTTAAATATGAAAAGTTTTTTTAAGTGAGAAAAAATATTATCAAATGGGAAAATTTCTTCTAAAACTTTTACATCCCGTGAGAGAAAAAGTTTAGAGCTGGTGGGGTCAAAGCACTGATGGAAATAATGAGTGACGGAGAAACTGAGATAAACATAAGGTTTGGAATATGGTTCTAATTTATTTTGGGTGTACGGTCGTAACCATGGGCAGCATAGACATCTAAATGTACGGAGAGATTCATAAGCAGGTGTTTCATTGAAAAGAACTTCGAATGGGGACTTGTTATCAAGAGTGGCAGTGGGCAGGCAATTAATGAGAAAGACAGCATGATGGCAGGCAAATGTCCAAAAATTGAAGGGCAAACTTGCTTGATGAGGCAACATTTTGACAGTCTCAATAAGGTGTCGATGACGTCTTTCAATCAGGGAAACCCTTTGAGGAGTAAGGATGGGGGGGGGACAAGGTGTTGTATGCCATTAGAATTAAGGTATGGTTCCATGACTTTATATTCTCCGCCTCCATCAGTGTAAAGTGTGAGCATTTTGTGACCAAAATATTTTTCAAGCACAGGATGTAAGCTTTGAAAGTGTTTTTCCACTTCATGTTTGTTTTTCATTATGTACAACCAAATGTATTTGGTATACTGATCAACAAATAGACAATAGTAACTTTTTTATCAATAGAGAGAACAGGAGATGGACCCCATAAATTACTGTAAATTATTTCTAATAGATGTTTGCTGGACAAATGTTTGAATAAAAGAAAAATCTATGAGCTTTATTGCAGCAACAAGAATTACAATAAGTAAGCTTGTCTTTTGAAGAATATGAAAGACGGGAACTGTTTAAAATGGAAAACAAAACTCGAGAGTAGGGGTGGCCCAATCTTCGATACCATAGATGTAAGAAAGGTACAGCAATGACAATGTTGATATTTGGTAGAGTCAGGGGCGTCCATTCATAGAGACCTTCTTTATTCGGGCCGTGAAAAAGAGGTGTTCCCGTAGTCAGATCCTTCACAAGAAAAGTAAAAGGAAAGAAATCTATGGAGGTTAGATTTTCTTTGCAAAATTGATGAACTGAAATGAGTTTGTGTTTGATAGTTGGAGCACACAAAATACTAGAGAGTTTGAAGGCAGCATTTGATGCAGTAAAGTGAGTATTACTAGTTTGAGTAATTGAAATCACATTCCCATTGCCCATTGTCACTGCGTTCAGACCTTTAAATTCTTGAATATTATGGAGTAAGTTGGTATTCGATGTGATGTGGTGAGATGCACCTGAATCAAGAATCCAGGGGTCACTCGGTGTTGTGTGCGCAACAAAATTTGCTTTTGCTTCAAAATGGTTATGGGACCAAGATCGGCAAACATTTTTTGTATGCCCAAATTTGTCACAAAGTTGACAGCATACTCATAATAATTGGTGTGGGAAGTTACACTACTGAGAATTATCCATTGGATTGCGCCACTGGAAATTATCCGTTGGATACTGAGAATAAATGCTTTGATTTGGCTGCCTGTATTGGGGACACCAATTATTGTTGTTGGATGGACGGCTATTATTTCGTGGGGATGATGGAGGATTTGGCACTCGTTGAGCAACATTTGTTGTGATATGGGTAGAAGTCTTCTTAAGGTCCTCATGTTTGAGGAAAAGTTCATGATCAAAAAGCTTGTCAAAAAGTTCTTCATAGCTAATAGGAGAGTTTCTTGCCCGTATGGCTGCAGAGATCTCGCGGTATTCTGACCCGAGTCCACTTAGTATTTTTACCACTAGTTCTTCATTATTGACGGGTGAACCTGCTATGGCGAGTTCATCAGAGAGAGAGTGAATCTCTCTCATATATTCGGCAATGGATTTATTGCCCTTACTGATTCGATTGAGATGGTGACGAAGACTGAAAACACGAGTTTGCGATTTGTTTGCAAAGAAAGTGTGAAGTTGATCCCACGCAGCTTTAGAGTTGATAGCAGAAGCGATCGTGGGTGTAATTGTTGCATCTACAGAGGCCATGGGAGCATTTTGGATCAATTTATCCTGACGAAACCAATCCTTGTACGCAGGGTTGGTTGTCTCAAGGCCGTTAGTTGTGATTGTTTCAGCAGGGGATAGTATGATGTCGTCAAGATGACCATAGAAGAGGTCATGATAATGAAGCAACATGGAAATTTAGGCTTTCTAGCTGGTGAAATTAGTGTTGCCAGTCAGTTTAATGGGCAGCTGAGATGATGGATTGAATTGAATCAAGTGTTTGAGGACAGGGATTATGTCAGCATTAACGACGGGGGAAAAGTATTCATCGCTGCAAAGAGAAGAAGAAAAAAATGGATCTTGGACTCTGTTAAGAGTATTTTGGCTCTGATGCCATATAAATATAGAGAATTAAGATGAAGTTGTTTGATTTCATTGATATGTATGTGTATATACACAAGAGAACACAAACTAGATAAGGAAAGAATCAACTAATAAAGAATTGTGATCTTCTCCTAAATAGAAACTAAATCACTATAAGATACTAAATAAATCATGAGATATCTTAACATGTGGTACATGCTCTATTAGAATCCAATCACCTTCTTCCCAATTTATTAGACTTATAGGAGTACTAAGAGCACGAAAGTCTCAACTCCATAGTCCCCTACTCCCAGGGTGAGGTGTGAATCTTCTGTCTGATTCGAACTCATTTGCGATACATTGTTGCATATTGTTATAGAGATTAGAGAATAGTAGAATTAGGTGTAGTTAGAGAAACCTTCTGCTAGCCCAAGATCGTTAACTGAGATCAAAAGATTCAACTAAGAAGAGAAAGCTAGAAACGTGAAGAAAGATATTGAAAGGGAGAACTTGAATTAGGAAAGGACTACTTGAATATATGCTTTGTATTGGATTTTGTTTTTGGATGATTACAAATGTACAAGACCATCCATATTTATACTTATTCATGGATGATTCTAGATACTATTTTAGATACTTCTACGGGAACAATCTAGGGAACTTTTATCTTTTAGCTATCTATAATAATCTAGATATTTTTCTAAGATAATTATCCTAAATACTATGCTAGAATATTTTAGAGAATTTACTAGAAAACTATGATATTAATTCACTAGACTATTCTAGATATTTAACTAGAAAAATATGATATGCAATTTTGCAAAACATCCACTTTAGATATTTTTCGCTCCCCCTTAAAGTGATTGTTTGGAAGCTATCCCAAACTCGTCGCAAAAGAACTCAAATGAAGCTTTGAACCATGCCTTGGTGAAACTCTTAGCAGTTTTTTCGTGGCTTCTTTTGCTTCTTCAAATGATGTAGATTTTCTGCTAATGACTGACCCTGCAAAGAAATAAGAATATGTATTGAAAAAAATTTCATCTTTATAACGGAATGGCTTGACAATAGTCCTCGTTGGCTTTTGCGAACCATATGAATCACTTCCTTGCCAAGTTTCATATTGTTTAGTTTTTCGGCTCCACCTTTCTCTTAGCTCCTCGATAACTATATTATTCGGAGAAACACCTATGATAGAAAAGTTAGGAACTCCAAGATTTAATTTTTGCGTTACCTCTCCTTCCAACACAACCCCATGATATGAGAAATTTCATCAATATCAGCTACTTCATTTGAGTTGGTGATGATCTGACCATTAATTTCCTTTGAAACCTCATAACCATAAGAGGGTTCACCACCAATTTCCCTTTACAACTCCTCAACAAACTGTCTAGCAGCTTCATACGTTTTGAAAATCATATGGTCTGTCTCTCTATCTGCGATTGAGACTTCAAGATCAACTTCTTCATTTATTTGATCTTTTGCTTCTTCCTACTTCTGGTATATTCTTTGCACTAGTGATTGACCTTGATATGATAGATGATTGATCAGAGACTTCAACTTTCATTATATCTCCCTCAATGTTTTCTCTGAAAAAGTTACTACTGGCATGTATAGTTTCAGACACTGCCTGCTCAGGTTCTATATCAACAACTTTCACATTCAAACTTTTATTGACAATTTCAAGATCTTGTTCTTTGATTTCCTCGATAGCAGCTACCACGTCTCCAGTCTGAACGTCTTCAGTATCGTTTGTCTTCTTATCAGTGTCTTTCTTTTCCTCATGATGGATTGTATTATATACGATCTAATCTCTTTCCAGATTTATGAAATCCAAAGCATTTATTGCTGGACTCTCAACTTCTAAGCATATTTCCCAACCTTCTTCTTCAACAACTTTTTCAGTATGAGCCATGTTGCTCTCCGTGGCTCGGAAATATCTTCTTATATGTCCTACTTTGCCACACCGATAACATCTGAGAGGTTTCTTAGTATAATTGTTAACAGACTCTTCCTTCTTTCCAGACGAACTTGAACCACCTGAGAATCGAGAGTGGGGCATATCTCTTGCTTTTTCTTTAACATTCCTCTTGTCAGCTACAAGAGCATTTCCTTCCTTTTCTTTGACAAATTCACCAGCCAATTGCTTGGCTAGTAACTCCTATGACGATAACAAATTCTCAAATTCCTTTAGGGGTGGTTGTTTAGCTCATCCCTGAATTGATGTTACAAAAGAAATATATTTTGGTTTCAAACTAAGAATGATAATTCTTCTCATTCGTTCTTCAAAGATAGCATCGTCCGTATTCAATAAAGCAATCTCAGAATATAAGTTCTTAATCTTTAAAAAGTACTCGGCAATAGGAAGATTACCTTGAGTGGTGTTCGCCATTTCATTCTCCAATATTTGTAGCCGGACTTCATTCTTCTTATTAAACAACTAGTCGAGGGTCTTCCAAATTTCATGAGTTGATTTTCACCTTATAATATGGTCAAATAAAACGAAGGAGATGGACCTCTTCAGAATGAACTTCGCCTTCGCATTAATCTGCTTTCACTTCTTGTATACACTACTATTCTCCGCTCCGTCGTTCAAAGGACTTGTGTTACTCCCATTAACAGTATCCCACAAATCCTCGCCCACAGGGTATGATTCCATACAAGTCTTCTATACCTTGTAATTGGACTAATTCAACAACGCCATTCCCAGTTCATTAACGAGATCGCTTAAATCCATTCGGACAAACTAGTTAAATCAACCACAAACCCGATCTTGAAATAAACACAAATCAATCTATGACTTTGGCTCTGATACCATGTAGAGAATAGCAGAAGAAGGTATAGTTGGAGAGACCTTCTGCTAGCCCAAGATCGTTAGCTGAGATCAAAAGATTCAACTAAAAAGAGGAAGCTAGAAACGTGAAGAAAGATATTGAAAGGGAGAACTTGAATTTGGAAGAGACTACTTGAGTATGCTTTATATTGGATTTTGTTTTTGGATGGTTACAAATGTACAAGACAGGGGCGGAGCCAGGCCTTGTTCGGGGTTCGGCTGAACCTCCTTCGACGGAAAAATACACCATTTATATATGGTTAGAATTATTTTTATGTATCCATAGTAGGTGTTGAATCTCCTTTGGTTAGGTTTTCTTCGAATATTGAACCCCCTTAGTTGAAATTCTGGTTTCGCCTCTGGTACAAGACCATCCATATTTATACTTATCCATGGATGATTCTAGATACTATTTTAAATACTTCTACAAGAACAATCTGGGAAACTTTTATCTTTTAGCTATCTAGAATAATCTAGATATTTTTCTAAGATAATTATCCTAAATAATATGTTAGAGTATTCTAGAGACTTTACTAGAAAACTATTATATTAATTCATTAGACTATTCTAGAAATTTAACTAGAAAAATATGATATCCATTCTTCCGAAAAATCCACTTCAGGTATTTTTCAAAAAATCCACTTTAGATATTTATCACAGTTGTTGCGCGAGCTTTATCGTAATTGTAGTACTATATGTGTGGATGATAGTTCTTTCTATTCTCCTTCCGATATTCGATACAATAAATATAAACTCGCGGGATTTCACAGAGTCGTGTGCTAGCTGATAGTAATCAATAGAAGGATCACTAGATAGAGCAGCATCCTAATTATTTCCACTTTTGATTCAACCAAAGGGAAATCACAAGAAAA
The DNA here is from genome assembly GCA_030864215.1 of Capsicum pubescens. NCBI lineage: Eukaryota > Viridiplantae > Streptophyta > Magnoliopsida > Solanales > Solanaceae > Capsicum > Capsicum pubescens. Next base: position 44,215,299 of record CM061541.1, read on the forward strand.
TGATACAAAATCTGAAGCAGTTCATATTAAATTAACAAATTACAGAGAATAGGAGGAAAAGGCATACCTATACCTGATCCTATTGACGTTGATTTTGAAGATTTTAACATCTATGTAGGTTTCTAATCTATTTACACACAAATTTCACATCCACATGCATGTATTCCATCATCATATTTGACAGTTTTCGAAATAAGATGAACCTCTTAATACATTGTGAAGGACTCAAAACTATCCCTGCCAGTACAAGGAGGTGAAGGACGAGCAACTGCAGCAGATGGAACAGCATCAACTGCACGTGAGCCACTGCTCTGGTAAAGTTCAGATGCTGGACCAGTATCAGCAAGCTGATATGGTGGAGGTATTGTATTTGAAAACCCCGTTGAGCCTCCCAAGTGCAGCGGAGGCCTATAAGCATCACTAGTAATGGTATCTGGCCACCCTGCAGAGACTTGCGAGTATGGTGGTGGCCTATTAACATCATCAGGTTTGGTGTTTGGCAACCCCTTAGAGCTTTCCATGTATCACGGAGGCCTACTATACGCATCACTGCTTATGGTGTTTGGCCCTTCCAAGTAGAATGATGTAACATATCTGTGGGAGGCAGTCTGTCATACACAGTTGCATCACCACAGGATCTACAGAAGAAAAGTTGGTGCCTCATCAGAAAGATTTGATTCATAGAGCAGAGGCCATACCCCCAAGATATTGGCTTTAAGCATGCAGGTGGCATGGCATGATAACTGACCGCACACGCTTTCCTTTCTCCTACTCCCACTTCGTGAAGTGAAGGTGGTATTTTAAAGGAAAACTATCTGAAGGATCATCTGCTCCCATAAATTGTCAAAGTACGAGATATGGTGTCTGGCTTACTAGAATTCTGTTGGATCTTCCAAATCAGGGTGTATAGTACCACGTCAAGCCCAGAAAACTAAGATAAACTAACAAAAGCCATACATTGATATGAGGCATTCTCACAAGATTGGCAAACGAAGAAATAAAAAAGGAAATCCAAACGTTTAAACATAAGAACAATGTATTGTCAAATCAATGAACAGCCTCCACCCAGAGGTTGAGGAATATCACACAGCGAAGGTTATGCAACACACACATACAAACACAGATAACCATTAGAAACTCGGGATATATCTAAAAACAAGTAAAAACAGAGCAAGGTCCATGACCATCTCCTTCACATGTACGATTCGACTTCTCTTGTCTTGTTTTTTCTTTTGCGGATGAGTGGCCAAGTGTAGCATAGTCACGCCCATTATTGGTTTCTATTGAGATAGACGAACAAAGGGAGGTACCATAATAGAGTCAAATCATAATTAACATTTAACAATTCGATCTCATCTATGATATAATGCTGCATTTTGTTGTGCGAGCTTCACCATAATCTGCATAGCACTACAGATGTGGATGATGGTTCTTTCTGTTCTTTCTCCAATTTTCTATCCCATCACTAGAAACTCAAGGGATTTCACACTGTCACATGCTAGCTGATTGTAGCCAAGTGAACTCATGTTTTGCATTTTCTCCTGGCCCTTGGAGAAAAACATTCTTTCTCCTTATAAAAAATACGAGGTAGAACCAATCAAGATTCCTTTTTCTTATTCATAGCGACTCATGAAATTTTGTCTCCCATAGAATGTCCAATATGTAAATGTTTAAATGACTAAAATTTATAGCAATACAAAGCAAACAATGTAACTAAAAAGGATCACTAAATAGAATAGGATACTAACTATTTTCACTTTGCGTAAACCAAATGGGAATCACAAGAAAATGATAAGAAACTTTATTGGAAAAAGATTAAAAAATCTGAAGCAGTTCATGTTAAAAAATTTAACAAATTATAGAGAACAAGAGGAAGAAAAGGCTTCCAATACCTGCTTCTATTAATATTAATTTTGAAGATTCTAACATCTATGTAGGTTTCTAATCTATTTATATACAAATTGCACATCCACATGCATGTATCTCAGCATCATATTTCACAATTTTCAAAATAAGATGAACCTCGTAAGACATTGCTAAGCACTCAAAACTATCTCTGCCAGTACAAGGAGGATGGAGGATAAGCAACCATAGCAGATGGAACAGCATCACCTGCTCGTGAGCCACTGCTCTGGTATAGTTCAGTTGCTGGACCAGTATTAGCAAGCTGATATGGAGGTATGTTGTCTGACAACCCTGTTGGGCCTCCCATGTGTGGTGGATGCCTATAAGCATTACCAGTTCTGGTACTTGGCAACCCTGCAGAGCCTTGCATGAATGGTGCTGGCCTATTAACATCACCAGGTTTGGTGTTTGGCAACCCCGTTGAGCCTCCCAAGTATGGTGAAGGCCTATAAGCATCACCAGTTATGGTATTTGGCAACCCTGCAGGGCCTTGCAAGTATGGTGGTGGCCTATTAACATCACCAGGTTTGGTGTGTGGCACCCCCTTAGAGTTTTCCATGCATGGTGGAGGCCTACCATACACATTTGGCCCTTCCAAGCAGGATGATGGCCCAAAAGCATCTCTGTGCGAGGGAAGTCTGTCATACACAGTTGCATCACCATGAGATCCAACAACTCGACTTATAACGTCCATGCCTGCTGATACACCTGCATGAATACCATCAACATTTGCTGATATACCTGTTCCAGGTCTAGCCACGGCCACACCTCCCACAGGTCCTGCCAGCGAGCCAACGACATTTTCATGTATCGAGCCTGCAACAGGTCCAGGCAATACTGAACGGGAAACAGAATGACCATACATGTGGCCAGCAGTTCCACCACGTTCTAACAAGGTGTTGTTTCTATACATGATTAACAGCACTTCGTTCTTGTGGCGGTCCTGGATTAGGAAAATGTGAGTGTTTCACTTCTTTGTTGCTCAGCCTTTCAGTTTCATCATTTTTTCTCTTTTGTACCATCTTTTGATCACCTCTCCGCTTCTTCCTCAATTGAGCAAGTTCTCTCTCCAAGTTTATTACTTTCTTACAGAGTTCTCACTCTGGAAAAAATTTAAAATGATCAATTTTGTTACGTCCCAAACATTGGATAACAGATTTCAAACCACCAAAGTATCTCCTTTTTACTCCAATAATCTCAGTAAGAACCGAATCTTGTGATCCTTCCATTTGTTCAAGACTCTTAATTTTATCCAATAACGTCACTTCAGACTCATGTAAAAACGATGTCAATAGTCTCTTAGGGTTAAATCTACCCTCAAGTCCAAAAATAAAGGTAAAATAAACTGTGTCAACTACCTTATTTTGCTTCAACATCTCTTCTATTATTTCAGAAATCTTTGCCATGAGAACACTAGACCTCTTAAGGGAACCCGAAATCATCTTGATGTGACTTTGTTGCATCAAATTGTTGATATCCTCATTTGTAAATGCTTGTGGAATCCCGAAACACCCAATAAACAACAACAAACCCCGAGCATCAATTTCTTGAGCCTGTCGTACACCCATGGGCGGACCGACGTGCAATTCTCGGGTGCTCGAGCACCCACTAGAATCGACGTAGAAGAGGTATAACTATATAAGAAACAGTGGAAAAATGGTAAAATATATACAAAAGCACCCGGAGAACAAAACCATGGAAGCATGGTTGGGTGCTCTGGCTTTAGACTTAATTTTCATTTCTCCCATCATGGGATCGAATTCCTGTAGCTGCATTGTTCAGTAAATTTTTTTTTGAGCACCCACAACCTAAAAATGTTGGGTCCGCCACTGCGTACACCTCCTTCTAAATTCAACCTCCTATACCATTCTAAAGCTGCCTGCTTCGCGTCCTCCTCCACCCCATTTCCAATCTCAACTACTCCTCCTTCGCTCTCGTCCATCGTGTTTAAGAAGCAATACTAAAGCATGCCTTTTATTGATCAAAGGTGAGCCCTCAACATAAGCTTTGCGCCCTTGAGTATAAAAATTACCGATGGATTGTAATATTAGCTTTGCTGGATTAGGAGAGAGTTTCAATGCCTTAGGGACATTTCTTCTCAATGTAGTCACCCATGAGATACGCCTTACCATGTTCTTGCGCAAACCTTTACTGCTCATTGTTTCACAGAGTCTTTCTAACTCTGAACTAGCCGATTCTCGCTCCGAACGACGAGCGGATTTCAATTGTTGTTCCCCTTCTGTTTCCACTTTCGCTTCTGCTTCTGCTTCCGCTTTCCTTTTCGCTTCCCCTTCTTCTTCCGATTCCAATTTCGATACTGGGGCGGGGGCGGGGGCGGGTGGTGGAGTGGTAATAGTTGGGGGTGGGGGAAGCAGGAGTCGTATAGAGGAGTCGATTGAGGTCCGGACGGAATCAATGTCGGTGGAGTTCACCGATGCATCGTTGGAATGCCGAGAGACCGTCGGAGAGTTTGCAGAGATAGACATTGACTGATTCACCAGCGATGGCGACGGAGGCGGAATCCGGCGGTTTATCCATAGTATTCGTCGGAGTACAAGTGGAGAATGAGAAAGGGGATCGAAGCCCTACAGGAGGAAATGCTAGTATTTTTCTCCAATAATTAATAATTAATTAATACAAATGCAGACCTACACGCTTGGACAAAAAATTATTCAAAAATAGAATTATTACCCAAAAGTGGACAAATATTCATGGACTAAGAGAGTAATTATCAAACGGTTCTCGATGATGCATTAGTTGAGCCGTAAATCAAATACATGCAACTATTTAAATTATTTGATAGTATTTTTATTTAATTTGAAAAATATCATATCAAAAATTATTTAATTTCGCTATTAGAAGTATTTTTTAAAATGTTAGAGACTTGATTAATAAATATTAACACTATATAATTTTGTCTGGTAATATTTATGTTGGATTATTGTTGGTTAACATTCTAAAATTAAATTATAAAATTTTATTTTTTAAAAGGAAAATTTTCAAAAATAGCAACTTAACAACTATAATTATAACTTTTATAGCAATTGTTTCGTAATTATAAAAAATAGCAAGTTATATTTTGTATTTAATTAAAATATTGTTATATAAATACATATACAAATTGAATAGTAGTTGATATTTTAACTCACATCAATTAGAGTTAAATAAGAAAAATAATCGTCCCTTAATTCATGTTACTCTTTAATTATAAAAATTCATTTTCTTTATATGCTAGCTGTATCAATGAATACAAAAATATAAATGACGGTGTGACTACAAATAGATAAACAATTATGGTATTTACGTTATCATCAATGACTTGTGCTCGAGTAGTTATATTTTTTAAAAATATAAAATAGAACAAAAAAATAATAAAGAAAATAAGTACAAAACAGAAAAAAAAAAAAAAAAAAAAAAAAAAAAAGGTAGAAGAGAGAAAAAATATATAAAAAAAATAAAAATTAGAAAAAAGAAGAAGAGAAAACGAGGAAAACACGAAAAAGAAGAAATATAAAAAAAATGGTAGTATTTTGGGCAAGACTAAATATGTAGTGTATTTATATTTTTATGAATATAGACCACTAAGTAAAAGTGAATACAGTGTCGGTGAATCGAATACAACAGCTAAATGGTATTGTATTTATATTTTATACGAATACAGACTTTTGATAAAATCGAATACAGCCGCTATAAATGGTAATTATGTAAAATATGACTATAAAAGGTGAATTTTCCAGCAAAATGTAGTTATTTTTGAAAGATTCCCATTAATTTTATCTGATTAATACTCCCTCTGTTTCAAAAAGAATGATCAACTTTGACTTGACACAAATTTTAAGAAAATAAAGAAGAATTTTAAATTTTGTGGTCTTAAATTAAAGTTGTGTCAAATGTACCAAAATATCCTTTAATCTTGTGGTCTTAAATATACTATATGAAAAGTTGAAATTAAAGTATTATTAAAAATAGGGAATTATTATTTTTTAAATCGGTTAAAAAGAAAAATAAGTCATTTTTAACGAAGAATGTATTTATTTGTAGTGAGATAGATAAACTAAAATGAAATAAAAACGTGAGAGGTATACAAATTGGTAGAGAGAGACTCCGAAGGGGACTTTTGTTAAATAGACTTTTAAGTCTATATTTTAATTAAATGAATCATGAGTTTTTTTATTTAGGGAGATAATTTATTTTTGAGATAGATTATCTATCTGTTATATATAGAGAGAGAGAGATCAATTATTAATTTGGTTTTTATATATATAGAGAGAGAGATCAATTATTAATTTGATAAATAAAAAATTAAAATAAATTATTTTGCTAATTGAAAACTATTAAAGAGGTAGGTCATTTTGCTAATTGAATAAGACTTAAATGGACAAATTTTTCGAAGTCCCAACAACGCGCTGTTTCATTTTCAACTCCCCTAAATCAGTCGTGTTTTCAAAATTCTAGCTTTGGGAGGGAAAAAAAGAAAAAGAAAGGAAGGCTAAAGTTTGGTGTTGTAGGAGAATCAAGAATGGTGGATGGGTCGAATAAGGTGGATGTAGATAAGCTTATGTCCTTCAGTAAGGATCTAGTTCAGTTCTTGAAACAAGATAAAGATGTCAGCTTCTTGAAACAGTGTATAGACCAATCTAATTCCCTTCAATCACACTGCAACACTCAGTATCAAGCCCTTAACACTTCTATTCAAGGTGGGGTTCTTGTATCATTTTTCTTTTTGAATTGGGAGTTTATTGTATTTCTTTTACTGGCTTAAAGTTTGAATCTTTCTTTCCTAGTTGGGGTTTTGCCTGATTTACATATATTATGTGAGATAGAATGAAAATTGCACCTTTGAAATCTGGTGCACAATGTCATGGATGTGCTGCTTACTGTTGAATTTTGAATTTTTTTGAATTCCTTTTGTTGGTTTTTTTACTTAGTTTCTTTTTGTGGGCTTCAAGTTTGAATCTTTTTCAGTTAGGGTTTCCCCTAATGCCCATAAATTTATGTGACAAACAAAAATGATTGGACCTTAGAAATCTTGTACACAGTGTGCTTTACTGTTCAATTTTGAATTTTGTTTTGGAAATGGTAGGATGGTGAGTGAGTTAACCTCTTTCTGTGTCACTTAAGGGGCGTTTGTCCGTGCAAATTGAGAGTATTTGAAAAAAGGGTAAGTTTCTGTTTTCAAAGTGAAAAATGATGTTGTGTGTTGGCCATGAATACAAATTGGAGTTGTTTTTCAAGTGGGGATTTAACGAAGTTCTTTTAGTGGCTTAAAGTTTGAGTCTTTCCTAGCTGCAGTTTTCCCTAATCCCCATAAAACCCTTTGATTTTTTTGATAAGACGAGGGTCTATTGGAAACAGACTCTCTATCTCAACGAGGTAGGGTAAGGTATACATACACACTACCCTCCCTAAAGCCCATTTGTGGGATTACAGAGTGTTGTTGTTGTTTTGGAAATGGTAGGAATGGTGACTAAGTGATCCTCTTACTGTGTTACTTGGGGGGTTGTTTGGCCATGAAATTGTGAGATTTTGAAAAAAAAATCGTAATTTTCGTTTTCAAAGTGAAAAATGATATTTGAAAATTAGAGGTGTGTTTGGCCATGAATATAAATTGGAGTTTTTTTTGAAATTTTGTGAGTAATTTGGTGTGAAAACAGCTTTTTGGTGTTTTGCAAATTTCGTGAAAATTCCAGAATTCAACTTGCATTTTCCGGATTTTATGGCCAAACATGATTTTCTGAGTTCAACTCCTGAAAAAGTAAAAATATTTCATGGTCAAACGCTCCGTTAAGGGCCTTAACTTATGGATTGTCCCAAGAGACAACCCACTGGCCAAGAGGTTGTACTTAAGCTGCAGATCTCAGTGGTGTTACTCACAGTTAGCTTATCTATGAACAATGTGAGAGAAAAACACAGCTGGCTTAAAGATTGCAACTTTAAGTCTGATATAGACAGATTTTACAATGTCCTCTGCTGCTGGATGCAGTTTTTTTTTTTCTCATTTCACCCCTCTACTTCATAGATACTTATTTTCTCTTGAAACCTTGCTTTTTAATGATATTGTTATGTCTTGATGTTTCATTAGTAACATTCCTTTGACAAAAGGGTAAAATGGGGGTTGAATCAACTTCTTTCTGGATTAGTTAGTTTAAAGATTGTTCCCAAGGGACATCCTGTTGCCAAGAGGCTACATCGAACTGCAGTAAACAAGTTCAACCCTCAGGTCACCACGACGCTATAGGATCTTCCTTGCTCTTTCTAAACTATATAGTGAAAAAAATCTTTGGCTAAGATTGCATTTTTGCTGGATGATTCTTTTTCTTACCAGTTATTAGTGGATAATTCTCTTTACATGGAATTGTATTTTCTGTTTGCTTGTGTTCTGGAGTGTCAGGTCAACATTGCTTCTTACAAAATATCGTGATTTCTGGATGTTTCTTCTATTACTAACATTATGGGGATGATGGAGTCTCTGTCTTTATCTTTTATACTTTTACATAAGTAATACTGCTGGAATCTTGATGCTCTCATGCCAACCCTCATTGGATTTTGTAATATGTATTAATGTAGTGTAAAATTGGTGCTATGACCTATTTATTCCTGATGTTTTGGTGATACTTCTACTTTGGTATAGTTTGTTTCCGAGGTGAAGTCCTTTTAGCCAATTATATTGCAAAAATAAGTGCAGAGGCCCAGTATGTGTGTCTGTGTGTTTAGTTTAATGATTAGCTCAACAGATCACTTCTTGGTTCCTTTCGAGATCCCAGCACTGTTCGTATGAATTCCCTCAGTCATACGTGTTCTTTTCCTTATTATATAAGTTGGAAATTGGAATCATATGTTGCATGGTATTTAGTGGATTCCTTCGAAGATTAATTTATGACTGTAATGGGAGATGTCCGGATTTCTGAATTTGAAAGTATTAAATAATTAATTTCAAGTCCTCACGTATGCTCAGAGTATGAAGGAAAGATAAATGCATGCAAGCAGAGAACAACAGAAGCAGAATCTGAAGCTGCTGCAGATGCTGAAATAGATAAGCTGCAGAAAGAGTTTGAACAGGAGATCGAGAGAGAAAAACTTCTAAGAGAAGAACTTAGATAAGTATATTTAACAACTTCAGATACATGCATTTGTATTTTTCAGATAATTTGGTTTATGCTTAGTTGCTTACTGATTGACACCTTTTTTAAACACAGTTATAACTGATGAGATCAATGGTTTAGATCATCAAAGAGCCTCTATTGAGGAGCAAAGGAAATTGCTCAAGAAACTTGAGCAAGATCAGCTTCGAGCAGAGTAAGTAATCAGAACTTCTTTTAGTACTTTAATATGTTTATGATTGTGTCAGACATTTACGTTTATGATTGTGTCAGACATTTACTTCCAACTTACTACTATAATGTTTCGTTGAAATAATTCATTGTGACATTGCTATGTTGACTCCTCCTCATTCTCTGAGTTTCGAACTGTGCCTGCTGGCACTTGGGTTTCTCAGTTATCAAAAAAAGAAAAAGATATTGATATGTTGACTCGGTAAGCTTTTGCAACTTTATGCTGTCAAAGACTCAAAGTATGTCAAGAGGTTGCGAGAGTAACATGTTTACATCATATTCTGTGGATAATTTGCCAACTCAGTTCCGTTTGCAACATGGTACAAATATTTGAATGTATCTGCCATATGCCAATCACTGTTAAGATAGTCCATTAACATCCCATCTTGTGCAGATCAAGTTCTAGCACAGTACATCTTTGGAAGTCTAGTTGTAACTATTGCTCAACTAAGTATTTCTACAAATTGAATATACACGTGATTTGGCATTATCTTGACGCAACAAAACTTATCCCTCCTCTCCACTTTATGGGATACACTTTTCTTTTTAACCCGTTAAGCAAAGAATGACACATTTCTAAAATTTTAAACAATTAACTTTACACTTCCCATTTGTCCCTTAATGAGAAGCTTTTATGACCATCCAAATGTTATGATATATTTAAGGCCACAAGTTCCAAAAGTTCTATAGCCACGCAAATGTATGACATTTTAAAGATCACAAGTTTCAAAAATCTTCATTTCTTTCTTAAAATCCATGCTGATTCAACTATATCACATAATTTGGAACTGTAGGAGTAGTACTTTTTAAGTTTTAGGTATATTAGTGGGTAACCCAAAGGTAACTGTGGGTCCATTTGAATTGGCTGAATTTAAGTAGCTTTTAAGCACCAAGTGTTGGAGCGGCTTCTATAAATAAGTAGTTATGTGTTCGGATAGAGGTGCTGGAGCCGGAAAAAAACTGTTGAGGTGTTTGGGAAAAAAGTGTTGAGCATCTTTTTTACAAAAAATCTATTGTGACAGTAAAAAACAGAGATGCATCTCTGCAGCATTATAGCTCCCCCCTCATTTGGAAATTAAAGTGAACTGGAGTCTCATCTGAGATGTTATCATGAATTCATGATGGGAAATGTAGTTGCTACAATGGAGATAACAGAGGCAGCGCTAGAGATGTAAGTAGAGAAGGGAGGTAGCAGTTATGGAGGAAGAACAAACGAGGAACTAAGAAACGAAAGAAATGGAGAGATTAGGGGTTTTGTCTGTGAGGGTATTTCTGGAACTAAAAGAATTATCAGCAACATCATTCCCAGTGTAATCCCACAAGTGGGGTCTGGGGAGGTGAGTGTACACTGACCTTACCCCTGCCTTTTGGAGCTAGAGAGGTTGTTTCCGAAAGACCCTCGCTCAAGGAATTAAAAGAATTATAAAGGATAAAAAGGTAAAATCTTTGGTCAAACAAAAAAGACTTCTAAGCCAAAAAGCAATAAGTTAGGGTTGCCCAACTAATAGATATTGGCTTGTTTTAAGCACTTTTTAAATTTGTCAACAGGAAACTCAATCTGAAATGAAAGGAATATTAAGATCACATGCAGTAAAAGATCGAAACATACCTAGGTCCTAGGCAAGTAAAAGGGTTTTGTGTGAAGTAAGCGCTTAGAGGTAAAAAAAAAGGAAGGGAAGAGGTCGGGGTGGCATGCTGTAGGAGATTGTCTTCTTGAGAACAGGTAAAGAATAAGATACCAAACTTTACATACTTGTTGGTAAGATGATATGTGATTTATAACAAGTGAAGAACTCTGAAGTGGTCCAGTTCCGCTGGTAACTCCAACCTCTTTTTCTGTCTGTCTATCTCTCATAGATTTGCATTCCAGATTTGGTTATTCTTTTCTTCTCCTTTCCCTTTCCCTTTCAGTTGTTCATTAATTTTGACTGCATTGAAAGATGGAAATACTGCTTATTTTCGTCTGAACCATCATGAATTGTCCCTCTGAAGTCTCTTTTGTGGTCATGAGGTCCTTTTTGGATCAGGTAAAAGAAAAAATTTCAATATTAAATTGCCCCAGTAAAGTGCTTAAACTGTACAACAAGAGTAATCACCAGGGTTACGTCACTAGTACATTTCCGAATGTTTTGTTCAGTAACCACCATTTGTATAATATTCCACAACAACTACATCTACAGATTTGTAATGCTGAAGAGTATAATGAACTCTCAGGGTTTTACCACTATCCAAACATTCTGCAAGTACCAATAAGAAAGCAATCATAAATAGATATACTTGATTTTTTTAAATTCTTTTTTGTAATTTTTTTATTTGTGATATCCGGGTTAGTAATCCTAGGACTGTGTCCATAAGCAGGAGCCTCAAGTCAGGAGAGTTTGGGTGTGGTGGGTGTCTTTGGTCTGTGAATGTATGTTACTACGAGGTGGGTGTCCTATTTCTTATTTCTTATTTCGTATTGCTCGTATTTCTCTGATATCTATTTTATTATTTCTTATTCCTTATTTCTGTTATGTCATCCATCCTGCTTCATGTTTCACTACGACCTTGTATACTATTCTCTATCCTGAGCCGGGGGTCTATCGGAAACAACCTCTCTACTTCTTCGGAGGTAGCAGTATGGACTGCGTACATTTTACCCTCCCCAGACCTCACTTTGTGGGAATACACTGGGTTTGTTGTTGTTGTTGTTGTTGTTGTTGTTGTTGTTGTTGTTGTATTTGTGATGTCCGGACCAGCTTACCTGCACCTCTCACCTCTGAACCAGCACATGTAATGGTAACTCTTCCACCAAGGGTTGGACAAATGGGAAGAAAACACCTAGGTTTGGCCTCTGCCAATGGGTTATACTTGATTTTGCTGATGGGTTCAACCTTGTTTAAAACATCTAAGATCCTCTCTTTCCATATTGTCCATCAAATGCAAGAAGGCTGTGACATTTCAAGTCTATTTTACTATAACTCTTAACAACTTGGACAACGGAACAAGACCTGAGTGACAGGGAGCAATTTGCACCAGACCAAACTGAATTATAATTATCATCATCTATCGTTTCTTTTCCCTTTGAAAATCATTTTTTTGCAGTTGCCTGGTATGTTAGCTAGACTTACACAGCTGTTCAATAGAATCCCGGCCTCTGCTGCCAGCTTTACCTCATGAACATCATCTGATGATTGAAACTTATTAGACGTGTCAATTTTTTTCATTAGTGGTTTACACTCTGTAGACAGACAGCCGCTTGCAGAATGTCCTGATGCAAGGATACTAGTGTTTTTAACCAGGAAGCTCCTTTTAATGTCCTGATGCAAGGATACTAGTGTTTTTAACCAGGAAGCTCCTTTAAAATGCTTCTTTAAAGTTGTACTGCGATTGATGTTTGGTAATTTGTTAAAATAACATTCTAGTGATCTTTCCTCGTCTCTCTCTCTCTAGCTACTATTGTTTGTAATACTTCCTTCTCTGTAACTTCTTTAAGGCTGTTTCATGTATATTTGATTTCTAGCAATTTTCCTCTCTTATTTTGTAGGATGAAGCTATCACTGTATGCCTCTGTTACAAGTATCATCCCAGACTTGGATGATCAGTCCAAAATATCAGGCCGTATCCTACTTTGCTTGCTAAGCTAACATTTCTAATTCTTTTCTTATTTCACCCTCTTTTTTTTTGTGTGTGTGTTTCGAGATTGTGCAGCATTTCAGTTCACCTTGACCAATCCTAGATATTGTGGAGAGAGATAAGAAGGTGGTTGAAAATTTCGAGTTTGATCCATCAAAGCTAACTGCCTTTGACATTTGTAACAACATCTGGAAGATGATTAACTTGTAAGAAGCAGCATTGCTCAGGGCGGAGGCTTAGTTGTCACTTGGATTGTTAAGAGTACCTCAATGCCTTGGCTGAACCGATTTAATCAAATCATATATCTCATATGTTCACTGAACACTTGTCAATCCCCTTACTATCGCTCTTTTGGTACATTAGCCACATATGGCTTAAATATGCTAATAGAAGAAACTCTATTTTCTTTAGCGTGCTCTCCAAGATTATTATTAAATCTCTTTCGTGTTTGTGGTCTTCATTTGTCAAAAAATCTGCACATTGGTTTGCCTCCCGCTAAGTATGATTGATCATGATCTTATTGGCTTACAACAAATACTTAATCCTCAATTACAGCCCGAAGCAGTGACACTTTATGTCCCTCTTTGATAAGTTGGACAAGTAGGTAGGTAGTCTGTTTTCACTTTCAATACATTGTAGCCCGTTTCTTTTGCAAATGTTAACCCCTTGTTTGATGCTGCATAGTTTCGCAGCTAGGCTTGATGTAGGTGTCATCTTACCGGAGTATCCTCGCATTCACTTCCCTTTTTCATCACTAAACTTCCCTCCATAAGCCTCTCCAATGTGAGTCTTTACACTGCCATCAGTATTCAATTTAATCTTTCCTGCACAAGGCCTTGGTCTTATTGGCACTCACTGCCATTAAAAAAAGTGGGGGAGAACCAAGCAGTCAAGATTTTCATATTACAACCATTACATCACTGCAAAGATGACTTCTGAAATGCCATGGATTTGCGGCAACAAAAATCAATGGTAGCATTATATGATCTATATGACTAGTCAGCACACAAGCATAACAGGTGCACGATGAAATTTGTCAATCACTACGGTAGTAAGGAATCCAAGCTATCTCATACATAGTGTTCCCAACAAAACATAAACCGTTAACCAGCGGAAAGACACTTTTAATACCTGCAACACCAAATACACAACAAGAAATACCAATAATATACACTTAGATGAAGACCATATATTTATTGGTACTTATCATAAGGAAACCTGAGCTCTCATTCATATTCATGCTAAACAACCATCAATAAATATCTATTAAGCTAAACCTACTATTCTTGATCTTTGCACACCAGAGAGGAAAAATTGGTCCAAGAAATTTGTCAAATAAAAGTGCAGCATTTTTAAATGAAGCATTACCATCTGAGTTTGAGACTATTGGGAAGAAAATCCCAGAGAAATGTGACGGGTTACCACTAATTATTGCGTGGTTGCTGGGCTTATCAAATCTATAAGGACAATAGAAGATTGAGAAAGTGTTGCCAAAGATGTCGCGTCATATATCACCGATGATCCTGATTAATAGAGTTCACATGTTCTTGGGTTGAGATGAAATAAAGATTTGATGATGTAAGGTTCATGATCTAATAGTGCCTGAGAGAAGTTCTAAGGGGAAACGTCTTTATCATGAACGACATTGTGTTTGAAAAATCAGAAGCAAATCATGTTTCTTCAGAATGCCAATCTCTCAGTAGCCATGACATGAAGCCCTTTAAGCATTGGTCTGATGATGAAATTAGTGATTCTCGCTATGGTCTTTATAAGGCCCTTCTTACCCCTGGACATTGTCAGTTGACAGATGATGACAACAACAATCTTTTGAAACAAACTCGTTCTATTTTTTTTAATGGTTATTCTTCATCTTTTGTTCTCAAATCAGAGCTTATTCATTTCAAATTACTCAAAATCTTGTACTTGAGTGACATAGAGATTGATGTTTTCCCTCTACAGATACTAAGCCACATCTGGTTGAGGCACCTATCATTGCTCTGCTACGAGAATTGAGACATTACTCTAGAAATTTGCAGGTTATGGAATCTGCAGACGTTCATTTTTTAAGGGTATCATCGATCAATTATAACTTTTCCTGAGCAAATTTGGGTGACTAATGCAATTAAGGCATCTTAAACTGGACAAATTTGATTTTCCAAATCGCCCAAGCGTATCTGTTGACAAAGGGACACACATGGGGGTTTTCAAATGTACAAGCTATTTCTTACTTGTCTCCACATTGTTGCATGAAGGAGGTTCTTTATGGGATTCAGAATGTGAAAAAATAAAATTAGGAGTCGGTGGAAATAACAATGACTATGAAAGTTTTTGGGAATAAGAACCTCTCAATAATCTTGTTCATCTTCATCAACTTGAAACGTTGAGTTCAAAAAAAATTTCTATTTCGAGTTTATTCAGTTACGCAGTGACCATTCCAAGTGCAAATGCTTTTCCAGCAACACTCAAAGATGTTAAAGTTGGAAAGAACTTTTCTAAGTTGGTGGTACTTGGACATCATAGCTGAGTTGCCTAACCTCGAGGTGCTAAATCTGATGTTTAATGCTTGTAGTAATTCTCTCAGTGTCCTAGAAAGTCACAAATGACAATTTTCCTGTCCTTGAGCGCCTCGTGCTTAGCAATTGCTCTCATTTGAATTTGCAGATATCAACACACGAAAAATTTAACAATGGGAGAGGTCCAACCAACATTAGTTGTGTGACCCTCCATTTATCTTTTAAATGCACAATTAAACAATTGATGCCAGGACAAAAAGTCAACCTCCAGAAATCCAAGGTTGTCTTCTGCAGAAATTGCCTTGAGGATGTTAAGACTAGACTGGCCACCCTCCTAAACATTCATGCTAGGGAGGACTTTGGAAAATACTTGGGTTTTTCAATTCTCCACAACACCCCTTGTCACAGAGGCTTTCAATTTCTAGTGGACAACCTCAATAACAAACTCTCTGGATGGAAAACCAAGTTCCTTAACATGGCAGGTAGGGCCACCCTTGCTAAATCCTCCCTTGGCAGCATTCCCACTCATGTCATGCAACACATCAGCCTCCCCAAAAAACTCTTAGCTTAATAGATAGAATCCAGAAAAGTTTTATCTGGGTCTCTACTTCTGAGAAGAGGAAAATGCACCTTTTGAGTTGGGACACCCTAACCCGTCCTAAGAAAGAGGGTGGTCTGGGCATCCACAGGGCAACCGTCAAGAATGAGACCATGCTTACCAGCTTAGCCTAGAGATACTACCATCAACCCCATAAGCTCTGGGCATCTGTCTTAAGGGAGAAATACTCCCATAAGGATGGCACCCCTAGGAAGACCACCTCCAGGATCTGGAAGAACATCCAGATTAGATGGAAAAATTGCATTCAAGCTTACCAATGGATTGTCTAATGGGGAAAAAACCAACTTCTGTCTAGATAGATGGATTCCTATCAGGCTCCTTTGAGGAACCTAATCCAGGGTCCCCTTCACCCTGACCATATCAATCTCAAGCTGGCCTCCATCTGGAACAACAACTCTTGTTATCTCAATGATCTCTCCCTTCAACTCTCTCAGGAGATATTTCTTCTTATCGCATCCTCTTTCTTCCCTAACCCAAGAACCAACTCTTACCATCTTATTTGGGGTCTTACTGGGAATGGGTTGTTCACCAGTAAAAGTGTCTTCTCCATGATCAATAATAAAGCATCCTGCCCACCAAAGATAAAAATCTTCACATGGCTTGCTCAACACAACTGTCTCCCCACTAATACAACCCTTTCCAGAATAGGTACCAATGTTTTCCCTAGTTATCCCTGAGGTCAACATCCCTTTGAGGATGTACTACACATATTCTTTATTTTCCCGGTTGTTAGTGATTTCTGGGACCCCATCAATGCCAAAGGAAAGGATATAAGCATCGACAGCTCCAGCTTCCATCCACATAACTGGATTGCTACTTAGGATAAGCTTTGCAATACTAGGTATGATAATCTCCTCCTCTGGCATGACATCTTCCCCTTCACTCTTTGGCACATATGGAAAAATAAGAACAATAACACCTTTAGTAATAAAACTGATAAGCCAAATTTCAACAACGCCTACTCTGAAGCAGTGGAGTATGCTCAAATTGCAAACTCCAGAGCTCCTAAGCAACTACAAGAAACCATCCATATAAAATGGATTCCCCCAAACATGACCCCTTATAAGCTCAACACGATGGCTCATGCTTGAGAAATACTGGAAAGGGTGGGATTAGAGGTGTAATAAGAAATGGGGATGGAGGGTGGATGCTGGGATTCTCCAAGCACTAACCCTCTTCTACCAACAATAAAATGGAACTTCTTGCACTAATTGAGGGACTAAAACTTGTTGAAGATAACAATCTCTTTCCTTTAGAGATTAATATTGATTCTAGAGAAGTCATAGCTATGTTAAAGAGTGAGAACTTACATTACAATGCTTTACTTGATATTTGCAGGTCAAGAATAAGAAAACTAGGAGCCCCACAAGTGATCCATTGCTATAAGGAGCAAAATGACGTGGCGGATGCAATGGAAAAACTTGGTGCACTAACAGTTAACTTGAAGAAAGTAGCAGTTTTGAAGTTCCACCAATGTGTGTCCGAGATGCAGTTTGGGCAGAGATAGCAGGAACTTCTTTTGTAAGGAAGGTTAACACCTGTAACTTGAATTCTAAAGGGGATGACCCAAATGTCTATGTTTTGAATCCGGATTGAGTATAATCCGGAGAGTTTTAACAAACAACGTTTTGTTATTTATTTAATGCATTCCTCTTTTACCAAAAAATATTATTATTATTTACATTATGATGTTACTCTCTCTGCCCTAATTTATGTGACACAATTTAATTTGACGCAAAAATTAAGAAAAAAAAAGTAAGATTTTTGTAATTTGTTGTCTAAAACACTACTCCTTGATTAGGGTCGGGCATAAAATATCGAAAATCAAATCAAAAAATAATTTGGTATTTGATATGCTATTTGAGAGTAAAATTTCAACATTTTGGTATTTGAGATTGGGTTTGGTACAAGATATTAATTCCTCTTAGTATTCACTATTTATCGAATATTGAAGTATTCAATATATATGTATGTATGTGTGTGTATATATATATGTGTGTGTGTGTGTGTATGTATGTATGTATGTATGTATGTAATACGATATGTCTAACTAACACAATAGAAAATAGTATTATTCATCCCAAAGAATCTCTTGAACCTTAGTAATATATTCGTAAAAAGCACAAAAAAGAATACTAAGTAGGGTTTCTATTAAATATACTCTTTAAAGTTTGTAGTTTGCACATCTCCAACTTTAATGGTATTACCAAATAATGTACCAAATCGAAGTTTAATTTACCGATTACCAAATTATCAAACTGATGTTTAAAAGTATGGTCTGTGGTAGTTACTCTCAAATACCAATTACTGAATTACCGAATCCGAACTTTGAAAATATCAAACCGAATACGGAACACCCACTCCTATCCTTGACCATTATGTGGCTATAAATCATTCTCTAAGAATAAAAAAGATATCTTAAAATTAAATTATTTTCATTAAAAAAAAGACCTTAAATATATCTATATCTATAATAATATATTAAAAGTGTGAAGACCTTTAAAAAAGTGATTTGAACTTTTTGCCCTTTATTAAAAGACTCTGTAATAGACAAAATCGTCTTTATATTATTTTTCTTAAATAATTATTATTTATTTATTAAAATATAATAATTGAAATTCAAATAATGTCATAAATGTTACAATTTTATTTTAAGTAAAATTTTAGGGGTCAATGGCATTGTTAGAACGATATTAATGTTAGGTGTAGAAGTGTAGGATTTTTTTGAGGTTTATGATTTGTTTTTTCCCCAAAATTAGTAGACCCAACTATTAATGCCATAGTAGAAGTCTTGGAGTACTAGGTTAATATCTTAAAATTTAAGTTAAAAAAAAAACTACCATAAATATTTTTTACTTTTTCTAAAAAGAAAAAGAAGAATCTACCATATTAAAGTAAATTCTTTCTAAAGAGGTTTTCGATTTCTATAATGACATTCATAACGTAGTTTTCTCTGTTTTTTGCATATTAAATACTTATGCTCTTGTTTTTTGCATCATAGAACACTTATGGGTTCTAATCAACTAATGCTTGGGGCGGTCAAATCTAACTAATTTTTTCTATTTTATTTTTGCAGCATTTGGTCATCTCAGACAAGTATAATTTTTTGTAAGTTTATGATTTCATTTAATTATTATTATTATTTTAGTTGAGGATCTATCGGAAACAACTCTCAGTAATAATAGGTTAGGAGTAAGTTGTGTACATATATATTGTTGTTACTACTATTAGATGTGCTTGAAGATCCTACAATGAACATCGACCTACCTCCAAAAATGAAAAGGTAGGCATCTCACTTTTTTTTCTACTTGTGCTCTCAATCGATAAATACTTATTGTTTGAAGAATTATGTAATCATACGTATTTGTTGTTTTGATTTGTTGTGATTTTATTTTTTCTATGATTTTACTTGTTTGAATTTATGTCTTGGATTTGATGGTTTGTTTTGTGTCATTCCTTTAATTTTCTAAGAGTTTCTCTTAATTTATGGTAAATCTTCATTTTTCTAAGAAAAAACACTTTTGAGAAAACATATTTTTAGAAGTCAGAAGTTGTAAAAAGAATCTTAACATAACTCTAATATTTAAGACTTAAATCAACACAAACTTTACCTTATATAAATTGTATTAAAGTGAAAATCTTTAAAATTCTACAAAATTCTGAGTGTAATTGAACGGGGAGTAAAGTTGAAACATTTGATGATGCTGAATAAGTTGCCTGTTGAATTCAAGTTTCCAGTGTTTATCTTTTCTTACTTAAATTTTCATCTTTATAACTCTATAATTGATGGATCCACATATTTGGTTAGCAAAACGAGTTGATAAGAGCATTGATAACACTCAAAAGATGAAACATGCATGTATTTGCTTTATTCAGCAGTTTTAACCATTATTTTAAAAGATGAAGGCGTGAGGCGGGGCATTTTACTTAGTACGTGGTGAGGCATAAGCCTCGAGGCAATAGGGCGTAAGCCCTATGGATCTTTAAATTTTTAATTTATAATATAAGTAAATATTATAAACAATAAATTAATAGCTAAAATAAATAAAAACATGATTAAACAAACTCATAAAAAAAATTCTAATATAATCTTACAAGTATAAATAAAGAAATGCTATAGTAAATTGATACAAGACAAACAAGGGAAAGCACAAAACATACCCCAAACAGTCCACAAATTCAAGAAAAGTCGTGGACCAAAAGGGGATCTCACTCAGATTCGACAAGTATAACAAGAATACAAGAAACAACGGTGTATTTGATACCCAAAAACAGCCAACAACACAAAAATAACGAGATGAACAAGATGACAACAAGAATAACCAGATTTGGATTCCACAACAACAAGATATAACGTTACAAGATTACAAAAGACAAAGGGATAGATAGTGAGACATAAACTACTATAATGACTAATAACCTAAGTGTAGATGACACACAAAGACCCTTAATGATGATAGTAGGAACACCTACACTCTTCAAAGAGACACAAGAAAGGACCTCAATCCTTCAAGAACCCCAAGTTCCAAGCAAACAAACAACAAAAGAGATTCCACCCTAATGTTGTAACCTAGTTTCGGCCAAGCCTCACAAGAGAGAGAACTTGAGGGTTTCAAGTGTGTTCTACCATTTTCAACATTCAAAAACTAAGTGAATAAACCATAACATGTTTCTTATATATTACAAAACAAATAGAAGTTAAAATGACCAAAAAGGCCCTTCAAGAATGGGTTGCCCCTCTAGTGTATGGAGTGGGTTGTTTTGGTGTGTATTTGGGCCTTTAATTACACTTCTCTTGCACATACACTTAGTTTCTTTCAATTAACACCCACATAAGTCTATTTTTGTGATTATTCTCATATCATCCTCTCCATCTTGAGAAGAATTTGCCCACAAATTCACAGCTTCACTTCGTTCAATTGGCCACTTTAAAAAGAAACATTCAAAACAGTCTGCAAACACATGAAGAACCCGAGAGCTCAATATGAACAAGTCTCGGCCAACATATTTATTTTGAACCTCGGCTTCCTCTCCATCTTGAGACTTGACTTCAATCTTATCCAACTCAAGTCTCCTTCCATCATATAAGCATCATCGTAGACTCCATATACTTCGTGTCTTTTTCTTCCATACTCCTCTATATGGATATAGCGGTTTTGGGGAAGTGGAGTTTCGGTTGAGGAGGCTATTTTGGTAATGTGGAGCTTTGGTTGTAGGGATTGGATGGGAGGGAATGGGCCTCCAAGTCCTTCTTGTGGGACTTGATCAACTTGGGGGAGAAGTGATCTACCTTGTTCTCGATTTTGAGGGTAATTAGTGACTTGGCTCATGGCATTTTGTGGTGAACTTGGAGGGTTGAATTTCGTAGGCAAAGTCTCGGGGGAAATGGTGATGGAAGGTTTTTGGTCATGACCACTTGAGGAAACATGGAGTCGAAGGGTAGAAGCACGAGAGTTCCTTCGACTCTTCATTAGATCCAATCTCTCATTCATAGTAGACATCTCTCCTCGGATTGAGGACATAGTCGTAAGCATACTTTCCATTCCTCGATTGATAGTTTCAAGTCTTTTCAAGATAGCACCAAGAGCATTGTTGTCCATTGTAGCTAAGAAGTTACCTACAAAATAATAAACAAGTTAGTTGTTCAAAGAATGGTCCTCACACTCTCTCTTTAATCCTTTGTCCCTCGGATTTTATCACTTTTGATCTCACAATTATTGTAAGTTTACTTGTAATCCGTGAGACATTGAGAGGTGAACCGAGTGTGTACAATGACTCAAAAGAATAAAAACACACAGAGGAACGTAAACACGAAAAAAATGATTTCAAAACCAACTCACAATCTAGTAAATTGTCACTAGTTTGTAAGTTAGTATTGGAATCAACAACCGAAACTAATGAGACAACAAAATGAAACTAAAAGATCACAATTTAAGCTTAAAATTTTCATGTGAACAGTAACTTGGGTGACGTGGCAGCACACCATTGGTCACGGCCCCACAATTAGTCACTAGTTGAAGTTTACAAACTTTAGTTACTATGTAATGGAAACAATTGGTTTTGGAGGGAAAATATATGTCTTGAATCTCCTTTAAGTCTAATCTTCAAAAGGCAAGACTTGACTTTGTACAATTCCCACAAAACAAGGTCTCTTGAAACAAGAAAAAGTAGTTGAAAAGTAGATGTCAAGTCAAGGTAGTGATGGCTCAAGTCTTCTCACAAACAACTTTACAACTTGTAGGTTCACCTTTTTGAATCTATATTAC
The DNA here is from genome assembly GCA_030864215.1 of Capsicum pubescens. Taxonomy (NCBI): domain Eukaryota; kingdom Viridiplantae; phylum Streptophyta; class Magnoliopsida; order Solanales; family Solanaceae; genus Capsicum; species Capsicum pubescens. The sequence goes on from CM061541.1 coordinate 44,237,548, forward strand.
ACTTTTGGTTGTCTTAAGTTGTAAGATGAGATGAAGAACAAGATGAATACCACAATAATCCTTCAATAAAAACAACAATATTCACGAAATCAAGACCCAACCGGCCACAACAAGTCACAAATTCTCGCCCTAGGTCCTTGTTCACAACACAACTTTAACAAGTTCAAGCTCAAATATAGATCTAGACACCTTTTAGTGTTAGTGAATTACGAAACTAACACAAGAAACAACAATACACACTAAATTACTACTAGATATAGACTCTACAAGCAACCTCGGCCAAGATGAACAACAAGAACAATACTTTCAAGGCCAAGAACAACAAGAACACCAATTTTTTTTGTTTTTTTTATTTTCTTAGCAAGAAAGCCCAAGATTGGTATTGTAAGAACAACACCAAAGATCTATTTGATACCAAATGATACAATACAAATAAGGGAAAGAACAAAACATACCCCAAACAGTCCACAAATTCTAGAAAAATCGTGGACCAAAAGGGGACCTCACTTGGATTCGACAAGTATAATAAGAATACAAGAAACAAGGGCGTATTTGACACCCAAAAACAACCAACAACATAAAAATAACGAGATGAACAAGATGACAACAAGAATAATCAGATTCGGATTCCACAACAACAAGATATAACATTACAAGATTACAAAAGACAAAGGGATAGATAGTCAGGCATAAACTACTATAATGACTAAGAACCTAAGTGTAGATGACACACAAAGACCCTTAATGATGATAGTAGGAACACCTACACTCTTCAAAGAGACACAAGAGAGGACCTCAATCCTTCAAGTACCCCAAGTTCCAAGCAAACAAGCAACAAAAGAGATTCCACCTTAATGTTGTAACCTAGTTTCGGCCAAGCCTCACAAGAGAGAGAACTTGAGGGTTTCAAGTGTGTTCTACCATTTTCAACATTCAAAAATTAAGTGAATAAACCCTAACATGTTCCTTATATATTACAAAACAAATAGAAGTTAAATAACCAAAAAGGCCCTTCAAGAATGGGCTGCCCCTCTAGTGTATGGAGTGGGCTGTTTTGGTGTGTATTTGAGCCTTTAATTACACTTCTCTTGCACATACACTTGGTTTCTTTCAATGAACACCCACATAAGTCTATTTTTGTGATTATTCTCGTATCATAAATACTACTCCCTCCGTCCCATTTCACTCATCCCAAATTTTCTAATTTGATTTCTCATTTTACTTGTCATTTTTCATTAATCAAGACAAGATAATTTTTTCTTTTTTACTCTTAGTATTAATTATTTTTTCTTCAAATTAAAATATAAACATCATTTAATAGGTGTACTATGGTAATAGTCATATTATTAATTATTTTTCTTAATTAATGTGCAATGTCAAATCAACTCTAACATCTTAACTTTCAAATAATAAAAGAATCATATTTTTGTAAAATATATTACTATCGTACTATGCAATTTCCATCTCTAAAAGAAAATAATCAATAAACTTTCTTAGTACCCTTACGGTAATTTTGAGATAATAGAACACAATAATTTACTTTTAAATAGCGATTATTTTGAGACATATGACAAATGATAAAATATGAAAATTTTAAGTCGTATGAAAATACTATGAAGACAAATGGTAAGTGAAGCTGTAAAATTCAGCTAATTAAGAGTATTTTTAAAAGAAATATTTAATGATGTTCATCTTCACAATGCTTTTAAATAGTAAATATGCAATACAATGACTTGTTATTTGAGTTATTCTCAATCTTTTTAGTTCTATAGATAAAAAAATTATTAAGCATCATTTATTTATTAGAAAATTATATGGGCCAACAATGTTAATTAAGGAATTCGACACATAATTTTTCTAAGATTTGTTAGGCGAGCCCCGAGCGTTAGGCGTTGGCCGTGCTTAGGGCATACAGTCGGGCACTTAAGGCGTAAGCCCCATAGGACTAGGTCTCACACCTATGCCTCGAGACATTTAATCAGTGCTCTACCTCGGAACGAGCCCCAAGACTACTTTTGTTAGGTATATTTATTTGTCAGTAAGATTTAAAGAGATTAAAATCTGAATTTTCTATACTACAACACTTTATTAATAGGACTAAATGGTGTTCCAACCTACCAAAAGCTATAGAAATCCCATGACTGCAATTTTTTTGTGATACGCCTAATCTTGCTTCATAATTGTCTTGAATTAATATTCTAAGTTATATTTAGTAAACTAAATTTTAATTATCTGTATGTCTAATTTTGTTAGATTCATTAAATAAGTATTTATGTTCATGCTAATATTATTATCTGTGAACGACACATACTTTGTGGCCATAATTTCTTAGAGCAACTTAATGCTTCTTCTTAAGCTTTTCCTAGAGCAATATTGCCACCAGTGCAATAGTTTTCAATACAGCTTTTCATGCAACTCTCATTGTTATTATCATCTTGGTTGAGAAATTTGAAACAATGGCCAAGGGAACATTCAACCTTATAACAAAATCCAACTTCATAAGTACTTTCGAATTGACATAAAGCAACATAAGATGTCGTCATCTAACTGGTCAAGATTTGTGTAATCCATTCATTGTTACAAACATATATTACAATATTTTGCAAAGCACTAAACAAGGTAGTCAAGATAAATGAGTCGGACTATAAGAAAAAGATATAGAGTTAAGTATCACAAAGTAAATACAATTCCCACCATGAACGCTCTTGTTACCATCAACCGTAACTTCCGCCAAGAGGCTCGCATTCCTGGCTTGAATTTCAAAATTGAAAAGAGTCTTCTAATTTTTTTTGGAGAAATTAAGGTTCTTATTTTAATTATTCATATTAATGGAGAGCTAAAACTATTAATTTTCACTCAAAAAATGAAAATGTCATAGTAGTTGATAGTGTTTGATCAGGTAAAATGCACAATTCTTAAGGATGATGGAACATTAATTTCCTATGTTAAATTGAGAGTGCAGCATCATAAAGCTCTGGGTCCTATGAAAGGAGGAATAACATACTGCCTCACATATTAAAGATACAATATTATGTTCTCAATACAAGCATTGCAAGGGAATATTTAATATCTAGATCTTGAAATTGATTAATTGAGAAAAGCATATGATGACTTGTGTGTTTAAAACGATAGAATTATAAATTGAAATAAATTTTAGTTTAATATATTCAGAATTTTTAGGAGACAATTGATTATTTTATTGAATTAGGTATATAGAATCAACATTCATGTACGAAATATATTTTTTATTTAATAACTTTAATTCAACATTTTGATATAATATTTGTACAAAAAAGCCTTTATTTTATCCCATATCAATAGGATATAGTTTCAGAAAATAATTATATAAATTTAAATATAATGAATGCAATTTTCCGGAGGCACAAAGTAAATATCTTTTATGAGAACCTAGAACTATTCCTAGGGTGTGTTTAGTATGAAGGTTTTTTTCCTAAAAAATATTTTCTTGAAAAATAAGTGATTTTCTTACTTATTTTATGTTGTTTGGTTAGTAAGAAAAAATTATCGTCCCAAGAACATTTAGGTATAATATGAAAAAATATTAATTATACGAAACCCAACCTGAGACCTCGACTACCCGACCCAATATGGGAATAGACCCCCCCACAGCAACTAGAGATACAAGTCCCAACCTCAACAGTTGACTCTCGACCCCGACAAAAGATCTGACTCCCGACCTCGACCAAAAATCTGACTCCCAACCCGAGATTTAAGATCGGAGATCTAACCTTGACCTAGGATTCGACTTTCAAACTCGATCTCATCACCAACTCATGATTAGACTATCGATCCCGACCCTATTTCCATAAATCTTGATCTGGACCTGACTTTAACTCCCAAAATAGGACCTGACCCTAACGTTGAACCTAACACGTTTAATCCCGAGATTTGACCACGACCCCAACTCTCAACTTAAACCTAACCCCAACTCCAAACTCAAGAACCAATCCTGACCCAATTCTCAACTTGGGACACGACCCTGACTCTAGACTTTTGATCTGACTCTCGATCCAGAACCTGACCTCGACTCTAGACTTCCAATTTCGTCTCTTGAGACCCAACTTCTGATACTGGACTTGACTCGACCTTGCACCTGACTTGATATCCAACTCCCAACCTAGGTCCTAGGACCCGAACCTCAATCTCGGGGAGGGACCAAACTCCGACTCTCGATTCGTGACCCAAATCCGACTCCTAACTCCAAAATAAAACTAGCCTTGACTCTCGACACATTATCTAACTTTGATTCCTGACTTGGGACTCTACCCCGATTCCTGATTCAGGATTTAACTCCCAACATAAGACCCGACCTCAATACATGACTCAATACCTGACCTAGACTCTTGAGTAAGGTTGGACCTTGAGTATGGGTCGATAATCGGGAGTTAGGTTGGGATCTCGAAATTGGTTTCGGGTCGAGGTCAGGGTTGGAGTCAGACCCAGGGTCGAGAGTCTGGTCATGATCGACCCTGCTTTCTCTTTTATGGTTGGACCCGAGTTAATATTAAAAGTTGCTCTTGAATCGAGGTCGGGTTGGGTTAAGTACAAGATACCAAATTGAGGTCAAATGCTAGGAGTCGGGGCTCGAATTAGGGTTTAGAGTCGGGGCTCGAATTAGGGTTTAGAGTCGGTCTCGAGTTTAGGTTGGATCCTGGGTCTAGTATCTCGAGTCAGGGTTGACTCAACTTTCAATTTCGATACAGATTATCAACCTTCAACTACATCACTAGAATAAATAATCAGGTAAACTATTTAAATCTAATTTTTACCTTTATTGAATATTTAGCAATGTTTTTATGCAAGCTTATTATTAAACATTCGATACACGTGCAATGCACATACACTAAACTAGTTAATTAAAATAGAACAAAAAAGTTAGTGATTAAGTGAAACTGAAAAATTTTAGCATCTATAGCTAATTTAATACTATTTTTTAAAAAGCTAATAAACACCATAAAAATTTTGAGTCAATGTTATATTAATAAAAATGATGAAAAATAAGCTATTTTAATATTGATAGCTATAACGGCGTTAGTTATTTTAAGAAAATGTGTGTTTATTAATATTTTTATTTTATTAAATATATCAATGATTTAATTATATATTTAAAAGTTAGACATTGATTAAAAATTAAAAAAATAACAAAATGAAAAAAGGGGTGGGGTAGAAGAATGGGGTGGTGAATGACATGAAAAAGTAAATGAATGGGTCCAACATCCAAGTGTCAAAAAAACAATGGAGGGTCACACAACTAATTTTGGTTGGACCTCTCCCATTGTAAAAATTTTCATCAACACACTACAACTGATTGAGTTAACAAGTTGTCTTCCCATACTCGAGGCATTTGTTGTACGAATTCAGCAACCACAAAAATACCTCAAAAACAACCCGTGGGTATTCGTATCATAGAATTATATTCCAGAATAAACATCCCACGATTGTTTATAACATTTGGATGACTGAGTGCTTTAGCTTGCTTGCGAAAATAAAAGCATAATACATAAATATGTCCCTTAATTTTATCTCAGTTGGCATCGTAATGTTGAACAAATAGACACATGCTTCTTACATAACAAATCATGTGAGGTGTACGCGTCTATATGCCATATCACATGAGATTTTCATGTAGGATGCATGTGTATACTTGTACACGTTCAAAGTTAGAGAACATAGATGTCAATTGGGTCTTAGTTAAGAGGCCCGTTTATGTATAATTCATTAGTAATTTTTTCAAGGCTACCACCTGAGTTTTAAAAAACTTAAGCAGTTAATGAACAAAAATTGTTACGTGAACATTTATTTTCAAGATTTAATATTAGAAAACTTGTATAAGTATGGGACAGTCCGATCCATTAAAACTTTGTCACGACCCAAAAATGAGGGTCATGATGGCACTTGTCGCGGCGTACCTTGACAAGTAAGCCTATCATCCAAACTGATACGAAAAGAAGAAAAGACAGAAATATCCCACAATAAGGCTTCTAGAATGAAGCCGAACCATATAAGTAATCATAAAAATGCGGAAAGAAATTACCCAAAACGTCAATCATGACCAAAACCAGGTGTCTATAGTGTAAGAACTACTAATACAATTCAAGAGTCAAATACATCGAAAAAATAACCACAAAGAAATAATAATTGTCTCTGAATACTAATAAAGACATAACAACTATAGAAAGATAGATGTGAACTTTGGACGTATGAATGTCCAACCGCTACCTTGGAAGCTCCAACAATCGCCCAAGTCAATCACGTTGAGGCGCACTTGAGCTAAGACCTGCACCGAAAGGGAGCAGTAGGCATGAGTACGGTTCACTTGTACTCAGTAGGTATCATAGGCCGATCAAGCATAGTAAATAAAGCATACAAAATATACACTAAAGGCACATCACCTACAATCAGAAAATGTCCCACGATGGTAGCCCACACCGCTTGCACTAACAGTTCAAGTATATCTCGCATATATTACAACAACACACTAAGATATTGAATACAAGTATACATTATGTCACATATAAATAGAACAAGAGAGAACATGTAGATACAAGATCATCAAATACAAGTAAAAGAAGGTAAGACAAATATATAGATGACAAGTCAATAAGGCAATACAACACAATAAAGTAAGTTCAATGTATGTGATGATGATGATAATGATGCACGAGGTCTTCGCACAACCTGCGGGATCATCGCACAATCCCCGTATACACCTACGGAGCTAAAGCTTCCCGACGTAGGACCCATGGGGGTGTTCGTCAATCCATATACAATCCACATATCTCATATATCCTTTTCGGCATATCCCTCGGAAAAGATTTTATAAGGTGTTACAATATTTTCTTAAAAAGGTGTTGCCAGTGTTTCTCAGATGTTGCCATGGTGGTACCAATGTTTCATGAATGAGTATGATATGAAGATGTAATGCTCACAACCAATCACAATGAGTATTTCCACAATCAATCACGTGATATATTTCCACAATCAACCACAACGATACATTTTCACGACCACATGAGCCAATATCCACGTATTATTTTTGTTTCATCCATAAATTTTCACATGTCTCATATGCCAATAAAGTATGAATATAATCACAATACACCAATGGTACCACATTAAACAACACAATACAATTTTTCACATGTATTCAAGGCTACCAATATCACATAGGACCCCACACGGTCAAACATATCACATAATATCTCAATTTCGACAATTACATCACATATAGGCCCTCACACGGGCACAACACACAGATAATCATTTTTCATGATTAGTTCTCACCCTTAACATGCATTTTGTACCATCATTTACTACCCAACCCAGTTTGAAGAGTTAAGTCATAACCTACCTCGAAGCCGAAACCGGTCCGCTACACTTGAACCCGCGACCTTACTTTTCACGAACAATCCCAAACTCTACTAAAAACATCAAATATGAAATCTACGCGTTAAAACAAAACCAACTACACTCATATTGACTACTTTTGATTCGAGGTCAAAACGGACCCCCAAAATAGATTTCTAGGAAAAGAAGGGCAAAATCGAAACTTTACTTCAAAAATATGCTCCCCATATTTTTAGGAACCTACATCTGAAAACTCAAGTTAAATCGAGTCAAAAAGGGGTTCAGATCGAAGAAAAACCATTTTTGAGCTTTACCGGGTAAAATCTTTAAAATCCGGGTTAAAATCAAGAATCGGAGTTGTTTTGAAGGTTAAATTGATGAAAAACTAGTAATTATGAGATAAAAATATTATTCAAGTGAAAAGAAGTAAATTTGATTTAAAATCATGGCCTAAGATTTTTGAAGTTTTGAGGAATTTATCAAGAAATTATTCAGAAAATGGGTGAATTCTTAACTTAAATCCGTAATAAAATCAAGAAATAGATGTTAATCTATCTTTCCAAGTTCCTACAAGCTTCACTTTTAAGCTCCAAACTATTTAGGTTTAATTCTCAAGAGACAAGATGAAAAATGAGCAAAATAAACCAAAAAATGAAAAATATGTTATATTTATAGCAGAAACATCTTCAATAGCTGCTGTTTTTTTTTTAAATGTCCACTCCGGACTTCGATGGGGTGCCCGGAATTCGTTCGGAGTCCGATTTATGCAAACGAACTATGCAACCTCACTAAATTCGACGTTCCGGATGCGATGACGATATCAAATTTTCAAACAAAAATCATTTTCACAAAGTTGACCCCCGAAACCCGAAATTATAATTTTCCAAACCGAGGATTGAAATGAGATTTAAAAACCGTAAAATCATACCAAATATGCTAACACCATAAAATCAACATTCTGGATCTGCTGGCAAAGTTGGATTTTCCATCTGAGGTCGTTTCAATCAAATGTGGGTCCCACACCCATATTTCTAATTTTTCAACTTTCCGATCAATAGGTCGAAATGAGCTCGGGAGCACCGGGACCCGAACCAAAGATCTACCTAGCTTAAAATTAATATTTCAGAGCTTTTGGCGCAGTCTGTTCGGCCATCCGTCGTACGGATCAAAAGATATTCACATAAGTCCAAAATAAGGCTCTCGAAGCCATAAAAAACTACAATATTGCATAAATGATACCAAAATGCATCAAAAATTATATCAATCACTCCCACACCCCAAAAATATCATAATGCAACTACGGGGAGGGATAAAATAGTCAAATTATATAAAATCATAAATTTCACATATTTCATCAAATTTTTAGGTCGTTACAAACTTTCTCGACCTTTTCTCAAATTTGGCATTCAGTTGCTATATGTCCCACTGAATAAAAAATTAGAACATTTTTTTTGCAAATTAAAGGTAGTCTTGATAATTGAGTCCTATTCACTTTGTGAGTAAAAAGATATTTTTTTGGGGGAAAAGACATCGTTTCCACCTTAAACTATACTCGAAAAGTTTAAGACAAACCTAAACTATTAGAGTGACCTAATACACACCTAAACTACTTAAAAGTAAAATTTTCTACACCCTGTAAAGCATTATACCACTTGCATATGTTGCGGTGTTGTACACGCGCCTGCCACGTCAGAGACACATCAGCATAATACGAAAAAAATAATAAATTTATTATTTTCATAAATTTTTCTTTTTTCTTTTAAATTTACATTTTTCCTTCTTCTTCAATGCCCAAAACCTCCATTGTTATGAGGTTAATTTTTTTCCTTTTTCTTCAATGTCCAATCCTCCTTGATGTTTCAGCTTAACAATTGAAATGAGTATTTGTACATCATCACCATTGATGACAAAGCAAAGTGGGAGAAGCATAATGAATTTACCAGCTAACAAAGTAGCCATGGTGATTCAGATGAACGGAAAACTTCAAGAGTTCCGGCAACCCATTACTGTCGACGAGATCCTTGTTCAAAATTCTGATTTTTTCCTTTGTAGCTCAGAAGCCACAAATGTTAATTCATTAGTTCCACAATTGGCTAAAGATGAAATGTTGCAGCTTAGTCAGCTTTATTTTCTTATGCCGGTTTTTAAATTGCAAACTCCGCTTTCACTTCAAGATATGAAGGAAAAGCTCATAATTAAATCATATATATGATCTTTGATTTCAAATCATATATATGATCTTTCAAGATATAAAGAACAAAATCATAGCTTGGTCAGCCTAATGATCAAGCTTTCACTTCAAAACTTCATAATTAAATCATATAAACCACGATGCCTAATCAAAGATCAAACAATATGAAAATTGTACCATAAAATGCAGAGGTTTTCTTGACATGGGAAGATTGAAAATTGTGGACTTTGAAATCTTTTGTATTCATTTGCAGGTCCGACGGGGTCGATAATTAGGTTCGATGGTTGAATTGAATTGGGGGAAGAAGAAGAATGGAGAATTTCACCCATTGTTAATCGTTCGAAACTCATTAGCAACTTGAAATTGGAATTGGAATTTTCAGTCCAATTTTCAGTTTGGGGATTTTTGAAGAAGAAGAAGAAGAAGAAGAAGAAGAAGAAGAAGAAGAAGAAGAAGAAGAAGAAGAAGAAGAAGAAGAAGAAGAAGAAGAAGAAGAAGAAGAAGAAGAAGAAGAAGAAGAAGAAGAAGAAGAAGAAGAGGAAGAAGAAGAAGAAGAAGAAGAGGAAGAAGAAGAGGAAGAAGAAGAAGAAGAAGAAGAGGAAGAAGAAGAGGAAGAAGAAGAGGAAGAAGAGGAAGGAGAAGAAGAGGAAGGAGAAGAAGAAGAAGGAGAAGAAGAAGAAGAAGAAGAAGAAGAAGAAGAAGAAGAAGAAGAAGATGGATGTTTAGAAACCTTCAGAAATTCTAAACATCTTTTTTTCAGTTTGAGGATTTTTCAATTTGGAGAAGAAGAAGAAGAAGAAGAAAAAGAATTGGAATTTTCAGTTTTAACTTTTTTTGTGTGTTATTTTTTAATTTAGACGCGCCTATTTTTAATTAAATAATTATCTTTTTTCCACGTCAGATTTAGGGGGTAAAAAATTTCACTTTTAAGTAGTTTAGGTGTGTATTATGTCACTCCAATAGTTTAGGTGTGTCTTAGACTTTTCGAGTATAGTTTAGAGTGGAAACGATGCCTTTTTCCTTTTTTTTTAGAAAAAAAATAAATATTTCTCTCCTAAGTTGGAGATTCGTTTGATCCTCCACCCTTATCTTATTACTAGTTACAAGTAGCCCGTGCAATGCACGGGCCTAATATCAATATTAAATTTATATTATAATAAGAATTAAATTGTAATATTTATTTTTTATTTGAAAAAGATTTTATTTTTCTTTTTTCTTAAGAAAATAATTATTTAAGTCTTAATTTAAGTGACACAATGCGTAGATGGTCATAATAATAATTAGGGTGACAAAGTAAAATTACGATTGAAGCAGTAGAACAGACATGTCTTAAATGACTTATAATAACTAATTAAAAGTGATATAGTAAATTACAATAAAAATATACTTGTGGAAAAAAATTATGGGCCTCAAATAAAATATCAAGTTAATTTAACATTAAATATTGTTAATTTTTTAATTCTTAGATGACTTTATAATAATTTTTATATTTAGATGACTTATAATAATTAATTATGGGTGATATAGTAAAATTACAGTTGAAGCAACTTAAGCAGACATATTTTTTTTTTTTAAAATATTATTAATTTTTTAATACATAAATGACATATAATAATTAATTAAGGATGATATAGTAAAATCACAGAGTAAGTAGCTAAATGGGTCGGCAAGTAGGCGTGTTGATGGGCTCCTGCTTGCTTTTCCCTCTAAAAGAACTTTGTTTGATGCGTAAGATTTGAGATTAAATAAAAAAAATCTTTCTCAAATAAAAGGTCTATGAAAAATTTATTACGTGAAAGTTATATCATTGTATTGAGTTTCGTATTTGTACATTCAAAATTGACTTAGCTTATTTTACATGATAAAAACATCAAAATAGGAAAACTAATATTTATATTAAATTTATATTATAATAATATTTATTTATTCATTTGAATTTTTTTTATTTTTTATTTTAAGAAAATAATTACTCAAGTCTCAATTTAAGTGACACAATGCTTAGATGGTCATAATAATTATTAAAGGTGATATAATAAAATCACGATTGAAGCAGCGAAACAGACATATCTTAAATGACTTATATAATTAATTAGAAATGATATAGTAAAAATTACTATAAAATATACTTGTGAGAAAAAAATTAAATAGAACCCATATAAAACGTCAAGTTAATTTAACATTAAATATTATTAATTTTTAATACTTAGGTGACTTTATAATAATTTTTTAATATTTAGATGTCTTATAATAATTAATTATGGGCGATATAGTAAAATTTCGGTTGAAGAAGACATGTTTGTTTTACTTCTTTTTTTTATTAAATATTATTAATTTTCTAATACATAAATGACATATAATAATTAATTAGGGGTGATATAGTAAAATTAGGGAGCAAGCAGTTGAACGGGACGCAAGCAAGCATGTGACGGCCTCCTGATTGCTCTTCCCTTTTATTACTGGGAAAAAAATTAAATGAGCCCTATATAAAATGTCAAGTTAATTTAACATTAAATGTTATTAACTTTTAATACTTAGATGACTTTATAATAATTTTTTAATATTAGATGCCTTATAATAATTAATTATTGGTGATATAGTAAAATTTTGATTAAAGCAGCTGAAACAGACATTTATGTTTTACTTTTTTTTAATTAAATATTATTAATTTTCTAATATATAAATGATATATAATAATTAATTAAGATTAATATAGTAAAATCATGGAGCAAGCAGCTTAACGGGAGGCAAGCAGGCATATTGACGACCGCCTGCCTTCTCTTCCCTCTTATTAGATAGTACTAGTAAGGATAAATCCGTGCAAGGCACGGGCCCAACAATTTTTTTAGTTTGTTTTAGTAATTTACTTATATTTTTTAGCCTATCAACAAATAATATATAAATTATTTGGAAAAGATTTTAACTATTGAGATACTTTTATGCATATAAAAATACGAACTATAGAAAATCATAATATGAATAAATAAATTAAAAATGAAAAATATAAAATTTAATGGGCTTAATTTGCATAAGTGGATACTTATGACATAAATGTGTCTTCTCCACACACACGATCAGTACTGTTCTTGTTAGAATCCAAGTAAGAACGCAGTATAAATAACAACCCAATATGAAAATCTTTGACCCAAAAATAAATACAAAACTAAATTTAAAAGCAGCTGAAACAGACATTTATGTTTTACATTTTTTTAATTAAATATTATTAATTTTCTATTATATAAATGATATATAATAATAAATTAAGATTAATATAGTAAAATCACGGAGCAAGCAGCTTAACGGGAGGCAAGCAGGCATGTTGACGACCTCCTGCCTTCTCTTCCCTCTTATTAGATAGTACTAGTAAGGATAAATCCGTGCAAGGCACGGGCCCAACAATTTTTTTAGTTTGTTTTAGTAATTTACTTATATTTTTTTAGCCTATCAACAAATAATATATAAATTATTTGGAAAATTTTTTAACTATTGAGATACTTTTATGCATATAAAAATACGAACTATAGAGATTCATAATATGCACAAATAAATTAAAAGTGAAAAATATATAATTTAATGGGCTTAATTTTCATAAGTGGATACTTATGACATGAATGTGTCTTCTCCACACACACGTCCATACTGTTCTTGTTAGAATCCAAGTAAGAACACATATAAATAACAACCCAATATGAAAATCTTTGGCCCAAAAATAAATACAAAACTAAATTTAAAAGACTAGATATCTGTTGTTGTTGAGGCTCAGTCGCAAGACCTCGTGCATGCAACAACAGGCATTGGACCACCAAGCCAAAGCAACTATTACATTGGGAAAGCAACAGCTGAAGCACACATAATAAAAAATTCTTTGTTTTAATCAATACTAGAAAATTATTAAAAAATTCTTTGTTTTAATCAATACTAGAAAATTATAGCCTTCCTTCTAATTTATATGACGTTTCTGAATTTCAAGAGTTAAATTTAAATTTTGATTATAAATTTTGGACGTGAAATATTTAAATTTTTTAAAATAAAATTTAGATATTTGGAGACTATATAAAAAATATTATAATTCACAATAACTGACAATTCTAATATTTAAAAAGTGTTTTTACAAGCACTTAAATTAGAAATGTATTTTTAAATGAAAGCTCTATGAGAAAAATTATAATTATAGTACTTTTTTGTGTTGTTTCCGAATATTTAATAATTTTGAAACATAGTGAAAGTAACTTGCAAGAATCGAAGCATGACAAGTATTTCTAACGAAGGAATGGTGAGTTACCACCATATTTAAATTACGTGACTATTTTTTAGAAACTATGCAAATTAAATTTTTTTAAAATCTGGTGGACATAATTTCAAGTGAAAATAAAATTGTTTAATTTTGAAGTTTGAACTGTGCCACATAGATTAGAACAAAAAAATTATGTTACTTTTTTTTACATTAATTTATGTGACACAAATAAAATTTTGAGAGTTAAACAACTTTTTTTAACGGTAATTCTTAAAATTATTAATTATTGTGATTTAGAGTAATTCTTACATTATTTTCAAATATATAAATTATTTGAAAAAGATTTTTTACTATTGAAATATTTTTATACAAATAAAAATACAAACTATAGAGTGTCGTAATATTAGCATGCTTTAGCTTCTTGCTCTGTGATTTTATAATATCACCCTTAATTAATTATTTATAAGTTATTTATGTATTAAAAAATTAATAATATTTAATAAAAAAAAAGTAAAATAAACATTTATGACATGTCTGCGTCAGCTGCTTCAATCGTAATTTTACTAAATATCATCTCTAATTAATTATTATAAGTCATTTAAGTATTAAAAAATTAATAATATTTAATAAAAAGAATAAAATAGATATAGAATGATAAATTAACTCTTGATGTTTAAAATTAACTTAACGTCTTATATGAGGATCATTTAAATTTTTTCACAAGTAATTTTTATTGTAGTTTTGCTACATAACTTTTAATTCGTTGATGTGAGTCATTTAAGACATTTGTTTCGCTGCTTCAATCGTGGTTTTACTATATTATCCCTAATTAATTATTACGGCATCTAAACATTATGTCACTTAAATTGAAATAAAAGAAAAAATATTATAAATTACAATAATTTAAAACTTTAATTATTTAAGAAATGTACTTGACTACCAATGCCACAAAAGTTTGGACTAAGAGAATAACATCTACTATTTCAAAATTACATAAAAAGTATTATAAATTACAATAACTTACAACTTAAAATATCTAAAAATAAATTAATTTGTCATATATTTCAAAAATATACATAAAAAATACTATAAATCACAATCTACTATCTATATTTTACTACTTTATTAGTATTATCCTATATAATAAGTGGCAAAGAAGCAGTTGAAGCAGGCTGCTCGTGGTCGACATGTCTGATTCAGTTGCTTCGATCGTGATTTTACTATATTATCCTTATATAATTATTATAAGTTATTTACGTATTAGAAATATTTAATAAAATTTTTAAAATAGACATTTATGACATGATTGCTTCAGCCGCTTCAACTGTGATTTTATTGTATCTCTCATAATTAATTAATATAATTTTTGATGTTTTTATAAGTCATTTAAGTATTACAAAATTAATAATATTTAATAAAAAATAAAATAGACATAAAATGATAAATTATTTTATGATGTTTTAAATTAACTTGTCGTCTTATATATGACCATTTAAAAAAAAAATCACAAGTATTTGTTATAGTAATTTTACTATATCACTTCTAATTAGTAAATGATAAATTATTTTTTGATATTTTAAATTAACTTGACTTCTTATATGAGACCACTTAAAAAGTTTTCACAAGTATTTGTTATAATAATTTTACTATGTCACTTCTAATTAGTAGAATAGAAGAAAAAATATTATAAATCACAATAATTAAAAAAATAAATTATTTAAAAAATATAATTGACTCTCAATACCACAAAAGTTTGAACAACTTAAAATATTGTTATACAAATTTCATCAATCTAAATATAATAATAGATGTCTAACTTAGAATTTATCAACCAAACAAATGACAATTTTAATTAAATGATAGAATTATGTATAACGTAAAAATTTTAAGGATCAATATTGGGCCGTGCGTAGTACGGCGTAAGCCGACTAGTTACTTTATATTCTCCTATATAATAAGTGGGAATGGAGCTGCTCAAGCAGACTCCACTCCGTCGACATGTCAACTTATCACCTGTCTGCTTGCTCCGTAATTTTACTATATCATCCTTAATTAATTATTATATGACATTTAAGTATTAAAAAATTAATAATATTAAAAAAAAGTAAAATGGACATTTATGATAAGTCTGCTTCAATCGTAATTTTACTATATCATCCCTAATTAATTATTAGAGGTCATCTAAATATTAAAAAATTAATAATATTTAATTAAAAATATAACCTATATAATAAGTGGGAGTGGAGCTGCTCAAGCAGACTCCACTCCGTCGACATGTCAGCTTGTCACCTGTCTGCTTGCTCCGTAATTTTACTATATCATCCTCAATTAATTATTATATGTTATTTAAGTATTAAAAAATTAATAATATTTAATAAAAAAAGTAAAATAGACATTTATGATAAGTCTGCTTCAATCGTAATTTTACTATATCATCCCTAATTAATTATTAGAGGTCATCTAAATATTAAAAAATTAATAATATTTAATTAAAATAAACATAAAATAATAAATTACCTCAATAATATTTTGAATTAATTTGACATCTTATATGAGGTCTGCTTAGACTTTTTTCATAAATATTTTTATAACATCACTTCTAATTATTATGAGTCATTTAAAACATGTCTACTTTGCTGCTTCAATCGTGGTATTTGATTGACATCAAAATTATATCAGTGTCGCTTAAATTGAAATAGAAGAAAAATTATTATAAGTCATAATAATTTAAAACTTACATTATTTTTAAAATATAATTGACTATCAATGCCACAAAAATTTGAACATGGAGAGTATTATAAATTGGGTGACAACTTAAAATAGTAAATTACAATGTTAAAAAGGTGTTATAAATTACAATAGTTAACAACTTAAAATATCTAAAAAATAATTAATCTTTTATATATTCAAAAAAAAAATTATTTATATATTACATAAAAAGTGCTATAAATTGTCATAGTTAACAACTTAAAATATCTAAAAAATAATTAATTTGTTATATATTTTAAAAAATATATATTAATCACAATAGTTAACAACTAAATTTTTTTTTAAATATAAAATATTTGATTGACTCTCAAAATCTTATGTGTGTCATATTAACAATTTAAATTATCAATTAAATAAATGAAGGTTTTAATTAAATACTAAAATTACACATATCATGAAATTTTTAAGTATCAACTATCAACATTGGATTTGTGCGTAGCACGGCTAAGTCACCTAGTTTACTATTCTCTCCATTTCAAAATAAGTGAATTGTTGGAGTATTTATTGGTGTTTCAAAATAAGTGAATCATTGAATTTTTTTTCAAATTTACCCTTATGATTTGACAACCAATTAATTTTTAAAAAGATATTACAAGGTCAACATTTTCTTTTTTTGTAGTAAAAATAAAAAATTGTGTTAAATTTATGTTTTTAATATTTTTTTCTTAATTTATATGTGAAAATCTAACAATTTATTTATTATGAAACGGGGGTAATTAGAAGCAATAAGAAAGCTGACGGGCGTAAACATGTCAGTTTTCCGGAATAAACATTACAGTTAAGGGTAGTTTTGTCATTGAGGCTCTCCACAACAACTTTAGAGATTCTACACGTTGCACCTATTTTGAGGGGGTAAAAAAGAAGAGATCATCAAATAGCGCACAACCTTTACAATTTATGACTTCTCTTATTTTTTGGGGGATCACTCAAAATTTAATCAACAATTATCTAAAATATTTTAATATTTTTCTTCGACAATTTTTAGTTTAAACTTTTCACATGACATGTTTAAAATTATAAGATTAAAGTGTATTTGTCACTTTGTAAACTTTATATTAAGTCAAAAACAGACAACTAAATTAAAACGATAACAATATATTTAACATGACTTACACCAAATAAACAAGTAACAAATAGACAATCAAATTATTTGTTTTCATAAAAACGGACAGTCAAATTATTTGTTTGTATGATTTTGACTTGGCTCAAACTTTAAAAAGTAAAGAAAAATTAAAAATCTTATGATTTTGAATAAAAAATATGTAAAAAATATCAAAATAATTTTAAATCTTATGATCTTAAGCATGTCACGTGAAAAAATAAAATTAAAGAGTTAGAAAAGAAAGAAAAAAAGACATTTTTTTGATGGACTCAAATAACATGACTTTACACCAAACAAAAAAGTACCACGAGTCGAAAAAAGAGATTAATTCCAACATTATATGAAGTAGTTAACGATATATATAGGGCAAGGTTGTTGGAGCATGTCCTTCGTTGTCTTTTCTGTCGAGACGAGCCCCCGGATCCATTCATTCATTAACCAAATACGAGAGTCCAGTCCAACTCTTATGCCTGAGACCAAAAAGTTTTTTTTTTTTCAAACATTGTCATTCATTGAAAGCCGCGATCGAACTCAGATTCTAGAAATAAGTCAGAGGCCTTTTACCTAGAAGCTTAAAAAGAAACAATTTATGAAGACTGGTTTTGCTAGAATTTGCCATTACCAATAATCCATAACCAATCTAGTGCACCGCCAGAGAATAATCCAGCCAGTAGGCATAACACCAGCAAGTTGCCCAATGCATTTTGCTCAGACCTTTCGCAAGTCATTTTTATAGTAATTTTGCTATATAATTCTAATTAGTTATTGTGAGTCATTTAATATATATCTTTTTCACTATTTTAATCGTAATTTTAATGTATCACCACTAATTGGTTACTATAGTCATTAAAATATTATGCCACTTAAATTGAAAAAAAAAAGTATTATATAAATTATAATTATTTTAAACTTAAATTATTTAAAATATGTAATTGACTATCAATGTCACAAAAGTTTGAATAAGAAACGTAACATATATTATTTGAAAATTACATAAAAAAATATTATAAATTACAATAGTTTACAACTTAAAATATCTACAAAAAAATAAAAATGTTATATATTTCAAAAAAATATATAAAAAATACTATAAATCACAATAATTAACAACTTAAAAATTAAAAAATATATAAAATATTTAGTTGACTCTCGAAATTATATCAATGTTACTTAAATTGGAATAGAAGAAAAGTATTATAAATCACAATAATTTAAAGCTTAAATTATTTTAAATATATAATTGACTATCAACGCAGCAAGAGTTTGGACAAGGAGAGTAATGTATATTATTTAAAACTACATAAAAATATTATAAATTAAAATAGTTAACAACTTAAAATATCAAAAAACATATTAAAAGTATGATTGATTATTTAAATTCTATTTGTGTAGCATAATTGAGACAAAAAAGAAATATATATTGAGCCCCCGTTATTTGAAAATCAGTAATATAGGCCCATCGAATTTTGCTTTCACACTCTCTATTAATTTATGCATTTATAGAGTTTAATTTTGATCGTGAATTAAATTTTTGAAACAAAATTATATATTTGAATAATAAATCACAATAATTGATAACTTAAAACATTTCAAGAATATATGCAAAAATTACTCTAAAAATAAATTTATTAAAATTTCAAAATTCAAATTAAAAGATGTCACATCAATTGATATGATTATTATTATAATATTAATTTAGGATAGATGTTGGGTCCGTGCTTTGCACGAGCTTCTCGTGACTAGTCTATATCTATTTCTATATCTATAATCTATATTTATATTTATAATATATTAAAAGTGTGAAGCTCCTTAAAAAGTGAATTGAACATTTTGCCTTTCATTAAAAGATTTTTCTTTAGACAACACTGTCATTTACTAATTAATTTAAATTATTAATTAATTATTCTCATTATAATTATAAAGTCCTAAAATATATGGTAAGAGATTTAAGTATGGTAAGTTGTATCGAAAAGTTAATAACTAAGTAATCCTAAAATATATGCTGAAAAATAAATTTTATGTATTAGATTCTTCCTTATTCGAACCATGTAATATAAGATATTTATAACAGAATTATAAAATCTTTATTTATTTGAATAATTAATGTAGACACGTAATTTTTGACCCTCCCCAGTTTTAATCTATTTTTCAGCATTAAATATTTATATTTTATCCAATATTTATTTTTGCTCTTATTTAATTTTTTATAAGTTTTGTTTTAAAATAAATAAATAAATAAATAAAGTCACATTTTTGGATATTTTCATTTTTATTTTAAAATAATACGAAAAAATTTCAAAAATATATTTTTCTTTTAATTTAGATTTTAATAAATTAGCTAGTAGTTTTAGTATTATCTTAATTATATTTTATTTTAGGCTAGTTATAAATTTTTCTTATATTATATGAAGTATAAAAATTAATTAGTTAATATTTTATTTATTTATTTTAAATTTTATTATTATTTATTTTTATATATATATTATTTTTTTTTAAAAAAAAAATCTTATCCTACTCTACCCATTATCCTAAAGGGAAAATTTTAGAAATAACAACTATAGAGTCTTAATTGTAACTTTTATAACAACAGTTTCATAATTACGAAAAATAGCAAATTGTATTTTGTATTTAAGTAAACTGTTGTTATACAAATACATATACAACAAGATTTACTTTCATTGTTTTACTCAAATTAGTTGAGTTAAATAAGGACTACTTATCCTATTTAATTAAATTTTCATAAATTACTCTTATTTAAATTAGTAGATTCCATTTCCAAATCAAACTCAAATATGAAGATTATTATTTCCATGATCTTCAAAATTTCAAAATATCATTCTCTTATATCTCTAACTATTTTTTCTTGTTAGTTTTTTCATTTAGTTGTCTTTTTTTATTTTAATTTTTTTTCTTTTCACTTTATTTTCTCTCTTCTACTTCTCTTTTTTTTTTACATTTTTTTAATTTATTTTTTTCTTTTTTCATTTTTTTTCTTTTCTCGTATTTTTTTTGTTTTCTTCTTATTTTTTAATTTTTTTTCGCTTTTGTTTTTACACTTCTATTTCTAGTTTCATTTTCTCTCTCTCTTTTTTTTTTTTTTTTTTCATTTTTCACTTTTTTCTTTTGAGTTTTTATTATATATATATATATATTACTCTTCTATCTCTATCTTTTATTTTTAAAAGACAAATATCTGTATCATATATACATATTCAAAAAAATATACAAAATAACTAGACATACAGATCTGCATATGTATTTACGATAAAAAAACATACATATATATCTACATATATATTTATAGAAATACATATCTGACTCACATGTATATATAAACATATAGGACACAAAATCTCTATAACAAAAATGACAATTATATACATATACATATGGGTAATAAAAAAATACATATATGTATCTTAAAACAGTAAAAGAAAATAAATAAGTACATATGTAACCCTCTAAAATGACATAGTATGTACAGTTCAAAGACAAATCCAACACCGTATAAAATACATATAGCTCTGCATATGTATTTACAGAATACATACCTGATCAATATGTATATTCTTATTTTATATGAGTCACTTTTGTATTTCGCAAATACATATGAAGATATATAGTATAGTTATGTTTGTTACTGTTTAATATGAATGTGATATGTATTTCGTAAATACATAT
The DNA here is from genome assembly GCA_030864215.1 of Capsicum pubescens. Lineage (NCBI taxonomy): Eukaryota > Viridiplantae > Streptophyta > Magnoliopsida > Solanales > Solanaceae > Capsicum > Capsicum pubescens. The sequence continues at coordinate 44,258,890 of CM061541.1, forward strand.
GTATGTTTTGTACTGTAAATACATATCTGTATGGCTATGTATTTTGTATATTTTTTTGAATATGTGTATGTGATATACATATTTGTCTTTTCAAAATAAAAGTTAGAGATAGAAGAATAAAAAAATAAAAAAAGAAAAATATAAAAAGAAAAAACGAAAAAAAGAGAAGTGAAAAAAAAAGAAAAAAGAGATAGAAGTGTGAAAATAAAAGAAAAAAATAAAATAAAATAGAAAAAGAAGAAGAAAATGAAAATAGAAAAAGAAAAAAAAGATATGAGAAAGGAAAAAAAAACGAAAAAGAAAAAAAAGAGAAATAGAAGAGAGAAAATAAAGTGGAAAGAAAAAAATCAAAAATCAAAATAATAAAATAAAATAATAAAAAAATAAGATGAAAAAAAACTAACAAGAAAAAAAGTAGAGATATAAGAGAGTGAAAGACAGTAATGATGTTTTATTTTGAAATCTTGAAGATCATGGAGATAATTATCTTCAAATATGAAAAAGGAAAAAAAGTAATAATAAAAATAAAATAAAAAATAAGATGAAAAAAAAAGGGTAAAAGATATGACTATATTTAGGGGAGGTGAAATAGTGGAGTGAAAATAAAAAAATGTAAAGCAGTGAAAGTAAAACATACACTTGTCTGGTTAATAAGTAAATTAATGTTACTCTTACTATAAACTGTAATTTTACAAAAAGTATTTCTATTTATTGTAACTATAGTCTCAAGTATGCTACAATAATAACAACAACATACCCAGTGTATTCCCACCTAGTGGTTTCTGGGGAGGGTAGAGTGTACACAGATCATACCACTATCTCAAGAGAAGTAGAGAGTCTGTTTCCGATAGACCCCCGACTTAGGACCAATAACAGTATAACCAATACAAAAAGTAAGCGCATATAAACTAGTATGGTACACAAAACAAACTAACAATATAACAAACACAAAAGATAAGTGCATAATAAACTAGTACGGGATGCAAAAAAGTCAACACCACTAGCCCCAAAAACTAAAGCCACAACACTACGAACCAGAAACTCCAGACCCAAAGGAGCACTCCCCTATTACTACTGTCGCGCTCCCACCTCCTAACCCTCTACCCTAATCCGCGTTCTGCACACCTTCCTATCAAGGGTCATGTCCTCTGTAAGCTGTAATTACTCCATATCATGCCTAATCACCTTCCTTCAATATTTCTTCGGTCTACCTCTAGCCCGCCTAAAACCATCCATAGCCAGAGTCTCACACCTCCGCACTGGAGCATCAGGGCCCCTCCTCATCACATGCCCGAACCAACGTAGCCTCACTTCTCGCAACTTATCCTCTACCGAGGCAACTCCCACCTTCTCCCGAATAATCTCATTCCTCACCCTATTTTTCCTGGTATGTCCACACATACATCGCAATATTCGCATCTCTTCCACCTTCACCTTTTGGATGTGGGAGTTCTTAACTGGCCAACACTCCACTCCATACAACATAGCCGTCCGGACTACCACTCTGTAGAACTTACCTTTAAGCTTCGGGGGCACCTTCTTATCATAAAGGACTCCCGAAGAGAGCCTCCACTTCAACCACCCTGCCCCAATACGATGCGTGACATCCTCGTCAATCTCACCATTACCCTGAATTATGGACCCCAAATACTTGAAACTCTCCCTCTTCTGGATGGCTTGAGAGTCTAGCTTCACAACCACTCCATTTTCTTGTGACATATCACTGAACTTATACTCCAAGTACTTCTTCTTGGTTCTACTTAACCGAAAACCTTTAGATTCAAGTGTCCGTCTCCAAATCTTTAACTTATCATTAACTCCACCCCGAGTCTCGTCGATCAGAACCACATCATCTGTAAATAACATATACCAAGGCACCTCCTCTTGAATATGTCGCGTCAAAACATCCATCACCAAGGCAAATAGAAACGAGCTAAGAGTCGATCTCTGGTGCAACTCTATTAAAACTGTGAAGTGCTCCGAATCTCCACCTACCGTCCTCACACGAGTCTTCGCACCATCATACATATCCTGAATCGACCTAGTGTACGCCACGAGCACCCCTCTAGCCTCCAAGAACCTCCACAGAATCCCCCTAGGAACACTGTCATATGGCTTCTCTAGATCAATAAACACCATGTGCAAGTCATTCTTCCTCTCTCGAAACTGCTCCACTAATCTCCTCACAAGGTGAATGGCCTCAGTGGTAGAGCAACCAGACATGAAACCGAACTGATTCTCAGAGATCGCCACGATCCTCCTCATCCTCAACTCTACCACCCTTTCCCAAACCTTCATAGTATGACTCAACAACTTAATACCTCTATAGTTGTAGCAACTCTGAATGTCTCCCTTGTTCTTATATACTGGAATCATCGTGCTCCACCTTCACGCTTCAGGCATCTTAGCAGCTCTAAAAATAATGTTAAGCAACCTTGTCAACTACTTCAGACCTGCCCCGCTAGCGCTCTTCCAAAAATCTATTGGAATCTCGTTTGGCCTCATCGCCCTACCCGCCGCATCCTGTGAATAGCTCTCTTGACCTCCTCAACCTCGATACGCCTACAAGAACTATAATCGCGACCCTCCTCAGATATCTATAAGTCTCCCAACACAGAACCTTTGTCCCCCTCATCGTTCAAAAGTTTATGAAAATAAAACTGCCACCTCTCCCTAATGAGGGCATCCTCAACCAACACTATACCATCCTCTCCTTTGATGCACTTCACTTGGTCAAGGTCACGAGCCCTACGCTCCCTGGCCTTGGCCATCCTATACAACTTTTTATCTCCGCTTTTCTCCTCTAAAGCCGCATACAAACTCTCAAAAATTGTTGTCTTAGCCGTCGTAACCGCTAACTTAGACTCTTTTCTAGCTACCTTATACTCCTCCTTATTCTTCTGTCTTTCCTCACCATCCTTCCTTCCAACCAACTTAGCATAAGCCACCTTCGTAGACTCCACCTTTCTCTTGACCTCTTCGTTCCACCACCAGCCTCCTTGATGTTTGCCAGATCGACCTCTCGAGACACCCAACACCTCTCTAGCGGTCTCCCTAATGCAACTGGCAGTCGTCTCCCACATATTATCCACACCCCCTCTACTCTCTCAAGTCCCCTACTCTTCAACTTCTCTTCCATCTCCAAAGCACTAGCCAAAGTCAAGCTACCCCACTTAATCCTGGGTCGTGCCTCCCCACTTCTCTTCTTTTTGCCTTTATTGATAACCAAGTCTATCACTACCAACCTATGTTGAGTCGAGAGATTATCGCTAGGTATGACTTTACATTCTTTACATAACACTCTATCCCCTTTTCTAAGAAGTAAAAAGTCTATCTGAGTCTTGGCCACAGAACTACGAAACATAATAAGGTGATCCTCCTTCTTCGGAAAGCTCGAATTTGTTATCCACAACCTAAAAGCCCTAGAAAAATCCAACAGAGAAGCTCCTCCTTCATTCCGCTTACCAAAACCGAAACCGCCATGCACACCATCATACCCTCTCAACAAAGACCCAATATGCCCATTGAAATCCCCTCCCACGAAAAGCTTCTCAGTACTCGAGATGCTCCTCACCACCTCATCTAAAACCTCTCAGAATTCCTTCTTCTCCTCTTCGTCCAAACCTACTTGCGAGGCGTAGGCACTAATAACGTTCACCTTAGACCCCCCCATGACCAACTTAATAGACATCAGTCTATCACTAACTCTCTTTACCTCTACCACCTGCTCCCTAAGATCTTCATCTACTAAGATACCTACCCCATTTCTATGTCTCACGCTACTCGAGTACCACATTCCATCTCAAGTATGCTACTTTTTTGTAATTTTTCCTATCCTAAAACCACCCTTAGTAATCCTTTCCCCACTAACCTAAAACCACCACCATATTTTCTCAACCACCCCAACTCCTTCTCACACACGACATCACTAAAACTCCCTCAAAAACTAATCCCTCGGGTAACCAACCTATTAAACCCCATCCTCATATAAATCCATGCACACACACATTATCGGGAATGCTTTTTTTTTTCCTCCATAAAACTCCCTTCACCTAAACAACATACAACCCCTTATTTTACTTCTATTCACTACACTCGCACAGGACAAAAAAAACAACACCAAAAAAAGATACAAACAAAAGGCAAAGAAAAAGGGGAGAAAACATTTGAAAAACAAGAAACCAAAGGAGAAAACATTTGGGAAAAAAAAAAGAACCAAAGGGAAAACAGAGGGAGAAGAAAAAGAACGGAAGTAAGAGAGGAGGAGACAACCAAAAACATAAAGAAAAAGGGAACAACATCAAAAGAAGGGGACAACCAGAAGGAAAATATTTTTTGAGGGATAATAGTTTCTTTAATCATATTAATGCATGCATTGGATCTATTGCATTGCTAATACTATGGATTTTGAGGTATTAGTAATACACACCTCAATACACAATAGATTGTATAACTAATGCAAGCATTAATTATATATAGGGCAAAAGAATATACCAAACAAGGTATTAGTAATACTCATTAAACTAATACATACATTAACTTTCCAATACACTCTACCAAACGACCCCTAAGTGAGAAAAGGCAGAAAGGGAAAAAGGAAAAAAAAATTAGAGTTTGAGTTTGGATTTCCGTTCGAGTTAGTGGTGACGATATTCTTGCTTCGATACTTGGGGTTTAATTTGTCATACAGTTTTTTATCACATCTTGTACTATTATTTCATAAGTTTTATCGTGAATCAAAAAGTGAATGAAATTATTTAAATGACTTCATGTATTATGTAGCACGTAAAATTAATTATTTAAACGTGAGGTTTTGTACATGATTGTGCATTTAGTTATCATAATATTTTTTAGATGTGTAGTTGTATCATAAACCCCAACTTTGAATTCGTGAATGCATGCATGCAAAAAGATTAAAAAAAAGGTTGAAAAATAACATGCACATGCATATGCACACACAACACTTCTATATATATTTTGCATACACACACAGAAACGGACACACACACACAAAAAAAGAAGAAACATAAAGGGAAGGAACATTTAGGAGAAAGAAACACACGAGGAGAAAATCAAAAAAAGAAGACACCAAGCAAATGCTAGTCTTTTACGTACATAATCAAGTTAGTATTAGTAGTGTTTATGTATGTATCTATGTAATTTGAGAACTATAGATGTCGTAGGTTGTGAAAACAATAATTTTGTGTGTAGGTTGAAGTTTGATCTCAACTCATTATCATACCCTTCATGCTTGTGTTTAATGAATAATCATAGTCAAAAAAATGTAATTGTTTTGCTTTATCATGTCTGCATATCTTCAATTATTTTTTTTAGTCATGTATTTTAGTTCAATTAATTCATCATTATAATGATATGTTTAGACCTTGTTAAGTGAATGAAGTTGAATCCATATCTAATTTATTTTTTTTTGCATTTTATTTTTTGTTAAGAAAAATAATAAGGAAATTTTTATTTGAGCAATTAGTAGTGTTTAGTAAGAACACAACAATATTATTGTATTAGTGTGTTCAAGTATGAATTTAGTTTCAAGAATGATAAAAAAAATCAAGAGATATACCGTATATCTTTTTGTTAAAGAAAAAAAAGATAATTTTTGATTCAATAATATTTATGTCTTTTTGTTTACTATTTTTCGTAGTCTCATGTTTAAAAAATCAGGCATGAGAATTAAAAATATAACTGATGAGCATATCATTTTTATTCTCACTTGCTTTCTACTGTTTTGATCCATATTGTCATAATATTTAGATATTTATTGACTAATGACTTAATTACGTTAATTTGATTATAGATTGTGGGTTTTGATATTTAAACACTTTGAACTTTCTTATGCTTGGACGATCATTTAGAGTTCCATCTATTAATTTGTGTGAAATTTGAGTGAGATAGGTTGTAAATGTACTTTAGACCTGTCGATATTGAAAAAGAAAAGAGAAAAAAAACAACAACTATAAGGGAGAGAATTTGTAAGAGAATGATTTAAGTTTTTAACCTCTAAAATTACTGTTTAATACAAGTGAAAGTTAACGATGAAGTTGGAAAGCCCTGCTACCTACCATTCGTCATAATAAAATTAACATATCATTTCACAGCCGATCTAATTAGGATGAGTAGATTTTTTAAAACATGTTAGGTGCTCATTTAAATTTAGGAAAAAATGAGAACGGTCCATAAATTCCACAAAGGTGCAAGAAATATATCAAAACCCGTGGTATGACCGGAAAGTACTGCTACCGGTAAACCACACATTAATATAATTAAATAATTTAAAATAAATAAAAAAACGGGATATAAGTAATTTCTAGGCTAACAAATGTTGAATATCCAAAATATTAATTTAAGCCAGATTTAAGTCATTAAAGCGACCGTGCATGCTAGAACCACGGGACTCGAGGGGTGCCTCATACCTTCCCCTCGGTCAACAGAATTCCTTACCCGGTCTTCTATTTTTGCAGATTGTTTCCTTTTGATTAGGGATTCAATAGTATTACTACTAGATGTGATGTGTGTCTGATTCTCTGTTCTACTTAATACAGATGGTAGATGAAATTCGAGAAATTTTTATTTAAAGATTAGGTTTAATCGTATTGTTCTAATATCTTGATTATTATAATATATATGTTAAAATTTGTAATATTTGTTATCTTCATTTGTATTTTGGTTGTTTACTGATTCTCTTGAAAATTAATTTATTTAATATGTGTTAAAATTACGATATTTGTATTTTGGTTGTCCATTGATACTCTTGGAAATTAATTTATTTATTGCTTCGCGACTTTTAGTTATTTAATTGCTATACATATATAAAATGGTCTTCTTACATTTTCTCTTAAATTATTTATTAATTAAGTGGCGATTCTAAAAACAGATTGTTTCCTTTTGATTAGGGATTCAATAAGGTGACTTGGAACACCATAACTCAATTTCAAGTGGCGACTCTGTAAATAAAATAATCTCTATTCAAAATCGTCATTTTAATTGGTAAAATTCTTTGACCCTTCGCGTGAAAAAAGGGTGTGACAATTAGGTAAAAAAATCTTAATGTCGTTTTTAGAGTAGATGCGACTATAGTTAATATGTTTTACTAAAAAAGATTCTAATGGTTGAATTCTTTCCCATTTAAATTATACACAAAGTCCTAATGTATCTAGCACCTTTTGAAATTCAATTCGTTAAATTACAATATTTAACACTTCTAAGTTAATTAGAATTTTACCTTATATAATAGAATAATTTCTACAATTCTATTTAAGTAATATTTTGGATCAAAATTAACAAGAGACACACACCTTCTTCTACTTCTGTTTTTTCTTCTTGCCGTCTTCTTGCATGATTATCATCATCTTTTGAATTATACATAATCAATAATTAATCACAATGAATTCTCATGTTTATATATGGATTATACAATAATCAACAATTGGTCACATGAATTATCCCTTTTTGATAATTTCTCGCATTTTTCTTTCAACTGAAATTTTTTTTCATCAAAAAATTTGAACGAACCAAGCATGTCGCCTTTGATCCTATCTATATTGTAATTAATGTTTTGTTTCACTTTTTGTATCATTTATTTATTGTTTTGTCTAATTTTGTTTTTTTGTAGGATTGTTTTTGTTATACAACTGCATCACATGTTTAATAATAGTATTGCTACTAGATGTGATGTGCGTCAGATTCTCTGTTCTACTTAATACAGATGGTAGATGAAATTCAAGAAATTTTTATTTAAAGATTAAGTTTAATCGTATTGTTATAATATCTTGATTATTATAATATATATGTTAAAATTTGTAATATTTGTTATGTTCATTTGTATTTTGGTTGTTTACTGATACTCTTGAAAATTAATTTATTTAATGTGTGTTAAAATTATGATATTTGTATTTTGGTTGTCCATTGATACTCTTGGAAATTAATTTATTTATTGCTTCGCGACTTTTAATTATTTAATTGCTATACATATATAAAATGGTCTTCTTACATTTTTTTCTTAAATTATTTATTAATTAATCTGTAAAATAGAATTAAAAAAATAATCACATACTCAATTTCATTAGGAGTAAAATAGTTGTCCAGCATATTAACCTAATCATCTTACTTTAAAAAAATACGTTTATGTATTGTGTCATTTTAAAGGTTTGTGTTGAAAATCTAACAATTGAACATTAAAAGATTGAATATTAAATTTGGATTCATTTATATTTGATTTGAAATAATTACAAATCAAAACTTAAATTATTTATGAAATAAATTATGGTGATCTTTATGATTTTGACCATAAATTAAGAATTCTAAATCAATTTAACTTGATTTTGAGAAGATATAAAAAATTCTAAAAATAAATACGAAAGCGTTAAATAAGAAAAGTATAAGAAGTATCAAATTTTAAAAGTTTTAAGTAAGTAGTCAAATTTTTTTCAAAGATTTAACTTTAAAAATAAAGAAAGATTTTGAATATAAAAAAAATAAAAGAATAATCGTACTACATATATGGTTCAAATCGATGCGTCTCTCTTAGTTTCTAGTAGCAAGAAAAAGAGGTACTGCATGACAAAAACAAAAGTGACGATCCATTAATCACTTGAAACTTCTGGTGGTAAAATATATATGTGCTTACAATAAAATATATTTTATGTTTACATTATTATATTAATGTGTAAAGGATCTTTGAGAAGTGATTTGAACTTTCTGTACTTTATTAAAACCTTTGCAATAGATAAAATTATCTAATTTTAATTAATCAAAAGTTACACGTGCGAGGCACGTGCAATTCAACTTTTATATATATATATATAAGGTAGTCTAAACCTAAAGTTGAAATTTTTTAATATAGATTTGTTGAAAGAAACAGACGTATAAGACTTTTGATATTTATCTTGGATATATGATATTAGTCTTTATAAATTATCTACACAAATATCTTTATTATAAACAATCTATATTAGTGTAATATATATTATAAACTATCCCTATATTAAATATCTACATTAAGAATTGTCAAATTTAATTTGGAGAAACAGCAAAGAGATTAAAAAAATAGTACAAGATGATCAACACATACAACGGGGAATTGGTTAATTGAAAACAATTGTTTTGTAATGTCAATAGAAAAGATAAAGTACATGAAATGACAAAAGTAGTAACTATCCAAATTCCACGCTAGCTACCATGTCTGGTGTCTCTTCGTGCGTTTTAATTAAGTTCGATCTATTTTTTTAATATCATTTTCATATTCTCATTTAATACTGGTGCAATCATCTTCTTGAACTCCGGAATTTGCTTCTGTTTATGAGAAAACAAACTTCGTCTTCTTGAATTCCTCAATCTGTTTGGGAGAAAACAAACTTTCTACATATGGTACAACTCAATTGAAGAAAATTGATAACTCAAACCCAACAACTTCAACTATTTTGAATTTGATTCTTTTTGTGCTCCTCAATCTGCTTCTGTTTAGGAGAAGATAAACTTTCTACATATGGCACAACCCAATTAAAGAAAAGTGATAACTCAAGCCCAGTAATTTCAACTACTTAGAATTTATTTCTTTTTGTATCATAGACCTCGAAATAACCTTTATACCTTAGAAATATTATATCTCCATTGATTTTCATTAAGCTCACGGGCCTCAAGCAACGTTCGCAATGCATCGATGGAATCGTCAAGATCTTACTCCACGTGTTGTTCATTAATTCATTCTTTTTCATATGCCAAACTTTAAAATTCCGACTCGCTAAATTGTGTATCCTAGTCAAACAAAGATTTTCTTCTAAAATATACAAAATTGGATCTTGGAACCTTTGAATCCGATCCGAAAATAACACTTGCTAAAATTGTTCCTTCTCCAAACAAAAACTTAATATAATAGATTCATTCATATTCGAAGATAAATCCGTCATCACTATCATATAAACAATCACGTCTATGGTAATAATGTCACTTTCCGAAAAAAAATTATTCGGAGAAAACTTTTCAATCAATTTCCACGATTCAATTCTTGTTGAAAATAGATCGACCTCATAATAATCATCTGAAGTATCTTTTTTTCCTACTCTAACTATTTTATAATTATCAGTAAAGAAAACTTAACCAAAACCATAAATAGCAGGAAATCACATCCTCTCTATTTTTTTCTTTTGAGAAATTGGGCTTGGGATTTTTCTTGTTTCTCTGATGGTGGAATTCCACAAAACGATTAAGTCGTGAGAAAAAATCATAAGAAGTATACCATTACTAGAAGAACTAGTAAAACTTACTCTACTAAAGAGATTTATTCCTGAAATTGGAGGCCCGATAAGAGAGGCCACATAATCATGTTGAAGTGAAGCATCTAAGGAGTAAAAATAGTTGTCATCGTTGTCACATTCACCATCAGTTATGAAGATTTTGTGACGATTCACATCACTTTTTGACGAATTATGGTAAAACTTGATGAATTGAGGATTTTCAATTAGAGAGCGCCATGATTTGCAGACACATTTGAACCGTAAAAGCGATTTGACATGAAGTTTTTGAAAAATTTGAAGGGTGATATCATTAGGCATTTTGAAGATCTTTGGCTTGAACAATTGATTGCTGATTTTGGCTGAATGTGGATAGTATTTTGAGTTTGAGTTTCTCTTATTCTATAAGAGGAAGATAAGCTCTTCTCTGTCAACACGTTTGCTTTATCATGAAGGTAATCTCTCTATTTCACATGCTTTACAAGGACAACCAGCTTATCATTTCACGTGCTTTCGGTTATCAAAGCATAAAGTTCTTTTGCATAACACGTGCTCCTCACTTTTGCCAGCTATATAACCACTGCTTCATTCCGTGTTCGTCTTCTCTCTTATAACAAGTAGTTTTAGGAAGGTAAAGGTGTTTTTTCTTAAAATAAAGGTGTTTAGTCAAATCTTTACGAGCATTTAAGTATTTTCCTGAAGTATCAGAGCTGATTTTCAGAAGCTAAAATATATAATATTTCCAGAAAAGTACTTACAAAAAAAACACTCGAAAGCACTTTTTGAAAGTTTGTAAACATTAATTGACCAAATATAGATTATTTCTCCCACCTAAGGCACTTTTCAAATGAGATTTTTTGAAAAAATAAATTTCAAAATAAATCGATTCAGCAAAATTGGTCAAACAATTTTTTTTTCCCCTAAAGAGTAGATATCAATTTCAACTTGTTTTTCTTCTTTTATATAAAGGTAATTAGTGAATAATGGGTTCTACTGTTAATTTAATTGAATTACATTTACAACTGCATGAAACACAAAAAAAACATTAAATTTTACATTAGCTCCAATTATAATTACTACTCATTTCATTCCTCAATAGTTGTCACCATTTTATTTGCACTCTTCCCTTAAAAACACTAACTACTAATATGTTAAACTTTATTGATAGTATAATAAATCATTATTGATATATATAAATTCTTTGTATACATACTCTATCATTGTTTAAGTATACCGAATATAACTAGTAAGGATATGGCCGTGCAAGGCACGGGCCCAATAATTTTTTTAGTTTGTTTTAATTATTTGCTTATGTTTTTTTAGCCTATCAAAATGAATGTGTTTTTATTTCTTTTCTTTCATATATATATATATATAGATGCTATTTTAAAATTTTAAAGATTTTATGTCCAAATTTAAATTTTTTTTAATGATTTTATGTTCGAATTTCAAGTGAAAATAAACTTGTTTAACTTTGAAGTTAGAATTGTGCCATATAAATTAAAATAAAAAAATTATGTTACTTTTTATAAATTAATTTATGTGGCACAAGTGAAATCTTGAGAGTCCAATAATTTTTTTTAACTATAATATCTTAAATTATTAATTATTATGATTTAGAGAATTTTTTACACTATTTTCAAATATATAAATTATTTGGAAAATTTTTTAACTATTGAAATACTTTTATGCAAATAAAAATACAAACTATAGAGAATCATAATATGCACAAATAAATTAAAAGTGAAGCAACTAAACATAGATTGGCGCGTTGGAATAAAGAGTTGAGGATAGATTGTCCATTGTGCAGGGTGTGCGAGGAGAGTATTAACCACTTGTTCTTTGATTGCACTACTTCTAAGAGTATCTAGGGAAAGATTCTAGCTTGGCAAGGTATCACTAGAAGGCCATTGCAGTGGCAGGAGGAACTTCAATGGGCAATCAGACATGAAAAAAGAAAAAGTTGCAGAGCTGGAGTTTTCAGAAACACTTTTGCAGCTGTTATATATCATGTTTGGGTGGAGAGAAATAAGAGACTCTGTCAGAAAAAGGCAAGGACAGTAGTTGGCATAGTCAGAACTATAATACAGGAGGTGTACTATCGGGCCAATCTAAATTCGAGATTGTGTGGGTATGTCGAGAGGCTAAATAGATATTCCAATTAATTTGAGTTGTAACGTTGTTGATGGAGAGTTAGTAAGGCAGGTTGGGTTGGGTCGGCTGAACAACCCAGTGTTATAGATTTTATTTGATTTATTTTCTGATATGTAAAGCTATTTGATAATAAATAAAAAAGTTTATTTACCAAAAAAAAAAAAAAGTGCAAAATGCAAAATTTAATGGGCCTAATTTTCATAAGTCGATACTTATGACATAAACGTGTCTTCTCCACACACAAGTCCAACACTTTTTTTGTTAGAATCCAAGTAAGAATTCAGTATAAATAACAACCAAATATCAAAATCTTTGGCCCAAATATAAATACAAAGCTAAATTTTAAAAACTAAAAAAATTGTTGTTGTTGAGGCTCGATCATGAGACCTAGTGCATGCAACAATAGGCACTGATAAGAAAAGCAGACAGATGGTCGTCAACATGCCTGCTTCAATTGCTTACTCTGCAATTTTACTATATCACCCTTAATTAATTATTATAAATTGGCAAAATGGTTCGATGGACCCCTGTACTATGTCGGTTTTGTAAGTTGGACACTTCTACTTACATGTTTGTCATCTGAACCCTTGAACCCACTAAAAAACAACATTTTAAACACCTTTTTGGTGAGTGTAACACACTCTCGCCACTTCAGTTTCCACGTTTGCCAAGTCAGTTACCACATTAGCCGTCACGTCATTTTTAAGTGTTACATTAAATCTTATGTTATTCTTAAAATGCTACACAAGAAATTAAATATTAAAATAAATTTAATTAAATAAATTCTTTTTATAAATTGTAGAAATTCTAATACACAAACACAAAAAATTTTAATTTAAATTTTCAGCTATAAATTTAAATTTTTAATTATAAATTCTAATACACAAACACAATAAATTTAATTAAACATCAAATTTATTCTAAATAATTGAAATTTCTCTCCAATTAATTTAAAGTTTTAACTATAAATTCACATACACAAACATAATGAATTTTTAGTTTTTATTTAACTATCTTTAACAATTTGTAAAAGTTACAAAATTAATCCTAAATAAAATAAAAAATTTAAACTGAGAAAGTGAATTAAAAAACAAGTGAATAAAAAAGTTCATTGCACTGCTACTATCTAAACATTCGTGCAGTTCATCGATTAAAAAAAAAAAACAACAATATCAACCAGCAAAGACCCTCTTCAGGGAACAACAACAACAATTTTTTTTTTTTACAATGAACAACAACAATATCATTCACAACAAAGATCCTCTTCAGGGATATATAATTTTTTTTTTTTTGACAATGAACAATAACATCAACAAGCAAAGTCCCACTTCAGGGAACAACAATTTTTTTTTTGATAATGAACAACAACAACAATATCAACCACAACAAAGACAAGGAATATATGGTGATGAAGAAAAAGAAGACGAAGAAAGATCCTTGGGGCTGTGGGGGTGGGGGCGTTAATGGTGATAGCCATGGCAGCCATGGCTGGACGAGGGGAAGGGGGGACGGGGGTGAAGGGGTGGGGTGGGGGTGGCTGGACGGAGGAGGGGGATGGACGGGAGTGAGGGGTGGGGTGGGGTGGTAGCTGGGCGCGGGGAGGGGGTTGAATGAGGGTGAAGGGTGGGGTGGGCTGGACGGGGAGGGTACTTGGGGAGGGGGGCTTTTAATTTTTTTTTTTTTATAAATTTATTATAAATATTTTAAATTAAAAAAGATGAAGGGAAAAAAGGATTTTTTTTTAATTTTAATATATTTTTTATTTTTTTAATTATTTTAATATAAAATTGACTCTCACTTGCACCCTAGGCGCGTGCCTGCACGCGCCTTTTCCTAGTCAGCCCTTTTAATGATACATAGGCATGATCAACGGTTAAAGGGTTTGAAATATTGCTTTATAGTGGGTTCAGGGGTCCAGATGATAAACATGTAAGTAGAAGTGTCCAACTTACAAAACCGACTTAGTACAAGGATCCATCGAACCATTTTGCCTTATAAATTAAAAAAAGTAAAATGGACATTTATGACATATTTGCTTCAGTTGCTTCAATTGCAATTTTAATAAATATCAATCCTAATTAATTATTATAAGTCATTTAAGTATTTAAAAAATAATAATACTTAATAAAAAATCTCTTGGAAAGAGAAGCAGGTAGCTGACCTTCAACATGTCTGTTTCAGCTGCCTGCTTCAACTGCTTGCTCCGCAATTTTACTATATCACCTCTAATTAATTATTATAAGTTATTTGCATATTACAAAATTAATAATATTTAAAAAAGGTAAAATAGACATTTATGATATATCTGCTTCAACTTCTTTAATCGCAATTTTACTAAATATCACCGCTAATTAATTATTATAAGTATTCTAAGTATTTAAAAAAGTAATAATTGTTAATAAAAAAGAAAAACTAGATATAAAATGATAAGCTAACCTTTGGTGTTTTAAATTAATTTGACGTTTTATGTGAGACTCACTTAAATTATTTTTCACAAGTATTGTTTAGAGTAATTTTGCTATACCACTTCTAATTAGTTGTCGTGGGTCATTTAAGACATATCTGCTTGGTTGCTTCAATTGTGTTTTTACTATATCACCCCTAATTAATTATTATTATCATTTAAACATCATGCCGCTTATTACTTTTATTACTATCTAATAAGAGGGAATCTCTTGGTAAGAGAAGCAGACAGCTAGCCGTCAACATGCCTGAACCTTGCTCCACTATTTTACTATATCGCCCTTAGTTAATTATTATAAATTATTTATATATTAAAAAATAATATTTAATAAAAAAAAGTAAAATAGACATTTACTCCATATCTGCTTCAGCTGCTTTAATCGTAATTTTACTAAATATCACACCTAATTAATTATTATAAGTCATTTAAGTATTTAAAAAATGATAATATTTAATAAAAAATCTCTTGGCAAGAGAAGCAGGCAGTTGGCAGTCAACATGTTTGCTCCAGTTGCCTATTTTAACTGCTTACTCCGTGATTTTACTATGTCACTCCTAATTAATTATTATAAGTTATTTTATATATTAAAAAAATAATATTTGATAAAAAAGTAAAATAGACATTTATGACATGTATGCTTTAGCTGCTTCAATCGTAATTTTACTAAATATTACCCTTAATTAATTATTATAAGTCATCTAAGTATTAAAAAAAATATTTAATATAAAAAAAATAGATATAAAATGATAAGCTAACTGTTGATGTTTTAAACTAATTTGATGTTTTATATGAGTCCCACTTAAATTAGTTTTCACAAGTATTTTTGATAGTAATTTTGCTATATCACTTCTAATTAGTTGTTGTTAGTCATTTAAGAGGCGTTTGTTTCATTGCTTCAATCGTAATTTTACTGTATAACCCTTAATTAATTATTATGGTCATCTAAACACTATACAACTTAAATTGAAATAGAAGAAAAAATATTATAAATCACAATAATTAAAAACTTAAATTATTTAGAAAATATAATTGCCTATCAATGCCACAAAAGTTTGAACAGGAAGAGTAACTTATATTATTGGAAAATTACATAAAAAGTATTATAAATTACAACAGTTAACAACATAAAATATCTAAAAAAATATTTATCTGTTATATATTTTTAAAAAAAGTGTAAAAATACTATGAATCACAATATTTAACAACTTAAAATTTTTAAAAAATATAAAATATTTGATTGATTCTCGAAATTATATAAATGTCATTTAAATTGGAATAGAAGAAAAGTATTATAAATCACAATAATTAAAACCTAAATTATCTTAAAAATATTATTGACTATTATAGCCACAAAAGTTTGGATAGAGAGAGTAATGTATATTATCTGAAACCTACATAAAAAATATTATAAATTACAATAGTTAACAGTTTAAAATATCTAAAAGCATATTAAAAGCATGATTGATTGTCTAAATTATATTTGTGTCACTTAAATTGAGATTAAAAAATAAAATATGCCCGTGTTTTCTGAAAAACAATAATATAGGCACATCAAATTTTATTTTTCACACTTTTTGTTAATTTATACATTTGTAGAATTTAATTTTGATCGTGAATAAAAATTTTGAAACAAAATTATATATTTGAATAACAACAACAACAACAACAACATACCCAGTGTATTCCTACCTAGTGGGGTCAATCATAATAGTTGAATAGTAAATCATAATAATTGATAACTTTTAAATATATTATTACTCTAAAAAATAAATTTATTTAAATTTAAAAAATATCACTTCTAATTAGTTGTTGTGAGTCATTTAGACATGTTTGTTTCGTTACTTCAATCGTAATTTTACCATATCATCCTTAATTAATTATTATGGCCATTTAAACAGTATACCTCTTAAATTGAAATATAAGAAAAAGTATAAAAAATCACAATAATTAAAAACATAAATTATTTAGAAAATATAATTGACTATCAATGCCACAAAAGTTTGAATTGAAAAAGTAACACATATTATTCGAAAATTACATAAAAAATACTATAAATTACACTTGTTAACAACTTAAAATATCTAAAAAAAATTATTAATCTGTTATATATTTTTAAAAATACATAAAAATGCTATGAATCACAATAATTAACAACTTACAAAATTTAAAAGATATAAATCTTTGATTGACTCTCGAAATTATATCAATGTCACTTAAATTGAAATAGAACAAAATAGTATAAATCACCGAAGCAACTGAAACAGACATGTTTATTTTTTAAAATTATTATTATTTTTTTAATACGTAAATGATATATAATAATTAATTAAGGGTGATATAATAAAATTATGGAGTAAGCAGCTGAATGGGTCGGCAAACAGGCATGTTGACGGGCTCCTGCTTGCTTTTCCCTCTAAAAGAACTTTGTTTGATGCGTAGGATTTGAGATTAAAGGAAAAAAAAAAGACTTTCTCAAATAAAAGGTTTATGAAAAATATATTACGCGAAAGTTATATCATTGTATTGAGGTTAGTATCTGTACATTCAAAATTGACTTTGCTTATTTTGCATGATAAAAATCTTCATCGAAATAGAAAATCGGTATTTATATTATAATAATATTTATTTATTCATGTAAGACCCCGTAAGATTCTAGCTCAATTCAGCTCACCATTGTATGTAAAAAGGGGTCCAAGATCAAGAGTCAGAAAATTTCACTAAGTGTTATGACTTAGTCATTTCTAAAGCCCCTAAACTTCGATGATTTTATTTTAGACCTTTCCGGCCTTAGAATGTCAATTTTAAAGTTGATTTATGATCGGGGATGTCATAGGTGCATCTCAGGTGAGTTTTGGAATTTTTGGACGAGCGTAGGGGTGTGTTTGGATTTCCAAAACAGTAGCAGCATCGAGATAAGCCCGCGGCTCACGCTCCATTTCACCCGTAGAGGTGCCTGCGCCAGAGCCCGCGGCGCGCGGTCCAGTCCGGTGGACCAGAGCCCACGGCGCGTGCTCCATCGCGCGCCCTTATTTTCCATCTTTTGTTTTCGTTTTTCCAAGGGCAATCGGGTCTTTTTCCTTTACCCATTTGGCCCATAACACGGGATTTAGGATCCCAAAAGTATAATTTGCTATCCTATTTCATGAAATCCTCTCAAAAGAAGGCATCCTGTCTCAAGAACAAACCCTAACCTCCTAAAAAAAATAAAGATTCAAGCTTAATTTCCAAGAAGACCATCAAGAACTTTCACAAATATGCATGGTATTCATTCATGGGTCCTTTTCACCCATGGAGTCCAAGAATCCGTTTTCAAGTTTAAAGCCATGATTTTTACATGTTATTATGAGTTATCTTCAATAAGCTATTATGAACTTTGATTTCAATTATGTTTACCATGTGTTTTCGTTGGAATTTATCCTTGGCACGTTTGAATGGTGATTTTCGCATGTTACATCCTCAACCCATGATTTTAGTATTGCAATTATGTTATTATCACATGATTTAACTATTCCCATGCTTTAACTTATGACCCTCATGTGTTTGATGAAATGCTAAGTGACGAATGTTGAACAAGGATTCCCATTTATGGTTTCAAAGTTTTCATGTGAACCTATTGTTATTGCTATCGAGTCCTGGGGGTTATGAATACCCAAAATTTAGCTATTTAGGTAGTCTCTGTATTTTCAGAATGGTTTCAGACACGTATGACCATTGTCAGTTCAGTCAGTTATCATATCGGTCAAACCTAGATCAGTTCAGTAATCAGTATCAGTTCAGTTGGAGGTAGAATTCAGCATCGAGCGACCCTAGAGATGGAGGCTCACCGGCCAATAAGGACTGAGTCCTTAGTAGCAGTCCCTAAGTTCCAGAACTACATAGCCAGCGTAGGATTAAGAAATGTCACCCGCCAGTTTAGGACTGACATTCTCTCAGGGATTATCCGCCAGTTTAGGACTGACTCCACAACCATTGTTAGTACCTATGGCACGGTACTAGCACCCTTCCAACTGGAGTCATAGGTTAGACCCCTATCAGCTCAGATTTGGGGCATGTCGGTTAGATGATACATCCCACAGTTTCAGTCTCAGTTCAGTATTTAGTATAGAATTCAGTTTCAGGTTTATTTGACCATAACATACAGTTTATCAGTATTCAGTTACCATATTTCAGTATTTCAATTTTACAGATTATTTTAGATATATTATATGTTTGGTCTTGCATTCTCAGTATTTCAGTTTCTCATGTACTCATATTCAGTTACCTCATGTCATTCAGTTAGTTACTATCTCATGCACATGAACCCATGCATTTCAGCCTAACCTCATCTCATATACCAGTACATTCAAAGTACTGACCGCATACTCGTTTCTTATGCTATGATGTTTAATATCATAAATTCGGACGCACAGTTTTCTGAACGCGCTTAGACAATTTATCTTATCAGCAATAGCAGCAGTGGTGAGTCCTCATGTTTCGAGGACCTATTTTGTTTCTTTTAGTATTTCCTTTCAGTTAGTCAGTCGGAGTTAGTTGGGGGCTTGTCTCATCAACTCCCCAATCAGTTTAGAGGCTTTCAGACATTTCAGATAATCAGTTAGTTTGTCAGTCCTATCAATCGGATTTCAGTATTTCCTCATATGTTTCAGTTTTATGGATTCAATTGTATTGGTTTCAGAACTTAAAACCTTATGGAGTTTTTCAGTTAATTTTTGCACATGTCATTGTTATCACTTTTATTCAGTGCTCACAGCAGGTACCAGCTCATGGGTTAGCTTGTGGTCACTTGTGACCGTAAGCACCGTGTGGCGTCCAGGGTGTACTCCCGGGGCATTACAATTCATTTGAAAAGGATTTTATTTTTTTAAAGAAAATAATTACCCAAGTCTCAATTTAAGTGACAAACTGCTTAGATGGCCATAATAATTAATTAGGGGTGACATAATAAAATCACGATTGAAACAGTGAAGCAGACATATCTTAAACGACTTGTAATAACTAATTAGAAGTGATATTGTATAAATTACTATAAAATATACTTGTGAAAAAAAATTAAATTGTCTCCATATAAAACGTCAAGTTAATTTAACATTAAATATTATTAATTTTTAATGCTTAAATAACGTTATAATAATTTTTTAATATTTAGATGCCTTATAATAATTAATTATGGGTGATATAGTAAAATTTCGGCTGAAGCAGACATGTCTGTTTTACTTTTTTTTTCAATTAAATATTATTAAATTTAATACATAAATGATATATAATAATTAATTAGGGATGATATAGTAAAATTACGGAGCAAGCAGCTGAACGAGGCGACAAGCAGGCCTGTTGACGGCCTCCTGCTCGCTCTTCCCTCTTATTACTTGGAAAAAAATTAAATGAGCCCCATATAAAATGTCAAGTTAATTTAATATTAAATATTATTAATTTTTAATACTTAGATGATTTTGTAATAATTTTTAATATTTAGATGCCTTATAATAATTAATTATGAGTGATATAGTAAAATTTTGGCTGAAGCAAATATATTTTTTTATTAAATATTATTAATTTTTTAATAAATAAATAATATATAATAATTAATTAAAAATAATAGAGTAAAATTACGAAGCAAACACTTGAACAAGGCGACGAGCAGACACGTTGACGGCCTCCTCTCTACTCTTCCCTCTTATTAGATGGTAAGAAAAATTATAGTACTACTTTTTATTGACTTATTAGTCCAAAAAATATTAGTGGCAGACAACTAATATAAATATAAAATTTGTGATTGGTACTTGGTACAGCAAATTACCATACATAATCATCTTTTAATTTTATTTTAAAAATACAAATTTCGTAAGTGGCGCATGAAAAAATCAAGTGTATGCGGACCTAACTCCTTCCTTGAGAAGATAGAGATGCTATTTTCGAAGAAGCTCAAGCATTGACTCAAGTGCAGTAAAATTAAAATAATTATGAAAAAAGAAAATTATAATAAATAAAATGTGATAACTAATAAGAAAACAGTTCAAAATATTCAGAAAAGGAACAGTAGCAATAATAAAAGTAGTAACAGTTGTCGATGAGAGATAAGGTATACTATAGAATTAATTGATGCATAAAAGCTGGCCGGACACCGCGATTCTTAAAAAAGAGTCTCTTCTCTTTGATCAGGAACAAATTCTACTATTTAAAGTCAAGGGACTATTTAAGATGTTTTCTCATTATAAATTCTGCTAGTATAATTTCAGCCCCCTCAAATCTATCTTGGTGAGGTACTGTATTCTTCAATTCTTTTCTCAAATATCTCTATCAGCAATTTTGAAGCTGTATGATCTGCCATTGAAAGGTTAGTTTCCCCTTAATTACTCTCTCATTTGATTAAAGTTTTAGAGCAAAAAAAAAAAACACTTGTATTGGCTTATCAAAGTATAATTTAGCTCTTTGTACTATATATAAGTTATTTTATGTTGCTCGAAGTCTTCAAAAATAACTTGATTACATGGTGGATCCTTCAAAAGTTGTGCAGTTTTTGAGGATCTGACAACTATTTTAAGGAGTTCCAGAAACATAGATATATAGTAGAAGTCTCTCTTTTTCAGTAGATCCAAACATCATTTTAAGAAAATATTACCTAACTAAGCAGAGGCGGAACCAGGATTTTAGTCTGTAAGTTCTGAACCATAATATTTTTTGCTTACTGCGAGTTAAATTATTTTACACATTAAATGAGCAAAAGCTACGGATTAAGCTGAAATCAGTGGATGTCCGCGAAACATTAAGTTGAAAAGTCAGTGGTTCAAGTTGGTGAGCGATTAAGTTAGCCTCTTTGTGACAATGATTATTGCCTTACATGCTCATTTATATTTTATTGTACTGAAATTAAGTGGATGTCTTCTTATGTCTGCGCTGAAATTCTAATTCCCTTCTTGATCATTTATGTGATCAAAAGGGATTCAGATTCCAATGTGATATAGAAATGAGCCTTAGGCCTATCTCAACCCCGAGAGCTAGCTCAAGAGGTGAGGATTGCCGAAGATTATACAAAGAGGCCAAGTGCTCCTTAATACACCGATTTGGGACTCAACTCACTATTACCCGGGGATAGCCATGATTAAGACTAATGAATTACCTTATCTTATTTAGTTTATACGTGCCTTTTCAGCAAATCTGCGTATTTCATCATTTGTAATACCATTGACCTCTTTCAACCTGCAGCTTTCAGGTCATAATCGCAAAGGACAAAAACGGGAATACAGTAAATATGGCTTATGCAAGTGTGGCTTCTCTTATGTGGACAATAGAATCACTCTTGACATCCAGTTCGCCAATGCAATATCTCCGTGATCACAGAGAATTTTGCGCTCTTCATGAAAAAGTTAGTTCCCTAGAAGTATTTCTCAAGAACTTTGAGAAAAACAATGTTACTGGGGAAATGACAGATTTGGAGGTACAGATAAGAGAGGTTGCAAATAGTGTTGAACAAACAATTCAACTAAGAGTAACTGAAGTTGTATTGGCTAATGATGAAAATCTGAGAGACAAGGCACATGAAAGGCTTCTTGATAGCCTGCAACAAGTAGCAGAGGACATTGATCATATCTGGAAGGAATCAACAAAGATTCAAGATAAAGGAAAACAAGTATCAAAGGAATCATTAGTTCAATGTCTTTCAAGAACAAACGATAATCCGAATGTTAAGAACAATATGGTCGGACGTCATGATCAAAGGAAACGGTTGGTAGATCTTACTAGAAGCTACTCTGGTGAACCCAAGGTCATCCCAATTGTCGGAATGGGAGGCATAGGTAAAACAACCTTAGCGAAAGAAGTTTACAATGATGCGTGCATTCGTTCTCATTTTGATGTTTGTGCCTGGGCTACTGTTTCTCAACAACACAATGTAAAGGAAATCTTGTTGAGCCTTTTGCGTTCAACAAAGTGTGACACATTTGACATAGACGATGAGGCAGAGCTAGCAGACATGCTACAGAAAAGTTTAAAGGGAAAGAGGTACTTAATTGTCATGGATGACATCTGGAGTAAGGAAGTGTGGGATGACATTAGACAATGCTTTCCAAGTCAGAACAATGGCAGTCAAATATTGTTGACTACCCGTAACAATGAAGTGGCTTGCTATGCTGACACAGAGAATCTTTCTTTGCAGATGGGCTTCATGGATCAAGATGAGAGTTGGAACCTTTTTAAAAGTACAGCATTTACAAATGAATCATTATCATCTGAGTTTGAGACTATTGGGAAGCAAATTGCAAAGAAATGTCACGGGCTACCACTAACTATTGTCGTGGTTGCGGGGCTTCTCAAATCTAAAAGGACAATAGAAGATTGGGAAAACGTTGCTAAAGATGTCAAGTCATTTGTCACAAATGATCCTGATGACCAATGTTCACATGTGCTTGGGTTGAGTTACAATCACTTGACCAGCGATCTAAAAACATGTCTTTTGTATTTTGGAATATTTCCGGAAGACACTGAGATGCCAGTGAAGTATTTGATGAGATTATGGATAGCTGAGGGATTCCTGAATTTGAAAAATGACTTGGAAGGAGAGGCTGAGAAGTGTTTACAAGAGCTTATCAATAGATGTCTAGTTCTCGTCAGCAAGAAAAGTCGAGATGAAACAAAAATTAAATCATGTAAGGTTCATGATCTAATATATGATATGTGCTTGAGACAAGTTCAAAGAGGAAACCTTTTTATCATGAACGACATTCTGTTTGCAAAATCAAATGAAAAAAAAGCTCAAATCCATGATTTTGTATTTGATTGTGATCCAAATCATGTTACTTCAGACTGCCAATCTCTCAGTGGGCATAAAATGTATCCATTTAAGCGCTGGACTGATGAGGAAATTTATAATTTACCCTATGGTCTTACTAGGGCCCTTCTCACCCCTGAACATTTTCAGTTGACAGATGATGACAACAGCAATCTTTTGAAACGAACTCGCTCTATTTTCTTTGCTGGTTATTATTTTTCAACTTTTATTCTCAAATCAGAGCTTATTCATTTCAAATTACTCAAAATCTTGGACTTGAGTCACATGAGGATTGATAGTTTCCCTCTACAGATACTAAGCCTCATCTGGTTGAGGTATCTATCATTGCGCTGCCTTGAGAGTTTTGACATGCCTCCAGAAATTTGCAGGTTATGGAATCTGCAGACATTCATTGTTAAAGGGCGTACTTCATATATAACTTTTTCGGAGCAAATTTGGGGACTAATGCAATTAAGGTATCTGGAACTGCACAAATTTCATTTACCAAATCGACCAATTGTATCTGTTGACAAAGCAAGACACATGGGTTTTTTAAATATACAAACTATTTCTTACTTGTCTCCAAGATGTTGCACGAAGGAAGTTATTTTGGGGATTCAGAATGTTAAAAAATTAGGAATTAATGGAGATGACGGTGACTATGAATGTTCTGAACTTTTTAGTACTCTTGTTCATCTGCAGCAACTTGAAACGTTGAGTCTTAAATCTTTTTCTAATTGGACCATTCCAAATGCAAATGCTTTTCCAGCATCGCTCAAGAAGTTAAAGTTGGAAGAAACTAATCTAAGATGGTCGTACTTGGACATCATAGCTGAGTTGCCTAACCTCGAGGTACTGAAGTTGATGTCTCGTGCTTGTCGTGGCAAAGAATGGGATCCAATTGTTAGGGGATTTAATCGACTGAAGCTTTTGATAATTGAAAATAATTATCTCGACTACTGGAAAGCTACAAATGACAATTTTCCTGTCCTTGAGCGCCTCATTATTAGTGATTGCTTTTTTTTGAAAGAGATACCCATTGAGTTTGCAGAAATCCACTCACTACAACTGATTGAGTTAAGAGGGTGTCTTCCTGAACTCGGGGAATCTGCTGCACGAATTCAAAAGGAAAATAAAGACCTCGGAAACGAACCCGTTGATGTTCGTATCTCCGATACATATGCTCTATGTAAGTATACGTTTATCAAGGTTACACTTTGTTTCTGATTTCCACATTTCACGTCATGCAGTTATACTCGTCCAACTGATGTTTTATTTATTTAGGTGAACTGGGAAGTAAAAGTACTGTTACTGTCACGTCCCAGATTACCCTGTAGATGTGATTGGCACCTAGAACACATCACCGGTGGCCAGGTGAACCAAATGTAATTCACTACATATGACAAAGGGAAAGGGTCAAGAATACCCCTCTACTTTAGTTTATTAGTTTAGTTTGCCCCTAGTTATGGGATAAATATACTCCCGCCGTTGTCAATCTACCTTTAGCATTCGAGGTCGCATTATTGGAAAATTTCAAAGTTCAATTTTACCTACAAATGCCGAAGCAAGGTTGTGTGCTAGAGATTGGCTTTGCGGACAAGAAGGTCAGTCATCATTTGCATAGTGTGATTTCATTTTGTTATGTTATAATAGCCTTATTTTATAGTTTAATATCGTAGTCTCAGACTGTGATGGATCGGACACCGATGAGGGTGAAATTGTGGTAGACCTCCAACCGTATCTTGCTAGACTTGGCTCGCACATTAATAGGTAAAGTTTGATTTTTCTAGTTATTCGTGTCTTCCTTTTCTTTTGTTTCTTTCTCTTTGTGACTTCTACCTTGTCATCTTGCTGGTTGTTATTGCTGGTTCTGTTAACTTCTACTAGATAGATACTCACTGTTTTGGTTCCTTTGCCAAGGTTGTTGGATTTTGTTGGGCTGCTCAGTTGTCTGCTCTTGTTGTATAATATGTTGAGCGTCCTTGTAGCTTTGATCAGCTTCGTGTTCTTTTCTCAACTTGCTGATTGCCCTTATTATTGGTAGCATTTCCAGGTTGTTGTTCATTTCTTCTCATGTTCTCTGTGTAGTTCCCAGCGTTTCCATCTCCAAATCTGAGTTATTTATTAGAATATATTATCATTCAGGACACAATCGCTACTCATGATACCTATCAATTGCAAACCGGTTTATGAAGCATTGTTTCCCTTGGTGATGTTGATACAATGAAAATTAATGGTCCACCATCTCTACGCGACGGTCACAGGCCACAACGAGTGACTAAAAAATCATAAAATTTGGGATGAAGAGAGTATATAATTGCTTTTTCCTATTCAGTGTAAAATAGCCAACATTTTTTCATTGCTATGTGTACAATTTTGTGTTGTAGATTGCATTAATTTTGTGATGTATATATCCAGGAGAACAAAATTATGTGTTATTTTGGTCTGCATTCTATTTGATGGCAATTGGGAAAAGCCATAAAACTAATAGAATAATGGAGACTATATTCGTGAAAGGCTTAACTGTCTTTGTGAAATTAGTATGGAAAATGACTACCTGATGTTGCTTTTCTCTTTTGTCTATTTTCCTTTCTCCCATGCACTAGTCTTTTGTCTACAAATCCTATGCAGCAGGAAGATAACTTGATTTCTCTGTGTTCTTTCTTTCTTCTTTTCGTGTTTTTTTTTCAGCTTCTGCTTGTTGTGGGAACAAAGTTGGAGCATGTGATTATACAGTTAGCTCATGAGATTGCTGAGAAACATGTAGAGCAATAGAAGGTGAATTGGTTGTAACACCATCTGATATGCTAGCAGGAAGGCATCTAAGCATTCAATCAGCCCGTTTGCCACCCCTATATGGGCTAAATAGACTTATTTTTGAATATGGACTGAAATTGTCAGCTCTAATTATGTGAGACTAGTTTGTAGCTGTCTACTTAAGACCTACAATGTAGCAAGCTCACACAAGCGGAGTTCCCCTCTGTAACAACAGGGAAATTAAAATGGTCATTTATGACCAAGCAAGATTTGACTGCAAAGAAAAACACAGAGACATATGGTGACACCTTAATGGAGTCGAATTCACCAGCACTATGAAATACTAAAATAAAAACAAAAACCAATCATAAATTTGGGTTCCAGATAATGCATATCTACAAGAACAGAAACTAGGATGCTAAGTAAGAATAACAGAAATTGAATATAACATACTCAACCACCTTCAGCTGTTCTACATCACAGCATTTGAATATAACACACTCAAACCACCTATCTAAGCAACAATAAACAGAGATGAAAATTGATTCCCAAATCCCAAGTGAAAAAGTCGAAGTCAACTACAAAAAGTATCTTCTAGACAATAGTTATATGAATCATGCTCAAACTTTCAGGCTGAGTGGTTAAAGATCAAACAATTTGCAGCAAGCAGTAAACTACAACGTTGGGTAGACTATCCATACAAGAAAATCTAAAATTTGAACACATTGAAACTAAATGCAAGAAGACCATATCATTTCATACCACCAAGGGAGCAACTAAAAAGAGACAGGTCCAACATTTACTCTTTTAAGTTTGGAGACACAAGCAAGATATACAAGTGTGCCTGCCCACAGTGAATCCAGTCAACAATTGAACGGACCATCAAAACTACAAACAACATATGAATCCTCACTAACCTAGTTTCTCCATTTAATTTAATCTCAGGTGAAAATTACAAGAATGTCACACTAGAGAAAAGAGGAAGATGCATGTTTGAAGAATTGAACCCATGACCTTCGATTTTCCAAGGAACAAGTGTGAATGAGGGAAACGAAAAACAAATTAATGTTAGAAAATCATGTTTGTTGGAAGGGAGGGAAAGGAAAGGGACGAGAAAGCAAAGGGAAGTCAATCAGTTATTTGTCTCTTTTGCCTTTTATTTTAATTTTGTAATTGCTGAAATCTTTTTAGACAAATGAAAAATTTCCAGGTTGAATTTAGCAATCACTATGCTAAGCCAAACATTGGCCAGAGCTTTTTAGTAGCTAATGAAATACAAAGTTTTCCAGGACCATGTGCCCGAGATCACTTCTAGACTGGGTATACTACAAAAAGGGAAACTAAGGTAGAAATAATGACAGCCCAGTACAAAACTATCTCTTCCAGTACACGGAGGATGAAGGATGAGCAAGGGCAGCAGATGGAGCAGCATCAACTGCTCGCGAGCTGCTGCTTCGGTGTAGTTCAGTTGCTTGAACAGTATCAGCAAACTGATATGGTGCAGGTATGGTGTTTGGCAACCCTGTAGAACCTGAGAATGGTGGAGGCCTATAAGTGTCACTCGCTATGGTGTTTGGCAACCCCACAGAGCCTTCCATGTATTGTGTTGGCCTATAAGCATCCGCACGTATGGTGTTAGGCTACCCTGTAGCGCCTTCCAAGTATGGTGCAGGACTATAAGCATCACCAGATATGGTGTTTGGCAACCTCCATAGATCCTTCAATGTAGGATGACGGCGTATAAGCATAGGTGTGGGACACCAGTCTGTCATGCACGTCTGCATCACCACGCCGCCCATGTAACTGAACGGAATGACATCTTATTTGACCGGGGTGTATGATCAACTGGAATCCCTGCTTGAATTCCTACATATGAACCTCCTTTCACTGATTTACCTGCTCCAGCTCCATCCATGGACACAACACCTCTTACAGGTCCTGCCATTGAGCCAACAGCATTTTCATGCACCGAGCCTGCAACAGTTCCATGCAATACCCAGGGGCATAGAGAATAACCATAAATGTGGCCAGCAGTTCCACCACTTCCTAACAAGGTGTTGTTGCTATCATCAACATGATTAAAAGCTCTATGTTGTTGTAGAGGCCATGGATTTAGATTTGGAAAAGGTGAGGGTTTCATTTCTTTGTTGCTGAAACTACCGGACGACTCTGTCTCAACAAGTTTTCTCTTTTGTGCCATCTTCTAATCACCTACATGCCTAGTCAATTCAGCAAGTTCTTTCTCACCTATATGCATATTCAATTCAGCAATATGTTTCTCCAGGTTCATTATTCTCACATCGATTTGCCACCAAGGAAGGAGTTTTGAAGGATCAATGTTGTGACGTTCCAAACATTCTCCTACAGATTTTTGTTTTTTAATTGAATATGGACCCTATGGGCCCAATTTTATTTATTTAAAGA
The DNA here is from genome assembly GCA_030864215.1 of Capsicum pubescens. NCBI lineage: Eukaryota > Viridiplantae > Streptophyta > Magnoliopsida > Solanales > Solanaceae > Capsicum > Capsicum pubescens. Next base: position 44,287,697 of record CM061541.1, read on the forward strand.
GGAAAATACAACCAAGTCCATACAAAAGAGAGCAGCCCAATAGTGACATGCCGTTGAAAAGAATAATAAAGAAAGTAAGAAAATGAAGAGGAAAAAGAATCAAAAGCTCCGCTAATCCTCTCCATCATCTGGTAATTGTTGTGACGGATCCTTGACACCCATCCTTATCTCTAACTATCTCCTTAATGCAGATTCTTAAATTTGGCACTTGATGCTTATCTAAATTCAAAATCCTTCTGGCATGACTTGGTAATTCTGAAAAGGAATTAAAGACGAGTCTACCTGTATTATCAAAAGGTAAATTGGCTATGTAATCAGCCAAACAATTACCCTCTCTGTATTAGTGAATCCGTTTCCAGAATAACTTTAGTAATCCCTTTTGTCACACAATGTGCTAGAGCCTCCTTTATTGCCATGGCTTCTGCTTCTAGACTTGTGCTTTCCTGAATTTCTTCCCCTTGAGCAGATATTAGATCACCTGCAGAGTTCCTCAAGAAGAAACCGTAGGTGCTCCTACCTGGATTGCCTCTTGATGCACCATCAGTGTTGCATTTTAGATATCCCTCCGGTGGTTTCCAGCAAATTGGAAGATGAAACAGTTTGACTTTAAGGTTCTCTAAATATAGCATAATATTCTGCCAGTCTATTGGGAAATCATGTAGTTTTGGATGTAGAATTCTCCCGAGTCTCCATAGGTCAGCGTTGACCTTGAAAACTAAATGAGTAAATGATGATGTCTTTCCATGCTTTAATCTATTCCTCCTCTTCCATAGGTTCCAGATGATTACAGCTGGTACAGCTCTCAGAAGTAGCTTTAAATTTGAACAACATTTTCTTGTCCACCATTTACTGATCACTTGTGATAACTGTAAGCCTTCAATGTATATACCTGCAACATTAGCAAACAATTTTCACAACTTTGCAGCTGTGTATGAGGTTAGAAAAAGATGAGACAATGTCTCTATTTTAGGATTAGTGCAACACCAACACCTAGAAACCATGTTAGCACCCATGTGTTGCACTACTTCATCCACTGACACCCTAAATTTCCATATTCTCCAAGTGAAAAAAGACATTTTAAAAGGCAACTTATCACTCCATAAATATTTAAATATGTCTTCCTTCTGATCCTTTTGTCCAGTATACTCCCATGCACTCTTGACTGAGAAATTGCCACTAGGTTCAAGCATCCACACTGGTTTATTTAGATTATTTGTTTGCACTGGGGATCGGATATTTTTAATGATGAACTGTACATGCTCTTCAGGGAGAAATTCGCTCAACCTTTGCTCATTCCACCCATTTACAGTTGCAAAATGCCTAACTTCAATTTCCTCATCCCCTGCATCTGCGATGATGTGATATAATGCTCCCATTGTGGTCCAGTTTTCATACCAAAAACTAGAATTCCCATTCTCAATCTTTCACCAAATTTGATGCTCAATGAGCTCTCTGACAAAGACTAGTTTTTTCTATATAGGGGAAGCTCCCCTACATTGGGTCACTACTGGGTGAAGCTTTTTGCAATATTTGTTGGTCATGAAAGCTCTCCATGGTGACGGTCTACTCCTTAAGTTCCACCAAAGTTTACAAACAAGTGCATTAGAAACATCAAAAAGAGACCTAAAACCGACACCTCCTTCTAATTTAGGTAAGCATAAAGTGTCCAAACACACCCAATGTCTACTCTTCTTATCGGTGGTGTTCTTCCAGAAAAACTTAGCAAAAATGCTGTGTAAATGCCTTATTACCCTTTTAGGAGGATTGAGTACTGATAATAGATGTATAGGGATGCTTTGAAGCACATGATTAATCAAAACAACCCTACCTCCATATGAAAAAAACTTCCCCTTCCAACTCTGAACTTTGTTGCCTATTTTCTTTACAATAGATAGCATCATAGTAACAAATTTTGTTCCTTCCATAAAAAATAGGACAACCTTAATAAATAAAAGAAAAAGTACCTTGTCTGATATGAGTGATTTCCTTTATTCTTGATACTATTCCTGTTGCTACCTTCTCATGAGTATAAAAGGCACTCTTATTAAGATTAATAAGCTGCCCGGATGCTGCCTCATACTTTTTCAGAACTTTCATCATGAGCTTCATAGATCTCTTCTCTGCTGATACAAAAAGTATAGTTTCATCTGCATAGGCAAGATGATTAATCGGATCACTCCATTTAGGTACCACAAATCCTTTAAAATCATCTCCTTTATTAAGTGCATTAATACCCCTAGATAAAGCCTCGGTTGCAATAATAAAAAGGGTAGGTGATAAAGGATCGCCCTACTTCACTCCCCTGGTGGATTTGAAAAAACCCTTTGCCTGACCATTGATAAGAACAAAATATCAATTATTGTCCAATAATCTGTATATCATGTTAATTACTACCTCACTGAAGCCAAACTTTTTGAACACCTTTGAAATGAATAACCATGAAAGCCTGTCATAAGCTTTAGTCATATCCAGCTTTACTATCACATTGGTTGTTTTGGTCCTCAACCTAATATCTCTAGTGATTTCCTATGTCAGTAGAATATTTTCCACAATGCTTCTACCCTTAATAAAGCCTGTCTGATTAGGGGATATAATCTGGGGTAAATGAACTGCTAGTCTTTCATGAATAACCCTAAAGATGATTTTTTTTATGAAGTTACTGAGGCTGATGGGTCTGACATCAGAAAAGGTATTAACTTGATCCTTTTTAGGTAGTAAAATAAGATTTGTATGAGTGAAAAATCTTGGTAACTCCTGACCCCCAAAGAAAGTTTGTACCACATTTATAATGTCTATCATAATCTCCCAGCATACTTGATAAAACAAGCCCGTAAAACCATTTGGACCACTACCACTTTCACCTTTGAGAGAAAACACTGTCATTTTAACCTCTGATTCTTCAGGAACTTTCATCAATTCTTCATTCTGATATTCTGTTATCATTTCTGGTATGTCACCTAGAATGTCAAAGTCTTCCGGGAAACAATCTTCAGTGAACTATTTTTTGAAAAAGTTAACTGCCTCATCAGACAATTCTGTGTGATCTTCAATCCAGATCCCTTCTGTTTTTTGGATCTTATTTATCAATAATCTCTTCCTTCTCCCATTAACATAAGTATGAAAGAATTTGGAGTTTCTTTCCCCATCCTCAAACCATTGCATACTAGCTTTTTGCCTTCAAAAATCCTCCTCTAGGTTTAGATACCTATCTATATCTGCCAGTGCTTTGTGTAGGATTTCCCTGTTCTGCTGGGTTGGATCTAGTTCAAATTGCAACTCCTGATTTTGTATAACTTCCTCTAAAGTAGCAATTTTTTGAAAAATATTCCCATAAGCTTCCTTACTCCAATTGACTAAGGCACCCTTCAATTTTTGTAATGAAAAACATGAAAGGGGTTTCCTACAAAATCTGCAGTCCACGGTTCTCTGATAAAATCCATGAAATCCTCATGTTTAGTCCAAAAATTCAAAAACTTGAAGGGCTTATGAATGACCCCTAGGTTTTGTGAACATTGAACCTCTAAAAGGGAATGGTCAGATCCATTTTTTTATGAGATGTTTCACAGTTATGTTTGGATACATATCCAATAGTTTTTGATTGCTTAGCACTCTGTCCAATCTCTTGAAAATACAAGCATCATCTGTTCTCCCATTCCACCAAGTAAAAGTGTTGCTAGTATATCCCATATCAAATAAACCACAATCATTAATGCAATTAGAAAAGTCTTCAGTTTCTTGAAAGAAAACTGGTAAGCCACCCAACTTTCCTTCCCCAGAAAGAATGACATTGAAATCCCCTCTAATTATCCAAGGGTGTGAGAACTGATCAGCAACCATTACCAGAGATGCCCATAGCTTCTTTCTAATGTTGGCATTGCATGCTACATACACTACTGTGATCATTACTTCTCCATTCCAACTCTGGTGTTTGATTTTTACAGTGATACGTTGGACAGAATCAACAATGATGCTAACCTCCATCTCTTCTCTTGCAAATAGCCATATTTTACCAGAACAATTAGCTATAGCAGTATGATGTCCCAAATTCTTCTATATGTGTCAATGCTTGATGGATATTGAAAAGGATCCATCAACCCAATAATCCAATACTGATTTCTTCTATTAAGATTAGCCAATCTCTCAAAAGCTTGTTGAGTATTGACTTATCTAATATTCTAGAATAGTATTTTATTCATTGGCATATTTATTAAATTTCTTTGAGGTGGCTAGCCTCACAGATAAAGGTCTGGTAGGAAGGGCTTCCTTCTTGCCATTATTTGTTTTCTGCTTTGTGTTGCTACCTTTAATCAACTCCACTTGTTTGGGGGATAAGTCTGCTGCTCTTGCGATCTGTTCAATGTTGTTTTCCATGTCTTCTCTTGATGTCTTCCCATTTTCTCTCATCTTCTGATTCCCTTCAAACTTACTAGTGGCAATGCTGAGTTGAGGTATCACCTGAAGATCAGAAAATTTTTTTAGCTTTGTAATTGCAACTTCTACCAAATTCTGGTTTTCCTTCACATTATTTTTATGTGCTTCACATTTTGATGATATGGGATCATTATTCTCTCCACTGCATGTGATGATCTTATTTGACTTTGTGTGACAGCTGTTGTCACTTCCTTCACCTGAGGGTTCAGTAACAATTTTGTTCTTTTCAGGGATGTTCTCCCGATAATACTTATTATCATCCCCATTTTCACCTGGAGAGACCTCCTCTTCACAGTGTTTGTTGTTCATTCCTTTTATGCCCTTAGATATGTTATTGTTGTTGTTCTCGTTGCTCTTAACTGGAGACAAAGTGTCTTTAATAGGAGTGCTCATCTTCTCTGTACTGATCAATTATCCAGAAATTGGACTCACAATGTTAGTTCCTATGCCTCTTGTGTTCACTAATTGTCTCTCATCTGTAGCGACCCCTTCTTGTAAGGTACCACTTGGAGATGAATCACACTGCTTGAACTCAGATGAGCTAGTGCTAGCAAGGACTGTTGTGTTTATATTCTCTATTAGATTAGTAGTTGGGACCTCAAGAGTTTTTTCGTTGCTAGTTTCTTTCTGGTATTCAGGCCGCTGGTTATTTCCGTCTACTCTGGTCTTACCAAAAACATTCTCTATCCACTCCTTGGTACTTTGAAAAGTAATTTTTTCCATTTCTTTTACTTCCCGATTCTCCAGTTGTTCAAAAGCATTTGATAATTGAGGCCCTGTCTCCTGCTCCTTATTATTAATTTGTTGTGATCTTACCCCTCTATTTGGAGTAAGGATTCTCTTGTCTTTGGTAACATTCTACTTCTGCTTGGGATGATTCCTATGATAATTGTCCCTTCTCCTATTATATGCCCTTATTTCTGCCTTGTTTTCTTCCTCTAATTCTGTTCCTTGAAGATCTTTATTGGGAGGTCCTACAACCTTACCACTAGTGAGAGTCCTTGTACCATCTTGTTCCTGTTCACCTTCCAGTTCATCGTCAGTGTAGGTCTCTCGCAATTCGGGATATAAAACAAAGCATTCTGATTCTCTATGCCCTTGTAACTTGCAATGCTTACAATATTTGGGCATATGGTCATATCTACTATTAATCCATGTTGAGATGATTTCCCCAGAATTAGCTTTTTTAATTCCCACCTTAATCCGTTTAGGAAATTCTCTCAATAGATCCACTTCAACCTTGACCTTGGAACAACTAGGTCGAGATTTATTTTTGGTAGCCATGTCTATGTGTAGCGACTTTCCCACTGCCTTTGCCATGGTAAAAAGTGATTCTTTGACAAAAAAATTAGGAGATAAGGCAGGAAAAGATATCCATGCTACAACTGTGGTTGTTTCTGCCTCTGGAGTAAACCAAGGCTCCCATTTCAATGGCCGCATTTGATAGATCAGACAAGTGCTTATTTTTAGCTGCACATAAAAACAACACCTTGTTCAAGTCCCTTAGTGCTATTCAAATATGACAATTCAGAGTTATGTAATAACTGTCACAAGAAAGGAAAGAAGAACCGTAAAGACTACAAACTGAACATAGTAAAAAAGATGCAGTTGTAAATTGCTACAAGAAAACTGCAGGGAAGAAGAAGAAGCTGCAACTTTTTGAGTACTCTTCTTATTTCACTTGATAGATCATTACATATATATATATATATATTATGTGTGTGTGTGAGGATTACAAACCAAAAATAAGAAAAATATCTCACACAATACTAAGTACATATGTGGCTCACTAACCACCACTCATTTTAACTAAAAAGACTTTTCTACTACAAAAATATCTACTAGGAGTTTTTAGAGAAATCTTATTTCCTAACACTCCTTAAGATTTTTCATTGAAACTCCCTGCAACATCATTTGAAACTCAAACTTGTTGGCGAGAAGAGCCTTGGTTAGAATATCGTCTTGTTGTTCTTCACTTTTGCAATGCACCAGCTTAACTTTGTCATTCTTCTCGGCATCTTGTAGAGTATGAAGTCTAATGTTGATATGCTTCGTTCTTCCATGTTGCACTGGATTTTCAGCCATAGCAATGGCTGATTTATTGTCTACATAGATCACTGTTGGTTCTTTTGGCAAAAGATCCAATTCAAACAATATTTTTCTCAACCAAATTTCTTGATTTGTAGCAGATGCAACAACCACATACTCGGCTTCAGCTGAAGATTAAGCTACGATATCCTGCTTCTTTGTGCTGCAAAAAAAATGCCTGAACCAAATGAAAAGGAGTAACTAGATGTTCATTTGTAATCGTCTACACATCTACTCCAATCACTATTTGAATAACCAATAAGAGTTCCATTCTCCACACTTCTGTACCAAATGCCATAATCTGTTGTCCCTCTAATATACCTCAACACCATTTTAGCAACTCCAAAAATGCTTGGTGCTGGGACATTGCATATATCGGGACAATAAACTAGCAACAAACATCACGTCTGGCCTGGTAGCAGTCAGATACAACAAGCTTTCAATAAGGCTTCTATAAAGTTTTGAATTTTTCCTCTCTTCTCCATCATCCTTCATCAACTTTTCATTTACAACAAGTGGAGTTGGAACAAGTTTGCACTTATCAATCTTGAACCTTTTTAAGAGACTCAAGGCATACCTCTTTTGGGACAAGAAAATTTCTTTAGAAAATTGATAAATTTCCATTCTCAGGAAAAACTTCATCTCTCCTAGATCAGACATTTCAAAAACTTTTAACATCTAATTTTTAAATTCTTGAATAGCAAAAGAATTTTCACCTGTGATAATCAAATCATCAATATAAACGGATATCACAATCAACCTCCCATCAGTTTGCCTTTTGAAGTATAAAGTAGGCTCATTTAGGCTTTTGTTGAAGCCTTGAGACAAAAAATGAGTATCCCGCCTACTATACCAAGCTCTCGGAGCTTGTTTAAGACCGTAGAGAGCCTTTTTAAGCTTATACACCTTGTCTTCTTCACCTACAACTATAAAACCTTCAGGTTGTTCAACATAAATATCTTCTTCAAGAAATCCATTTAGAAATGCAGATTTGACGTCTAAATGGTAGATTTTCCACTTGTATTATCTTGTAAGAGAAACTAGAAATCTTACTGTTTCATGCCTCACGGCAGAAGCAAACGTATCTCTAAAGTCCACTCTAGACTGCTGGGAGTAACCTTTAACTACGATTCTGGCTTTGTGCTTGAAAATAGAGCCATCTGGTTCTATAGACCCATTTGACACCAATGATGTTCTTTTGTTCTGGCCTATTAACCAACTCCCAAGTATCATTTTTATCAATCATGGCAAACTCCTTCTCCATTGCGGAAATCTAACCTTCATGAATTGTTTCTTCTTCAAAGGAAGATGGTTCCACTTCTACAAGAGCAAAATTACATTTCTCATAAACTTGAGCTAGTGATCTGGTCTTCAAAACAGGAGAATCTGAAGTTAATTCAACATATGAATTGTGCTGTTTTCCAGTAATAGGACTGGAAGAAATATCACTCGTCTGCGGATTTAGAGCTACAACTGAAGTACTACCATCTTGGTTCTTTACAACAATATCTCGATCCTAATCATAGTGGCTAGACTCGTCCACCACAAGATCTCTACTAATAAGCACCTTCTTCGTACTAACATTAAACACTTCGTATCCTTTTGCAGTTGTGCTATAGCCTAACAAATTCTGAGTTCAGCCTTATTGTCCAATTTTTCTCTTTTAGCATCTGGAACATGGGCATAACACACCGAACTAAATACTTTCAAGTGTCTTGCAGATGGTTTTATACATTTCCATGCTTCAAATTGTTAGAACAATAATAATAATTGTATAAGAAATTTAAAAAATAAAACTTTCTTAGCTTAGAGGCACATTAATATGCTTCTTGAAGGTAGTTGGAGTCTCTCCCACGAGCAAACGGAAGAACTAGTAACTACTCTATCTTTGGGATTCAACTAAGCCACAAAACAAGTAACATTCAAGAATATTGCTCTTCTATTCTTGAATTGGTGATTTCACCATTTGATTAATGTCTCTCAAATGTTTTTTAAGGAAAAAGTAATTTTTTGAGTGCTTGTCTTTTCAAACAAAAGAACCACTATTTATAGGATAAAAGTTTCATGTAAAATATGAGTATTAATTAAGTAATAGTTAATAGGTTCATGAATAGTTTAAAATAAAAAATTGCCGTTATTTCAAGAACCTAAAACGTAAATGAATGAATTGTTAAATTCTCATTCATTTTTTTAACTCAAAATCTTTTAAGTGATGCATTTGTTTCAAAATTAATTGAAATATAAATTAAAAACTTTGAACCGATGCACTTGTTTTAAAATTGATTGAAAAACATAAACTTCAACAATAACAATCCCCCAATTGTTTCAAGAAATTTTATCTTTAAAAAATAAAATTCATTTGAGACATCAATCTAGCAACATGGATCAATAATGGTATCTTTTGGACTTGAACCATTAGCTAGTGAAGGCTTTCTAAATCATTGACTACTTAGTGAACAAATCTTGAACGAAGTGGTTCATTGAATGAAGTAGAAAAATACTCCACGCATATTACTATGTTCCAGTGAAAATCAAAATCCTTTGACACCTTATGGTCATGTGTCTTGAATCCTTTTAGCTAAGTGCTTTAAAAATTTTCTGTTAAAATCTTATTGAAGCGACCTCCACTTCGCACTTAGTACGGTGAATTCATCAAGAGTAACTTTGCATACTCCGACCAAATAGTCTATAAATTTCATTAAGAGAAATTAATCTCATCCTCCTTTACAACAAAGTATCAGTAAATCTATCAAGAGTGTTCGTACACACTACAATCGAAATCGGTGTATAGACTTATTAAGAGAATATAATCTTTTTCTTCTCTTTTGTATGAATACTATCAAATCTATCAAGAGTGCTATTATTTACTCCAACCGAGATCGGTCTTATAGATTTATCTAGAGAAAAAATCTCAACTTATGCAGATCTATTCACTCTCTAAGGAAAAAGAAAATTTTATTGATGTGCTTCACAATTGTAACTTTACTTGGTTTTTCCTTTGAACCCAAGATTACATCATTAGGTAGGGTTTCCATAAAGTACAATCAATCTACAACAGGTTTTATTCCCATCCCATTACAAGTTTGTACCACCAATTCCTTGCCTAACCCTTTAGACAAGAGATCTGCTAAATTGAGTTTAGACTTCACATATTGAAACGATATTATGCCATCCTCCAATAATCTTCTCACATGATTGTATTTGAAATGAACTTGTATGCACTTGCCATTGTAAAAATCACTTGAAGCCTGAAATAGATCAACTTTATTATCACAATACAAAGTCAAAGGTGGTATTGGCTTACCCTATAATGAAATATCTATTAGCATACTCCGCAGTCAATCAGTTTCTTCTCCAGCGATAAATTCTAACTCTATGGTTGAGTGAGTAATAAATGTCTGCTTCTTTGATCTTCAAGATATTTCTGCCCAGCCAAAGTGAAGATCCAACTAGTAATAGATTTAGAGTCATTCGGATCAGAATTCCAAGTAGAATCACTGTAGCCTTCAAGAACTGTTGGACAAATAGAATAATGCATACCAATATTATTATACCCTTTAGATACCTTAAAACATGAATTAAGGTATTCCAATGCTCAACTCCAGGGCTACCAGTAAACTTGCTCAAAGTTCCTACTGCATAACCAATATCTAGCCTAGTACAATGCATGACATACATAAGACTCACAATAATTTGAGAATATGTCAATTGATTAAGAATATCATCAGAGTTTTGCACTAGTTTGATTCTAGGATCAAATGGTGTAGGAGCAGGCTTGTCGTCAAAATGACCAAACCTCTTTAGAACCTTCTCAATATAACTTGATTGAGTAAGAGTCAAACCATTTATTGATCTTACAATTTTGATGCCTAAAATTATATCCGCTTCTCCAAGATCGTTCATTTCAAACTGAGAAGCAAGAAAATATTTTGTTTCTTTGACTCTTTCGATATCAGTTCCAAAGATCAACATGTCATCTACATAAAGACATTATAACACCAAAATTTTCTTGAAATTTTCTAAATATGCAGATATATCCACCATTGGTTAAATAGCCATTAGATATCATAACTTTTCTAAATCTCTCATGTCATTTCTTTTAAGCTTGTTTTAATCCATAAAGATATTTAAGAAGCTTACAAACTTTACGTTCTTGACCAGGAATGACAAATCCTTCTGGTTGTTTCATGTAGACTTTTTCGTCTAGATCTTCATTCAGAAATGCAATCTTCACATCCATCTAATGAATCACAAGATCATGAATTACTGCTAAAGCAATCAAGAGACGAATAGAGGTTATCTGAGCTATAGGTGAAAAGTATCAAAATAATCAATATCTTTCAATTGAGTAAAACCTTTAGCTACCAAACGTGCTTTGTGCTTATCTAAAGTACCATCGGATTTCATTTTCTTCCTAAAAATCCATCGGCAACCAATTGGTTTACATCCAAAAGGAAGATCTGATAATATCTATGTATTATTAGACAGGATAGAATGCATTTCATCATTAACAACTTTATGCCAAAAAAGGAGCATCATGTGAAGACATAGCTTCAGCATAACTTTCAGATTCTTTTTCAATCAAATTATCTTGAAAATCAGGTCCAAAGTCTTTTGGTTTGGATGATCTTGAACTACGTCTTTGTTGAATTTCTTTCAATGACTCAACTATTTTTATTTTAAGAGGAGAAATATAAGAACTTGTGTCTTGTTCAAAAAAATCTTTTTTCTTGGGAAATATATTCTAAAAAAGTAGCATGTAAAGATTCAATAATTGTGTGAGGAATTGGGGTCTCAAGATTTAAAAATCTATAATCCTTACTGGTTTGTGAATAACCAATAAACACACAATCTACTCCTCTATAGCCAATCTTAGTTAAATATTGATCTGGTAATCGAACATGCGCCAAGCAACCCCATACTTTAAAATAATTTATATTTGGCTTGCAATTATTCCAAAGTTCATATGGAGATGCATCATGATTCCTCGAAGTTATTCTATTTAAAATATAACATGCTGAAAGTAAGGCTTCAGTCTACAGATTTTCAGACATACTGTAAGACCCCGTAAAATTCTAGCTCATTTCAGCTTACTATTGCATGCTAAAGGAGTCCAAGACTTAGAAAAAAATTCACTAAGTGTTAAGACTTAGTCATTTCCAAAGCCTCTTAAGCTTCGATGATATTAATTTTGATAGTCATTTCCAAAATATCTTAAATTTTGATGAATTTTATTTTGACCTTTCCAGCCTTAGAACGTCGATTTTTAAGTTGATTTATGATCGGGGAGGTCGATAGAATGTCTCGAGTAAGTTTTGAATTTTTCAGATGAGGTTTGAGGCTTGTTTGGATGTTCAAACCAGTGAGTCAGCGCGATATGGCCGTGGGGCGCCGTTTATCACGTTGGTGGGGTGCAACGTAGTGCATCAACTAAGTGACGTGTTTCTTATCACGTCACTGACCACGATCAACTTAATTAATTTTGGGTTCAGGAGGATATTTCAGTTTTTTTCCCTTACTTTATCTCAGCTATAACACGGGATTAGGGTCTCAAAAGAGCATTATTTGCCTCTTATTTCATATTTGCTCTCAATTGAAAACATTCTCTTTCAAGAACAAACCCTATCCCCTTCAACATTCAAGATCAATCTTCAAGAAATTCACCAAGACATTCACGAATTCTTCAACCAAGGTATGTTAGATGTTCATCCATGGGTACTTTTCGCCCATGGAGTCCAAGAATCCATTTTCAAGTTTAAAGTCATGATCTTTACATGTTAGCATGAATTATATCCATGAACTCCCATGAATTTTGATTTTATACCATGTTTACATGTGTTTTCGTTGGAATAAGCCCTTGACATGTTTGAAGGATGAAAGTTGCATGTTAAATCCTTAACCCATGATTTTAATATTGAATTTATGTTACTATCAGATGTTTTAAACTATTTTCATGCTTTAACTTATGACCCTCAAGTGTTTGGTGAAATACCTAAGAAATGATTTTTGGAATAATGCTTACTTATTATGGTTTCAAATGCTCTCATGTGTTCTTATTGATATTGATATCGAGTCTTGGGGGTTATGAATACCCAAAAACTTAGTTGTTTACATAGTTTCAGTATTTGTAAAATGATCTTATATAAACTATAAGCTTTATCCTTCAATCAGTTAGTATGGTAAGTTGTTGGTTCAGTCATGATTAGATTAGTTCAAGAATCAGTGTTTTCAGTTGGGAGTAACACTTAGCACCGAGTGAACTTAGGGATGACGTCTCCCCCGTCAGTTAGGCATGAGGCGTTAGTAGCAGTCCCTAGATTCCAAACCTGCAATGCCACCGTAGACTTTGAGGGGTCCCCCGTCAGTTAGGCATGACACCCTCATCCTTCGGGACATCAAATAGTAGATCCACACAGCCAGTGTTAGTACCCGTGGTACGGTACTGACACCCTTCCAACTGGGGTTACAGGTTGGACCCTGATAATATATTGGGGCATTTTTGGTTATATCTCGCTCCCACAGTTTCAGTTTAGTCTTCAATATAATTTAGTTCAGGTTTGTATCGACCATGGCATACAGTTATTAGTTATTCAGTTACCAGATTTTAGTGATTTCAGTTTACGAACTATTTCAGTATCATGTTATATGCTTGGTCATGCATCCTCAGATTTTACAGTTTTCACGCATACCATGCATCAGTTATCTCATGATATTCATTCATTCAGTTATTATTCATGTACATGAGCCCATGCATACCAGTCTAACCTCATTTAACATACCAGTACATTCTAAGTACTGAGCGCATACTCGTTTCTTGCGCTATGATGTCTCATGTCATAGGTTCGGATGCTGAGATTTCCAACCGCACTTAGGTATTCCAGCGCATCAGCAGTGGTAGCAGTGGTGAGTGCTCATACTTCGAGGACCGATCATGATTATTTCAGCATTTTATTTTAGTTAGACATTTGAAGTTAGGTGGGGATTGTCCCATCAACTCTTATTCAGTCTGTTTTAGAGGCTTTTGGACACTTTCAGACAATTAGTCAGTTTGTCATTGTTTTTATCAGTTTTCAGACAAGTTGTTTTCCAACTTATATTTCAGTAATGTCTTAGTACTAAAAACCTTATGGCCAATTCAGTTATTTCCGTATGTGTGTATCTTTTGTTATCGGTTCTATTCAGTGCTCATAGCAGGTACCAGCTCATGGGTTAGCTTGTGGTCTCATGTGGTCGTAAGCACCGTGTGGCGTCTAGAAGCACCGTGTGGCATCCAGGGTGTACTCTCGGGGCATTGCATATACCAGATCCATAAAGCATAGAATTAACTATTTCTATGAAAGTATTGTTTTTTCTTTCTGCTACACCATTTTGTTGTGGTGTGTAGGACATGGTCAATTATTTTTCAATGCCTTTTTTTTTCACAAAAATTAGTAAAATCTGACTTTAAGTACTCTCCACCTCTATCAGACCTAATTATTTTAATTTTCAAACTCAATTTATTTTCAACCTCTATTTTATATGTTTTGAAAGTCTCAAATGTTTCATCTTTTGTTTTCAATGGAAAGACATATGTATATCTTGAGTAGTCATCAATGAAAGTGATAAAATACCTCTTTTCATGACGTGACAAACAATCCATCTTACAAATATCAGTCTGAATTAATTGCAAAAGTGTGGAAGTCCTTTCAACTATCGTAAAGGGCTTCTTTGTAATCTTGCATTTACTACAAGTAAGACACTTAGTAGTATGATTTTTTTCATAGTCTTTGATTAATCTATTATTCACCATAAGTTGAATGGATCTAAAGTTTACATGACCAAGACGTTCATGCCATAAGACCATAGACTCAATAAGATAAGCAGAAATATTTCCATTTTCAATATTAAGTTTAAACATTCCATTTGCAACATAACCTTTTCCAACAAACATGCCATTTATGGACAAAATAAACTTGTCTGCCTCAAAAAACCATTTTAAAACTATGCTTCGAAAGAAGCGTACCTTGTTTTGCAAAAATTTTGACTTTTTAGAGAGTCGCCACTTAATTTATTTAGAAAAATTAAGAAAACCTTTAAATGATTCAAACAGAAAAATCATTCAAGTTTAGAGATTCTAGGTAAGCGGTTCCTATTAACATTTTAGGGAGGTTTTTAAGGCACCTACAATGTCCGCTAACTTGCGGTTATCCGGACTATTTGAAAAATAATTTTCTTTTGACTAACTTCGAAAAGATTGATTTTTGAAAAGTGATTGATTTTAGGAAAAAATTGTGTAAAATAGTTTTGAACGACTTAGTAGGGATTTTAATCAAGTCTAAACAAACTAATAACAAAAACATATAAAAAGGGGAAGGGGAAAAATAAAAGGCTTAGGCCATTGGGCCCAAATCAATAGACCCTGTCCTAATCTAATTGGGCTTTTGGCCCACTTGCACCTGCCCTAATCTAAATGTTGGACCTTGGCCCATAACCTATCCTAAACTAATTTTTCAGGCCCGTTGGCTCAAAATATGCTCCACTTGTATTAAATTTACAAATTTGGCTTCAAGGCCTAAATTAATTAATTAATAAATAAATAACAATAAAAAAAAGACATTAAATGAAAAATGAGACTTTCAAGTCTCTTGGCTACTTCAAAAATGGAACTTTAACCCATTTTCTTCCGACTTCTCGTATCCATATGCCATGATATCATCTTTTAGGTCTTTTAAGGGGCGGGCCTCAATGTCCTGTTGCGTGATGTAAGGAAAAGAGTCCAATTGAACTCCCAAGTGAGTTCCTCTTTCGGAGCAACAAAACGGGACTCGAGTTTTCACTGAAATCTCGACCACCTCTGGAAGAGCTTCATAGTGACTCCGACCGTTTGCAGCGACTCCGAAAATGTCAAAATAGTCAACTGCTTTCGGGAATAAATTTTTTACTAAAAAAAATGACTCGCTGCTTGAAAGTAGATTTTTTCCACCTTTAAGACCTTTTTCCTCATGCTCCACAGTGAGCTTTTTATAGAGGAGATTGTGGGATTTCAATTTCAATCAACAAATGATGTAGGAGAATGAAAATCATGGGCATTTTGGGAATTTCCAAGGGAAATTTTGAAGCAACGGTTCTTGATAAGGGATGAGTTGTAAATGTATGAAATCATACAATTTTGAAATATTTTGGTGTTGAGCTTTCTTACTTCTAGAAACTTCGTTGAAGCCGTGTCGGGTCGGGTTCACGGGACATGGGTCGCCGGTTGTTGGGGTTGAAAATGGGTTGGCTTCGGGTTGAAATCTGGTTGGAGATATGGGGTTTGGTCGGTTGGAGTAGCCCGGGTCAGACTGTTGAAGTCGGTTTGAAATTAGTCGATGTTGTTACGGTTGTTTGGTTGTTGGATGCAGGTTTGCTGAGGGGATCGGAGTTGGGTCAGGTCATTGGAGACGGGTCGCGGGTCGGGTCGCGGGTTGTTGTTATCGGTTGATGTTGTTTGTGCATGTGTTGTCGTTATGATAAAGAAGAAGATTTAAAGGGTGTTCTTCCGGGTCAGGGCAGTGGTGTTGGGCCTGGGGCGAGTTCTGTTGGTTATTGTTGCAATTGGGTTGGTTTAAATTGGTTTAATTTTGGGTATTGGGTAATTGGGTAATTTTGGGTGTCATTTAGAAAATAACCCCAATTAGATTTGGGGTTATTTAAGAAAATAATTTCAATTTTAATTTAGCCTATTCTATTTAAATTTTGATCAAATTGAAAGCAAATTGGCCAATTGCATTGCAATTGTAGTCAATTTAGTTTCAATTGTGATCGAATTTAATAGATTGGTTAAATTAAATTGAAGTTCGATACAAATTAATTTCTCTTTTAATCCCAGGTTTCTTGATTTGATAAAATCAAACAAGTATTTTTCGAAATAAATTATTTTGAGAATGAATTATATTTGAATCAAGATTTCAACCATTTAAATTTATTTTCAAGATAGCTTTGATTAAAATTTGATATTTTATAAAATAAATATTTAAGTAACAAAATTATATAATTTCGTATAACTGAACACGATAATATATAATCACTACTTAAAATGACAAAATTACTTACAATTTTTTTTTTATTCAAATGAAATAAATATTTTAATTTTATTAAAAATCGAAGAAACTCAGGATTAAATTTAGTCGTTGAGGGCAAAAATTAAGTGTCAACATACCTGACACCAAGTTCTTTTGAATATTAGGAACATCCAATACGTTCATCAATGTAACTATCTTTTAGAAAGTAAATTTCAATTCAACAGTTCCTTTTCCCACAGCTTTAGTAGAGGAGAAGTTTCCCATATATAAAATTTTACCGTACCCCACTAATTAATAAGTCTTGAAAGAATTTTGGTTACCTAATATGTGACGAGTTGCAGCGGTATCTATTCACCATTCCACTTGATCTTCCGCTACAAATGCTTATGTGACCATTGCCACAAGATCATCTTTTTAATTTTATTTGCTTTTTCTTTCTTCTTTTCGGCTTTGAGAATTCTATAATCACGCTCATAGTGACCAACTCTGTGACAATGATAGCATTCACCAGATTTAAATGGCACTATTACGCTTGAAATTTATAGTCTTCTTTCCCTTTGAAAAAAATCTTATTTTCAGGTTCCTTCTTGGTTGATTTTTCTTCAACCATATGAGCTTTCATGACAGGTTCCTTCAAACTCTTATTATCGTGATATCATGTCTCTTGTTCAATTTGCAAGTGTTGCAATAATTGTTCAAGAGTCAGATCTTTCTTTTTGTGTAAGAGTTTGCTTCGGTACTCTTTCCAAGATGGAGGGAGTTTTGATACAATAGCACCAACGTGAAGGTTTTCATTAAGAGCAATTTCAGATATAGCAATTTTATAAGCTATAAGTTGGAATTCTTGTACTTGTTTAGTGATTGACTTGTTATCAATCATTTTGAACTCCATATAATTTGAAACAAGAAATTTCTTAGAACTTGCCTCTTCTGCTAAATAAATAGCTTGAAAAGTGTCCCATATCTCTTTAGCAAATTTGCATTTAATATAATATTGATCATAATATTTGTCGGACATTTCTCCAAGAATATAATTCTTGCACAAATAATCATCATATTGCCACTTGACAATTTGTTCTTTAATCAAAGTAGCCTCGTCAAATGCTACCTCAGAACCAGGAGCATTAGGACAAGGTTCTTCAAGAACATATGCCAACTTTACTCGTCTTAAAAAGAATTTCATCTTTCCACGCCATCTAGGAAAGTCTTTGCCATCAAATATTTCAAAACCAGGATTAAGCAAAGATGAAATACTAGTTGATATTGATGTAGAAGCCATAGAGTCAACTATCTTTAAATTGTTAGAACAATAATGAAAATTTTACAAGAAATTCAAAAAATAAAACTTGCTTGGCTTAGAGGCACGGTAATACTCTTCTTGAAGATAGTTGGAGTCTGTCCCACGAGCAAATAGAAGAACTAGTAACAACTCTATCTTCGGGATTCAACTAAGCCACAAAACAAGTAGCATTCAAGAATGTTGCTCTTCTATTCTTGAATTGGTGATTTCATCATTTAATTAATGTCTCTCAAATGTTTTTCAAGAGAAAAGTAATTTTTTGAGTGCTTGTCTTTTCAAATAAAAGAAACACTATTTATAGGATAAAAGTTTCATGTAAAAGATGAGTATTAATTAAATAATAGTTAATAGGTTCATGAATAGTTTAAAACAAAAAAATTGTCGTTCTTGTAAGAACTTAAAACGTAAATGAATGAATTGTAAAATTCACATTAATTTTCTTTGTAACTCAAAATCTTTTAATTGATGCATTTGTTTCAAAATTAATTGAAACATAAATAAAAAACTTTTAGCCAATAGACTTGTTCCAAAATTGATTGAAACATAAACTTCAACAATAACACAAATAGCGTCATATCTTAGAGTGCTCTAGTTAGTAATATCTTCAACAAATAGACGGCAATATTGACTACCTCATCCCAAAAATATTTAGGCATCTTCTTTTCTGCCAACATGCATCTCGCCATCTCCATCTCCATTCTATTCTTCCTCTCAGAAACCCTATTTTGTTTTGGAGTGTGGCTAAAGGTGAATTGTTGTTGAATATCCAAATCTTTACAATGTTTGTTGAACTGATGCAAAGTGTATTCAGCTCCATTATCAGACCTGATATACTTCAACCGGCATCCACTCTCCTTTTCTACCATAGCCTTAAAGTCTTTGAATACAGAAACACATGAGCATTGCTACTTAGAAAATAGACCCATGTCTTTCGAGTAAGATCATCTACAAACAGAATAAAGTATTTATTTCCACTCAAAGAATTCGTCCTCATTGGTCCACATGTATCTTTATGAACCAACCCTAGCTTTTTCTTCACCCTCCAAAGACTTCCTTTAGGAAAGGATTGTCTATGCAATTTACCAAATTGACATGACTCACAAACATCTCGGCACATGTAAATTTTGGGTACATCATAATACAAGTACGACCAAGAGGATGGACATGTGAAATTTTAAAGAACCTGAGACTTGGAGTGTGCAAGAAAAATGCAAAAGAGGGCCTAAAGAACACAGCAAAACCGAACCTACACTGCACTCCATAGGCGTTATTTTGAGGTTTTTCATTAAAGGGCCTTTTGGTCATTTTGTATTCTAGTTGTAACCAAGTATAAATAGAACATTGTAGGTCATTTTGTCTTTGACTTGGATGATATTTATAAGTTGTATAACACTTTGAAAAAAATGTCCTCTCTTCTCTTTAGGAGGCAACCTGAAACTAGGGTTATACTAGTGTGGAATCACTAGTGTTGCATTCATGGCTTGAGATGTTGGTGTTTAGAGGAGGTAAAGTCCCTCTTGTGTTAACGTAGGAGTTAGGTTAACCATTGTGTGTATTATTAAGGGTCCAAGAGTATCACATGTTCTTGGGTTCTTAAGATTATACCAACCAAGGTCTAACTATCTATCATTTGTTCATTTTATTCTTGTAATTATTTGTACTAGTTTGTTCTTATTTCTAGGGAAGCCGTGAGTTGTTGTTACAATATTGTTGTGTTCTTCTTCTTGTTTTGTAACTTAGTTTGGTTGTTGGCTGCCTTGGTATGTTAAACACCTTGTAATCTCTTCATTCTTGCTCTTATTTGTTGAATCCAAGTCTGTTACCAAAAAGGGTCCTTGATTTTTAAAATTGTGGATTGTTTTGGTGTTTGTTTAATGTCTTCTTTTTCGATCTTGTATCATTTGGTATCATAGAATGGCTTGATCTTGTTCCTACAAGATCAAATCTTGGTCTTGCTTGTTAGAAAAATTAAAAAAAAGTGTTCTTGTGTTTGTGTTCTTGGCCGAGAGGTGTACACCTTATTGTTGTTGTTTTAGCCAAGAGTTTGTGACTAGATCTAGTATAAATTTTATTTTTCTAGTGTGTTTCTTGTGTTGGTTTCTTTCTCACTAACACAAAAGGTGTCTAGATCTAAAGTTGAGCTTATAATATTGGCATTGTTGTTGTGAACATAAAGCGGACGTGTGTTGAACCTTGAAGTTGGACATGTTGTGTATTGTTGTTTGATGTTAGAGTGGACATTATTGGTGTGTTGTGGTGGTGTTCTTGAAGGTTGTTGTTGTGTTCACCTTGTTCTTCACCTAGTCTTATAACTTAACCAACAAAAAGTGCAAAATAGATTCAAATGGGTGAAGATAAAAGTTGTAAATTTTTTTGTGAGAAAACTTGAGCCCATCAGTTCCTAGTCTTGACATCTACTTTCCACCCACTTTTCCTTGTTTCAAGGGACCTTGTTTTGCGGGACTAGTACAAGTCAATTCTTATCTTTTTGGAGATTGGACTTAAAAGGGGTTCAAGACTTATACTTTCCCTCCAAAACCAATTATCTTCCATTCCAAATTATGTGAAGATTAAAATTTCAAATTTGTGACTAAAGTTGTGTGGGACCGATACCAATTGCATGCTGCCACATCACCCTAATTACTATTCACCATCAATATTAAGCTCAAATTTGGATTTTCTAATCTCTAATTGTTGATTCTTGGTTTTATTAGTTGATCCTAGAACTAATTAACAAACTAGTAAACTCCTACTAGATTATCAATTAGTCATTTGAATCCATTGTTCATGTCTACATTTCTTTTGTTTTTTTGTCATTTTTAAAATTGTAGTACTTTTTGGTTCAAGTTTGGACATTACTTTCCTTGAGTCTTCAAACAAAGAATCCATTTTGACCAAGGAGTAGACTCACCCCTCGACTCATCATGAACTACGAGTCGACTTGCAACACTTGGATGATACAAGCATGAGAATCACCAAGAGCACAAGATATTGTCAAAGGTTCAAGCTTCGGAATTGACAAGTGATTGAAGGCCTTTTGGAGCATTTTTAAAGCCTTGTTAAAGAGAAGCTATGACGAGAACCTTTATACTCAAGAGATGACTCAAGTGAAGGGTATAGAAGACATTTTACATACTAAAGTGACACTCAAGAGGCGCCCCATTTTCCCTTATTCATTAAGGGTATTTTTGATATTTACTATGTAATAGTATAAATAGACATTTGAGCTCTTGTTTTCATTAGATTTTGATGAGTTGATTGAGTATTACTCAAATTATATTTTCTTTCCTTAGTGTAGGGCTTGGAAAAGCCATCTTAGTGTAGGTCTTGGAAAAGACATTGAAACTAGGGATTAATACATTTGATGGATTTCACTTGTGTTGATCAATTGGCAAGAAAGGTGTGATTGAGGAGTGTGAATTCCTTTGGTCCACCTAAAAGTGTGGTTTTATCTCTCATTGGTGTTGTGTGTCTTGGTGTTTGATACACACCTTGGTGCTATTCATTGGTGTGAGTGTATGTCTCACTACTATCTTTTACATTTTATGTACTTTTATCTTCTTTTGTGTGGAATCCGTGTCTTCTACTTCATCTCCCTTTCTTGTAGTTGCTTACTTTTAGGTTCTTTAGGAGTAATTTCATTTTAGTAGTTTATTTTTGTATCATTTGGTATCAAAGCCTTGGTTAGGGTTGTTCCTACATCCCTAAATCTTGGTTTTAGTGTCCTTATTAAGAAAATCTCATAAAAAAAAGTCAAAACCAAAGAAAAATCACAAAAAATGGTGTTTAGTTGTGTTATGTTGTAGATCCAAAATTTAATCCTTAGATCTACATATTTTTGTTTTGTTTTGGAAGTTTTTTTTTTTGCTAAATCCTTGCTCTCTAGCACCTAGGGAGTCTAGATCTACTCTTGGAACAAGATTTGGGCGATTTTGAGCTAGATCCACCATGGATATGGCGTCTTGAAGCTCTAAAAGATATAGATCCATGTGGTTTTGTATTTTTGCACTTTGGTTGTTGCCGATATTTTGATATTTGAGTTCATCTTGGCCTAAGGAACCTAGATATATAAAAAAATTAAAGGTTGGGGTTCATTTGAGTGAAGGTCAAACATTGGTCAACCCTTGAATATTCATCTTGTTCTTCTATATTCATCCAATCTTGTTGATGAAGAATGTTCAAGGAAGGTGTTTGGTCCAAAAAAGGATAGGAAAGAGAGTGTACTTGGTGTTTGTGGAAGAATATTCCTTGGCATATTCATTGTCATCAAAAAGAAAGAAGAGACAGAGGAATAATCAAAGTATAAAATCAAGTACAATCCAAGTACAAAGTGGGGAACCATTGTTTTTTAATTTTAATTGGAGGTTTAAAAGGGATCCAAAACTTGTTATTTCCCTCTCAAATAATCATCCTTCTTCTCCAAAGGTGTGCTAGACCAAGACTTGGAAATTTTGGATTGAAAAATTTGAAAACTCAATATCCAATCTATTGCTACCACGTCATCACTTAGTGATCGACCAAATTGAGTTCCTAAGTAGATTTTCCTAGTTTATAATTTTGATTCTAGTTTCTTGTGTACTAAACTCTATCACTAATTGCCAAACTAGTAAGCTCCTACTTGGTTGACAATTAGTCTTGAGCCCTTTTGTTCGTGTCTTTGCTTTTTGTGTGAACATCTCATTTTAAAGTCGTAATTTGTTGGTTCAAGTCCGTACATCATTTTTATTTGAGTCATATCAAATAAAAATTGATTCCGGGCCAAAGTAGATTCATCACTCATTCACTTGCCAAGTACATGCCAAGATTTCAACAGTTGTGAGACTAAGTGTGAGGTAAGAACCAAGAGTGAGAGTGGTGAGGCTCTTTTTGGACTAACTTGCTTGTTCGTTTTATAGGTATTTCCTCTACTGATTTTTGCTTGTTCTTTAGGTAATTTAATCATGGAAACCAATGTTTCAAGCACCCAACCTTTGGGAAATGATGTTTTGGGAGTCTTGATGGCTCGGTTAGATGCACTAAACCGAGACTTGAAGGGTGCTTTGGACCTTATAAAAGGTGACTTGAGATCCATGAAGGGTGATGTAGGATTTATGAGGGGTGATTTGGGATCCATGAGGGGTGACATAATTAGAATTAAAGCGGGAGTTGATAGACTATGTCCACTAAAACCTCCACAAAATTCAAACCACCAAGTTCCAAATCCACTTGACCAAAGACCCTACCACAAAACCTCATTCCACAAATCCAAACCCATCATTAACCAAATCCAATGCCTCCTCTCTACAAGTTAGAATCCAAGGATAATGAGGTCAAGCCTCAAGATGGAGAGAAATTTAGTGGTGGGATACAAGAAGAATGTGAGAAAAAAAGAAAAGTGAGGGGGAGGTCTCGAAATGTGAGCTTGGAAAGGGAAAAACAAATTTGATTGGGGAACTTGCCCATAAATATGCCTTGTTACTCCCTAACCCAAAAGCTAGCATTTTTCCTAGCTTTGATTCTTCTTATGTGTAGGTACAAGATAAAATGATATCCAAGAAAGATCCAAAAGGATTTCCTTATGAAAGCATGGAAAATAAACTAGTGACTACCTTGACTGAGAGCTCCAAAAAGGTGGACTATCCAAGCCTAACCCGAGGTGACTTTGCTATTCTCAGCACTTTCTTAAACTTAAAATGTTGTGATTTAGTGTCTTATGAAGTGGTTTTGGGTTTACAAATGCATACCTCCTTCCTTAGTAACTCTTTTGTTGTGAATAATGATCAACTTGCTCTTAAAACTAGTTCACTACTTGAATATGGGAATGGTATGCTTGAGAATTTCCAAGTTAGTATTGATGGTTGTAATGTTGATCTTGATATGTAACATGGTCCTTTGAACTTGTGTAATGAAAGCCATAAAGTTAATATTGTTCAAGGTGACCATGTTTATGTCAAAATTGTGTGTGTGTTTTGGGAAGTCATGACTTTGATCCTCAAGTACAAGGGGTGGGTAGTTTCGGCCTAGACCCATGCCTACTACTTCCTTTTGACCCCGGGTTACTTGTGAGATGTTGGAAGTGTAGTTTTGGTTCATGCTCATTATCTTTTAATGTTGATGCTATTCACTTCTTTGGTATCCTTTATGCTAAGATTTTTATGTCAAATACCAAGGATATGTGGGTGTATGTCAAGTGTGAGCAACCTTGGAGTGATGTACTTTGTGATGCTAAGGGAGTTTTTCTAAGTTGTAGGTCCCCAATTTTGAATATTTGTCTTTCCTTGAAAACAAGTACTATATATGTTTTTTTGGCTTGCGTTCCTTATTCCTTGATGTTTGCCTTAGCTGTGTCCGTTGTGGTACTTGTGGTAGGTATTTTATGATCGTAACAAAGGATAGTTGGGTGTATTCCAAAAGTGTACCCCCTGGCATGATTATATAACTTGCGATGCTAATGATAACCCTTATACTATGAGGATTGTGTGCTTGTTTTCCATCTCTTTCTTTTTTCAAGGTGCGAATTTGAGGACAAATTCCTTTCAAGATGGAGAGGATGATACAAGCATGAGAAGCACCAAGAGCACAAGATATTGTCAAAAGTTTAAGCTTCGGAATTGACAAGTGATTGAAGGCCTTTTGGAGCATTTTTGAAGCCTTGTTCAAGAGAAGCTAGGAGGAGAACCTTTACACTCAAGAGGCACCTCAAGTGAAGGTTATAGAAGACATTTTACATACTAAAGTGACACTCAAAAGGCGCCCCATTTTCCCTTATTCATTAAGGGTATTTTTTATATTTACTATGTAATAGTATAAATAGACATTTGAGCTCTTGTTTTCGTTAGATTTTGATGAGTTGATTGAGTATTACTCAAATTATATTTTCTTTCCTTAGTGTAGGGCTTGAAAAATCCATCTTAGTGTAGGTCTTGGAAAAGACATTGAAACTAGGGATTAATACATTTGATGGATTTCACTTGTGTTGATCAATTATCAAGAAAGGTGTGATTGAGAAGTGTGAATTCCTTTGGTCCACCTAAGAGTGCGGTGTTATCTCTCATTGGTGTTGTGTGTCTTGGTGTTTGATACACACCTTGGTGCTATTTATTGGTGTGAGTGTATGTCTCACTACTATCCTTTACATTTTATGCACTTTTATCTTCTTTTGTGTGGAATCTGTGTCTTCTACTTCATCTCCCTTTCTTGTAGTTGCTGACTTTTAGGTTCTTTAGGAGTAATTTCATTTTAGTAGTTTATTTTTGTATCAACTTGTGAATCCAAGTATGAGACGATCAAGTGTGTGAGTGTGGTGAGGTTTTTTCGAACTAACTTGTGTTTTGCTTTGTAGGCTTGTTCTTTTCTTTTCTTTACTTTTTTTTAGGTACAATTACAAGGGAACCCACGGCTTCAACCTCTTAACCCATGGACAACAATGCCACCAATGTCATTTTGTCCTACCTTGACACTATGTCCCGAGACCTAGCTATGGCAAATGAAAGGTTGGATCGTATGGTAGGTCAAAGGGAGCAAGTGGGCTGCCCAGACACACGTCAAAAGGAAGATCATAGGTCATGTGAGCTACGAGGTAAAAATGTTATTCCCTACACTCCTATGAACTTAGAGTGTTGTATTGTGGCTAGTAGGAGCCAAGTAGGTGTAGTTGTGACTTTGCCTAGGGTAGAGGTGCTCGAGTCTCTTTTTTGTGATACTCTCGGTATTGTTAGGTCGCATGAGGACCAAACTCTTGTTGTAGGTACGCAAGCACTAGTTGATCCTTTAGATGACGAAATTGATTCTCCTCATGAGAATGATTTGTGTCCATCAAGT
Source organism: Capsicum pubescens (assembly GCA_030864215.1). NCBI lineage: Eukaryota > Viridiplantae > Streptophyta > Magnoliopsida > Solanales > Solanaceae > Capsicum > Capsicum pubescens. The sequence goes on from CM061541.1 coordinate 44,313,356, forward strand.
GCTAGCACTTATAACTTGACTAAGGTTCCATTACCAAATGACGAGAGTATTCACACACTAGTTGACCCTTATGTAAACCAAGGTTGGTCTACGTTTTTAAGACCCCACAAAATTCTCTCATAGTCTGAGCCTTAGAGCATGTTCAGTGGAGTGTAAATTCGGCCCTAAAAGGTTGAGAAGTGTCTTCCCAAGTGAGAAATATTTTGAACTGTGTAGAATTTCACTAATATTGACTTTTTGTCATGTAGAGCATTGAATAAGCTTTCCATCGATACTAATTTCATCAAAATCCGACAATCGGACGAGGGAGTTATGGTCGTTTTACTAAAAGCAGTCAGAACCGCCCAGGTGCGATGGCCGGGTTGATGGATCATCGAGCTTGCGACGGACCGTCGCCCAGACCGTCGCAACCAAGGTAGTAACTCCCTTTTCTGTACCAAGTGCGATGGCCAGGACGACGGACCGTCTAGGCTGCGACGGACCATCGCTGGGACCTTCGCGTTGAGGCAGTGTGGCCTCATCCTGGCCAACGTACGACGGACTGTCAGACTAAGCGACGGACCATTACTTCGACCGTCGCAGCCCCCGTTTAGCATTTTTAACTCAATTTTTAAAGGACTTTTTGGTCTTTTTCCACTCTTTTCAGCCCCTATTTATATTCGATAAAGGCTCACAAATTCATTCTTCATCTTCAACATCAAAAACTAGGGTTTCTACAAAATCAAAACCCTTCTTTCTTCTTCAAGAAAAATCAAGAGAAATCAAGAATCTCTCCAAGAGCCTTCAAGAAAGAGTTTCCTAAGGTATGAAGATGTTGATTCTTGGGTCCCTTTCATCCAAAAAGCTCAAGAACCCTTTTCTAAATTTCAAAGATCTTATGTTTATGAGTTTTCATGATTCATGTGAATTGAAATTGGAGTTCATGCTATTATTGAGTTTTTAATTCATGTTTTGTTTATGAGGTTTCAAGCTTTTACCCTAGTATGTGATATTCATGTGATGTTCATGATAAGCCCTCTTCAAGTTGCTTGTTAAGTGATGTTTTCATGTCAATTAGGTGTAGAAATTATTAAATAACCAAAGCATGCTCCCCATATGTTTGATAAAATGCTTAGGTGAAGAAATTAGAGCCATTATAGCATGTTGACTAGAAATTCCCAATTGTGTGCAAGCTCATGCATGCCAAGTGTTTGTTGAAAAGCCTTAGTGAATAAATTGTGACATAATAGCATGAAATTCCCCCAATTACGTGCTCTTCGATACATGCTAAGACTTTAATACCTGCTAAGTGTTTGATGCAAGACCTTGTTGAATGGAGTATGAGCCAATAGCATGTCTCCCCATACTATCACATGTTTATGATTTCTAAATGCTTGAAGAGATGCTTTAGTGATTGTGATGGTGAATGAATGTCCATGGTCTTTATAATTCAAGAATGGTTATGCTTTACTTTTATGTTATCGAGTCCTGGGGATATTTATACCTGATAATTTAGCTACAGTCTAGAGCTCGTGTCAGTTTTCACTATAATCTCAGTCAAGCCATATTCTCAGAATTTAGTGATTTATAGAACTCTGTACTCTCAGATAGATACAGAACTTAAGAAATCTCGGTAATCTCAGTATCACTAGTATTCTAGCCTCAGTTCAGTACTCAACTTAGATCTAGTAGTATTCGAGTGTTCAGTCTAGAACTCAGTATCATCAGTCAGATAACGAGATTTAGTAGTATTCCGTCAGATACGAAACCAAATGAATTCAACTTAACTCAGTCAGATCAGTCGAGAAATATGATCAGTATCAGATTTAGTTCAGTTTAAGTTAAGAATCAGTTCAGAGTCTTTCAGTTGGGAGTAGGAGCTAGCACCGAGCGAGTGCAGGGATGACGGCTTCCCGTTAGAGAGGCAGAGTCGTTAGGAGCAATCCCTGAACTCCAGAACTTCGTAGCCAACGCAGGATACAGGAGTCACCCATCAGAAAAAGGCTTGTCACCCGTTAGATAGGCTTGACTATTATACTGCCTTAGGCTTGACTTCCTGTGAGGGTCACCCGTTAGAGAGGCTTGACCAGAAAGGTATTTACCCGTGGCACGGTATGATACCCTTCCAGCTGGGGTTATAGGTTGGACCCCACCGATTCTGATTCGGGGCATGTCGATTAAGTGAGCACTCCCACAGTTGCAATTTTAGTATCAATCTTTAGAGTAGAACTCAGAAATTAAGACTGACAGATACAATCATCTATCTCAGTAAGGAACTCAGATAGTTTCATTGATTCATGGACCACCCGTTAGATTGTCATAGTCCCACATAAAGTTATTAAGTAATCTCATTATCAGATCCAGAGATCACCCGTTAGATAGGCTTGATCTCAGTCTCAGATCCAGTTGAGTAATATCATTATCAGATCCAGAGATTACCCGTTAGATAGGCTTAATCTCAGTCTCAGATTTAGTTGGGTATTCTCATTATCAGATTTAGAGATCTTCTGCTAGATAGGTTTGATCTCGGACATAATCATTTCTTATCATTGATAGTAGATTAAGGGATCATTCGTTGGAGAGGTTTGATCTCAGATTCAGTCAGTCGAGAGTAGTAAGCTCAGCTTTCAATCATTGATATGAGTAGATTCAGTTAATCAGTTTCAGTATCATCAGTTTTTTAGATCATTCGCTAGATAAGATTGATCTCAACTTCAATACTCACTTATCAATATCAGAAGATTTAGTTGTTCAGTATCTCAATATTAGTAGTGAGTTCAGATGTTAGTAGAGCAGTATTCGAGTTTCAGTATTTTGAGTCATGATGATTTCAGTTATGGTTTGTGCATTCATGCATGTGTTCTCATTCAGTACTCTCATAATTATTCAGTTAAGTAATTGTTCATGCATAAGCCCTTGTATTTAGCCTTACCTCATACTCGGTACATTCCCGTACTGACGCATTTGCGCTATGGTGTTTTATTTGACACCATAGGTTCAGAGACACGAGATCCAGAGTACCCTTAGCAACTCATTCCCAGTCAGCAGCAGTAGACATAGCAGTGAGTCCTCTTCAATCGAAGATGATTCTTATTTTATTATCACATCAGATTTAGTTTATTTTTAGTAGACGGAGTTAGTTGGGGACATGTCCCAGCAACTCCATAGTTCAGAAAGTTTAGAGTTTTTTCAGACAGATGTATCAGTATTCAGTTTTTAATTTTGAGTATTTTTAGATGTTTTGAACCTTATGGCCAGTTTTCGCATTTATTATCTATATTATGCAGTGTCCAGGTACGGATATCAATAGAAGGTTATCTTGTGGTCCTTTGGGATCATGAGCACCGTGTGACATTTCGGTTCCAGAAAATCGGGTAGTTACAATATCGGTATATGAGTTGCCAACAACTAGTGAGGTTGTGGATAATGATCAATCGGGTGGAAATGACCTTGACGTGCTTGATTATTTAGGAAACCTGAATTGTGATTGTCTTGGTAAAGATGGTTTTGTTTGTGATCCCTTTGTTGTCCATGATGGTTTATGTCTATGTAGGAACTACTCTCTTGAAAAAGAAGGTGTTGCATGCTTAGAAATTCTATCTACTTCTTATTTATGTGTTTTCTATGTTAAGCCTACTAGTGTTGTTGGACTTGAAACTAATGAGTACATGCATAAGGATACTATAGTTGGAGTTGACTCGTGTGACACCTTTCTTTATCCTCTTTGTTCTCATGATATTTTCCATAGGGATATAGAGGGTATGCCTAATTTTGAAGATGACACCTTAGGGGAAAGTGAGATTGGCCGAGGCCTAAGTCCTTGGTTACTCCACCTATTTGATCCCAGTGCCATCTTAGGGTTGGAAAGGATTACTCTTGGCCTATTTTTCTTTTGTCTTGATGCTTGGCCGAGCCACCTCATTTTTAGCATTTGTACTAATCTTTTCATGATTAAAACAAAGGACCCATGGCTATACTTTAAGTTTGTTCTGCCTCGGCATGGCATGTTGTTGTGTTATTTTTTTGCTAACCCTAACCCCTCATGTCATGAGGATGTGTGCTTGTTTGTCTTCTCTTGATTTTGCAAGGTACGGATTTGAGGTCGAATTCTTTTTCAAGAAGGGTAGGATGATACAAGTACGACCACGAGGATGGACGTGTGAAAGTGTAATGAACTTGAGGCTTGGAGTGTGCAAGAAAAATGCAAAAAGAGGGCCTAAAACACACACTAAAACCGAACCTACACTACACTCCATGGGTGGCATTTTGAGGCTTTTCACTAAAGGGCCTTTTGGTCATTTTGTATTCTAGTTGTAACCTAGTATAAATAGAAAATTGTAGGTCATTTTGTCTTAGACTTGGATGATATTTGTAAGTTGTATAACACTTTGAAAAAAATATCCTCTCTTCTTCTTAGGAGGCAACCCTAAACTAGGTTGATACTAGTGTGGAATCACTAGTGTTGCATTCATGGCTTGAGACGTTGGTGTTTAGAGGAGGTAAAGTCCCTCTTGTGTCAACGTAGGAGTTAGGTTAACTGTTGTGTGTAGTGTTAAGGGTCCAAGAGTATCACATGTTCTTGGGTTCTTAAGATTATACCAACCAAGGTCTAACTATCTATCCTTTGTTCATTTTATTCTTGTAATCATTTGTACTAGTTTGTTCTTGTTTCTAGGGAAGCCGTGAGTTGTTGTTACAATATTGTTGTGTTCTTCTTCTTATTTTGTAACTTAGTTTGGTTGTTGGCTGCCTTGGTGTGTTTAACACCTTGTAATCTCTTCATTCTTGCTCTTATTTGTTGAATCCGAGAGTGGTCACCAAAAAGGGTCCTTGATTCTTCAAACTGTGGACTGTTTTGGTGTTTGTTTAGTGTCTTCCTTGTCGATCTTGTATCACATCAAGCACTATACCCTTGGATTGCATATACACCAATGAACTAAGGTTGTAATGACCGAACCTTTTGTGCCAAAGCGAAGTATCACTCATTTCAATATTGAAAGTGCAACTTTCAGAAGAATAGCATAAAATTGGAAAGAAATTACCAATCATGCTAATTTTAGCTACTTCATATCCTTTAGGATCATAAATGACACATTGATTATCTTTAAAATTAAGTGAATAATTATTATGAAGCAGCTGAGCAACACTCAACAAGTTTGAGTCAAGCTTGGCATAAAAAGAACGTTGTGTATGATTTTCATACCTTTATCCGTAGGAAATTTCACTGATCCTCTTCCTTGAGCTTGCACTAGTGCACCATTTCCAAGTTTCACTTTGGTCCTATCAGATCTGTCCAAGCTAACAAACAGATTTTCATCAATTGTCATATGCCTTGTGCACGCACTATCGACATACCAATTATATCGATCAACATGCGATGTGTGCGAGGCCATGAATACCTCCTCCTCTAATTTTTCAACTTGGTGATCTTTCGCGAAATTTACTCGTTGGGAAGACTGACCACTTTGAGCTTGCTTTTGCCTGCAATACTTCTCAATGTGTCCATACTTTTTACAATATCTACATTGAATAAGAGACCTCTTTGACTTCTGCCAATAATTCTTCTCTAAGTGGTTTGTCTTCTTACAAATACCACAAGGTGGGAATTTTCCTTTCCTCGACGATTCACCTTGGTATCCACCATATTTCACTTCTCCAAAGTGGTCTACAAAGACTTTTTTGCCTTCTTTTTATTGCTTGAATTTATGGCTTACTTGAAAGGCATCTTGAACTATCCCTTCATTTCTCATAGTTACCCGTTGCTTTTGGATTTGTAATTTAGAGATCAACTCAGCAATTGAAAGTGTAGTCTAGTTACAAAACTCTTCAATTTCAATAACTGAGATTTTTTATTCAAACTTGTCCGAAAGGCTGACCATGAGCTTCTCTACAACTTTCTAATCTAGAAAGTTTTCACCAAGTATCCTTATTTGGTTGACAATATCCATCAGCTTGGAAGAGTATTCTTTCACACTATTCGAGTCTTTCATCTTCAAGAGCTCAAACTCCCTCTTCAAAGTTAAGACCTTAGCAGACCTTACTCTGTTGCTGCCTTCAAACTCCTTCTTCAACTTATCCTAGGCTTCTTTAGTTGTTTCACAAATCATAATTCTCGTAAACATCACTTCCGTAAGACTTGAATGTATGCAAGTGAGAGCTTTTAGAGATCTAGTCACCAACTCACCATACTTTTTAATTTTATTGAGAGTTGCATTGTCTCTCAATGACTGGACAGTAGGTTCTCCTCTCTCAACAACATCTCATAAGTCGAGAGTCATCAAATAAGCCTTCATTTTGATAGCCCAAATATGATAATTCTCCCCAGAAAAGATCGGATGACCCGTCGTTGGCTGATTTTCTAGTGCCATGTTTTTTCAGCAACTAGATTCAATAAAAATCAGAAATTTGATGTGCTAATCAACAAAATCAGATTCAGATCCCTTAAGAAATAGACTCTGATACCACGTCACAAGAAATGCAAGAAGAACCGTAAAGGCTACAAGCTAAAAATAGTAAAAAAGATGCAGTTGTGTAAATTACTACAAGAAAATTGCAGGGAAGAAGAAACTGAAACTTTTTGAGTACTCTCCTTATTTCAGTTGATAGATCATTACATAGGCAATGGGTGTGTGTGTTTGTGAGAGGATTACAATCACAAATAAGCAAAATATCTCACACAATACTAAGTACATATGTGGCTCACTAACCATCCCTCATTTTAACCAAAAAGACTTTTCTACTACAAATATAAATACTTCTAGGAGTTTCTAGAGAAATATTATTTCCTAACAAAAACAATGACAAGATTCCACGAGGATCAAATGTGTCCTCCATTCCAAAAGTATAGGCAATATCAACAGCCCCAACTACTATATTGTTCTTCAACATCCACTCTATTATTTTCGGAATCTTTTCCACGAGAGCACTTGATCTCCCAAGGACACCAGCAATCCCCCTCGCGCCACTTATATTAACCAAATACCTAACATCCCGATCCAAGAATCCTTTTGGAATCCCGAAACACCCAATTAACAACAGCAAACTCCGAGCATCCATTTCATAAACCTTTGATACACCTCCTTGTGATATCATCCTCTCCCTCCATGCTAATGCTGCTTTCTTCGCCTCTTTTCTCACCCCTTTATCAGTCTCAACTACTCGTCCCTCGTCCTTGGCCTCTCCCATCATCATTGATTTTTAAAAATTCAATATTAAATAGCACCATGAAGGTGCTTAAACTGTACAACAAGAGTAATCGCCAGGGTTACGCCACGAGTACATTTCAAATGCTGTTTTCAGTAACCACCATTTGTATGATATTCGACAAAACTACGTCTACAGATTTGTAATTCTGAAGAGCATTAATGAACTCTGGGGGTTTGACCACTATCCAAACATTCAGCAAGCACCAAAAATACTGTAGTCATAAATAGTTGTACGTGATCTTTTTTTGGGGGGGTTAATAATTGAGATGTCCAGATCAGCTTACCCCGCACCTCTCACCCAGTGTATGTACCGGTAACTCTTTTAACCAAGGGTTGGACAAATGAGAAGAAAACACCCAGTGTTTTGCCTCTGCTGATGGGTTCGATCATGTTCTCAAAACGCTAAGATCCTCTCTTTCCATACTGTCCATCAAATGCAAGAAGGTTGTGATATTTCAAGTCTATTTCAGAAGATCTCTTAACACGTCCCATATCAGCATAAATTAAACGTTAAGGACAGCCAAACAAGACCCGAGAGACGGAGCAATTTTGCACCAGGCCAAACATGAGTAACTGAATTACAATTTATCGTCATCAATCTTTTCTTTTCCTTTTGAAAATGAAATTTTTTACTGTTGCCCGTTATGTTAGCTAAACTTAGACATCTGTTCAATAGAACCTCGCCTTCTTCTGCAGCTTTACCTCTTGCAGAATATTATGTTGCAAAGATGCCTGTGTTTTTATCCAGAAAGTTTCTGTGTGCTTTTTTTAAAGATGCTTATTTTTGAAGTTGTACTGCGATTGATGTTTGTTAATTTGATAAAATAACATTTTAGTGATCTTTCCTTGTCTCTCTCTAGCTATTGTTTTTTTTTGTAATGCTTCTTCTCTGTTACTTCTTTAAGGGCAGTTAATGTATATGTTTAGTTTCTAGCCATTTTCCTCACTTATTTTGTAGGATGAAGCTATCACTGTGTGCCTCTGCTACAAATATCATCCCCGACTTGGATGATCAATCCAAAATATCAGGCCGCATATCCTAATTACTTTGCTTGCTAAGCTAACATTTATGAGAGTCCTTTCTTGTTTCACCTTGTGTGTTTTTCAAGATTGTGCAGCAAATCGGTTCACCTTGACCAATCCCTAGATATTGGGAAGAGAGACAAGAAGGCAATTGAAAATTTCGAGTTTGATCCATCAAAGCTGACTGCCTTCGACACTTGTAACAACATCTGGAAGATGATTAATTTGCAAGCAGCAGCATTGCTCAGGCTTAGTTATCACTTAGATTGTTAAGAGTACCTCACTGCCTTGGTTGATCAGAGATGTAATCTAATCATATTCTCATATGTTTACTGAACACTTGGCAATCCTCATACTCTCTCTCTTCTTTTCTTTTTTTGCTACATTGGAAAATTGAGTAGACAGTTCTTAAATTCTTTCATTAGCCACATGGCTTAAATATGCTAATAGAAGAAACTCTATTTTCTTTAATGCGCTCTCCAAGATTATTAAATCTTGTCAAATGATCTGCACATTGGTTTGCCTCCCTCTAAATATGCTTGATTGTGATCTTATTGGCTTCCAACAGATACTGCATTGCAGTCTTCAATTATAGCTCAAGGCGGGTGGCATTATGTGTCCTCTTTGATAAGTTGAACAAGAAGTAGGAAGTCTGTTTTCACTTTCAATGCATTGTAGCCCGTTTCTTTTGCTAATGCTTATCCCTTGTTTATGTTGCATAGTTTTGTGCTGAGGTTTGATGTAGGCGTCATCTTACCGGAGTATCCTAGCATCCGTCTCCCTTGTTCCCTCCATAAGTAGCCTCTCCAATGTGTGTCTTCACACCGAATGTATTTAATTTAATCTTTCCTGAACAAGACCTTGGTCATATTGGCATTCACTGCCACGAAAAAATGTGGGGGAGAACCAAGCAGTCAAGATTTTTCATATTACAACCATTACATCACTGCAAAGATGATTTCTGAAATGCCATAGATTTGCAGCAACAAAAATCAATGGTAGCATTGTATGATCTGTATAGTCAACACACAAGCGTAGCAGGTGCATGATGAAGTTTATCAATCACCATCCTAATAACGAATTCAAGCTTGTTCCCAACAAATTATAAACAAAGTGTTACACAACAAGAAATACCTATAATATATACTGAGGTGAAGACCATATAGTACTTATCATAAGGAACCTGAGCTCTCTCATTCATATTCATGCTAAACAATCATCAATAAATATCTATACAACTAAACCTACTATTCTTGATCTTACCACACCAGAGAATAATTTTTTTTAGATAACAGTGGTGTCCAGGCCAACCAGAGAAGATAAAAAGGGTCCAAGAAATTTGTCAAATCATGCAAGAAGCACCAAATATTGTAAATATACTACCATATAAGATGCAGGGTTATCAAAAAGAAAAATTACCAACAAGATAGTATATAAAAAAGTAACATGTCAACAAGCAAGAAGCTTTCTAATCAAACCATTTAAGTAACTACCCTACGTATCATAAGATTCATTATCAAGAGTCCAGCCATTGTATAAACCACGAAATATCAGAGCGCAAGATCACTTTCATCAGTTTAACAACTTTGAAATATGACGTGTTATCTACACAGTCCAAAACCAGCAGGAATATATTTCTACATATTATTTTTGCTAATGATCCCAAGACCCTCCTCATGGGATAACACTGGGTATCTTGTGTTTTGATGTATTTTTACTAATTGGAATGTTGTACAATCACAAAAGGTGGGTTTCATGGTCAAGGGTATAATTTATGGACAGTCCTGACTCCTGAGGTCCAATATTGTTTTTCTAAACACTTCAGGCCAAGGTCTGCCCATCATTCCCCTTGTAACAAACAAACAGCTAAACTTCAATCCCAAGTAAGTTGAGATCCGCTTATGTAAATTCTCACTGTCCGTGTCTATCCATCTTAGTGCATCTTATCTTGTAATGTGACAATTCACTATATTGACTAGTTTGTGGCTGTCTACTTAAGACCTAAAATGTAGCAAGCTCACACAGGCGGAGTTCCCTTTTGTAACCACCGGGAAATAAAAAGGTGCATTTATGAGCAAGCAAGATTTTGACTTCAGGAGCAGCAAAAATATTGTATGCATTGCAACAGCTGGACTGCAAAGAAAAACACTGACATATGGTGACACCTTAATGAAGTCAAACTTCACCTGCACTATGAAATACAAAAACAAAAACAAATCAGAAATTTGGTTTCCACATAACGCATATCTGCAAGCTCAGAAACTAAGATGCTAAGAATAACAGAAATTGAATATAACATACTCACCCACCTTCAGCTGTTCTGCATCACAGCATTTGAATATAACACACTCAACCATCTATCTAAGCAACGAAGAAACAGAGATGAAAATTGATTCCCAAATCCCAAGTGGAAAGGATTGATTCATAAGTCGAAGGTCATCTACAAAAAGCATCTTCTAGACAATAGATATGTGAATCATGCTCAACTTCTCAGGCTGAGTGGTTAAAGATCAAACAATTCGCAGCAAGCAATAAACTACAACGTTGGATAGACTATCCATACAAGAAAATCTAAAATTTGAAGACATTGAAACTAAATGCAAGAAGACCATATCATTTCATACCACCAAGGGAGCAACTAAAAGGAGACAGGTCCAACATTTACTCTAAGTATGGAGACACAAGCAAGATATACAAGTGTGCCTGCCCACAGCGAATCCAGTCAACAATTGAACAGACCATCAAAACGACAAACAACATATGAATCCTCACTAACCTAGTTTCTCCATTTAATTTAATCTCGGGTGAAAATTACAAGAATGTCACACTTGAGAAAAGAGGAAGATGCATGTTTGAAGAATTGAACCCATGACCTTGGATTTTCCAAGGAACAAGTGTGACCAGCTCGACTGGATGAGTGAAAGGAAAAACAAAGAAATATCAGAAAATCATGTTTGTTCTTAGGGAGGGAAAGGAAAGGGACGAGAAAGCAAAGGGAAGTCAATCATTAATTTGTCTCTTTTGCCTTTTGCTTTATATATTGTAATTGTTGAAATCTTTCCAGGCAAATGAAAATTTTCCAGGTTGAATTTAGAAATCACTATGCTAAGCCAAATATCGGCCAGAGCTTTTTAGTAGCTAATGAATTACAAAGTTTTCCAAGACCATGTGCACGAGATCGCTTCTAGACTGGGTATCCTACAAAAAGGGAAACTAAGGAAGAAATAATGACAGCCCAATGCAAAACTATCTCTTCCAGTAAATGGAGGATGAAGGATGAGCAAGGGCAGCAGATGGAACAGTACCAACTACTCGCGCACCACTGCTTCGGTGTAGTTCAGTTGCTGGAGCAGTATCAGCAAACTGGTATGGTGCAGGTATGGTGTTCGGCAACCCTGTAGAAACTGAGTATGGTGGAGGCCTGTAAGTGTCACCAGCTTTGGTGTTTGGTAACCCCATAGAGCCTTCCATGTATGGTGTTGGCCTATAACAATCAACGGGTCTGGTGTTAGGCAACCCTGTAGCGCCTTCCAGGAATGGTACAGGCCTATAAGCATCGCCGGGTATGGTGTTTGGCAACGCCATAGATCCTTCAATGTAGGATGACGGCGTATAAGCATAGGTATGGGACGCCAGTCTGTCATGCACGGCTGCATCACCACGCGGACCATGTAACTGACTGGAATGACTTCTTATTTGACCGGGTGTATGATTACCTGCTCCAGCTCCATCCACGGCCACAACACCTCCTACAGGTCCTGCCATTGAGCCGACAGCATTTTCATGTATCGAGCCTGCAACAGTTCCATGCAATACAGAGGGGGGCAGAGAACAATTATAAATGTGGCCAGCAGTTCCCCCACGTTCTAACAAGGTGTTGTTGCTGCCATCAACAACAACATGATTAACAACTCTATGTTGTTGTAGAGGCCATGGATTTGGATTTGGAAAATGTGACGGTTTCATTTCTTTGTTGCTGAAACTACCAGAGGACTCAGTCTCATCAATTTTTCTCTTTTGTGCCATCTTCTGATCACCTACATGCCTAGTCAATTCAGCAAGTTCTTTCTCACCTATATGCATATTCAATTCGGCAATATGTTTCTCCAGGTTCATTATTCTCACATCGATTTGCCACCCAGGAAGGAGTTTGGAAGGATCAATGTTGTGACGTTCCAAACATTCTCTGACAGATTTCAGATCAGACAAATGCTTCTTTTTAGCTGCACGTACAACACCACCTTGTTCAAGTCCCTTACTGCTGTTCAAATATGACAATTCAGAGTTATGTAAAAACGATGACAAGATTCCACGAGGATCAAATCTGTCCTCCATTCCAAAAATATAGGCAATATCAACAGCACCAACTACTATATTGTTCTTCAACATCCACTCTATTATTTTCGGAATCTTTTCCACGAGAGCACTTGATCTCCTAAGGACACCAGCAATCCCCCTCGCGCCACTTCCATTAACCAAATGCCTGACATCCCGATCCAAAAATTCTTTTGGAATCCCGAAACACCCAATTAACAACAGCAAACCCCGAGCATCCATTTCAAGAGCCTTTGCTACACCTCCTTGTGATATCATCCTTTCCCGCCATTCTAATGCTGCTTGCTTCGCCTCTTTTCTCACCCTTTTATTAAACTTAACTACTCGTCCCTCGTCCTTGGCCTCTCCTATCATCAACAAGAAGCATTCTAAAACCAATAAATTAACCAGTCCCCTTGAGCTATTAACACACCCCTCCCTCCCTTTGTTGACGCATTCCAATACAAGCCTTCCTGGATTCGTCGAGAGCTTCAATGCTTTAGGAACTTGTTCACGCAATGCATCTATATCTGATAGATGCGTTAGCATGTAAGTCTTCAAACCAACTACATTCATCGTTTGGCACAATGTTTCCAACTCTGAACGAGGAACCGATTTCACTTCTTCCTCCTCGTTCTTTTCGTCCTCCTCCTCCTCATCTTCCTCCTCCACCGCCGGCGCCGGCGCTTCCGCTACCGTCTCTGTCACTGCAACTTCAGCGTCGTCCACGTCATCTTCATCTTCATTTTCAACCTCAGAGGGATCAGACTCGCAAAATGGTTCGGGTTCGGGTTTCGGTTCGGGTTCTGGCTCGGGAATTGGGAGTGATGGCGGCGTGAACATTAGTGCCATAGCGGAGTCAATTGAGCTCCGGGCGGAATCAATGCTTTGTTCTACATCACTCAAGCATTGTTGGAACGCGAAAAGGGCGTCGGAGAGTTTGCGAAGATTGGGAACGACCGATTCCGGCGAAATTGTTGGTTGCAATTCCGATTGTTGAGGTTCTGATTGGACTAATTGAGTGGTGGTCAGTGATGGCGCTGACGACAGCGTAATACCGGCGGCGACGGCGGAATTCGTTGGTTTTTTCATCTTATTCATTTGAGTTACAAGTGGGGAAAGTGAGGAAAATTGACCATAGAGAAAAGGGGGAAAATGATAAAATTATTCCTTTTAAGTATTGGGTTAGGCTTAAATTTATCCTTAATGTTTACTTCTGAGCATATAAAAAGTCCTTTTAGTTTTTCTCCAACAGTATTAATTCTGAGATTATTTTACTTTATGTTTGATGTATAAGTTTTGTTCTAAAATTAGCAACCTAAGAAATAGTTATAACATAATTGTGGTATTACCTTTTATATCACACTTTAAATAGGATAACAATTCTGCGATTACTAATTAATGAAATAAAATAACAAAATTATCTTTCTCTACAGCTTTTCGTTCAAAGCCTTTTAAGAAATCCAAATTTAAAATAAAAATAGAATTTTTCTTTTTTCTTTCTCCCCGGATTAAATCAAACAAATATTATATATTTTAATTAAAAGAAACACTTAATGTATTCTGTAAATGTAAAGTATCCCAACATTGGGCATTTTACATATGTGACTTCAACAAATATTTGACGAAGTAACCTGTGTACTTGCGCCTATGAGTTAATTAGGGATAGGCGTTATTTGATTTTCTATTTGAGCAATGAATATACATTAGGAAAAGAATGATTATAGAAAAATTCATCGTTTTCACCCCAAACTATACACGAAATATTGAAGATATAATTAAATTATTAATGTAATTTATTACACATTTATACTATATCAAAATGAATTTAATTACTTCCTGTAACACTCATGCCCAGGCGCGTTTCTTACACTCATAAGAAGCGCGTCCCATCTTTTAAAACTTAAAAATAAACATTAAAAAAAAATTAAAACTTAATAAATTACAATCTCCGACGGTTATATTGAACAAATACCTCCATTTAAGCCAATTTGAAGTTCCAAACTCAAGAACCCTAATTCTCAAATTGGTCATCCAAAATTGAAATTCAAAATCATTTGTTTGAAGAATTGGAAACTAAATCTTTTTAATCGTTTGATTTCTTGCTATATTGTGAGAAAATATAGTTCTTTTGTCTTAATTTTGTTCAAATTTTTATAATTGTTTCTTCCCTCAAGTGTTTGTTCAATCTCTCTTAAAGCTCGTTTTGTATTATTTTTCTTAATCAAGGTACTTTAATGGCTAAGATAAGCTTGAGTAGACTTTGTAAGCAAGAAGAAGATCATGAGTTGGAAGAGGTTAAATGCAAATATGAATATCTGTTGTCTTTGATGACTTCATGGACCTCAAGAAATTCGGATAGACGATATTGAAATTGTCCTTACTATGGGGTAAGTGAATTTTTATTCAAACATTGATCTTGAATAGTGTATACAAATCTAATTGTATTCATTTTAGAATGCTAGATCATGCGATTTCTGGCTATGAAAGGATGATTATATTGATTCAAGATCCAAATTTATTATTCCTAAATTATTGGGAAGAATTGGGAGCTTGAGGAAAGAGTTGAATCTTCTGCAAAATATATAATTTATGAACAAAAAATAGTTGATGACAAGACTACTAGGATAATTAAATCTGTGGAGAGCAAAATAGACATGAACAAAATAGAGTTGCAGCTGGATAATTTTCAGGATGATTTGAAGACGATGAAGACAAATGAGAAGAAATGAAAGTTTAAATTGGCTAAGTCCAAGAAAAGGGAGAAACAACTTTGGACTACTCTCATTTGTGTATTTATTTTTGGTGTTAGTGTTCTATTTCAATTCAAGTACTTGAAAGGAGATCCAAAAAGGTTGCGATGAACAGTTAATGTGCTTTGTTTTTGCTATGTTGTAAGGGGCTGAAATTGTTAGCTTTATAATGAATCTTGACTGTTTTGTGTAATGAAATGATAAGGTTGAACGTTGACAATTTTTGCTTTGTTTTCTATGATTTTTTGTGGTACATAAACTGCACATTTGTATACAACATCACAAAACTAAGACACAACCAGCCAATCAAATATTAATTAAGAATGCAGTCACCACTGCATAAGCACAATCAAACATAATCAATCAAACATTAATAAATGCAGTCACAACTGCATAAGCACAACCACATATTTCAGCACCAACAAACTTACAGCTGCTTAATCATTAATCAAAACTTAGTGCATTTATAGTTTGTTGTCAAATATATTTACAAAAAAATCACAATTACCAAAAATATTGCAGTCATAAAATGCAGTTAAAGCTACAAAAATCATAACTAGTAAATTATTTTAAATCGCAGACACAACTGTTAACCAATAAATTGTTCTAAAAGCAGACACAATTGTCAACATTAGTGAATTACCAAAAAAAAAAAATTTAAATGTAGTTATAACTGTCAATATTTAGACAAAGAAAACTAACATGCTACATCAACTAACATGCTACACCAACAACTTATAGAGATTGAACATTAGAGTTTTCTTGACTCAAGTGTGCAACCTTGGATCTTGTCTCCATTTATTTTTTCTCTCTTATTTTTTATAGTTGCCTGGAGGTCATAGCTTTTTTCCTCTCCATTTCACATTAATTTTTGATGTGCATCCATTATTTTCAGTCATAACTGTTGAAGACTTAGCACTTTTGAATCTCTCACTAGGCATTTCAGGCTGCTTAAATGAAGAAAGTATTAACATTTATAGGGATTGTAGTAAATAAAATTTAGATAGTAAATAAAGTAGTAAGCTTACATTAAGAATTGTGCATCCACTTTGTGTGTGAAGTACTCTCATTTCAACCATTCTTAGTCTGTTAGTGTCAGCACCCTAAAAAAGAAAGAAAAGAAAATATCTAGCAGAAGGTAAGTATAATTAGTTTACAATGCACATATTAAACAAAATAACTTTTCTGTAGAACCTTTGGTCTACCCCTTCCTCTTCCAGTTGCACCTCTCTCTTTTTTAACAGTAGATGCTGCAGCAGATGATAAACTTGAACCTACACTTAGGACTGCATCAGTTGATGAACTTGGGTCAAGATTTGTATTAGTGCCAGTAGCAGATGCACCTCTTGGACTTTTTCTTTTATTGTGATTCTCGTTATGGCAACTGCTGCATGACATCTTAATCCTTCTCTTGAACGGCTTTTCAATTTCCTTTTTGATTCCATCTTCTTCTTTCTTTCTATTTTTCCCAGGCCTATCTGGCATCTTCCTAACCGGAGGTGGCATAACAAAGATATTCTATGATTTTGATCACATTTTTATATTTAAAACTGGTTGAATAAAGTAACATATGTGTTTATGTAAGTTTCTCTATTATACCAGAGAGAGATGTAGTTAATTGGTTCTCTTTTTTTTTTGTGAAGAGCAGTCACTGCATGAAGACAGGGTATACCCTTCAACATCCATGCTCTACAACTATAATATTATCTAGGAAGATCCACAATATGCCTATATCCTCTATAAAGCATCTCATACCCTGTATTAAAATTTTATTCTATGTTGCACTTCATAGACCTTGTTGTATTATCATTTAGTACTTTCACAGCCATTGGACAAATGTCACTGATCTAAGTTTCACAAAAATCCCTCATCTGTCCCATTTTTTTATTATTTTTATCCTTATTTCTTCTAACATTGTAATTATTGTCTTGTGCCTTGCTCCTAATATTCGGGCATTAAAATATTCTGTCGTGTTGTTTTCAACAAGATCACACTTGTGCCAAAGTTAAAGTAAATCTTGCCCCATCGCCAAAGTTAAAGTAAACTTTGCTCCATCTCTCTGGAATGAAGTATATCAATTTACTCAGTATTTGTTGCCCACCCAACATCTTCATATGCATAATGTTGTCCCTAAGCTCATCCTCAAAGGTAGATCTTGCACATCTTCAAAAATATGTTTCTTCTTAATACCTCTACATATAGAATTTTTGACCAGTTTGAAAGGGTATTGTTTTGCCCCTTTTCGATTCGAAGGATTGGAAAATATTATTTTTCAACTTTTTAAACTATTTCGAAACCTTTAAAAAAGTTCAAAACAATTTAAGAAATTTTAGAGTCGCCACTTGATTTTTGAGAAAATATCAAGAAAAATTAAAAGTAATATTTAAAAAATTCAAAACAGAAAAAAACTTTTAAGTTTATAAATTTTGAGTAAGTAGTTCCTATTAATACTTTTGGAAGGTTGTTAAGGCACCAAGAGTATCCGTTAACTTGCGGTTATCTGGACTATTTGAAAATAACTTTTTGACTAACTTTAAAGAAAAGTTAATTTTTGAAAAGAAATCTATCAAAAATTATTTTTTTCAAGATTTGTGCAAAACGAATTTTGACGACTTAGCGAAAATTTTAACTGAGTCTAAGAAAACTAAAAAAAACAACTAGCATATAAAGGGGAAAGGGGGAGACTAAAAGACTTAGGCCACTAAGCCCAAATCATTCAAATGAACTTGTCTTAATCTAATTAGGCTTTTGGTCCATAACTTGTCCCAATCTAATCATTTGAACTTTTGCCCCACTAGCACCTGTCATAGTCTAATCATTTGGTCTTTTGGCCCATAACCTGTTCTAAGCTAGTTTTCGGACCTTGAAGGCCCCAAAATTTACTTCACCTGTATTAGATTACAACTTTGACTTCGAGACCCAAACAAATGATTAAATAGATAAATAAATAAATAAATAAATAAATACAAAAACAACAATAACAAACCTAGTATATTCCCATAAAGTGGGGTCTGGGGAGGGTAGAGTGTACACAGTTCATACCACTACCTCTAAAGAGGTAGAGAGGTTGTTTCCGATAGACCCCCGACTCAAGATTAAAGACAGTAAATAAAAGAATCAAAAGCGAGGAACATGATAAAATAACATAGGTACGACATCCACAAAAGATTGTACATTGCCAAACAAAGAACACCAAAGTCCACCTAATTACTGGCTACGCTCATCCACACTCTTAGCCCTCTATCCTAATATTTTTCCTCCATACCTTTCTATCCAGGACCTTGTCCTTAGTCAGCTGTAACTGCTCTATGTCACGCTTAATCACTTCTCTACAGCATTTCTACGGTCTATCCCTACCCCGCTTGAAACCTTTCAAGGCCAACCTTTCACACCTACGAACTAGGGCATCCGCACCCCTCCTCATCACATGACCAAACCATCTCAACCTCACTTCTCGCATTTTTTCCTCCACAGATAACACTCCCACCTTCTTCCGAATAATATCATTCCTAACCCTGTCAGCCCTTGTGAAACCACACATCTATCGTAACATCCTCATTTTTGCCACTTTCAACAACTGGATATAAGAATTCTTAACCGGCCAACACTTCGTTTCATACAACATAGAAGGTCAGATTGCAATTCTATAGAATTTGCATGTTAGCTTGTGGGGCACCTTCTTATCGCATAAAACACCTGAAGCGAGCCTCCATTTCATCCAACCAGCCCCAATACGGTGAGAGACATCCTCATCTATCTCTCCATTCCCCTGAATCATAGACCCGAGATACTTAAAACTATCCCTCTTGCAAATCGTCTGAGAATCTAACTTTACTACCACCTCCTCCTCGTGCCTCGAGTCACTAAACTTGTATTTCAAGTATTCCGTCTTGCTCCTGCTCAACGGAAAACCTTTAGACTACAGGGTTTGTCTCCAAACCTCCAGCTTATCATTAACCCCTTGTCGTAACTCATCAATCAAAACTATATCATCCGCGAAAAGCATACACCAAGGCACCTCGCCTTGTATATTCTGCGTCAACACATCCATCACCAAAACGAATAAAAACGGACTACGAGTTGATCTTTGGTGCAATCTTGTTAAGATCGAAAAATGTTTAGAATTTCCTCCTACAGTCCTTACCCGAGTCTTCTCCCCCTCATACATGTCCTTAATCGTTCTGATGTACGCCATCGGGACCCGTCTGGCCTCCAAGCATCTCCAAAGAGCCTCCCTAGGGACCTTGTCATACGCCTTTTCCAAGTCAATAAACATCATGTGAAGATCCTTCTTCCTCTCTCTACACTGCTCTACCAGTATCCGCACAAGGTGAATTGCCTCAGTTGTGGAGCGACCAGGCATAAAACCAAATTGATTCTCCAAAATAGGCACAATCTTCCTCAACCTCCGCTCAACCACCCTCTCTCAAATCTTCATCGTGTGACTCAACAACTTAATACCCCAGTAGTTGTTGCAACTCTGAATGTCACCCTTGTTCTTATACAAGGGAATCATCATACTCCATCTCCACGCCTCAGGCATCTTTGATGACTTAAAAATATTGTTAAACAAGTTGGTCAGCCACCTTAACCCTGCCCCGCCAGAGAACTTCCAAAAATCCACCGAAATCTCATCAGGCCCCGTCGCCCTGCCCCTTCGCATCTTGCGAATAGCTTCACTGACCTCCTCTACCTTAAAGTGTCGAAAAAAGCCAAAGTCACGACACTCTCCGAAAAGTTCCAACTCCCCTAACACAACATCTCTGTCCCCTTCATCATTCAAGAGCCTATGAAAATACGACTGCCATCTTTTCTTAATGAGGGCGTTTTCCACCAAAACTCTGCCCTCCTCTCCCTTAATGCAATTCATCTGGTCCAGATCACGATCCTTCCTCTCCCTAACCTTGGCCAACCTAAACAACATCTTCTCCCCGCCTTTCTCCTCTAACCCCTTATACAAACTCTCAAAAGTTGTTGTCTTAACAGCCGAAACTGCTCGCTTAGCCTCCTTTTTAGCTAACTTGTACTTCTCCCTGCTCACCCGCTTCTCTTCTTCATCCTTGCTCTCAACCAACTTACCGTAAGCCGCCTTCTTCGACTCCACCTTCTTTTTAACATCTTTATTTCACCACTAATCCCCCTGAAACCGGCCAGACCAACCCCTCAAAACACCCAACACCTCCCTAGCAGACTCTCTGATGCAACCAGCAGCCCTATCCCACACACTATCCACATCCCCCGTACTTCTACACCCCCTTCGCCTCCAACTTCACCCCTATCTCTAAAGCACTATTCGGAGTCAGACTGCCCTACCTAACTTTAGGTCGACCCTTCCCACCCCGCCTCAACTTGTCTTTCTTGATAGCCAAGTACATCACTAGGAGTCTATCCTGGGTCGCAAGATTCTCACTCGGGATTACCTTACAATCCTTGCACAAAGCTCTATCTTCCTTCCTAAGCAGCAAAAAGTCAATCTGGGTCTTGGCTACCCTACTACGGAAAGTAACCAAATGCTCTTCCTTCTTCGAAAAAATGAAATTCACTACCACCAATCCAAAGGCCCTTGCAAACTCCAAGAGTGCAACTTCCTCGTCATTCCTAACCCCGAACCCAAAGCCCTCATGCACATCATTGTACCCTAACTGCAAAGACCCGATGTACCCATTGAAATCCCCTCCTATGAAAATCTTCTTCGAACTAGGCACGTCTCTAACTACCTCATCCAAAACCTCCCAAAAACTTTTCTTCTCCTCCTCGTCTAGGCCCACCTGTGGCGCATACGTACTATAAATGTTCAAAGTAAACCCCCCCAAAACCAAATTGATAGTCATAAACCTATCACTAACCCTTTTCACCTCCACTACCTGCCCCATAAGCTCCTCGTCCACTAAGATGCCTACGCCATTTCTATGCCTATCACTACCTGAATACCACAACTTATACCTATCTACATCCCTAGCCTTGGAACCTACCCACTTGGTCTCCTGGACACATGCAATATTAATCT
Source organism: Capsicum pubescens (assembly GCA_030864215.1). Classification (NCBI taxonomy): domain Eukaryota; kingdom Viridiplantae; phylum Streptophyta; class Magnoliopsida; order Solanales; family Solanaceae; genus Capsicum; species Capsicum pubescens. Next base: position 44,334,637 of record CM061541.1, read on the forward strand.
TTCTTTTCCTAAGGATCTTAACTAATTCTATCGACTTACCCTGCAGGGTCCTAATGTTCCACGATCCTATCCTCAAAATATCAACTCTCTTATCCCCTCCCTTAATAGCTCGCACTCTGCATCTCGAACCTAACCCAACACCATCCCCCGAACCCACGCCCAGCCCACCAATACCCCCAGAATATGACCCTATTCTACCATGAGCCACCCAAGCTACTACTAACATAAAATACAACAAAGTCTAAAACAACAGTAACAATAAAAAGCACACGCAAAGCACAAAATGCAACCAAAATTCAAGCACAACAGATACTAGAAAAATAAAAAAATAAAATAAAATTCAAGAAATAAAATTCAAGGTTAGAATTCACCGGGATATATAGAAATCCCGTCGCGAGCACGCATAAAAAACACAATAATATCTACCTCTAAGTAAATCGGGCACAACTAAAAACACAAGTAGTTGAAATAACAATTACTAAGAACTAGACTGGAAAGAGTATGTACAAAGTAAAGTTCAGATATAACCAGGGTTCTACGCGTGCTGGTCACGGTAATTTTGAAGTAGAAATTGGTTGCTAGAAGTACAGTCACCAGAAAGAAGTTAGCTTTGCGTCACCGAAAAGTCACCGAAGCTTCTTCTTAGTGTTGCCGGAATCTGAACGTCGGTGGGCGTCTAACCAAATGATTTAACTATTTTAAACCAGTTCTGACCAATTTTTCCCTCTACCACTGTCACCGGAGTCGAGACGGAGAACGCCTCAAATCTGCCGGCGACCACAGTAACGAAAGGGCAAACCGATCTGGGGAGAGAGAATGACTTGGTGAGAGAGAGAGGTCGAGGGAGAGAGAGTGGCCTTACCTATTACCGCCGTCGGCATCAACTGGTCTGTCAAGACCGCTTAAATGGACGTTAAAGAAAAAAAAGGAAGGAGCGTGCAGAGAGAGAGAAACGAGAATCAATAGATAAATAAATAAAGAATAAGACAATAATAAAAATTGAAACTTTTCAAGTCTCTTAGCGACCTCAGCAATGGTTTTGACTCATTTTCCTTCTTCTTCCACCCCGCACGCCATATAATTGATTTTGAGTTTAAACTTTGGACTTGACTCTAAGAGGTGGGCCTCATTGGCCCATTGTGAAATTCTAGAGGAAAGGAGTCCATTTGGACTCCCAAACAGATTCATGCAAGGAAAAAGATTTAAAAAAAAAATAATATGTGATCGAAAATTTTACACTTAATAGATAAATGATGAGATGGAAAAATAGTATTCTCAAGCATAAAGAAATTATATACTATGATATCAAAAACAAATCAAATTATCCAACAAAAGAAAATTAACCTATTTCTCAAATAATTTTACAAAAAATCGAGTCTAGCACAATATAATCAACTAATCCTTGAAAAGAAGACATTGACCCACAAGTTTAGTTGCTTAAAATTTAGACAAATATATTTGCACCAAATATTATGATATACTTCATTAAAGAAAGAAAAGGGAAATGAGCATAAGATGAGAAAATCTTTTTGTGACATCTCAGATATGAAATACAAGACATACTAATGCAATAATAATTTTTTAATACTGAATGGAGTCAATCAACAGATTTGAAGAAAAATTCATAGTAGTATGTAAATAATAATGAAAACTCTAAATGCACAAGAATACTTCAAGAAATAAATCAATAAGCGAGGTGAAGTAAATAGCATATATTAAACATGTTTGAAGAATGATATTCAAAGACAAGATAGAAAAATAGTAAAAGATTAATTCTAGAAAAAAGTGTCCAATTATGCCAACTCTTATTTTAGTTCTACACTATTTCAACAAAATCTATAACCCTAATAATTTTTCAATCTAAATAAGAGAAAATCAAAGACAGTTTTGACCACGAAATGAGTAAATCATCACTGCAAAATGCAAACATATATCAAAAGAACTTAGCATTTCATCGTGACATATGATCATGGAAAAAAAATCTCTTTAATCAAAATAATCAAGGATCGGTAAAGGAATTAGATCTTAAAAGTAGCACTTGAATTACAATTTCTACATGTAAATGAGTCAACTATCATGTGTATGATAAAGTGGTCAACTTTAACCTTAAGTGGTGATTTTGCAAATCGCTAGGTTACAAACATCGCACACTATGATATGCCTTTCAAAAATAACACCAAATTCCTAGATACGGATAACCCACTACTTCAATTTAAGAAATAATTTTACTGACCCTTAACAATAGTAACTATTCATTTTCGACATAAAGGAAACAACTTTACATGCTAAAATCAAACATATCCGCCAATAACAAATTTAAACAATGCATGAATACGTATTTTAATCAAGCAAAGGTCGAAATTTTATCGATTTAATTTATCAAGGTGAAACAAACAATAGTAACTATTCTTTTCAACATAAAGGAAACAACTTTATACGCTAAAGGCGAACATATCCACCAACAACGAATTTAAATAAGGCATGAGTATGTATTTTAATCAAGCAAAGATCGAAACTTTATCGATCTAATCATAATAATCAAAGAATAAAATCAAAGAAACACGTTAGCTCATTTTATACCATGAACATAAAAATAGTCATAATATTGATATCATACTATCCTATGACCTTCAAGGCCGTCTACAACAAACAATCCCTGCAAACAAAGTTTCAACGATGAAACTACGAAGAAGAAGATGAAGAAAAAAATGATAACAAAACTAAAAAGGAAAGGTGTGTTTATCTTTTTCGGAGCAGCAAAACGGAACTTCAAACTTCCTTTGGAGTCTTGATCACCACTGAAAAGCAATCTTTCGAGAACCCCGATTAGCCTACCACTTGAAAAATTTTACTAAAAAATTTAACTTTTTGCTCAAAAAGAAAATTTTCCACCATTTGAGACTTGTTTTCTACCAAAATGATGGTAGTATTTCTAGAAAAGATGGAGATTGGATTCTTTGAATCCACCAATGTGGGAGAAAGAACTTAGGAGTGTTTTGGAAATTTAAAATTGAGGATAAGGTTTGTTGAAGGATAAGGTGAGGTGGAATTGTACAATCTAGTACAAATTTTGAATTTCAAAAATTGAAAAAGGAGAAGGTTGTGGTGAAATTGTACAATCTAGTACAAATTTTGAAATTCAAAATTGAAAAAAGGACAAGGTTGAGGTGGAATTGTACAATCTAGTACAAATTTTAAATTTCAAAATTGGAAAAGGGACAAGATTGAGGTGGAATTGTATAGTTTAGTACATATTTTAAATTTCAAAAATAAAAAAAGGACAAAGTTGAGGTGAAATTATACAATCTAGTATAAAATTTGAAATTCAAATTTAAATTTTAGGATTTGAATTGATGTTGGCGATTTTTTTTTTGTTTGTGGAAGTTGTTATATGTTGGGTAAAGGAGAAAGTAAATTAGGCCGGATTTTAAAAATTGTTGATGGGCCACTGAAATGAGTGAGCTGGTGGGTCAGCTTGATGTGGGGTTGGGCTGATATTGGGTTGGTAGAAGGGTTTTGGGGTTATTTAAAAAATAACCTCAATTAATTTAGGATTTAGTCATCTTATTAATTTTTTGGCCAAAATGAAATCAATTGGCCAATTATGTTGCAATTATGGTCAATTTGATTTCAATTATGATTAAATTTAATAGATCAGCTAAATTAAATTAAAATTTAATACGAATTAATATCTCGTTTAATCCTGAACTTTTTGATTAGATAAAATCAAATAAATATTTCTCAAAATAAATTATTTTTGGAGAACAAATTATATTTAAATCAAGATTTTATCAATTTGAATTAATTTTCAAGCTTAATTTCAATAAAAATTTAATTTTGTTAAAAATATTCATTTAACTAACAAAATTTATACAATCTCATACATGTAAATATGAAAACGTATAATCGTCACTTAAATGACAAAATTAATTCAAACAAATATTTTAGAGCGCATTTATTTGGATGAAATAAATATTTTGATTTTATTAAAAATCGAAGAAACTCAAGGTTAAATTTAATCGCGGAGGGCAAAAATTAGATGTCAACAGACATGCCTTGCATACATTTTATGTTCAGCATTTGATAAATATTCAGTTATAACAATTTCTGATCCCCAAAAGAAACACAGGAACAGTTAGGGAACATAACATATATTTTGACAAAATATGTAGTAGTATAAAGTGCACCAAAATTAAATAAATTCTTACCTTTTGCATTTTCTGTTATCACTGTCAAATTTGTCTCATCTCCCAACTGAAGATCTTCTTTTACAATCCTGAAAAACCAACTCCAAGTGGACTTATTTTCAATCTCAGTGGCAATATTTGATTGTTACCATCTTTATACACAATAACTAGTAACTGTCCTTTTGACACTCCTTTTAAAAACATCCATCAAACCAATGCACTTCCTAGAATCATCCAGGAAGAACTTCTTTATTGCATAAAACATATGTAGAAGCCTTGAAACATTTTTCTACCATCTTTAAATATTTCATCATGAAGCTTCACTACACATGTACTACCTGAATTTGATCTTAACACCCCATAACCCATCAGTTCTGCAATCACCTTATTCCCGGCTATTTTATACATTGTTCTTCCAACATGTAAATCTAGTTCCTTCTTAATAAAGAGCTAAAACTCAAAAATTTTAATGTTTGGTTGTTCCTTTATCATCTCATTGAAATGGCTGGCTAAGAATTTGGCATTACAAAATTTATTTCTATCGGTAGGATCACACTGATAAACTAGATTGTACGTCTTCACAACAAAGTTCATGAACCTAAAATCAGTGCTAGCATAAAGAAGTCATGGACAATCAGTTATACACCTAACCCTTACCCTTGTAGGTTCACTAACATATTTTTCAATTACAACATGTTCAACAACAACATATTTAGTAATAACAGCTCTAAATTCAATAAAACTTTAAAAAATAAGTCTTAATTTCCACACAACTTTCTGACAGTCTGAATTATATACAACTAAATTAACTTTTTTCCTTCTTCTAGCCTTATCTCTATGTTCAACCTTTCAACTTCATCTTCTTCATCACTTACATCTTCTGAATCAGTTTCAAAGTTGACGGCTTCATCTGATGGATAAAAAGGTTCATCACCAGCTAATTTACCTTTCAAACTATTTCTATCACCACATACAGATTCATTATAGACAACATCTGGCCCCTTTCTTTTAATTTCTAACTTAACATGTTAAGGAATTATTGATCTCTCTCTCATCTTTCTTTTCTTTCTTTTCCTTTTTTCTTCCCAAAGACCTCTTAACTGTTCATCCACATATTCTTCCATATCACTCCAAATCTTTACACCCCCATCAATAGATTCTATATTTTAATCTAAAATAGATTCAGCTCCACCAGTCTCTCCTAACATATGAAAATTCATTGTAATAGAAGGGACATGAGCAATAGGAATAGCAGTAGAATTAGTAGGAGCAACAGTAGAAGATGTAGTAGGAGAAGAATGATGAATAGTAAGAGAAGAGACATGAGTAACATGAGGACTAGTAGCAACAACAACAGGAGAAGATACATGAGCAGTAGGAGAAGAGACATGAATAGCGGGAGAAGGGACATGAGCATCAAGAGAAGGGACAAGAGGAGGAGGAGAACTATGAGCATTAAGTTGGACAAAAGGAGGGGCATTTTCACTATTTTTAGATGCCCCTGTCAACACTCCCAATATCATTTTTCCCGTTGTGTCAAAAGACACATCACTTTCCTCCTTCACGTGCTCTTTTTTCATCACTTGCATATTTCAATAAAGGTGGGGCCAACAGAGGGTTAGCAACCATGTGATACACAAAAGCTTCCAAAATATTTTCATTACACAATTTTTGTAAAATCTTAACTGTGTCCTATTCTGACTTAATTTTTTTAAAACTAGAACACTTAGACAGTCTAATATATATTAAGAATTGTCTGGGATCATATTCTAAATACGTTACATAATTTCTAAATTTAAAATAAGACATCCTATCCATATCAACATCTAAAAATTCAATAATTTGTCCACGAACATATCTTTTTCCTTTTTTTACCTTCACTTTACCCTTATTGAAAATTCCACCATGATAAATTCTCAAAGTGATCAGTTGAAAACTCATTTTAAAAATCTGAAATCATTGACTACGGAAATAAAATAAAGATCCTTTACATCGATCCAAACAATATTTTCACAATACACGAACAAAGAATTATAGAATTTATGCAATAATTATAAGCCTCACAACTTATTTTATTACATATTGAACCATATACACAAACTACAACATATTAATTTCGAAGATAAATTAAAGACGACAAAAAATCCTAACTCAAAAATTTTAGTTCAAATCACAAGTAAAAATTCATAATATGAAATAATTATAAGTGTCACAGGTTATATTAGTACATATTGAAGTATATAAATAAACTAAAACACATTAATTTTTAAGATAAATTAAAGACGACAAAAAATTCTAATTCAAAATTCTTACATTGAGTTTAGAAACGAAAATAGAGATGGGTCTAACCTTTTAATTGAAAATCAGTAGCTCCTAGATTGTAACCCCTAGGTGTAATCCCTAGCTCGTAACCCCTACTTTGAAATCAACCGAACTCAATTCATGACAATCAACTGAGCTCAACTCGCAACTTGAAACGAAAGGAGACAAATAATTTTCTATTGTCAATAATGAAAAATACAGAAAATTAGGTGCTCATCTCTTCTATCGGGTTGAAATTTGCTAACAAGCTTGAAAAGAAAAGAGAGATATGATTTTAAAGTTTCCCTTTTGTTCATCGATTGATGGTGTTCAAATGAGTTTTTCCTTTGTCGATACATATTCTATCTGAATGGATTAGGTAGGGTGTAATAAATTGAATTAAGTCGGGTTAGGATGTGGTAATTTAGTTGGGTCAGGTTACGTTTAATTTAAGGGTCCGTTAATTTAATAGGAAAATCAAATTAAATATGTGGCATCACTACAGGACGAGTGAAGTTCACTCCACTCATTAAACTTGGACATGAGTGTCGCGGGGAGTAATTAAATTCACTTTTATATAGTATAGAGGTGTAATAGATCACACTTAATAGTTTAATTATGTCTTAGACTTTTCGTGTATAGTTTGGAATGAAAATGATGACTTTTCTCATAATTATATAACAATGAGTTTATTGGGTAATCTGGAATATAAAAGAAATCTAGAAGGTGTTGGGTTCAAAATTGAGAGGGCGTCATGCAAAATCTTATAATTTACAAATCATGAGAAGATAAATAAGAAGACAAAGGAAATAATACTAAAAAAATATATTATTACCAATTGGCCTACATATTATGAAACCTAATATAAAATAAATCATAAAAAACTTTAGAGAAAAAATCTTCCATAAACAAAACTCTCAAATCTTAAAAGACTATTTATAGAAGGCAAAATAGTTCGGTGGACCCTTGTACTATGTCCGTTTTGTAATGTGGATACTCCTACTTACATGTTTGTCATCTGGATCCTTGAACCCATTAAAAAATAATATTTTAAACACATTTTTGCTTATGTGGCATTAACTCGCTGATGTGGCAAAACACGTGTAAACACTCATTTTTTGAGCGCGTGATTAAATTAAAAAAATATTTATAATATTTAAAAATTTAAAAAATAGTAAATTTTTTTTTAAAAAAGTAAAATACTCCCCCCCACCCCCAACCTCCTTTCTAGCACCCCAACCTCCGTTCCAACACCCTCCCCGCCCCCCGCCGTCCACTACCTTCCACATCTCCTACGCCATTCAAATAGGAAAAAAGATTTTTTTTTTATGAGATTTTTGCCGGAAGTATAGCTCCGGCATAGAATCCGACCACCATCTCCAAAAATCGACCAAGACAATCACTAAACCACCACCAAAACACCATTAACAGCCTCATCTCCCATATTCACTGTCAGAGCTTCGCCGAAAAAGCTCACCTGAGCTCCAGCGAAGCAACCACAGATTGGTTCCATCCAAATACACCGAGATACCATAAAAAACCTCGTTCCCACCGTTGTCTCGTTCAAGAACTTACAGCTTCAAATTCAGAAATTTCTAACCAACAACCCACCATTTTTTTCAACCATCGTCACTTTCAATCAAATTCGAATCAATTCAAACCAAACACCATGAAATCAATTAAAAAAAAACTCAAATTTCAATTGAATTCCAATTTTACCATGGAATCAGATTCTTCTAACAAAATCATCATCAAAAACCAGATTCTGAAATCACATTCCAATTTCAATTGCATTCCAATCATCACTGTCTAATTACCTCTTCAAAACCACAATTTTGGATCATAAAAAATCATCATCCTTAAATCACTTCAAAGTTGGAAAAGAAGGACCAAATATTCTTATCCAACACAATATTTTCTAATAAGAAAAAGAAGAAGAAGAAATTATTTTACCCCGTCTTTATTTTTACAACTATTCTTACAAAAGTCTTTTGGTACAGATTACAACATGATTTCAGATTGTTTTAATCAACTACATATAATAGTTTTTTTGTATCAATATTGAATATCTCATAAAAAATTAATCAGAATTTTCAAGGTGAGAATTAAGAACAACAAAAAGAAGGCAAAAAGAAAGAAAAGGGGGGAAGAGACAAGGTTGGGTTTGGGGGGTTTTCATTTATTTATTTATTTTAATATTTAGTATTTTTTATTCTTAAAATGACGTGAAAGATGACGTGGCAGCTGATGTGGAGTAGGTGTATTACACTCACCGAAAAAGTATTTAAAATATTGTTTTTTAGTGGATTCAAGGGTCCAGATGACAAACATATAAGTAAGAGTATTCACATTACAAAACAAACATAATACAAAGGTTCACCGAACTATTTTGCCTTTATAGAATTACAAAACTCTTTCTCTTATAAAGAATAAACCCAATAGGAAACCTAATAGAAAAAAAATATTTTCCAACAAGAAAATTTTTTCCACCAAGAAAGGTAATTCTAATTAGAGCAACAAATCCTAACAGAATGATCGTCAAAGAATTGTGATGGTATGTATTATATTCCTTTATTTCTTATTAAAGGTTTTGGATCCATAACATGAGTATGAAAAAATTCTGATAGCAAAAGTTTTTTCTTTAATAGACCTTATGCTATGCGCGCCCAAATTAATTTGTACCTCAATGTTGATATTGAATTAAATATCCAAGAAAAAAAAATCAAACCAGTTCTATCATGTCTAACTTATCTCAGAAGTGTTTGTATTTTTATTTTATTTTTCTAGTTTCTCATTCGTTGTTCGATACTCATATTGGAGCCTGACTAATCTGGATTCGCGCCGGGTAGGGTTCATTTGGAGGTAGCGCTCCCTACTAAAGATTTTTCCGTATCCAAAACTCGAACTCAAAACCTCTGGTTAAGGAAGAAGCAACTCCATCCACTACACCACATCTTTTGATTGTGTTTTTGTATTCATTTGCTACTAAACATCTCTGGGGATGTTTAAGACTAGGCAAAAATTTATTTGTTTGGAAGGACATAAAATTATTACAGTACAAAAAAAGAATTAAAAAGAAGATAAATAATTGATGGACTTCCTTTGTTTCCTCTTCTTATTTCATTTCCCTAGCTTCCAACAAACATTTTTCTTTTGTCTGGTTTCTTTAATGTGTAGAGGCAAAATGGTTCGATGAATTCCTATACTATGTCCGTTTTGTAAGTTAGACACTTCTACTTACATGTTTGTCATCTGGACCCCTGAAACTACTAAAAAGCAACATTTTAAACACATTTTCTGATGTGGCATCCTATGTCGCTGGAACCACATAGGAGCGTGCGTTTTAGTCTCCAACCGCGCGTCAGCCATAAAAAAAAGGGCCCCCAACGGTAAAAAAGGATATTATAAATGCTCCTTCTTCCTCATTTGCTTCCAACACCATTGTTGGAGCAATTTGAGCTTTTTTTCTCCCTTCTTCTCCATTTTTTCTCTCTAAGTTCTTGTTCTTGAATTTTGTTTCTTGCTATATTTGTAATATTGGAAAGTTAATTTTTTATGTAGTTTTTTGCAATACCATGACATTTCGAATTTGTTATTGTGGACTTTATGTGGAACTTAAGGTGTCAAGAACACCAACCAACCCTGAAAGAATATTTTGGGGCTGTCAAAAATATCAAGTTGGTAATGGTTGTGGATTCTTTCGATTGGCTGATGAAAATGAATAATATAAATACAGACATCGAAGGCAACGAAGACAACATAGACTGGAAAGATATGAAAGGCACGAAAGACATGAAAGATCAAGCATTAGTATTGATATCACTGCTATCATTATTGTTGTCATTTGGTTTCTATCTGTTATATTATTTAAGATGGCTTGATCTATGTAGTTGCTATGTGCAATGAAAATAAAATTCAAATTTAATGACAAACACCATTTTGTCAATATAGAAATCTGCAATATATAATGTCTTAACAAGAGTTGACATAAAAAAGCTTGTCTTACCAACATCTTAAATGAGAAATGCACCAGAAGTCTTAAAAAAACTGTCTTAACAACACTTGGGATCAATACAGGAAGAGAATTATTCTAATGTGTTCCTTGAGTGCTTGTTGTGGACTGATTCTTGCTGGCTTGAGTGCTTGATGTGTCTTGAGTAGTTGTAGATGATTTTGTCTTTGATCTTTTGTAACTCTGTTATTGTAGCTGTCTTTAAGTTACTGCAGCTTCACCTTTCCACCTTAGTCCATTTGGTTTGAAACCCAAGTCAATATTGGTTGGAACTGAACTAATAAGTGTTGGACTATGCAACACTCTATCAGTATTTCCAGACTGTAAAAATAAAAAAATCAGTTATAGATGCACTAATCAATACCAATTAAATGTAAATTACATTATATGAAACTTACCCTCTCTACCACACTGCCACTTGGTCTAAACAGCACACCGAAACCAGCTGTTTTTTGCTTTCTTTTGCCTTGGTCTTTTATATGCCAGATTTGCACCACCTCTCAAAGTTGTACTGGTCTTCCTCTTTTGGGCACCATACCACTAGTAGACTGCTGAATTGTAGATTGTGTAGCATTATCACCTACTGCTGAAGTGGTAGTGGGCATCACAACAGCTGCAGGCCTTATATAAGCTATTGAGGCACTTGCAGGCCTCACACCACCAACTGATACAGTATTTACAGGTCTTCCTGCAGCTCTTGGTGCACTGTGAGCATTTGCAGGCCTTCCTGCACCTCTTGGTGCACTGTGAGAATTTTCAGGCCTTTTGTTGCTTGATTTAGCATTTGCAGCCATCTCTTCAGCTATTGAAGCATTTGTATCTCTCTCAGCAACAACAACAGCAACAACTACAGTACTAGTGCTGGCTTGCACACTTGGTTGACTGCCACAGCTACTACTGAAATCTTTTTTCTACAAAAAATGATGGAAAGGTCAAAAACACATTAAAAAGGAGTAAAATTCATCAATATGAAAAGATTTAGCTTACCAAAGTTGGACATCCTTTCTTGTTGTGCCCAATACACTTGCACATAGAACATGTCATTTTTCTTCCCTTTCTTGTAGCCTTTCCAAACTTCTTCTTAACAGGTTCATCCTTAGTTTTTTTTCTATTTTTACCTGGCCTTCCTGGCATGGGAGCAATCTCAGGTGGCTCAATTAGTGGTCTTGTGCTTCTTGGCCATATATTAATATTTGTCATTGGTTGAATATACTTATATATGCCTTCAAGTATGTTTCCCTTTGATATCAGTGATAAAAAAATGACTCCACATTCCATCCCTTGTAATGCATTATAGCAATTGCATGTGCACAAGGAATTTCCTTTAGTTGCCATGACCTACAACTACATTGCTTCCTCTTCATATTAACAACATGTGTATAAGGTGGATCACTAATCTCAAAGTTCGTATCACCATTAAACCTCACCTCACACTTGGTTGTATATTCACCATTCTATGCAAGAACTTCTATAGCCATTGGCGATACATCACTGATCCATTTTTCAAAAAAAATCTCTCATTTGATTCATTCTTTCCATGACTTTGCATCTTATTTCCTCCAAAATATTGATAATTTTTTGGAACCTAGCAACTAAAATCCAACTATTGAATGTCTCACATATGTTGTTCCCAACCACATCACACCTGCTATGTTCTTTTAAAAAGGCCCTACACCATGTCTCTTTGTTGTACTTGAGCTAATCTTCCACAATTCCAACAACCAACTCACTCATTTCATTAAGTTTCTTTTGCAAATACACTTCAAATGGGGCCCTTGCAACCTGCCAGAATTTTTTTCTCCTTTTTTTACCACTCCAAACCTGCTTTCAATTGGCCCATATATGTCTAGCACACCATCTATGCTCAGCATTTGGCAGTAGATTAGTAAGTGCCAAATGAAGACCTTATCAAAACATGTAAAACAGTAGTTAAACATTAATGACATCACTGCAGCAAACTTAAAAATAAATAACTGAAAAATATGAACATATGAACAGTCATACCTTCTGCATATCAAACATTACTGTCAAGCCTTCAACCCCATTTTCTTCAAGTTTCAAATCATGGCTGATGCATCTAAGAAACCAAGACCATGTGTCCTTGGTTTCTTTATCAACCACAGCCCATGCTACAGGGTACATTTGATTATTTCCATCTTTGGAAATGCAAGACAACAAGATACCTTTACATACACCCTTGAGAAATGCACCATCTAAACCAATTATTCTTCTACAACCCTCTTTCCATCCACTTTTTAAGGTCCCAAGACAAATGTAAATACCCATAAACACCTCTTTTCCTGGAATTGCATTCTTGTATGTCCTAATAGATACAGTGGTACCAGGATTGGTGGCCCTCAGCTGTTCAGCATAGTCATACAACCTAGCAAACTCTTCAACAAAATCATCAAAATGTTCATTCATAATTCTATTTTTTGCCTTTCTACAGGTTGTTTTACTAACATACAACCCATAGTCCTTTCTTAAAAGTGCTTGAATCTGATGCAATTTTATTGATGGATCACTCATAATCCTATCCTTGTAATGCTCACTAATCCACAAAGGGTTACATATCTTATTTCTTGTCCTTTTAGAACACTTGTGTACAGGAAAGTAAGTTTTCACACTAAAATTTTCTGTGTTATCAACACTTCCAAGAATAAGCCAAGGACAACCCTTATGCTTACACTTTGCCCTTACCCTTTTCTTCTCATTAGGTTTCAACTTAAGGTTCACACCTTTTTGAATAGAGTAACTCTACAGTGCCTCTCTAAACTCAACAACATTCAAAAAAACCATATACAACTGAAAACATACCTTCTTTGCAGTTTTATCAAAGTAGATCTTGCTAGATAAAGTTCTAGGTAGTGGATCTACCACTTCATCATCATCAACATGATCTCCTTCCTCTTCATCACTAATGTCACTACCCGGATCTGAACTATCAAAATAAGAGTCATCCCCACCCAGTTTACCTTCATATCTAACCCCCTTGTTCTTACAAATATTCTTAAAACAAACATCTATGCCTACTGGTCCAGATGGTATCTCATCTAGATTCACCCTATCAACCTTTTCTTTTGCTTGTTTTTCAATGTGAGACTTCCTAGCTTGAAACAACTCTTCATCAAAATCACTCAACTCTTCAATGTTTTCATCAACATCATAAAGTAAATCACCATCAGAATCAGTGATATCAAAATCTAATTTAGAATCAGATGTTTGAAGATGGTATGCGGAGAAATCATTAACTTGACCTTCACCTAAGTTTTCACAAGAAACCTTAGTTTTTCCTGTGTCTGCCCTAGGAGGCTGATTTTCATTTATATATTCATCTTCATTTATATCCAATGGATGAGATGAAGACACATCAACCCTATCAGTTTCAAAAAGGGTTGTCACATCACCATGACTAACTAGTAATAATGGTGAAGTGACTGCCACATCATCATTAACAACACTAATTTGGTGAACAACATATACATCAACCAAATCTCCATGTTTTAAACTACTGATAAGTCTTAAAACATCAACATCATTTTCTAACTTATAATAATAGCCCTTTTTGTTTACTCTACACCAAAAAGTTTTAATTTTTTCCACATCAAAATCTGCTGCTAAGTTATGAAACAACATAACATGAAGCTCATCAACGTCTACTCTAATTTTATCAGGAATACGAACTCTGTTTGCATACCTTAGATCAGGGTCTGACAAAAAGACACCCCCATAGGTGAATTGAAGTGTTACAATTATGTCCATTTATTTAGAAAATCAGTATAATGACAAGATAACATATACATTAGTCAATTATCCACAAAGCCCTAATTTTTAAAGAAAAAATAAAGGAATAAAAAAATCAATTCTAATTTTACCAAAAAAATCCTAAAATGTAATCAAAATAATAAAACATGCCATTGAAGGCACAAAACTGCAATACACACGTTTAATAGGAGCATTAAACAACAAAAAAATCAAAAGTTCCAAAAATTTCGAACCCAATTCTGAATTTACCAAAAAAAATCCTAAAATGTAATCGAAATAACAAAACATGTCATTGAAGGCACAAAACTACAATATATACGTATAATAGGAGCATTAGACAACAAATAAATCAAAAGCCCCAAAATTTTCGGACCCAATTATCATTTTACAAAAAAAATCCTAAATTCTAATCAAAATCCCGATATATGCCATTGAAGGCATAGCACCACTACAAATAGTACCTACAACAACACTACATATGAAACAGAGCAAAACCACCCAAAAAATTGAGGAAAAAAGTTCATAATCGAGAAAACCCTAAAATCACTTAAACAGACTCCATTAAATCGACAAGAAGCTTCAAAATAAACTACCAAATACTACAACTACACCAAAATATTAAATACTTACACGAATTTCAACAACCATCAACAAGAATCGGCCTAATTTAACATAAAATAGGGTTAATTTTGAATTTCGGAGGAGAGAGATGAAGGACGAAGAAGAAGGTCTCAAATGACCTAAAATTTCGATTAAAATTTACTATTTATACTCTAGACACGTCATTTTATGCGTGAAAATTATTTTACAACTATTTAATGACGTGTTCGCGATTGTGCAACACGTACAGCTGAGTAGATTGATAAAGGGTTTAAAATATTGTTTTTTAGTGGGTTCAGGAATTCAGATGACAAATATGTAAGTAGAAGTATCCAACTTACAAAACAGACATAGTACAAGGGTCCATCGAAACATTTTGCCGTATATTGAAGACAAATGCAGAGTGAGTGTGTATTTGTTTTATCCTTTCTCCTGGAACCATGTGCATACATGTTCTCATAGTATTGATATAGTTTTAGTGGTAATTTATAGTATTTCTTTCAAAGTATTCGAGAAAGAACAAATGTATCTATTTTAAATGCGTTCGGTATTTAAGTTACTTTTCTATTTTTTTGTTTAAAAAAGATTAATTTTTTTTTTATATCATTTATTTTTGAATTAGAAAAGCATAAATAAGGTAAAAAGTTAAAAAATGGATATTCATTAGGACATTATCAATAAGATAAAAATTTAAAATTGCAAATATAGATAGAGTCTCAAGTTTAAATTTCAGAAAAAATAAATTATATTAGGTGATCTTTCTTATTTATCTCGGTGGGCATAGTAGGAAAATAACAAATACCACATGAATTTAAATAAAGTATTCGAAAGTTAATTCAAACATTAGGATTATAAATTAAAGAGTAAAAAAACAACTACCTCTTAATATTTGGCGATATCTTTTTGCAGTACGGACATTATGTCATATGATAATGGTATCCATACAGGTCACTGGCAATCAAACATTCACCCACAGTTTTCAATTTTCTAATAAAAGAAACAATTCAATCACATCTTCAAAAGTCAAATGTATCAATTTACCATTAAAAAAAAATCTCAACTGAAATTAACATTTTTTATTACTCCTTTGTTGCAAAAATAACAAACTACTTTTATTTTTAATTTGATTAAAAAAGGATGTTTTTTTTTTTTTCAACATTTCCATTTCAAATTTACACATGACATATTTGAAATCATTATTTTGATATAATTTAATATAAGATAGAAGATTTAAAACTATTTATTATTTTTAAATTTTTTATATTAAGTCAAAATATGTTATTTCTTTTAAAATGAATATATATTTAAAAAAAAAGAAGAAGGAAGAAACAAAGAGAAGCAGAGAAGCAAAGCCATATTTGTTGTTTGCCCCTTCTGTTGTTATCCCTCTTTCCCTTTCCCTCTGCCAACGAATCTCTCTCACAATCATTAAATTCAAAAATAAAATACTTAAGGAGAATCTCACAACTGTCATTGCATTAACCCCAGCTCAACCCTCATATTTATACATTTTACATATGCCTCAGATCTGTTTTCCACATTTCCAATCATTATTTCTATTCAACATTTGACTATTATGCTTTCTTGGGGATAAAGATTTGATTTTTATGCTTTTTTGGAGCAAAATCTTTGATCTTTTTTTCAAGAACTTAGATGGGTTTTCATTTTCTTGGATTTTTGTTTCAGGGTGTATGTAATGTGTAGATCTTGAGCTGGAAATTTCATAATTGTGAGCATTGGTATTGAGGGAAAAGGGGAAAGGGGGGAGGGTGGGGTGGGGTGTGTATATTTGAAAAAAAGGGGTAAATAAGAATGGTGTTCTGGGAGGGTTATGTGAGTGATGAAGTGATGGGGACATTTGCACCAATAGTGGTGTATTGGTTGTATGCTGGGGTTTATCAGCTATTGCCTCCTATGGATAAATATCGTCTTCATACAAGAAAGGAGGAAGATGATAAGAATTTAGTTCCACTTTCTTCTGTTGTTAAAGGGGTTCTTCTTCAGCAGTTTTTTCAGGCTACTGTTGCACATTTGCTTTTCTTGGTAAATTCCTCACCTGTTTTTGGTTCTCTGTCTGTCTGTTTATCTTGGGTAGAATTCTTTTCATTAATTAGGCAGCTGCGTGACTCATAAAATTGCTGTCATGTCACGAGGAGGTCAGGTCAGGTGTTCGAGCCTTGGAAACAGACTCTTGCTGGAATGCAAGGTAAGGTTGTGTACAACTAAGTTGTTGCGTGGACTCTTCACTTTCGATGCTGCACCTGTGTCGGATTCTCCAAAAATACACTAGCTTTGGCGAATCCGACAGTCACCCGTTTACATTTTTGAAGAGTCCAAGCAACATAGGTGTACAATAAAACCTTGTGGTCCGACTCTTCCATGGAACCCCGTGCATAGTGGGAGCTTAGAGCCATTCACGGGTTTGGGTTCAAGCTGTTGAAACAGCCTTTTGTAAAAATGCTGCGTAAGGCTGTGTACGATAGACCCTTGTGGTTCAGCTCTTCCCTGAACCCCATGCATAGCCAGAGCTTAGTGCCAGTCACAGGTTAAAATTGTGGAAACAACATTTTTGCAGAAATGCAGGTAAGGCTGTGTACGATAGAGCCCTGTGGTCCAGCCCTTACCTGGACCCGTGGATAGCAGGAGCTTAGTGCACCTGGGTGCCTTTTTTTTTTTTTTTAGGTTGCTGTCTGACTGGATGGTAAGGCCTGTTGGAATGGATAGGTAGAGTTGCTCCTTTAGTGACATGTAGGTGACACGTATGAGGCAATGCTACAAAACTTTGATGGAAATGCAAAGAGAAGGATGTGTACGACATATGCCCTCCTCCTACGAGCACTAATTTGGAGCAGTTTATGCATATGCTAAACCTGTTATAACAAATTGTTCAGATTATATTGCTGTCGGACTTCCAATTATAATCAACTTGTTGTTTGCATTTAGCCATTTACCTACTTGAGAGGATAACTAACTATTGCATGACTTCTCATGTGATGTGCTCTAATTAGTGCAGTGGTTATTTCTTTTAGATTTGAGATTCTTCTATTTAATGTGCCAATCAGCACCTAGGCCTTATGTTATGCAGTGGTTATTTTTTTCCACAGCACTGACCAGCGGTAGATGCTGCCCCCCCTCCTTCCTCCTATATAACAGCCATAGAATGTTCAAATGTTTATTTTATCGCTAAATTTGGTATGTTCTTTCAAAGAATATCATTCTTCATGAAATTGATAGGAAGTATAGTAAAAAACATCTGAAGCATGGTAACCATTATGTCATATCCTCATGAGAGAACGAAGCATTAAAGATGATGAAAGTATTTTCTTAACAAGTTAATGAATGCAGGAACGGTGACTTTCAATTTTTCCATTGGAAGCATTGTTAAGTTTTGTAAAGATGGTTCAATAGTGGCCGCCGACAAATGTGCTCCCCCACCCTCATTACGCATAATAGTATAGTCTTTGATTGTTCAAGGATTGACTATGTTGCCATATTTGATTTTGCCCTTTAAAGAACATTTTCCTCATGAAATTAATAGAGACTGGACAGAGAGAGGGAAAGAAGTCTAGAATAAAGCATCTAATGCATGGAAAAAATAAACATCGCGTTATATTCCATCTGAGTGAATGAAGTAATTTCTTTAACAAGTTAATGAACAAAGGGTTGGAAAAGTTTCAATCTTTTATGTGTTGCAACAAGCACAAGAAACAACAAGAACGACATACCCAGTGTAATCCCACTAGTGGGCTTCTGGGAACAAGCATAAGAAGTTAGATAAGAAAATGTTATATTAGATTGTATGCATTTTGTAGACGACGTTAAATCAATTTATTTATTTGACCCAATCTATAAGCTCGAGGAAGTGAAATTAAGAGCTAAGTAGCTTTTCTAGTGTTACTGAATAGCACATCTCATATATGTGCCCCATTTTCACGTCAAGTACCAATTTAGGGACATGTTAGAGTTGGAAGGATTGGAAGAGCTTCAAGGATATAAGACACCAAATGGTGACTACTCATCTCGCATCACATATTGGAATTTTAAAGGAAAACTATCTGAAGGATCAGTTGCTTCCATAATGGTCAAAGTAGGAGTTATGGCTTGACTTACTAGCATTCTGTTGTATCTTCCAAATCAGGGTGTTGTAATATGTGTCGCCAGTCAGTATTGAAATGCCAGATTTACTTTTGCAAACTGGACCTTGCGTGTTCCTTTTTTTTTTTTTTTCTATAAAGAATTACATTGATACATTTATTGAACTATAAGCTTGAAGAATAATTGTGGAGTTACTAGGGAAATGTTGTAGTTGACTGTATGGATATTCCCAGTAGTCTTTTGTAACTTTTGATTTTGGTACCTTCTTGGTACATAGTCAATAAACCCTTACCTTATCAAGAAAACAAAAAGAGCTTCTAGAATAAACAAGCAGAAGTTGTAATTTCAAGAGGCTTTAGGGACACTATTTCCTATCTTGTAGAAAGTTCAAGTCTTGCTAGATTTTCGTCACCATTGAGCTGATCAATCTTAAAATAAACGTGGTGCCTATATTGTTTCCAGATGACTATTATAACAAGAAATGTTTGTTCAGTGGGCTACTCACCTGGGTTTCCTCGATGTAACCATTGGATAACACCAATCTAGTTTAGCCATATGGACAAACTCTTCCATACTCTCTCCCTCTGTTAGGCCACAACTTTCATAATGGTCTTATTTTTAATTTTTCGTTTTGAGAATGAACTTTCATATTTGTCCTGTAGAATCTGCGGACCTGTAGTATTGAAGAAAACACATAAATCTTGGGAGTTTGTTTGCTCCAGAAAAGTGATATCTGATTTATGGTGAAATTCCTGTTTGCTCTTGTAATTGCGCTGGATAATGAATGATGAACCAGTGACCACTTTTTCCTACAGACATCTTTCAATATGAACTCTAGTCTATACAAACAGATTCTGTTCATAGGTCATATAAATGCTAAGCAACATAGATCCATAAATGAGTCAAAAGAAGAATGAACTTTAGAGTCTCCCTGATGGGTTGATCAACTAACTAAAATTCCTTTTGCACCCGAGTGTCTGGCTTAGCGATAAATGAAGTGGGTGAAAAGCATGGGAGACCAGGGTTCAAATCCTTACAAAGTAAAAAAATTCTAGGTGGTTTCTTTTCATTTGTCTAAGCTTTGTTGGGACAATTACTCGGTGACTTTGTTGTTAGAGTCAATAGGTACCTGGTGAAATAGTCAAGTGGTGCAAGCTGGCTCGAGCACCACGATTATCATTTAGAAAAACAAGTTCTAGTTAAATTTCCTTTCTCCCCCTTCCAAAGATGGCTAAATTGCACATTAATGGGGCTGTCTTTAATATTGTTATCAAGGTTTTTGCACGGGGGTTCCATTAGCTGATAGGGCCACAGGATAAAATAATATTTTTCCTTCTCTGAAGTTTTGTAGCTATCAAAACTCTTCGTCGATGACCTATCAATAACAATAAATTATTGACCTAAATTGTTCATGGTTAAGACACATGAAATGATCTGTGTCCTCCAATATACGGTGTTGGCTGTAAATGCAACATGAAGCTTTTTCTAGTGCAGTTGAATTTGCTTTGACATTCAGATAGTTTCAAGGATGTCATCTATATGGCTTGACATCTCTATGATCAATTATCATTGGATAGCTCGAGGGGCAATTGTGTAGCAAATGGTTAATGATCTAGCACGAACTTATAAACAGAGTAGTTCTTGAAATTCATACTTATGTGTTGGACTTTCTGCAAATGCTTATTTTTCTCATTGACTGTCAGCAAAATAAGTTCTTGTCTCATGATCTGATAATGTGAGTTTACTGAAGTTGTATTCTTTTCCCTCCTTTTTTACTTTTTCATTCTTTTTGTTTATTTATTGGGTAGTAAGAACTCAAATCAAATTCCACCTGGTGACTTCTAGACTTGGAGGTTACGCCCCAAATTATTGAGGCTATTGGACTGTTTGTGATTATCACATGTTTTACCATGTTTAGATTGACCTCAGGTCATGGGTTACCTCATTCATCTTATCCTTGTCTTTCAGCGTTGATTTTCAGTGCCATAATGATTAAGTGTCCAAACAACCTCAATTCCACCTTTGCTCCACATTCATCGGCTAAAACATCACACAGACAATTCCTACCGCTTGTCTATCACCAAACGCGTTATGAATTTCGGAGCCAAATGACCAATTTGTAAAACTTAATTGATATAACATTAGAACATCAAAACCAACATCCTGTCTTTAATAGACATGTTTGCCTAAATCCATTACCTGGCGGAAAAAGTGACCGTATGGTTTCTCCAACAATACGACTCAGTCTAGTGTAGGAACTTTTATAGATGCTTTAGCACCACTGCAGTTGGCTCAATCAGAATTGCGAGCAAGCAACAAATGTTGGAAACTAAAGTCATTTACTGTAAAGGGTAATTTTAGATGGATGGCCTTGGCTCAGCGGTAAGCTTGCTTGCCGTGGTGTGCCTAGGTCGGGGGTTCGAAACGTCCCTCCAGCGAAGCTGGGGTGAGGACGCGTAGGTGAGGCTAGGACCGGTCCCCCCCCTCCCCGACACCTACGGAGTAGGTATGAACCGGGTCGTCCCTTTAAATCACTAGGCAAAACTGTTTATTAATCACTATTCATCTTGTCAAGTTTCCCTAGTGCAACTGGAATTGATCAACAGGGGCTATTCAGAAAGGAGTAGGTAGAGTAGACAGTGTGGCTTTGTATAGATTGATAGGTTACAGACTGGGCATTAATAGATGGGGAAGATAGGGGTGGTAGGAACAACAGGAAATTGGGAGAAAAGCGTAGATAGAAAATTGGTTGGGCAAAGGGGGAGTTAAGGGGACTTGGGGTGTGGGTTGAGGTCAGAATGTAAAACTACGAAATGGTAGAAGTGGACTGTGGATGAATTGGATGTTTAACAAAGTATTTTTCTTTCCTCTGTTTTTTCTTGTACTTAAATGTTCTGGTTGATTTTATTAGAAGTAATGGTTCCCAGTGCACTTTGGAAACAACCTTTGGCATAAATGCAAGGTAAGGCTACGTACAATATACTCTTGTGGTGGGGACCTTCCCCGGACCCTGGGCATAGCGGGAGCTTTAATGCACTGGGCAGTCCTTTTTTTTTTAAAGTTTCTTCTTATTGAGGCATATGTTAAGAAAATATGAAAATGAAGGCTAGCTGGTAACGTTAGTGAGTTAATAAACATAGAGTCGCTCTCTGTCATATATTGTGGTTACTCATGTAAACCTTCAAAACATTGCTTTTAGTTAGAGCCGTCAATATGGGCCAGGCCCGTTTGGCTGGCCCGACCCAGCCTGTAATTTGATAGGGCTAGGCTACGATTTTTATAGCCCGTTTAAGAACATGGCTTTTTAGCCCGACCTGAATAAGTCCGTTGGCCCGTGGGGCTTGAGCAGTATGGGCTGGGCTGGTCCGTGGACCAAATAAAAAATGATTAAAAATAGAATACAGTACTAAGAATAAAAAAAAGGTGTCCAAACTCAAAGTTTATTTGGACCATCAAAGATATTTAAATATTAGTTATGTTTATAAATTATATAAATAATTAAAATACAAAATACAAAATTTTTTAAGAAATCAAATATGTTTGATGAAGATGGTGTGGCGATGTTGATAAGTGCCATGAGAGTTTTCTTAAGAGTTCATTTTCACTTTTAATGGACTAAATATTGACATTTCTTTATGTTTTATTGTGACACAATTAAAAAAAAATTAGGTTAATATTTCTATTTAACTAGTTATATTATTACTCATTAACTGTTTCGTTTGTTTTTCAATATCTCTATTTGATTTGAATTTGGTGTCAAAAGTTATTCAATTTCTCAGATTATTAGGAGTTTTTTTTAGATTTGAGACTTGATTAACACGTAGTAACTTCATGTAATATTATATTGTAAATATTTATGTAATTGAAATTTTAAAATTTAAATTTAAATTATAAAAATAATATATTTTAAAAAGTGGGCTGGTCCGTGGAGGCCCGCAGCCCACAGTTTGATGGGTCGGGTTTGCTATTTTCTGGCCTGTCATGTTGATTAGCTAGCCCGGCCTGGCCCGTCAAACTCCATAGTCCGTGTGGGCTATCCCAGATGGGTTGGGCCGGCCCATATTGACAGTTCTACTTTTAGTTCCCCCAAGGACTAACTTGATGTTGGATGGGACCGTAACATTTGATGTGATGCAGAAATATGTGCTTAATTTTTAATTCCAGAGTGGCATTGTTGGAAAAAATTAGTTCTGTAAGTCGGCTTACATGTGCCTGCTGAACTGTAAAGAGTCCGACCAACACAGATTTTTGAATTACTAAGGAATGACCAGGAATCAAACAATCTAGGAGCACTTTCAGTTGCATATATTTGCTAACTAGACATCTTTTGCGAGGCAGATGTCTAGTTAGCCTAGAATTGACCCCTGTAAATAATTTAGAACTCCTTGGATTTTGTTAGCCCTATAGTTTAGAAAGAAGCTACAAATCCTTTCTTGTTGGAGCTTAACTGACCTATCCTTGTAATGTTTGCATCTTCTTGATGCCTTTAAATGAATCTACTTACTTAATCAAAATAAAATTATATGTATTTTCTAACCTTGAGTTTTTCTTTTAAAAACAGTGGGGTGGGTTGGGGTGGGGGGTACCGTATTTTTGGGCAGCCATAATATTGTTGTGTTTGTACCATTCCCAAAAAAGGGAAAAAGTTCTCCCTTGTCAAAAAAGGGAAAAAGTTCTTGTGATTCAAATCACATTGTGGTTGTCACAACTTCTTATCAGTCGGACTCTAGTTACTCTGTCATAATTGTATGACACTTCTTACTGATTGTTAGAGCTGTAATTTGTTTGCAATTTCTTTTTATCTTATCCCTCTAGCAGACAAGATTACTGCGGGGTAAAATTTCTTTTGTTGTTGAAAATGACCCTCTCGTCTTAAGAACAAGGCTGTTTAGTGCTTTCTTTTCGAGGGTGTATAATGTTGATTGCTGCTTGTAGCTTTACTCTTTGAGGCTAGTCCCATTCTGCATTAACTTAGAAGGGTGAAGCTGCTAGCGAGCATGAAATAATGTTGCACGGGTTCTTAGAGTGCTAATTGAAAGAAAATCATGAGGTTGTGTAATAAGTTCTCTGAAGTTCAGTTTTTCTCCAAATAAAGTTTTTTGCACTGAAAAGCTATTCAATGGAAGAGGAAGTATCAGTTTACTGTACCAGCTACATATGTCTGTAGTAGAGTAGCTAGCGGTTATTAGAATTCGGAGTATAGATTCTTCTAGTCTGCAAAACCAGTATGATAGTTACAGAATATATTGCTTCGGACTCTTCAATAATGCTTTAGGGTGCTTGTTGGATCCTCCAAAACTGGTGTATTTTTGGAGGATCCGACATGGGTGTGTCAACATTTTTGGGGAGTTAGAGCAACATAGGTTACACAATCTTATTGTTTTAAAAAGGTGGAGAATGAAGATTGTTGATCCTCCTCCTCTATGGCATTGATTAGCTTTTGCGATTCTAAACAATTAACTGACTGAAGTTTCTGGTTTTCTATTGCAGATTACTTGTAAGGTAACAACTACATCAGAAAATGTAGTCCAGCCTTCAATTCCTGTTCAGATTGTGCAGATCATTATCGCAATGCTGGTCATGGACACATGGCAGTACTTTGTGCATCGCTACATGCATCAGAACAAGTTTTTATACCGCCATATTCACTCCCAGCATCATCGGTTGGTTGTGCCTTACGCGATTGGTGCCCTTTATAATCATCCACTCGAAGGTCTCCTCTTGGATACCTTTGGTGGTGCGCTTTCATTTCTTGTTTCCGGAATGACTGCACGTACTGGTGTAATCTTTTTCTGCTTTGCTGTGGTCAAAACGGTTGATGATCATTGTGGACTTTGGCTGCCTGGTAATATCTTCCATTTATTTTTCCAAAATAACACTGCTTACCATGACATTCATCATCAGCTCCAAGGCACAAAGTTCAATTATTCTCAGCCATTCTTTCCCATTTGGGACAAACTTCTTGGAACATACATGCCATACAGACTTGTAAAAAGGCCTGAGGGTGGTTTCGAGGCACGGCTGATGAAAGATTAGTTGATTTTGATCATTAGTCTCGTTATGAAGTCGACACGTCTTTTGTAGGGATAGCTACCAAGTTGAGGTTGTTCACTCTAGCTGCTGCCTTGGAAGGTCTAACATTCATCAAGACTTGAAAATGTGCTGCAGAAATTAGAAATGTTCATTCTTTCCTTTTCAGTTGACCCTGTTTATTCGTAATTTTTATCTAACCTCTTGATGATTTGTAAGCCTATTGTTTTTGACCTCTTGCTTTGTGCAGTCTTATTTGTTCAACTATTTCAACTTGCTCATACTTTAGCAGGTTGATTTTGTGTTGCCATTTGGGAGTTGTGAGTCACCAGAAATCAAGATCATGTAATTAAAATTGTTAAACCTATGTAGTGTAAAATTTCATGGTCATTGGAGTTATTTCAATCATCCTTGTGCTAAAGAATTATGAACATTTATCATTGCTTCTTCATTGACAAACTCTCCTCTGTTCGACTACGCGTGGAATTTGCTGCTTTCCCACAACATTCCATTTGCTTAAGCAAAAAGAGAACAAGGTAATGCTACTTGTTTATGGACTAGTGCATACATGTATAGCCAAAAGTACATTGAATCAACTACAAAACAAATGTCAAAGTTAATTTTCTCTAAAGCTCCCCTTTTCACAGATTCCTCATCACAAATATCTGGCAAGAGGAAGAAGCTCCTTGCTCCAGATTTTTGAAAATGAATCATATCTCTCACATGATGAGTTTGCTTGGTTGGTCACCTGTAGGTCACAACTTCTATGGTCTCTGAGCTAAAATGCCAAGTGATGCTGCATATGATATACGTCCATACGCCCCAACTCTCAAATTCGGGGAGCTCTGTGCCAACGTCAAGTGAATGTGCATACACAGAATTTAGATCAACCTCACCAGTATTCTTTACAAGAACAAGCCCCATCTTTGACTCTGTGGAATCGGGTCCTGTCCCTAACAATAATCTCCCGCTCGTATATCTTTGATATGAGCTTAATCACAACATGACAATCCCCACATATTCTAAGATTCTTATTCACACTTATACAAGTTCTATCAGGTGTACTAATCAAACCAAAAGCCACTGCCAGCTTCTCACTATGGTAACACAGTGCATTCTCCTTCTCCTCTGGTCCAATATCATGAAACACATTATTAGTTTCTGCCACATACCCGTATTCCCTAATCCTTAACAAGATCTCATCAAGCTTCCAATATATCTCCTTCCACCTTGGATGGTTCTGATCACCATTCATAAACTTGTATATTGTTCCACCAACCTCAATATAGCTAAAACCGGGTACCTTCTTTACATCCTGACCTTTCATGGCTTCCCTTACTCTTCTCACATCATGCCACCTCCCTTGTGCTGCATAAACATTGGATAGCAATACGAAATCCCCACAATGATTTGATCCCATTTCAACGAGCTTCTTGGACGCTATCTCTGCCATTTCAACATTACTATAAGTCTTGGAAGCCCCTAGGAGAGTTTGCCATAAAACTACATCAGGAACTGTAGGCATTGACTGAACAATTTTAAAGGCTTCATCCAACCGCCCAGCTCTTCCCAACAAGTCGACCATACTACCATAATGCTTTACGTTCTTACTCACTCCACATCGATCCATGTCATCAAACAACTTCATTCCTTCCTCCACCATTCCTGCATGATTACAAGCACAAATTGCAGCTAAGTAACTGACACTATCTGGCTCAATCCCAGCTTGACCCATTCTTTCAAAAAGCTCAAGTGCTTCCTCTCCATCACCATACATCGCGAATCCCATAATCATGGTATTCCACGTGACGCGAGTCCTCAAGCATTTCATCTCATTAAACACATCATAAGCTCTTCCAACAAGACCACATTTTGCATACATATCAATAACCGCATTACAAACAATCACACTCCGATCAAGATTCTTACTCTTGATATACTCATGAACAATCCCCGCTTCTCTATTCGCCCCCAACTGCGAACAGGCAGATAGAACACCGAGCACAGTAACCTCATTCGGCTCCATATTCCCCCCTCTCATCTTCTTAAATAACAACAAAGCGTCATTGGGTCGATTCCCTTGAGCTAAACCCGCAATCAGTGCATTCCAACTCGCAATATCTCTCACACACATTTCATCAAACACTTGGTACGCACACCCCAAATCACCACATTTCGAGTACGCATCAATCAACGTCGTCCGCAACAACACATCCGCATCAAACCCGAATCTTATCACATGAGCATGAACCTGTAGCGTCTCGTGACGGGCCAATGCACGGGCACAAGCTTTGAGTGTGAACGAGCACGTGAGCGCGTCGGGCTTACAAGGGGACCGAGACATGGAGACGTAAAAAGTGAGTGCATTAATGGGGTTGTTGCTTTGGGCAATGCCGCGGAGAATGCCGTTCCATTCGTTCGTATATGGAGAACTGATGTTGCGGAAGATATGGACGGCGTAATGGAAATCTCCGGCGGAAGAGACGGCGCAGAAATCTAGGAATTTGGCGCGGTGAGTGTAGAACTGGAAGCTGCCGGTGGTAATGAGATGAGCTTGGAGTTGTTTGAGTTGGGAGAAACAAGTGCATTTTGAGAGTAATGAATCAACATAGGCCATGTTACACTAATGTTGCTTGGGAGCGCTTTTAAATGTAAGAGTTTAAGGTTCGTGTACAAAATATTTTATATTATTAAGTAAAGGTTTAAGTATCGTCAGATACCTAATATTCTTCCAAAAATTGTACGTTCCTAATCTATCCGAATTTGATCCAATCAAGCCTTTTTTGCCTATGTGGCACTATGCGTATTGTCTACTCAATAGGAGCGCGTAGCGCATGAGGCATTGTTTTTTGAATAAATAACGAATGAAAATGTGCCAAGTGGCACTGAGGGCTCAATTTTTTTTTTAATAAAATAAAACTTTTTTAAAAAAAGGTTCCCCCACCCGATCCGATACCCCCACCCCCTCTTCATCTTTTTTCCCACTCTTCTTCCTTTTTTTTTCTTAAACTTAATTTACCTTCCATTTTTTCTACTTTTCCTTCTTTTTTGTTCTTAGTTTTGAATTTATCTTTGAATTCAATTTGAATTTTTTTATTCTTAGTTCGATCTTATTCTTAATTCTTTTCCGCCATTACTTTGCCGAAAAAATGAAACTTTGCCGGATAGTTTGCCAGAAAAAATGAAACTTTGCCAATTTACCTCCCATTTTTTCTACTTTTTCTCCCTTTTTGTTCTTAATTCGATTTTATTCTTAATTCTTTTCCGCCATTAGTTTGCTGAAAAAAATAGAGCTTTGCTGGAAAAATAAAACTTTGTCGGAAAAAATGAAACTTTGCCGGAAAAATGTAAATTCATTTTTTTCCACAAATCAACAAAAATGTAAATTTAATTCAACAAAATTGTAAAGAAGAGGAAGAGGGGGGGGGGCAGGGGAGGGGTAGGGGTTTATTTAAAAAAAAAAATTATAATTTTTTTAATTATAATTTAATTAGTTATGAAATGTTTTTAATTAATTTTGAATTCAATGCCAAGTGTCACTGTTTAATTCATCGTTTGTGCCACGTCACGCGAGTGTAACACACTCTCTATGTACCTTTTGCTGATTGTGTAAAAAAGACTTGACTGGATCAAAATTCGGGTGGATTAGGGGCTTGATAGGTGCAGGTCATAGTTGAGGGGTCTAAGTGAATTTTCGGGACAACTTTAGGTGCCTGGAGATGACTTAAGCCTTAAGTAAATTTTATATGCTATTGCGGTTATCTAATTTTTTTATATAAAAATTGAAAGAATTTTTTTTAGGTAATCTGTAGTTTATGTAGTCATTTAATAATAAAGATAATATTGAAAGTGTTATAAAAGTATTATCATATAGTGAATGTTTATTTATGAAAAAGTTAAAAACCTACTTTTGGAACAAAGTTAGTTTTTTCTATAAATAAAAGGATTTTCCTTCATTGTAATAAAACCCCTCAAGAATTCCTCAAGAGAAATAAAGAATTACTCTCTCTTTTCTCTTTATTCTTCTTGTTCTTACTTTATATTTCATAATATGTTATCAACACGAGACTTTAATCAACTGAGAAACTGGACAATGATTTAAAATTCACGAAATATCTAAACTTCCGCTGTTTAATTGTTCCAAAGGTAGAATTTTATTTTATTTTATATTAATTTGTTAGTTGTTAAAATATTAGGGATGATTTTCCCTACCTTGAAAAGTTAAACTCCGCAACAAGTCCATGGAGTATAGATCAAATTATTACCTTAAAGGTTAGTGCTTCTTAAATTATATTATATTATTTATCTTTTCTATTAATTGCAATTATGATAGGTTCATTTGATTGAGGGAAAGACGATGGATTCGTATATCATCGTCCTAAAAATGTAAGACATCGAGTTAAAATCTCAATGCATCATGATGGGTTTTAAGTTCCATCGATTTATAGCCTAAGACGTTTTTATATGGATAAGACGTTGAGTTTAAATCTCAATTGTAACGCCCCGAGTCTGTACCCCGAACTCTACACGGTGCTAGCGACCCCGAAGGACCATCAGCTAACCAATGACTGGTACCTGCTGTGATCACTGTATAATAATAATACTGTAATAACAATCTGTATGAAGTAAATAAAGAAGTGAGGCTGTAAACACCATAAGGTTCATAACTGAAAACCAATACTGAATACTGATAACTGAATACTAAAACACATGTCTGAAATACCCTAGTCTGAAAGCCTCTA
Source organism: Capsicum pubescens (assembly GCA_030864215.1). Lineage (NCBI taxonomy): Eukaryota > Viridiplantae > Streptophyta > Magnoliopsida > Solanales > Solanaceae > Capsicum > Capsicum pubescens. The sequence goes on from CM061541.1 coordinate 44,364,369, forward strand.
ACTGTCTGAATTATGAAGTTGATGGGATAAGCCCCCAACTAACTCCGACTAATGAAAACTACACTGAAATACTGAAATAATACTCTGTCCTCAAACTATGAGGACTCACCACTAAATCTGCTGCTGATAGGCTGGGATGCTAAGTACGGTCAGGAGCCCGTGTATCTAAATCTATGATTAAGACATCATAGCGTAAAAGAAAGGTATGCGTCAGTACTTTGAATATACTGGTATACTAAGTGAGGTAGGTTGATATGCATGGATTCAAGTGCATGTACAATAACTGACTGAGTAACATGAACATAACTGAATGAGAGAACATTCATGAATACAAAAACTGTAACTGAGATCATGATAACACTGGTTACTAAGTTTTGAATACTGATTAACTAATATCTGAGTTTACTGATACTATAGTACTGATAACTGAGTGACTATTTCTGACAGTCCTGATTAATAACTGGGTGACTGTTTCTGAAAATCCTAATTCTGTAGAACTGAACTGAGTTCTATACTGAGTTGGGTGACTGTATCTGACAGTCCTGGTTTTGTAGAACTGAATTGAGTTTTATACTGAGATTGAAACTAAAACTAAAAAAGTGGGAGGTAATCATCTAACCGACATGCCCCTCTCTGAATGGACTGGAGTTCAACCTGTAACCCCAATTGGAAGGGTGTCAGTACCGTTCCATGGGTAAAGACAAGCTGTGAGTTAACCCTCTCTGACACGAAGCTCTTTCGTCAACCCTTGCTGGCTGGAAAACTCGTATGAGATGTATCAACCCTAGTCTGGAAGGAAGATATATCAACCTACGCTGGCTACGTAATTCTGTAACGCAGGGATTGCTACTAAGGGTCAAACCCTATGCTGGCAGGAATACCCCCATCCCTGGGTTCGCTCGGTACTGAATCTTACTCCCAACTGAATAGACATTGAACTGATTTCTAGTCCATACTAGGCTTGACTGAACTGTTACTGATCGTACTGTCTAACTAAACTGAACTGAGTTCACTGAGTTCCGCTAACTGACGGAGTACTACTGAATCTGGTTAACTGACTGAGTTCATTGAGTTCTGAACTGAATACTGAATTGAGACTGAGACTGATTACTGAGTACTACTGTTCGTAACACTACTGAGACTGTTATGTAACTACTGTAGCTCTAGGTAAATAGCTAAATTTTTGGGTATTGAATACCTCCAGGACTCGATAGCATGAAAAGTAAAGCATAGAGTAAACTTGAAAAGCATAACACTGTGCACTTGTTCATAACTCATCCATAGAGACATTTTATCAAACATTTGTAAGGCATAAGTTTACACATATACTAGCATGTCATGATTTTCCCTCATTTAGTTAACATGAGCACTTTAACAAACACTTGGGGAGCACCAATATGCACATGATACTAAACAACATGTAGGCATCATAACATCAATTCCCAAATTCATAAATTCTATGGCTTCAACATAAATTCATATGATACTACACACATGATAATCAATTCCACATGAAACTTGTAATAAATCATGGATTAGAAACCCAATTAACATTATAATCATGAATACACTTAAATCCAATCATGAAAATCATGAAATCAATCTACTTGAAGTTTAAAAAAGTCTCTTGGACTCCAAGGGTGAAAGGAACCCTTGGATGAACACTTCACATACCTGATTACTTGAATTAATGAAGGTTGATGGTGAGTTCTTGAATCTTGAACCTTGAATTAGAAACCCTAGGATTTTGTTCTTGAGTAATTTTGAGAATAGTGAATGGATTTTTCCTCTAAAGTGGCTAAATCTCGTGTTTGGGGGCTGATAGACGTGGGAAAATAACCCAAATACCCCTGAGGATGCGGTTTTTTAATGACTGAAAATTGGCCTAGCGATGCACAGACCGACGCGCCGCATCAATGGGATTGATGTGATGGACGATGCGCCGCATTGGTTCACTGAAAATTGCATTGGGAGCTGGGGAGAAATATTCATCATCGCGATAGGTGATGTGGAGCATCTAGATTGCGTCGATACACTGGTTTGGACCCCAAATGTGCTTCAAACGATGTTCGAAAAATCTAAAATTCGTCCGAGAACACCTACTGACATTCCTGATCATGAAGTAACTTAAATATCGACATTTAATGGTCGTAAGGGTCGCAAAATAAGATCGCCAACTATGAAGGCTAAAATAAATCTAAGTATGAATACTTAGCTAAAATTTTCTAAGTCTGGGACCCCGTAACAAGCTTTAAAGGACTGAATTAAGCTTAGGATTTTGCAGGGTCTTACAATATCTCCCCCTTGGGAACATTCGTCCTCGAATGAGACTGACTAAGATGGGAGAACTGATAGACTAAAAGTACATACTGGACATGCACAACTGAAGCATGATTTTATAGCTGAGACTACTGATATACTGAATTATTATACTGAACATGCATAACTGATGCATGATTTCATAACTGATATTACTGATAAGCTGAGTTTGTATACTGAACATGCATATCTGATGCATGAGTACATGACTAAACTGATTCATGAATGCATGACTGAGTATGCAACATTACTTGATACCAAGTTGGTAACTACATCTGAACATGAAACTGAGTAAATTTAAGGAAAACTATTACCTTGAGTTGAGTCTGAGTTTGAGGAGAAGAGGTGAGGATACTTGGTCTGCATATCTGTTTCTGCTTCCCAAGTAGCTCCCTTAATGGACTGATTCTGCCAAAGAACTTTGACTAGATGGACTTCTTTGTTCCTCAGTCTGCGAATCTGAAAATCAAGGATTTTGACTGGAATTTCCTTATAAGAGAGATTGTTCTGAACATCTATACCCTCTATAGGGACTACAATTGATGGGTCACCTATGCATTTCTTTAGCAAAGAGACATGAAACACTGGGTGTACTGAAGCTAAGTTTGAAGACAACTCAAGCTCGTAGGCTACCTTTCCAAAATGGCTGAGAATTCGGTAAAGACTAATATATCGAGGACTGAGATTACCCTTCTTGCCAAACCTCTTCACTCCTTTCATAGAAGAGGTTTTCAAATACATATAGTCACCAATCTCAAGCTCGAGATCCTTTCTGTACACGTCAGCATACGATTTCTGTCGGCTCTGAGCTGTCTTAAGACTTTCCCTGATCAACTGAACTTTTTCTAAGGTATCAAATACCAAGTCAGGACCTACTATTGCGGCCTCACCCACTTCAAACCAACCAATGGGAGATCTACATCTCCTCCCATAGAGCACCTCAAACGGAGCCATCCGATTACTAGAATAGTAACTATTATTATATGCAAACTCAATCAATGACAAATGGTCATCCCAACTGTCTTTAAAGTCAATGGCACATTCTCTTAGCATATATTCTAGAGTCTGGATGGTCCTTTCTACTTGACCATCTGTCTGAGGGTATAAAGCTCTACTGAGGTGAACTTGGGTACCAAGACCCTTTTGGAAGGCTTTCCAAAAATGAGATGTAAATTGGGTACCTCTATTTTAGATAATGGATAACAGAACTTCGTACAATCTGACCAATTCTCTGACATAGAGCTTGGTATAATCCTCGGCTGAATAAGAGGTATGGACTGGTAAGAAATGAGCTGACTTGGTCATCATGTCTATGATAACCCAAACTGAATCATGCTAAAGACGAGTACGGGGTAAACCCATCACAAAGTTCATGTTCACTTCTTCCCATTTCCATGTGGGAATACTGAACTCCTGCATGGACCCACTAGGCTTCTGATGTTCAATCTTAACCTGCTGACATGTTGAGCATTTAGCTACAAACCTTGCAATATCTCTCTTCATCCCACTCCACCAATAGATTTCCCGTAAATTGTGGTACATCTTAGTGGACCCTGGATGAATAGAGTAGTGCGCACCATGCGCTTCTGCAAGAATCCACTGCCTCAAGTCATCTACACCTGGCACACATAGCCGACCCTGGCAACGCAATACACCATCTCCCCCTTGGTAGAAAACCTTTATTTTCTAATCTTTGACTGGCTCTTTCAACTTAACTATACTGGGATCTCTGTCCTACTTTTCCTTCACCTCGGAAACCAGAGATAATTCTGAACTACTCTGCACCCATACACTACTTTCTGCTGAATCGACTAAGCAGACACCTATTCGGCAAGCTGATGAACTTCCTGAACTAACTTCTTCTTATCATCTTCCACATGAGCAACACTACCCATAGACATTCTACTGAGAGCATCATCCACTACATTGGTCTTACCTGGATGATACAGGACACTCATGTCGTAGTCTTTCAACAACTCCAACCACTTTCTTTGACGGAGGTTTAGGTCTTTCTGAGAGAACACATACTGCAATCTCTTATGGTCTGTGAACACATCACCATGTACCCCATACAAATAGTGCCTCCAAATCTTTAAGGAAAATACTACAGCTGCTAACTCAAAATCATGAGTGGGATAGTTCTTTTTATGGGGCTTAAGCTGTCTAGAGGCATAGGCTATGACCTTACCTTTCTGGATCAAAACATACCCCAAACCAACTCTGGAGGCATCATAATATACCACAAACCCATCTAATCCATCTGGTAGGTTTAAAATTAGAGGTGTAATGAGTCTTCAACTCCTGAAAACTCTTCTCACAAAAATCTGACCACTGGAACTTAACTTTTTTCTGAGTAAATCTGGACATAGGGGATGCAATAGATGAAAATACTCCAATAAACCATCGGTAATAGCTGGACAAGCCTAAGAAACTCTGGATATCTGATGGAGAGATGGGTATGGGCCAATTTCACACTGCTTTGGTCTTTTGAGGATCCACTCTAATGTCATCACCAGAAATTATATGGCCAACCAAAGCTACTGACCTTAGCCAAAATTTGTATTTACTGAATTTGGCAAACAACTGATGGTTTTTGAGTGTCTCTAACACTATTCTGAGATGGTATGCATGATCATGTTCACTACGGGAGTAGACAAGAATGTCATTAATGAAGACTATGATGAACATGTCCAAGTACTGCTTGAACACACGGTTCATCAAGTCCATGAAAGTTGCTGGGGCATTGGTGAGACCAAATGACATGACTAGGAATTCGAAGTGAACATACCGAGTTCTGAAAGCTATTTTTGGAATGTCACATTATCTGACTCTGAACTGATGATAGACTGATCTGAGGTCTATCTTAGAAAAGTAACTGGCACCCTGAAGTTGGTCAAATAAGTCATCGATTTTGGGAAGTGGATACTTGTTATTGACTGTGACTTTATCCAAATGATGGTATTCTATACACGTTCTAAGAGAACCATCTTTATTACGCACGAATAGAACTGGTGCACCCCAAGGGAATACGATGGGTCTGATGAATCCCTTATCTAGGAGATCCTTCAACTGTTCTTTTAATTCTTTGAGTTCTGCTGGATCCATTCTATATGGTGGAATAGATATAGGCTGAGTATCTGTAAGAAGGTCTACTCTGAAGTCAATTTCCCCCTCGGGAGGAACTCCGGGAAGATCTTCGAGAAAAATCTCTGGGAATTCATATGCTACTGGAACTGATTCAAGACTGGGAGTATCGGAACTAGAATACTTGACTCGAACAAGATGATAGACACACCCCTAGATATAATTTTTCTTGCCCTTAGGTAAGAAATAAGCTGACCTCTAAGTACTGAGGTACTACCCCTCTATTCTAGGACAGGTTCATTCGGAAACTTAAATTGGACAATTTTGTTTCTGCAGTCAACTAAGGCATAGCATGAGTGAAGCCAATCTATGTCGAGAATGATATCAAAATCTGTCATCTCTAATTCTACTAAGTCTGCTGAAGTGACTTTCTGAGATACCATGATCGGACAATTCCTGTATACCCATCGGGATATAATAGATTTACCCACTGGGGTAGAGACTGAAAAAGGCTCTGCTAGGATTTTGGGACTGACTCCAAAGTCAACAGCTATATAAGGTGTTACAAAGGACAAGGAAGCTCCTGGATCTAGCAAAGCATAAATATACAAATGATAAACTTATAATGTACCAGTGACCACATCAAGAGAATTTTCTTAATCCTATCGAGACTGAAGTGCATGGAATCTGTTTGGGTGTTGCCCACTGGTGGCACTGAAAGCGGCATCCTGCTGATTCGGGCGACCAGACTGAACTGAGGGACGATTATGCTGACTCTGCGAACCCACCTGAGGACACTAACTGACCCTGTGTCCTGGCTTGACACATCTAAAATATACATCGCTGTCAACTTTGTAGACACTCTGATGGTTTCTGTCACACTTCTGGCAGAGAGTATTTGTTAGGTCACTGCTAACACTACCCTGGGGTTTAGGGCCTGATGTTCTATCTCTACTGCCGTCTTTAAATTTTGGCACTAGAGCACTGGCTAAGGATGAAGCTAGAACTGAAGATTTTGGGCAAAATTGAGAACGATTCCCACCCTCTAACTTAGGCTGAGTAAAGTTGAAGCTACCTGTTCTATCTCTCTTGTTCTCCCTCTTCTTCTCTTTATTCTTAGCCTCTTCTATCTGCTAAGTATGTAACATGAGCCTGGATATGTCCATCTCCTTAATCAATATTGCGGTCCTACATTTCTTGACTACACTGTTAGACACACCCGAAACAAACTTACTCATCTTAGATCTGCTATCTGCTACCACATGAGGGGTATATTTGGCTAACTAAGTAAACTTGAGAGAATACTCTTGTACTGTCATGTTGCTCTGCTTCAGATTAATAAACTCTAAAACCTTCGCTTTCCTCAACTCTAGCGGGAATAACCTATTTAGAAAATCAATAGCAAACTCTTCCCATTCTATGGGCCTTACATCTACATCCCTCTCTGCTTTCCACTGTTTGAAGCACGAGTGAGCCACATCTTGTAACTGATATGTGTCCAACTCAACACTCCCACTAGCAGTCACCCCCATAATATATGTAACTTTCTGCACCTGATTAAGAAATTCCTGTAGGTCCTCATCTGACTTTGATCTGGTAAAAGAGGGAGGGTTCATTCGGGTGAAGTCCCAAATCCTGGCTGCAGCAGTATTGGCCACTGGGTTGGCTGGAATGACAACTGGACATTCATTCTGGGCTACTACAAATGAGCTAGGGTGGTGAAAGCTTCTTTGAATTCCACGTGGGAGACATGCTCATCCAGAAGATCTGGCTAGACGGGCTGAGGTGCTGGATGATTTTCTGTTCTTCTTTCATTCTTCTTTGAAGGCATGTTCTGTAAACGAAAGAGAGAAAAAGATTAGACTGAGAGTTTAATTTGAGCTTATGCTCACTCGCACGACATGAATACTGAAAGAAGGGAAAATTTTCTTAAAACATCTCGTATCTTCATGTCCATAAGTGTGGCACGCTACATACCCATGCACAAGACTCTACTAGATGCGGCTTTCAGACTTCCTAGGACTCTATTGAACCTTAGGCTCTGATACCAAGTTTGTAAATCCCTGAGTCTATACCCCAAATGCTACACGGTGCTAGTGACCCCGAAGGACCACCACCTAACCTATGACTGGTACCTGCTGTGAGCACTGTATAATAATAATACTGTAATAACAACCTGTCTAAAATAAATACAGAAGTGAGGCTGTAAACGCCATAAGGTTCATAACTGAAAACCACTACTGAATACTGATAACTGAATACTGAAACACATGTCCAAAATACTCTAGTCTGAAAGCCTCTAACTGACTGAATTATGGAGTTGATGGGATAAGTCCCCAACTAACTCCGACTACTAAAAACTATACTGAAATACTGAAATAATACTCTATTCTTAAACTATAAGGACTCACCACTAAGTCTGCTGCTGATAGGCTGGGCTGCTAAGTTCAGTCAGAAGGCAATGCATCTGAACCAATGATAAAAGACATCATAGCATAAAAGAAAGGTATGCGTCAGTACTTTGAATGTACTGCTATGCTAAGTAAGGCAGGTTGATATACATGGGTTCATGTGCATGAACAATAACTGATTGAGTAACATGAACATAACTTAATGAGAAAACATGCATGAATACATAAATTGTAACTGAGATTATGTTAACACTGGTTACTGAGTTTTGAATACTGATTAATTGATATATGAGTTTTTTGATACTATAATACTGATAACTGAGTGATTATTTCTGACAGTCCTGATTGATAACTGGGTGACTATTTCTGATAGTCCTGATTCTGTAGAACTGAACTGAGTTTTATATTGAGCTGAGTGGCTGTATCTGACAGTCCTGATTCTATAGAACTAAAACTGAGTTTTATACTGAGACTAAAACTGTGGGAGGTAATTATCTAATCGACTGCCTCTCTCTGAATGGATTGGGGTCCAACCTGTAACCCTAGTTGGAAGGGTGTCAGTACCGTACCATGGGTAAAGACAAGTTATGAGTTAACCCTCTCTTACAGGAAGCTCTTTTGTCAACCCCCACTGACAGGAAAACTCGTATGAGATGTATCAACCCTAGTATGGGAGGAAGATATCTCAACCTATACTGGCTACGTAGTTCTGTAACACAGGGATTGCTATTAAGGGTCAAACCCTATGCTGGCAGGAATACCCCCATCCCTAGGTTCACTCGGTGCTGAATCCTACTCCCAACTGAATAGACACTGAACTGATTTCTAGTCCATACTAGGCTTGACTAAACTGTTACTAATCGTACTATCTAACTAAACTGAACTGAGTTCATTGGGTTCCGCTAACTGACTGAGTACTACTAAATCTGGTTAACTAAGTTCTGAATTGAATATTGAACTGAGACTGTGACAGATTACTGAGTACTATTGTTCGTAACACTACTAAGACTATTCTGTAACTACTGTAGCTCTAGGTAAACAGCTAAATTTTTAGGTATTGAATACCCCCAGGACTCGATAGAATGAAAAGTAAAGTATAGAGTAAACTTGAAAAGCATAACGCTGTGCACTTGTTCATAACTCATCCATAGAGATATTTTATCAAATATTTATAAGGCATAAGTTTACACATATACTAGTATGTCATGATTTTTCCCCATTTAGTTCACATGAGCACTTTAACAAACACTTGGGGAACACCAAAATGCACATGATACTAAACAACATGTAGGCATCATAACATCAATTCCCAAATTCACAAATTCAATTGCTTCAACATAAATTCATATGATACTACACACATGATAATCAGTTCCACATGAAACTTGTAATAAACCATGGATTAGAAACCCAATTAATAATATAATCATGAATACACGTAAATCCAATCATGAAAATCATGAAATCAATCTACTTGAAGTTTAAAAAAGTCTCTTAGACTCCAAGAGTGAAAGGAACCCTTGGATGAACACTTCACATACCTGAGTACTTGAATTAATGAAGGTTGATGGTGAGTTCTTGAATCTTAAACCTTGAATTAAAAGCCCTAGGGTTTCTGTTCTTGAGTAATTTTGAGAATAGTGAATGGATCTTACCTCTAAAGTGGCTAAATCTCGTGTTTTGGGGGCTGATAGATGTGAAAAAATGACCCAAATACCCTCGAGTATGCGGCTTCTTAATGACTGAAAACTGGCCTAGCGATGCGCAGACCGATGCATCGTATCGTTGGGATCGACGCGATGGATGACGCACCACGTCGGTTCACTGGAAATTGCACTGGAGCTGGGGGAAAATATTCATCGACATGATAGGCGATGCGGCGCGTTGAGATCATGTTGATACACTGGTTTTAACTCCCAAACGTGCTTCAAACGATGTTCAAAAAATCTGAAACTCATCCGAGAACACCTACTGACATTTCTGATCATGAAGCAACTTAAAGATCAATATTTAATGGTATTGTAAGGGTCGCGAAATAAGATCGCCAACTATGAAGGCTAAAATAACTCTAAGTATGAATACTTAGCTAAAATTTTCTAAGTCTGGGACCCCTTAACAAGCTTTAAAGGACTGAATTAAGCTTAGAATTTTGTGGGGTCTTACATCAATGCACCATATTGATGATATTATGATGGCTAATGCAAAATAATGTGTATTTGGTGAAAAGTCATATCTCAATATGTTAGCATTGCATAATATATCTGAAAGAAGACAAATGATTGAATGTATGAAAATACGCATGGAGGGAAAATATGATAATGATCATCAAAAGTGGTATTTTTACACGCTTATTATGATTACAAGATATGTTATAGAAAAATTCTCTACATTATATGTATGCCCCGATTTGCTTCCGAAGTAGAAATATCTTGAAAGAAGTTATAAGCTATCAAAATTTGATAGGCTTAAAGCATAATTATATTCCATTCCTGGAAAATGAGAATTTCGATTGTTATAGGTACAGATTCATTCCCTAAAGTGAATGTGATAATATTTAGTAAAACTTATCAATACAAACGTGAACTTGATTGTGATGGTATCACAATTCACCTCTTAAAAAGCAAAATAATTGAGAGGAGTTAATTTGAAATCTACTTTCAAAGTAGTAAATCTGAAATCTATTCATGTCATAGTAAGTCTGAAATTTACTAAAATAAAATTCACTTGTCATGGTAAACTGGAGTTTACTAGTACAAATAAGTTCATAAGTTGAAATAAATGATTATGACATCCCGAAGATATGCATTTTGAGTCTTGTACATGTAATGAAGAATTAGAAAATTCTTCAAGAATAATTCATGTTGTTTGTTCTCATGATAAGTTGGTTGGACCAACTAATGTTGGAATTGAATCCCTTAAATCTAAAAAGTATAAAAGGTGAATAAGGGCCCATTCACCTATCACGCGATATATATTAAGATGCATCAATATAAGATGATCACATGTGTGTTTTTTGTCAACCTATAGTTTGAAATTCATAGAATTGTTTGTTCAATATAAATTGAGTTAAGAGCGTAATTTTTAGATTGTGTTATCAAGACAATTATCTTGATAATGTTGGTTTGACATTGAATGCATTCGATAAATAGTTGAACCATTTCTAATGAGAATAAAACATCATGTGTTGGTCTAAAATATGATATATTGCATACAATAGCACTTCTATGCATTGGAACAATAGATTATGATTATTTCTTCTCTCTTAATTGGTTCAAGGTCATGAACCAAATATTTCATCTAATTTTTTTTTGATGTGTTGTATACGTTTAATAAATATAACATGATGCACAAAGATGGATTCTCTCAAGTAAATTGAAATGTATGTTAGTTTTCCTAACATGAGGGGGAGATAATAAAAAACTTAGAAATATATTATGAATTATCATTAATATGATCCTCATTTGAAAAATAATTCAAGTTAAATGCGAGGAACATTTAGTGACCCTAACTAATTTCATATTTAGTTGTGGATGCTCCTATTGTGTGTCCCTAAAGGACAAAGTCTACATATACATAAATCATGGTATTTCAATCAGTTTCAAATGAAATTATTTTTGAAAAAAAATAAGAAGCAAATGATCATAATAAGAAGACATTGTGTTGTTAAAGAGCCTACAACATAACACTTCATGAAACCTTATGAAAGATTCAGGTACCTCAAAATAATGATTGATGAGATCTAAAAATGTTATATCACATTGTGAACCGATACAAAATAATATAGCATTAATATCTGTGATAAAATATTAGCGCAATATTATAAAAGATTACGAGGATCTAAATTAGACGTTTATTTACGCATGTTAACGTAGAAATATTTATCATGTGACATGAAAAGATGCATCTTGGTAAACATAAAACTTATTTGATTTACAGTTCAGATACTTAAAGAAGTCACACATGAAATGCTGACTATTGTCACTTGACAAAATTTATATAAAAACTTTTTAAGGATTCAAAATGTTTAAATCATATAAAAGTTTCTGGAAAACTTATTTATAATCTTTAAATTGCAAAAAATTATAACTTGAAAATCATTAAAACCCTTGGAGAGTTTTCTAAATCAATAGATTAGTTGCTGAAATGAGAAATATACCGAATTGGATTGGTCATGAAATATCATATCTTAGTGAAATTGGTGCACTAATCTATCTTGCCAATACTACAAGACCTGATATAGCCTTTTTGATTAATTTGTTAGCAAGGTATAGTTCTGCTCCTACTATGAGACATTGGAATGGGATCAAATACATTAGTCCAATTGGTGCACTAATGTATCTTGACAATACTACAAGACCTGATATAGCCTTTTTGATTAATTTGTTAGTAAGGTATAATTCTGCTCCTTCTATGAGACATTGGAATGGGATCAAACACATATTACGGTATCTAAAGAGACTATCGATATGAGCTTATTTTATTCTAAAGATTGCAGTGACTATCTTATTGGTTATGCTGATGCTGGGTACTTATCTGACATACATAAAGATCGATCTCAAATAGGCTATGCATTCATATGTGGGAGTACTGTCATATCTTAGAGATCTATAAAACAGTTTATCGTAGCCACTTCATCGAACCAAGCAAGGATAATAACTATTCATGAAGCAAGCCGAGTGTTCTTGTGGTTGAGGTCCATGATAATCTCATTCAAAAAAATATGGTTTGAGATATGATTAAGTACCTAAGATTTTTTATGAAGATAATGCAACATGCATCGAAACACCTAAACTTTGAACCATTAAAAAAATTCACCAATTCATATCACTGGGGTGGGTACGACTAGGGACATGAGTCTTACCCCTTAAATATGAGTCATATCCTCTTATCCCTCTCCACTCGTACCCTAGTCAGTATGGTGAGGGTTACACACTTTCATAGGTATGAGTGAGCCTCCAACCAATCGTACCTTGAGGTGCTAGTCGTACCAAGACCAATCGTATAGAGTAAAGTCCTAGATTGGAGTGGACTGCTTTTGATACAGCTGATGGATACGGTTTAGGGCATGAGCCGTACCCTTTGGATAAGACTCAATGGTGGTTAGTTGTACCCAAACTAGTATGGGTGACCTAGGAGGATCCTAGGGTAAGAGTTAGGATACCACTCGTACCCTAGGGTACGATTGACTCAAGTGAGTCGTACCCACCCGGACAGTCATTTTCCAGCTTTTAGTTGAGGACCTTGTGGTCATTTCCCATGCCTAAAACCCAAATTACCTTCACTATATAAGTGTATATGGACTCCTTAAACACATTTTAGTGGATAAAACATCCAAAAATACTTTCTCAAACACAACTTTGAAGGATTGAAGGCTAGGATTAAAAGGGTGTTCTTCAAGAGGCAAAGTGAAGTCAGTATTCTTGGTGCATCAAGTTGTTTAAGGCATGTAATTCTTTTTCTTATTAAATAACTCAAAAACCATGCATTTTACACTTGAATTAGTAAGCGTACATGGATATTTTGAAATCAATGAAAAGGGTTTTTGTTGTCAAATGATGAATAATATTTGTACTTGCTTAGACTTGTGATTATACATGACATTGGTAGTGGTTTGCATATTTGCATGTTTATTGTTTATGGTGTAACATGTGAGTCTTGAGTAACCTTGATGATAATGATTTCTACCATGAATTTTTCCTTGATAAAGTTATGCACACAAGGTGTTTGTGAAAATGTCTAAGTGAATTGTCTAGTTCTATGTTGGTGATGTTTTAAACTATGGCAATGGATAACAACAACAACAACAACAACATACCCAGTTTATTCCCACATAGTGGGGTCTGGGGAGGGTAGAGTGTACGGAGATCATACCACTACCTCAGGTGAAGTAGAGGGGTTGTTTTCGATAGACCCCCGACTTAGAATCGATAACAGTATAAAAAACACAAAAGCTAAGTGCAAAATAAACTAACACCGCTAGCAACAAGATAATACTACAACCACAAGATAAAAATAAGAAATATCTTACTGAAATCATAGACATCACACAGCACCACGAATAAAAAACTACAGATACTAAAGAACGTTTTCTTATAGTTACCGATGCACTCCCACCACCTAACCCTCTACCCTAATCCGCGTCCTTCATACCTTTCTATCAAGTTTTATGTCCTCTGTAAGTTTTAAATACTCTATATCATGCCTAATCACCTTCTTCTAATATTTCTTTGGTCTACCTCTACCCCGCCTAAAACTATCCATAACTAGTGTCTCGCACCTCCGTACTGGAGCATCTGAGCCCCTCCTCATCACGTGCCCGAACTAACATAACCTCACTTATCGCATCTTATCCTCCACCGAAGAAACTCCCACCTTCTCCCAAATAATCTTATTCCTCACCCTATCTTTCCTGGTATGTCCACACATCCATCGCAATATTCACATCTCCGCCACCTTCAACTTTTGGATATGGAAGTTGTTAACTGGCCAATGGCCAATAAGTATAAATGGTTGACAAATGATATTGTGAAGGTATTGTGAGCTATATATTGTGTAAATTATGACCTTGTTGGCTTGATGATTAATAGGGATTAAAGTCCCTAAACATGAATTTGAACTTGAATTGTGTGTTGAACTAAGGTTTAGTAAGAATGTGGCATAAGGTTGCTAATAAAGTGTGAATGTCTTGTAGGGGTCTTGATGGCCCTAAATTGAATTGTATGATGAATTGAGTTAAGACATTGGCCTATTGAAATGGTTGAGCAACTAAGGCTCCCATGAGGACCTTGTTGTCATATGTATTGTTGAATTGGTCAAATGGGTTAAAGTCCTTACATGTGAATTAAATGAATGTTGATATATGTACAAAGGGTCAGAGTCCCAATATCAACCATGGTGGTAAAAATAGCTTATGGTTAGAATCCCTTACCTACTAATGTGGCTTGTGGTTAGAGTCTCTTGCCCAAATGGAATGGCTGGTGGTTAGAGTCCCTCTCCTTATCTAAAATACCGTCTTCGGTTAGAGATTTATATCAACTATGACTTGAGGTTAGAGTCCCTAGCCAAGTGAAAGTGCAAGAGGTTGGAGTCCCTTGCTCAATGAATGTGCAAGAGGCTAGAATTCCTTGCTCAATGAGTGTGTATGTGGTTAAAGTCCCCTTTTCTAATAATAATGTAAATATGGTTAAAGTCCTTGTCTATTGAGAATTCTTGAATCTATAAGTGTGGAAGGTTGAAGTCCTCCACTTCGTGTATGACGAATGAGTGCATCAAGAGTGTTGATAAAACTTGTTTCGTTGTTTGGCATGTGATATACTCATATGTATGGATAAGCGTACGAATGTACTTGAACATGATGTATTGATTTATTGTTAAATGATTATGTTATTTTATCCTTAATCCTTAAGTTACATGCTAGATTTCCAATCGCTAACCGCCTCCAGATGCTTTGTCCCTACACAATATAGGGTCTAGAGCTTCTTTTCTTCCTGCGTAATGATTAGGTGATCGAAATGAATCGTGCATTGACTTTGGAGTGGTGAGCTTTCTTACTTCAAAAGACATTTATTCTTGGTCTCTTACCCGTAGACTTAGTCTTATTTAGTTTCTATTTGTCTATTGTTGGGGGCTTGTCCCGACCTATACTTTTTTATACATCGATTTGTATAGGGGTATTATGGATGACTGTGGATTTGGGTATATTGGCTAGTTGTTGAATCTAATGAAATGTTTAGAAATGTTCAAGCTATGAATTATAGTATGGTCTCCGCCATCCTATTAAAAATTGAAATTCATCCGACTCTTGTGATTGGTGTGATGATTAGGTTAGTTTATTGGGATGACCTCCGGTTCATGTGGGCTTGAGGTGCCCCTACGACATGGACCAATTTTGGGCCGTGTCAAGTTGGTATCAGAGCCTAGGTTCATGGTCAGTTGGGTATCCACAATGCCGTGCCAGATAGAGTCTCTTTTATGGGTGTGAAGCGCACTACACTTATAAAAGAGGAGTTATGATACATTTTAGGAAATGTTTCCCATTCTTGCATTTCAATCTCAAGCTATAAAGTCTAAGGTCTTGGATTCTTTTGATTTCTGTTTGCTATCTTTCAGATCATGACTCTAAGGAGATTTGATACTTAGGCAAACACTTCTGTCCCGGCTAGGGACAATGTGGATAAAGTTCTTCCAAATTCTGGGGTTCGGACCCAATCTAGAGCTGCGGCATTTGAACATCCTCATAGGTTTCCACCTATCCCCACCAAACCCAACTATGAGAGTGACCCTCCTATTTCTTCATCGAAAGGGATGCTACAAATGACGAGTTTCATCGCTCTATCAACCTCTTGACTCAATTGGTAGCCTCTCAATCAGAGCGTGGTGCTTTGACTGCTATTTATTCTGAGGCCACAAGAATCAACCAATTAACAAGGTTGAGCTCTCCTATGTTCATGGGTATAAAGGTTGAGGAAGATCTTCAAGGCTTCATTGATGAAATGGAGAAATTTTTTCAGATTATGCATTCTTCAGAGGTCGAGGTTGTTTGCTTCCTACCAATTGAAAGATGTAGTGTACCAATGGTACAAAGGGTGGGAGTTTTCTAGAGGTGTGTATGTTAGTCCAGCTTTTTTGGCGATTTTTTTTAGGCTTTCTGTAATACCCCATACTTTTTCTAGTTAAAATCCACCCCTAGAATATTAAGGGATAGGTTCAAAAATAAAGAATAATTATTTCATGTAGAATTTTTCTAGATTTAGACCTCCCATTGTGTGGAAATTTAATAATCTTTCCAACGATATAAGATTCGCCTAAATCCGATGACCGAGTGAGAAGTTAGGGCTATTTTAAGCTTCAGTCGTAAAACACCGTTATTTGGGTCCTTAGCGAATCGTGGAGATGGTTTAAATAATAATTGTCAATTTTTAGTGAGACTCCGCAATTTTGGCGCATCACGGAGAGGACCAATTTCCCGTTTGGTAATTTCCATTGAGACATCGCGATACTGGCGCATCGTGCCAGTGGTCAAAATGACAAACTAAAGGGGTTCCGCGATTGTGGCGTATCGCAGTAAAAGACCAGTTCCCGCTCATCCATTTCCAGTGAGCCACCGCAATAGTGGCACATCGTGATGGCCACTCAGTTCGTAAAAAAATATTTTTCCAATTCCGTTTCAAAGATTAAAAGGGGTACTTTGGTCATTCTCCCAGCCCCTAATCCATCTTAAACAATGAATCAAACCCCTTCAAAGAACTTTACATCCACTTTTCATCAAATCTATCTCAATCAAAACCCTAGTTCAACAAACTTTCTCCCCAAGAAATTCAAATTCCTCCATTAATTCTCCAAGAAAATTCAAGATTAAGAATCCCCAATTCAAGAACTCTAAGAATTCATATCCAAAGCAACAATAGATATCCAAGATTCAAGTTCAAGCATCTAGTTCATCAATTGAGGTATGTGGGGTTATTAATAAGGATACTATTTTCATCCTTGTGCCCAAAAAAACTTATTTTAATTACGAATTTACTGAATTTTATATGATTTCCCCTGAAATTGAAGTTAGGGTTTATACCCATTAATGTTATTTACAAGATTATGAGATTTCCAATGATTTAGAAGTTGAATTACATGATTATGTTCATATTTTCATGCATATTGCAGAAATTTTCAGATTCTGAATTAAATTATCAATGTTTACATTATCAAGCATGGATATTTTGATGTTTTAACATGAGATTAATACATGGGTCACTAAGCCCTAATTTAAGATTGCTATTTCAATAATTGTTGTGCTATAAGAACCCTATGATTAGATTTATTTCAGATTATTGGTAAAGATTTGACCTTTTGGTCTCAGAATAGATATGAAATTCACTTTACAGATTTAGATTACAGATTTAGCTTTACAGATATACAGTTGGGTTTTATTACAAACCATTAGACTATTTTAAAGTGGATTTTCTTCAGAATGAGCATACAAATTTAATGGGAGTAATATTTAGCACCGAGATGGGTACATTACTATGGTTTCATACCCTAGAACTACGTGCCAACGTAGGATTAGATTATTCCCACTTTTACGTGGATGATAGATATATGATCACTTAGATAGGTTATACTCCCTAGCAAGAGTATGACTCCACTCTCAACGTAAGAATTCCTCCTTAGGAGGACAAGAACGTTGGACTCCATGAATGCTCACATGGTTTATGTTGGTTAAGAGAACCTCCCGGTTAGCTAACAGAAAAGATTAATAGAAAAACTAAGTGTAAAGGCTCACAAACTTACTCAGATATTATTTTACTTAGGATTTCAGATTACAGAATTATAGCTTTTAGTTTTCAGACATAAAATGGTGAGCTCTTTTTCACTTAGACTATATGATTTGAGAATAGAACAGAAATACAGATTTTAGAACTTAGTGTTATGACTTACAAGATTTATATTATGTGCTTTACTATTCATGATTTATGATCTTCAGATTCCAGAGTACTCAAGCCGATGTGAGTCATTTACATTTAGTATGAATGATTTTATAAATTATGATGATATTGCTTACTTATTGCATTCACCCCCATATACTCAGTACATCATCAAAGTACTGATCCACATATACGTCTATGTGCTACATTGTCTCATAATTTAGTTTTAGGTGCTTAGTCTCAACAGCGTGAGTGATTTTCGAGCATCTCATCTATATCCCTGCAGTTGGTGAGTCCTCATAGTTTGGGGACTTAGCTATTCAGATTTTTGATTTATTAGTAGATGTTTCATTACTCATTTCAGACAGTTTGAGTTACCTGGGGCCTATCCCAGTGACTCTCTAGATTCAGTTAGTAGAGGCTTGTCAGACTACTAGATTCAATTTTAGACTTTTGATCCAGTATTCAGACTTTTCAGTATTGTTTTACTAATACTTGTGAGATTAGTATGTTTCAGATAAGATTTCCACATTTATTATGTTTCCATATTCATATTTCCCTTATGTTGAGATTCAGATTTAGTAGAAAAGTAGCCAGGGTTAGCTCAGGACTACTTCTAGTTCGGAGCATCGTATGGCATCTCGAAAATCAGATTTTGGGGCATTACACTTTCTTAGACCGCTTCTTTCCTCAAGAGTTGAGGGAATCTAAGGCGGAAGAGTTTGTGAAATTGACGCAAGAGAGGATTTTCATTCAAGAGTATGCCTTGAAATTCCATCAATTGTCAAGGTATGCTCCCGAGATGGTTTCTAGCATGAGGGCTAGGATGCATAAGTTTATTTCGAGATTGTCCCACGAGTTAGTACTAAGAGAAAAATGGCCTTGTTGATCGAGAACATGGATATTTCTAGATTAATTGTGTATATAAAACAAGTAAAAGAAGATAAAAAAAAAGAAAGTTGAGTTTAGTAAAAGGCAAGGAAAGAAATCTAAGCCTTTTAAGCAAAGTGATAGAGATGGTGGTAAGTGGCCACGAAAGAAGTGAAGGAGTTCGAGTTATTTCTCCTTGGCTAGTGTTCACTCTTCTTACCCTAAGTTATCGGGTGATCATCTATCTTTGTTTAGTGGTGGATTTCGAGCACATTGTGCCCTATTCCAGGCTAGTGGTGCTCAATCAGCTATACCCCGCCCTCCTTGCAGATTCCGTGGTCAGAGTCATCCTGGTCAGTGTGAGAAGGGTAGAAACAAATATTTTATTCGTGGTCATATTGGACACATGCAGTGTGAGTGCCTCTCTCTAGTGGACCCTTGGTCCAACAGGGATCCTATTGCTACTTTATCCGCTCCCGTACCAAAGGGTGCTATCTCTGCTTCTGCTTCTGTTTTTGGAACTGGCACTGGCCGAAACTATTTTTATGCACTTTCTGCTCACCAGGATTCTGAGGTGTCTCCCGATGTTATCACAGGTATATTGAGACTTTTATATCATGATGTATATTGTTTTCTTGATCCAGGGTCTACTTTTTCTTATGTGACCCCGTATATGGTTGTGCATCTTGGTTTTAACCCCAAGAGTCTGTCGGTTCCCTTTTTTGTTTCTACCAGGATAAGAGACTCTTATGATTGTTAAAAGAGTTTATAAGGGGTGTGTGGTATCTTTTAGCAGTAGAGAAACTCTTGTAGACTTGATAGAGTTGGACATAGTTGATTTTGATGTCATCCTAGGGATAGATTGGTTGCACTCTTTCTATGCTTCCTTAGATTGTCGGACCCGTAGGGTCATGTTTAAATTCCCTAATAAGACAGTCATTGTATAGGAAGGTGGCTTCTTAGCGCCTAAAGAAAGGTTCATTTTTTATCTTAAAGCCCAAAAGTTGATTTCAAAGGGGTGCTTGTATTATTTGGTCCGAGTTAAAGATTCTAACTCGGAAGAGCTTTCCCTAAAATTCATCCATGGTTAATGAGTTTCCCAATATTTTTCTCGATGATCTTCCCGGTATTCCTCCCAATAGGGAAATTGATTTTGGGACTGACCTTGTTTCGGACACTCGTCCGATTTCTATCCCTCTTTATAGAATGGCTCCAGCGGTGTTGAAAGAACTTAAAGAGAAATTGAAAGACCTCTTAGATAAAGGCTTTATCCATCCAGGTGTGTCTCCCTGGGGTGCTCCCATGTTGTTGTGACCAAGAAAGATGGTTCCATTCGTATGTACATTGACTATCGTCAGTTGAACAAGGTGACCATAAAGAATAAATACCCTCTTCCTAGGATCGATGATTTGTTTGATCAAATTTAAGGTGTGAAGTGTTTCTCTAAGATTGATCTTAGATCTGGTTATCATCAGCTTAAGATTAGGGATGCGGATATCCCTAAGACTACTTTTAGAACCCGGTATGGTCACTATAAGTTTCTAGTCATGTCCTTTGGGTTGACCAATGCCCTAGCCGCATTCATGGACTTGATAAATAGGGCCTTCCATCCATTCTTGGACATGTTTGTTATTATTTTTATTGATGACATCTTAGTCTATTTGAAGAGTGAGGCGGATCTTGTCGATCACCTTCGTTCCGTGTTGCAAAATTTGAAGGATAATCGTTTGTATGCCAAGTTTTCTAAGTGTGAGTTTTGGTTTAAAAATGTAGCTTTTCTTGATCATATCATCTCTAGTGAAGGGATTATGGTAGATACCCAAAAGGTTGTGGCGGTTAAGAAGTGGCCTAGACCTACGACTCCAACTAACATTCGGAGCTTCTTGGGTCTAGCCAGTTACTATAGAAGGTTTGTGGAAAGTTTTTCGACTATAGCTGCCCCATTGACCAAGTTGACCTAAAAGAATGTCAAGTTCTTGTGGATGAATGCGTGTGTAGTTTTAGGAAGTTGAAAGATAAATAACTTCGACTCTGATTTTGACCTTGCGCGAGGGTAATGATGGTTCTGTTGTGTATTATGATGCTTCTTGAATTGGTCTTGGTTGTGTGTTAATGCAACATGGTAGGGTAGTAGCCTATGCTTCTAGGCAATTAAAAGTTCATGAGAAGAACAACCCTACTCACGACTTGGAGTTGTTAGCCGTGGTTTTTGCGTTAAGGATTTGGCGATATTATCTCTATGGTGTTCATGTTGATATCTTTTTCGATCATAAGAGTCTTCAATATGTGTTTACTCAAAAGGAGTTGAACCTCCGGCAAATGAGGTGGCTTGAGTTGTTGAAAGATTATGACATGAGTCTTTGTTACTCTCCTGGTAAAGCCAATGTAGTCGCTGATTCTCTTAGTCATTTTTCCATGGGGAGTTTGGCCCATATGGATGAGTACAAGCAGGAATTGGTGAAAGACATTCACCATTTGTCTAATCTTAAAGTTTGACTTGGGGACTCCAAGGATGGTGGTCTATTTGTGCATCCGGTATCTCAGTTGTCTCTTGTAGTTGAGATAAGGAAAAACAAGTATTGGACCCCAACTTGATGAGGATCAAAAGTAATGTGGGTCAACACACAGTTGCAAACTTTGTGATTGGTGGTGATGGTATCTTGAGATACCAAAGTAGGCTATGTGTTCCCGACGTTGATGGATTGAGGGAAAAGATCATGGCCGAGGCTCATGAATCTTGGTATGCTATTCATCTCAGTTTCACCTAGATGTATCATGACCTTAGAGAGTTCTATTGGTGGAGTAATATAAAGCGTGATATGTCTATCTATGTGGCTAAGAGTATGATGTGTCAACAAGTGAAAGTTGAGAACATGAGATCTGGTGGTTTGTACTAAGAAATTATGTTGCCCAAATGGAAGTGGGAGGCAATTAATATGAATTTCGTTATTGATTTGTCTCATTCTCAGAACCAATGTGATTCTATTTGGGTCATTATTGATATAATTATCAAGTCCGCTCACTTTTTGCAGGTGAGGACTACTTTCTTGGCAGAAGATTATGCTAAGTTATACCTTGCGCAGATCGTGAAGTTGCACGGTTCTCTGGTTCTATCATATCGGATCGTGTTCTTTCATTCTCATTTCACTTTTAAAAGTCGTTCCAAAAATGTTTAGGCACTAAGGTGTGCCTTAGTACTGCTTTCTACCCGCAAACGGATGGGCAAGCAGAGAGGACCATCCAAATATTAGAGGATATTTTGCAAGCTTATGTGATCGATTATGGTGGTAGTTAGTATGACCATTTTTCTTTGATTGAATTCGCCTATAATAATAGTTACCACTCTAGCAATAGCAAGGCCCCTTTTATGGTATTGTATGGTAGGAGGTCGATCTCCTATTGGGTGGTACGAAGTTGGCGAGGGTAATTTACTTGGCCCTAATTTAGTTCACCAAGCCTCAGAAAAGGTAAAGGTGATTTGTGATAGATTGAAAACCGCTCAAAGCTGCCAGTCCTATGCGGATGTGAGGCATAGGGACTTAGAGTTTAGTGTTGGCGATTGGGTATTCTTGAAGGTATCTCCCATGAAGGGAGTAATGCAGTTTGGTAAAAAGGGAAAACTTAGTCCCTGATATGTCGGTCCCTACTTGATTTTGAAGAGGGTGGGAAATATTGTCTATGAGTTAGAGTTGTCTTCTATATGGACTCTATTCACCGAATTTTCTATGTCTCTATTTTGTGAAAATGTATGGTTGATCCTTCGTTGTTTATTCCCTTGAGGGATGTTGATATCTCAAACTCTTTGTCCTATGAGAAGGTCCCGGTGAGGATCTTGGATCGGTAAGTTTACGGGTTATGAACGAATGAAGTGACTTTGGTGAAGGTTCTATTAAGGAACCAAAAGTCTGAGGAAACTACTTGGGAGGCGTAAGAGGACATGAAAATCAAGTAGCCGCATTTGTTTCCCGTTCTGAGAACTCGTGATGAAGGTATATATTAATCTTCTCACCTTGATTTATGCCTTGATAGACAATGGGTTAAAGTCCCCAAGCTTTAAATTAATTTATATCTTGTTAGACCATGGGTTCAAGTCCCTAATGCTTTGAAATCATGTGTGTCCTTGTTGTGATGGATTTAAGTCCCTAATACTTTGAGTTTATTCATGTCTTTGATAAATATTGGGTTCAAGTCCCTAATGCTTTGAAATCATGTGTGTCCTTGTTGTGATGGTTTAAAGTCCCAAATTCTTTGAGTTGATTCATGTCTTTGATAAATGATGGGTTCGAGTCCCTAGTTGTGAACTAAGCAAGTATCTTTGATAAGTCGATGGGTTAAAGTTTCTAAATTGTGAAATGAGTAAGTGTATTGATAAGTAATGGATTTGAATCCCAAAGTTAATGAAATGAATAGTCAATTGATAATGAGTATGATATGAGTTGTATCCTTGTTGTGTGCTTTTTCCTAACTTGTTTGAAGGTTGTTTGATATGTGATAATGTGTTAACTTGTGTGTATGCTTTCCTTGCCCGTCATTCGCGGACGAATGATCTAAGTGGGGGAGAACTGAAAAACCTAGACTTAGAACCATTGAAAAAAATTCTCCATTTGATGTCACTGGGGTGGGTACGACTAGGGCAATGAGTTGTACCCCTTGGATATGAGTTGTATCCTCTTCTCCCTCTATTCATACCTTAGGCAGTATGGTGAGGGTTACTCACTGTCCTAGATACGAGTTAGCCTCCAACCAATCGTACCTTATGGTACGAGTCGTACCAAGACCAATCGTATAAAGTGAAGTCTTAGCTTGGAGTGGACTGTTTTTTATACAACTGATAGATACAGTTTTGGTCGTGAGTCGTACTCTTTGGATACGGCTAAATGGTGGGTAGTTGTACCCTAACCAGTGTGGGTGACCTAGGAGGAGCCTAGGTTATGAGTTAGGGTGCCACTCATACCCTAGGGTACGATTGACTCAAGTGAGTCGTACCCACCCGGACGGTCATTTTTTAGCTTTTAGTTGAGGGCCTTGTGGTCATTTCCCATGCCTAAAACCCAAAGTTCCGCACTATATAAGTGTATATGGACTCCTTAAACATATTTTAGTGGATCAAACATCCAAAAATACTATCTCAAACACAACTTTGAAGGATTGAAGGCTAGGGTTCCAAGGGTGTTCTTCAAGAGGCAAAGTGAAGTCAATATTCTTAGTGCATCAAGTTGTTTAAGGCATGTAATTCTTTCCCTTATTAAATAACTCAAAAACCATGTATTTTACACTTGAATTAGTAAGTGTACATGGAGATTTTGAAATCAATGAAAAGGGTTTTTGTTGTCAAATGATGAATAATATTTGTACTTGCTTAAACTTGTGATTATACATGACATTGGTGGTGGTTTGCATATGTGCGTGCTTATTGTTTGTGGTTTAACATGTGTCTTGAGTAACCCTGATGATAATGATTTCTACCATGAATTTGTCCTTGATGAAGTTATGCACACAAGGTGTTTGTGAAAATGTCTAAGTGAATTAGCTAGTTACATGTTGGTGATGTTTTGAACTAGGGCAATGGACAATAAGTATAAATGGTTGACAAATAATATTATGAGCTATGTATTGTGGAAACGATGACCTTGTTGGCTTGATGACTAATAGGGGTTAAAGTCCCTAAATATGAAATTGAACTTGAATTGTGTGTTGAAATAAGATGTGGCAAGAATGTGGCATAAGGTTGCTAATGAAGTGTTAATGGCTTGTAGGGGTCTTGATGACTTTAAATTGAATTGTATGATGAATTGAGTTAAGGCATTGGCCTATTGAAATGGTTGGGCAACTAAGGCTCCCATGAGGACCTTGTGGTCATGTATATTGTTGAATTGGTCAAATGGGTTAAAGTCCTTACATGTGAATTGAATGAATGTTGATATATGAACAAATGGTTAGGGTCCCAATGTCGACCATGGTGGTCAAAATGTCTCGTGGTTAGAGTCCCTTGCTTACTAATGCGACTTGTGGTTAGAGTACCTTGTCCAAATTGAATGGCTTGTGGTTAGAGTCTCTTGCCTAATCTAAAACGCTGGCTTGGGTTAGAGTCCCATATCAACTATGGCTTGAGGTTAGAGTCCATAGACAAGTGAAAGTGCAAGAGGTTAGAGTTCCTTGCTCAATAAATGTGCAAAAGGTTAGAGTCCCTTACTCAATGAGTGTGTATGTGGTTAAAGTCCCTTTTGTCTAATGATAATGTGAATATGGTTAAAGTCCTTGCCTATTGAGAATGCTTGAATCAATAAGTGTGGAAGGTTAAAGTCCTCCACTTCGTGTGTGATGAATGAGTGCATCAAGAGTGTTGATAAAACTTGTTCCCTTGTTTGGCATGTGATATACTTATATATATGGATAAGCATACGAATGTGCTTGAACATGATGTATTGATTTGTTGTTAGATGATTATGTTATTTTATCCCTAATCCTTGAGTAACATGCTAGTGTTCCAACTACTAACCGTCTTCGAATGCTATGTCCCCACACGACATAGGGGCCGGAGCTGCTTCTCTTCCTGCGTATTGATTAGGTAATCAAAGCGGATCATGCATTGACTTTTGAGTGCTGAGCTTTCTTACTTCGGTTACATTCATTCTTGGTCTCTTACCTTTAGAGTTAGTCTTATTTAGTTTTGTTTTGGCTGTTGTCGGGGGCTTGTCCCGACCTATACTTTTCTAAACATCGATTTGTGTAGAGGTATTTTGGATGACTATGCACTTGGGTATATTGGCTAGTTGAATCTAATGAAATGTTTAGACATGTTTAAGCTATGAATTGTAGTATGGTTTCCGCTATCCTATTATATGTCGAAATTCATCCGATTCTTGTGATTGGTATGATAATTAGGTTGGGTTATCGGGGCAACCTCCGGCCATATAGGCTTGAGGTGACCCTACGACATGGACCAGTTTTGGGTCGTGTCATGCATAACACAACTTAAGGGAGGATTCATAAAAGGAGATTAAACGAAGAACATTTCGCCAAAGTTTTTCTATACACATTAGCTACAAAAGAATTGTGATATTAACGTGCAACAGATTCGTTCAAGTGACAATGTGACTGATTTGTTCATCAAGTCTCTTCCAACTACAACTTGCAAAATGACGGTGCATAAGATCAGGATGCAAAGGCTCAAGGATGTTTTCATTAGAGGGAGTTAATATGCATTGTACTCTTTTTCCCGTATGAGTTTTCATCCTACTGGATTTTCCTTGTATGATTTTTAATGAGATAGTCTATATGCATATTATTAGAGATGTGTACTCTTTTTTCTTCTCTAGATTTTTTTTCCACTGGATTTTTCTAGTAAGGTTTTAAACGAGGCATATTATCAATTAGACAATCAAGGGGGAGTTTTAAAAATGTATTACCATATATAGTGAATGTTTATTTATGTAAAAGTTAGAAATCCCAACTTTTGGGACAAAGTTAGCTTTCCCTATAAATAAGGGGATTTTCTTCATTGTAATAAAACCCCTCAAAAATTCCTCAAGAGAAATAAAGATTTACTATATCTTCTCTCTTCATTTTTCTTGTTCTTTCCTTATATTTTATATTAGAAAGAAAATATTAAATATTTTTTTGATTTCATAAGCTGGACAAGTAAATTAAAATAACTAGTTTTAATAAGGTAACCAAGTTAAACAAAATGAAAGGAATGACTTAAGTCATGTACAACCCCTTAAAGTTTTCTATATAGTTTGCTTAGATACCTTAACTTGGGCTTGTACCTATTAAACACTTTTTACCTATATGACAGTAAAAGTGTAATGCAAATCTAAGAGGTGCTTGAAGACAGGGAAACTTATTTATAAGTCAATCAAAAACTGACATGTGTTGCACCAAGAATATGATGATTGAGTTGCTCATTCTTTAATTAATGATTTTAGTTACATGTTTAGATATAAGAAAAAATTGATAGAAAGTGTTACTTTGAAATGGGTTTTATAGATTCCAATTTAAAGTAGTTAGTCTCTAATATAAATATCAATATCAAATGAAAAATTAAAATGAAACTTTTTCAGACAATCTTCACAAACTATGCTAGTAATTCAAGATAATGGAACTTTATTGCTAACATTTGTTCTTCATTCCATGCAGTAGCTTAAGCCTCATTTCTTTTCATTAAATTAAAATGTCTGAATTGATAAATATCTAAATTTTAAAATGATGTACTAGATAAATTTCAACATATACACAGAGTCAATGCGCAACGAAAAAAATAAATAGGAACATACCTTCAACCATTATCATTGAAGTGTTGTGAAGAATCACCATTGTCAAAAACTTTAACAAGAAAAGAGGAAAAGAAGAGACCTAAGAATCTTCTAGCCTATGCCTATCAAAGGTATATCAGACTGATGGAGTCATGGTATTTATAAGTAGGCTAGGGACTCTTAGGCAAATAACTTTAATCCCGTGGGACTTTTATAGTTATTTCTTGTCATCAAAGAAATACCATATATGCATAACTTAAAGAAAAAGTAATTGACTGATTTATTACTTTACTTGGTAGACAAGATAAATTTTTTATCAAAAATATGTGGATCATTATTACATAATATTACACGTAATATTCTTACATTCTCCCACTTGACCCACATATTCAAATCGAACAATCCTTTATGAGTGAAAATTAATAATATGACCATAAATGCATATTCACTCAACTTAATAATTATGCAAAAATCGCTTTTATCAAGAATATATTAATACAAGAATCATGGTGGTCATGCTCTTAATCAAACACTTTCTTTCATGTATTACGATGTGCAATATGTTCTAAATAAAGTGTCTAATAACTTTATAAATGATCTTAATATAACTTATTCAAAGTCCAACTTTATTGGATCCAATAATTACTTTATAATACATGAAATACAAAATGTGCGCGTTCATATGTAACAAGAATGATAATGTCTAGACAAATTATTAAAGAATATAGCAAGACTACAATGAGTTACTATGTACCATACAGGTCACATGATCCTTGAAAACATTAGCTGGTAAACCTTTAGTCATAAAATCATCAATCATCAAAGTAGTACTAACATGTTCAAAACTCGCATCTTGCTTCTTGACATGATCTCTAACCATCAAATACTTTATGTCGATGTGCTTACTTTGGCTGCCACTCTTATTATTCTTTGAAAAGAATATCGCTTATCACAAAATAATCTCAATGTTCTCACAATAGAATTGACAACTTTAAGACCTGAAGTAAAGTTCTTCAACCATAATGCCTATGATATATCTTCATAGCATGTTATAAATTCAGTTTTCATTGTGAATATTGAAATAATTATTTGCTAATACTTCTCCAAGACACCACACCTCCAAAAAGAAGGAAAATGTATCCAAAAGTAGATTCACCTCTGTCTTTGCATCCACCCAAGTCGGAGTCTGAATATCCAATGAGTCAGAATATCTGTATGTAAGCTTATGATCCTTGGTTCCTTATAAATATCTCAAAATCCTTTAACCACTTTTTCAATGATCAAGACCAGGGTTACTTTGATATCTGCCAAGGATTTCTACTACAAAGGTAATATCAGGTCTAGTGCAGACCCGTGCATATATAAGGCTCCCAATAAGTGAAGCATATGAAATGCCTTTCATTTGCTCTTGTTCCAATGCATTTTATGCGCATTGATTCAATGAGAATTTGTCATTTTTAATGGTAGGTGCTGCTATAGGTGAATAGTTTTTTTATTTCGTATCTTTTTAAAATTCTTTCAATATAGGCTCTTTGTGATAGTCCAGGCAATCATTGAGATCTACCTCTGTGAATATCTATGCCAATGACATATGAGGCTTCACCCATATTCTTCATTTCAAAATTCTAGATAAGAAAATGTTTTGTCTTATGCAACAATACCAAATCATTACTAGCAAGTAAAATGTCATTTACATATAGGACTAAAAATATTTTTACTTCCACATATCTTAAGGTATATACATTGAAATGACATTCTACGTAAATTCAAATAAAGAAATAACATTATGAAATTTAATATACCATTAGTGGGAAGACTGTTTTAGTCCATAAACAAATTTATTCAACTTACAAACAAGGTGACTTTCATCCTTGTCACTAAATTCTTTAGGCTGACGCATGTATACCTCCTCTTCAAGATCTTTATTCAGGTAATCTATTTTCACTTTCATTTGATGTAGCTCTAAATCAAAATGAGCTACTAATTCTATGATTATTCTTAATGAATCATTGTTTGACACTGGAGAGAAGGTTTTATTGTAATCAATACCTTCCTTTTGAGTGAAACTCTTGGCTACAAGTTTAGCTTTATATTGTTTAATATTACCAGATGAGCTTCTTTTGGTTTTATAAACCCATTTAGATCCTATAGTAGAGACTTCTTTTGATAATTGAACGAGATTTCATACTTTATTTTTAACCATTGATTCTATATCTTCTTTCATGGCATCATACCAAAGTATGGAGTTTTCTCCACTTATAGATTGTAAAAATGAACATGGATTATTTTAGTCCAATATCATAATCAGATTCTAAAGGATATACAACATAGTCACTAAAAATTGTTGGTCTATGAACTCTTAAGGATCTTCTTACTTTCACTTGTTTGGGTGCTCCTTCAATAATGGGTTCAGGTAAAGTGTCTTGTTCTTCACATGGCTCATCAAGTGGTGGTGACTCTTGAACTTGTTTCTCTTCAAGTAATTTTCGAGAATTTAACTGATTCGCATTCAAGTTTTCAGTATATAAAGGTAACATAAGTGGTTTCCTTATCTCTTTTAGTTCCACCATTTGAGTTGAATCACTCCCACTTACTTCTTGTTTCTTAAAAAATTTAGTATTTCTAGCTTTAATAATTTTAGGAGAATGAGAAGAACTATAAAATTTGAATCCTTTAGAGTTAACCACATAACCTATAAAGAAACCGCTTATTGATCGTTTATCTAACTTTTTTTAATGTGGATTATAAATCTTCACCTCAGTTGGACATTTCCAAACATGTAAGTGGCTTAAACTAGGTCTCCATCCTTTAAATAATACAAAAGACGTCTTGGGAACAGCCTTGGATGGAATCCTATTTAAAATATACACAACAGATTTTAAGGCTTTACTCCATAAGGATAAATGTAAACTTGATCTTCTAATCATGATTCTTACCATGTCCATTAATGTCTGATTCCTTCTTCCACACCATTTTGTTGTGGTGTTCCTGGCATGGTATATTTTTGTAATACCCCGTACCTTTTCTAGCTAGAATTCGTCCCTAGAATGTTAAGGGATAGCTTCCAAGATGAATATTATTTATTTTGTGTAGAATTCTATATATTTGGACTTTCCATGATGTAGGAAATTGAATTAGTTTTCTAACGATATAAGATTTACCTAAATCTGATAATCGAGAAAAAATTTATGGCTATTTTAAGTTCCAGTCATAAAACACCGTCATTTGGGTCATTAGCGCGTCGCGGAGAAGCGTAATATCAAAATTTTCAATTTACAGTGAGGCCCCGCGATCTTGGTGCATTGCGGAGAGGCCCATTTCCCGTTTGACAATTTCTAGTAAGACCTCGTGATACTGGTGCGTCACGCCAGTGGTCAAAATGACAAACATTAGGGCCCCGCGATTGTGGCACTTTGCAGAGGGAGCCCATTTACCATTCGTTCAATTTTCAGTGAGCCACCGCGATAGTGGCGCATCGCGGTGGCCACCCAGTTCGCAAAATGTTGCATTTTTCAGTTTCGTTTGGCAGTTTAAAGAGGGCATTTTGGTCATTCTCCCAACCCCCAATTCGTCCAAAAATAGAAAATTAAGCATATTTCAAAGCACATTATGCTTTATTATCATTCCCTCTCAAAGCAAAACCCTAGTTCATCAACTTCCTTCCCAAGTAATCCAAGATTCCTCCATTATTTCTCCAAGATAATTCAAGATTGAGATTTACCAATACAAGGGCACTAGGAATTCATCCCCTAAGCATCAATAGGGATCCAAGATCCCAGTTTTCATCAAAGATTATCAATTTAAGGTAAGTGGGGTTTGAACAAGGATAATTCTTTCATCCTTGTGCCCAAAACTTTACTTTAATTATAAATTTACTGCAATTTATATGATTTTTCATGAAATTCAAGCTAGGATTTATACCCATTATTGTTAATCACAAGCTTATGATATTTCCAATGATTTAGAAGCTGAATTCCATGATTTTGTTCATATTTTCATGCATATTGCTGAAATTTCCAGATTTTGAGTTGTTCTATCAATATTTACATTACCTAGCATAAATATTATGATGCTTTAACATGATATTGATACATGGGTTACTACCCTAAGATTGAATATTATTATTGTAAGAAAGATGATGCTTTAAGCCTCTTATGAACAGATTATCCTCAATTTTTAGAAAAAGCTTTGATCTTTTGATCATTGGTTTAGCTTTGGAATCCACTACAGATTTTACAGTTTATAGAAACTTAGAACAGTTTTATTTATAGACTTACTAAAGTCAGTGCATAAATGGTTTTCATATAAATCCTTATGCTAGTTTTAAGAAGTGGATTTCTAATCGTTTTGAGCATACAGATCTTAAAGGGAGTAGTATTTAGCACCGAGCAGGAAGTGTGGGATTAGCGTGACCTATCTTCCATAGAACTACATAGACAACGTAGGTACAGAATCAGATTATTTCCATTTATATAGATGACAGATTTAGCTTGTGATCGATCACCTGGATTAGGCTATACTCCCTAGCAAGAGTATGACACCTCTTCTTAACATGAGGTTTCCTCCCTAGGAGTTTAAGACGTTGGACTCCATGTAGCTCACATGGTTTATGTCGGTTAAGAGAACCTCTTTGCTAGTAAAAGATATACAGCTTTTCAGATGAAGTATATTCCCTAAAGCTTTGAAAGAATCCCCTTGCAGAATAAGTTTTTAGATATGATTTAAGAATAAAGAACAAAATACAGATTTTAGAACTAAGTGTTATGACTCACAATATTTTTACTATTTGTTTTACTATTCTTGATTATGATCTTCAGCTTTTAGATTTACTCAAGCCTACGTGAGTTATTTACATTTAGCATGCTTGATTTCATATACTGTGATGATATTGTTTAGTTATTGCATACACCCCCATATACTCATTACATCCTCAAAGTAATGATCCACATATACGTCTATGTGCTATATTGTCTCATAATGTAGGTTCAGGTGCACAGTCTCAGCAATGATAGTGATTTTCAAGCATCTCAACTACATCCCTGTAGTTAGTGAGTCCTTATAGTTTGAGGACTTAGCTACTCATGTTTTAGTTTACTAGTAGATGTTCCTTTATTTATTTTAGCCAGTTTGAGTCAGTTGGGGCCTGTCCCAGTGACTCTCTACACTCAGCTAGTAGAGGCTTGTCGGACTACCAGATTCAGTCTTAGATCTCAGTTGTCTTATTCAGACTTTTCAGTATTTGTTTAATCAAATTGATGAGATTAGTACTTTCAGATATATTCAGATAGTTTTCTGTATTTTATCATGATTTTATACTTATATTTCTCTATGATGAGATTCAGATGTGTTAGAATTCAGTCAGGGTTAAATTAAGGCTACTTGTAGTTTGGAGCACCGTGTCGCATCTTAGGAACTAGATTTTAGGGTATTACAAACTTGGTATTAGAGCCTAAGGTTTAGAGAGTCCTAGGGAGTCAGACAATATGCGTTACATAGAGTTTTGATAATCGGTGTGAAGCGTGCCATATTTATGAGCAAGAGGCTATGAAGCATTTTAGAAAACTCCTCTCTTTCTTTCATAATCCATTGTGATTACAGTTGTCTCTATCTGCTATTAACTCGTGCTCTTTTATGATAAAAAATGCCTCCTCATTGAGCTAATGCCCGCAGAAACAACATCGAGCCACCTCAGCCCACAGATCCTTTGAATGAGAATATGTCACATGCAGAGTTTTGGGTAGCTTTTCAGGTGCTAGCCCAAGCTATAACTGTTAATGTTCAAGGTAATCATCAGGATGCAGTCCTACCTAAGCAGGATGGGGATTTAGTCATAGCCAGAATTCGAGACCTTATGAGAATGAACTCGTCAGAATTCTTTAGGTCGAAAGCAGGTGAGGACCCACAACTATATCTTGATGAGGTGAAGAAGATCACCTGAATTATGCATGTTTTTGAAGAAGAGAGTGTAGAGTTGGCATCCTATAGGCTGAAAGATGTTGTCTATGACTGGATGGTGATGTGGAAGAAGAGAAGAGGGGAGAATGCAGCCCGTATGACTTGGCAGATATTTCAGGATGTGTTTCTATACAAATTCTTCCCACTTGAGATAAGGGAAGCTAAGATAGAAGAGTAGGGCTCCATGAAAGTGAAGGAGTATTTCCTCAAGTTCAACCAGTTGTCTAAGCATGCCCCTGAATAGATGGCTGACCCTAGGTCAAGCATGAGTAAGTTTATGAGCGGTATGTCTGGGTTGGTGGTTAAGGAGTGTAAGAATACTATGCTCAACAGAGACATAGATCTTTCTAGATTGATGATGCATGCTCAACAGATTGAGTCAGAAAAGATGAAGGAAATAGAGAGTAAATAAGAGGGCTAGAACAGGGCAGTTTGATTATGGTCAGAATAGGTCTGGAGGAGGAAATCATTCGCAGTTCCAAAATCGTTCATCTATGCCCGCACCTTCTTCAGCCAATGCTCCTTCACCCAAAAATAGGAAAGAGCACTAGGGTAAGTCTTCTATGACCAGATCTCAGAATAGTATGAGTGGTAGCCCAGTTATCCTCAGTGTAATAGGTATGGCAAAAATCATCCTGGTGAGTGTCTAGAGGGACAGAGAGGTTGTTATGGGTGTGGCTAGCCAGGCCATGAAATCAAAGAGTCCATGCATGCTAGACAGGGAAATAAGGATGCTCGTCCTCAGACTCAGGCTAACAGTGCACCAGCTCCTCTAGGTCGCCCAACTCCTCCTTAGGGCGCATCATCCAGTACTTGTGGTGGTCAGAGCCAGAATCAATTTTATGCTTTACCCTCAAGCCAGGAGTAGGAAGATTCCCCAGATATTTTTACTGGTATACTTCGTGTCTGCCATTTTGATATTTATGTGTTGTTAAACCCAGGGTCAAGTTTTTCCTATGTGACCCCGTTAGTTGCTGTGAATTTTGAGATAAATTCTGAAAAGATTCTCGAGCCTTTCTTGGTTTCTACCTAGTATGTGAGTCACTATTGCTAAGCAAATCTATAAAAAGTGTCCTATCACTGTCCTTCATAAAGTCATGTTAGTAGACTTGATAGAGTTAGATATGATTGATTTTGATCTTATCCTTGATATGGATTGGCTTTATTCCTATTATGCTTCTATAGATTATTGCACCTGAGTGGTGAAGTTTTAGTTTCCAGATGAGCCAAATTTGAGTGGTCCGATAATTCAGTGCCTCCCAATAGTTATTTCATATCTTATATTAAGGCCAGAAAGTTGATATCTAAAGGTTGCATTTATCACCTAGTTCAAGTTAAAGACACTAAGTCTGAGACCCCAACAATTCATTCAGTCAATATAGTAAATAAGTTTCCAGATGTCTTTCCCGAAGATTTCCCAGGGATACCTCCCGCTAGAGAAATAGAATTCGGTATTGACCTTCTCCCAGATACTCAGCCTATTTCTATCCCACCATATCGTATGGCTCCCGCAAAGATTAAAGAGTTGAAAGAGCAACTCAAATATCTTTTAGATAAAGGTTTCATAAGGCCTAGTGTTTCTCTATGGGGCACTCCCGTCCTATTCGTGCGAAAGAAAGATGGTTCTTTGCGTATGTGCATTGACTATCGTCAGCTAAATAAGGCCACAGTCAAAAACAAATATCCTCTTCCTAGAATTGATGACCTATTTGATCAATTGCAAGGTGCAAGTTATTTCTCAAAGATAGACCTTAGATTCGGCTATCATCAGTTTAAAGTTAGGGAATATGATATTTCGAAGACTGCCTTTAGAACCCGCTATGGTCATTTTGAGTTTTTAGTTATGTCTTTCGGGCTAACCAATGCTCTAGCAGCTTTCATGGACCTCATGAATCGAGTGTTCAAGCAGTATCTAGATATGTTTGTCATAGTGTTCATAGATGATATCCTCATATACTCCCGTAGTGAGGATGACCATGCATACCACCTTAGGATTGTCTTGCAAACTCTTAGAGATCATCAATTGTTTGCCAAATCCAGCAAGTGTGAATTTTGGCTAAGGTCATTAGCCTTTCTCGGTCATATTATTTCCACCGATGGCATTAGAGTGGACCCCCAAAAGACAGAAGCCGTAAGAAATTGGCCTAGACCTATCTCTCTATCAGATATTAGGAGTTTCTTGGGTCTAGCTGGATATTACTGTAATTTTGTTAAAGGTTTCTCGTCTATTGCATCTCCTATGTCTAGATTGACCCAAAAGAAAGTTAAGTTCCTGTAGTCAGATTCTTGCGAGAAGAGTTTTCAGGAGTTGAAGACTCGACTCACTTCAGCCCCAGTGTTAGCGTTACCTGATGGTACCGATGGTTTTGTGGTGTATTATTATGCCTCTAGAGTTGGTTTGAGTTGTGTATTAATGCAGAGAGATAAGTTCATAGCCTATGCCTATAGACAACTGAAGCCTCATAAAAAGAATTACCCAACCCATGATCTGGAATTAGCTGTTGTGGTATTTGCTTTGAAAATCTAAAGACACTATCTGTATGGTGTTCATATTGATGTATTCATAGACTACAAAAGCTTGCAGTATGTATTTACTTAGAGGAAGTTGAATCTCCATTAGAGAAGGTGGTTATAGTTGCTAAAAGATTATGATTTGAGTGTGTTGTACCATCTGGGCAAGGCCAATATAGTGGCAGACGCCCTTAGCAGGTTGTCCATGCGTAGTGTCACTTATGTGGAGAATGGTAAGAAAGAATTAGCTCGAGAAGTTCATCATTTGGATAGATTGGGTGTTAGGTTAGTTGATTCAGCTGAAGGTAATGTTTGGGTTCAGAGCAGTTATGAATATTCCTTAGTTTTGAAAGTAATGGAGAATCAAGAAATAGATTCTAGTTTGGTCAAATTGAAGGAATCGGCTAAAGACCAAAAGGTGGAGGTTTTCTCCTAAGGGGGAGCTGGTGTGTTGAGATACCAGAGTAGATTGTGTGTGCCTTGTGTTGATGATTTGAGGCAAATAATAATGGCAGAAGCACATGGTGCACGTTATTCTATTCATCCAGATGCTACCAAGATGTACCACGACTTGTGGGAGATCTACTGGTGGAATGGTAAGAAGAGAGATGTAGCGGAGTTTGTAGCTAAATGTGCAACTTGTCAACAGGTTAAGGTAGAGCACCAAAAACCTGGTGGTACGTTGCAAGAGTTTGGTATCCCCACTTGGAAGTGGGAAGAGGTGAATATGGATTTTGTGACTGGTTTACCCCAATCGCGTCATTGTCATGATTCGATTTGGGTTATTGTAGACAGATTGACTAAGTTAGTACATTTTTTGCCAGTTCACACATCTTACACAACTAAGGATTATGCTAAGTTATATATCCGAGAGTTAGTCAAATTGCATGGAGTTCCCTTGTCTATTATCTTGGATAGAGGTACTCAGTTTACTTCCCAGTTTTAGAAAGACTTCCAGAGGGGTCTTGGTACCCAGATCCATCTTAGTTCATCTTTTCATCCACAAACATATGGTCAGGCAGAGAGGATCATTCAGACTTTAAAAGATATATTTAGGGCATGTGCTCTTGATTTCAAGGAAAGTTGGGATGAGCATTTGCCATTGATTGAATTCGCTTATAATAACAGTTATCATGCTATCATTCAGATGGCTCCATTTGAATCTCTTTATGGGAGGAGATGTAGATCACCCGTAGGTTGGTTTGAAGTCGGTGGGGTCGCTTTGCTTGGGCCTGATTCAGTATTTGAAGCTATGGAAAAAGTTAAGCTGATTAGAGAGAGATTAAAAATAGCCCAGAGTCATCAGAAATCCTATGCAGATGTGAGAAGAAGGGACCTCGAGTTTGAAGTTGGTGATTTAGTGTATTTGAAGATTTCACCCATGAAAGGGGTGAAGAGATTTGGCAAGAAGGGGAAACTTAGTCCCCGGTATATTGGCCCTTTCAGAATTTTGAGTCGTGTTAGGAAAGTAGCCTATGAGCTTTAGTTGCCTGAAGACTTGTCAACAGTTCATCCTGTATTCCACGTTTCTATGCTTAAAAAGTGCATCGGTGACTCCACCATTGTATTTCCTTTAGAAAGCTCAGAAATTCAGAACAACCTTTCATATGAAGAGATTCCAGTTGAGATTTTAGATCATCAGATCTGTAGACTAAGGAACAAAGAAGTTCACTTGGTCAAAGTTCTTTGGCGAAATCAATCCGTTGAGGGTGCCACTTGGGAAGCAGAAGCAGACATGCGAGCCAAGTACCCTCACCTCTTCTCTGCAACCTTAAATTTAGCCGAAGGTAATACTCTTCCTTGATTCAGTTCTTTTCTAATCATATATTCAGCTATATAGTTGTCCTCATGTAAGTTCATGCACTCACAGAGTTACTCAGAAGCTCCGAATGATTTAGATTTAGTTATTCAGCTCACTTCAGTTGTGCATGCTAGCTTATATTCTCAGATTCCTTAGAAATTTCAGCTTAACTAGCCACATTTGAGGACGAATGTTTCCAAGGGGGAGATATTATAATCCCCCGTACCTTTTCTAGCTAGAATCCTTCCTTAGAATGTTAAGGGATAGCTTCCAAGATGAATATTATTTTTTTTGTATGG
Organism: Capsicum pubescens; assembly: GCA_030864215.1. Classification (NCBI taxonomy): domain Eukaryota; kingdom Viridiplantae; phylum Streptophyta; class Magnoliopsida; order Solanales; family Solanaceae; genus Capsicum; species Capsicum pubescens. Next base: position 44,402,292 of record CM061541.1, read on the forward strand.
AATTCTTTAGATTTGAACTTTCTATGATGTAGGAAATTGAATTAGCTTTCCAACGACATAAGATTTGCCTAAATCCTATAACCGGGTAAGAAGTTATGGCTATTTTAAGTTCCAGTCATAAAACATTGTTATTTGGGTCATAGTGCATCGCGGAGAAGTGTAATATCACAATTGTCAATTTCCAGTGAGTCCCTATGATCTTGGCGCATTGCGGAGAGGCCCAATTTCTCATTTAGGAATTTCCAGTGAGACCTCGCGATACTGGCGCGTCACGCCAGTGGTCAAAATGACAAATATTAGGGCTTCGCGATTGTGGCGCATCACGGAGGGAGCCCATTTCCCATTCGTCCAATTTCCAGTGAGCCATCACGATAGTGGCGCATCGCGGTGGTCACCCAGTTCGCAAAATATTACATTTTTCAGTTTCGTTTGGGATTTTAAAGAGGGCATTTTGATTATTCTCCCAACCCGTAATCCGTCCAAAAATAGAAGATTAAGCATATTTCAAAGCACATCATGCTTTATTCATCATTCCCTCTCAAAGCAAAACCCTAGTTCATCAACTTCCTCCACAAGAAGTCCAAGATTCCTCCATTATATCTCCAAGATAATTCAAGATTGAGATTTCTCAATACAAGGGCACTAAGAATTCATCCCCTAAGCATCAATAGGAATCCAAGATCCCAGTTTTCATCAAAGATTATCAATTTAAGGAATGTGGGGTTTGAACAAGGATAATTCTTTCATCTTTGTGACCAAAACTTTACTTTAATTATAAATTTACTGCAATTTATATGATTTTCCATGAAATTCAAGTTAGGGTTTATACCCATTATTGTTATTCACAAGCTTATGATATTTCCAATAATTTAGAAGTTGAATTTCATGATTTTGTTCATATTTTCATGCATATTGCTGAAATTTCCAGATTTTGAGTTGTTCTATCAATATTTACATTACCTAGCAGGAATATTATGATGCTTTAACATGAGATTGATACATGGGTTACTACCCTAAGATTGAATATTATTGTTTCAAGAAAGATGATGCTTTAAGCTTCTAATGAACAGATTATCCTAAATTTTCAGAAAAATCTTTGATCTTTTGATCATTGGTTTAGATTTGGAATCCACTACATATTTTATAGTTTAGAAACTCAGAACAGTTTTGTTTACAGACTTACTAAAGTTAGTGCATAAATGGTTTTTATATAAATCCTTATGCTAGTTTTAAGAAGTGGATTTCCAATGGTTTTGAGCATACAGAGTTTAAAGGGAGTAGTATTTAGCACCGAGCAGGAAGTGTGGGATTAGCGTGCCCTATATTCCATAGAAATACGTAGCTAATGTAGGTATAGACTCAGATTATTTTCATTTATATGGATGAAAGATTTAGCTTGTGATTGATCACCTAGATTAGGCTATACTCCCTGGCAAGAGTATGACACCTCTCCCCAACGTGAGGTTTCCTCCCTAGGAGGTCAAGACGTTGAACTCCATGTATCTCATATGGTTTATGTCGGTTAAGAGAACCTCCTTGCTAGTAAAAAATATAAAGCTTTTCAGATGAAGTATATTCCCTAAAGCTTTGAAAGAATCCCCTTGCAGAATAAGTTTTCAGATATGATTTAAGAATAAAGAACAGAATACAGATTTTAGAACTAAGTGTTATGGCTCACAATATTTTTACTATTTGTTTTACTATTCTTGATTATGATCTTCAGCTTTTAGATTTACTCAAGCCTGCGTGAGTTATTTACATTTAGCATGCTTGGTTTCATATACTGTGATGATATTGTTTAGTTATTGCATACACCCCCATATACTCAGTGCATCCTCAAAGTACTGATCCACATATACGTCTATGTGCTACATTGTCTCATAATGTAGGTTCAGGTGCTCAGTCTCGCAGCGACAGTGATTTTCGAGTATCTCATTTACATCTCTGCAGTTGGTGAGTCCTCATAGTTCGAGGACTTAGTTATTTATGTTTCAGTTTACTAGTAGATGTTCCTTTATTTATTTTAGCCAGTTTTAGTCAGCTGGGTCCTGTCCCAGTGACTCTCTAGACTCAGCTAGTAGAGACTTGTCGGACTACCAGATTCAGTCTTAGATCTCAGTTGTCTTATTCAGACTTTTCAGTATTTGTTTAATCAGATTGATGAGATTAGTACTTTCAGATATATTTAGATAGTTTTCCGCATTTTATCATGATTTTATACTTATATTTTCCTATGATGAGATTCAGATGTGTTAGAAGGAAGCCAGGGTTAGCTCAGGACTACTTGTAGTTCAGAGCACCGTGTGGTGTCCCGGGAACTAGATTTCGGGGCGTTACAATTGTGCAATTATACCTTTTTTTTCAAGAAACTCAATAAATGGACCATTAACTTGTCCCTTTTTTGTGTACTCACCATAATATTCTCCACCCCTATTAGATCTTACAATTTTGATCTGAGCTCTAATTTAATTCTCTACTTCTAATTTAAAAACTTTGAAAGCATTATGTGCTTCTAATTTATAAAACAAAAGATAGAGATACATATATCTTGAATAGTCATTAATAAATGACATAAAATATTTTTCACTATTTAAGCAAGGGGTAGGAAAAAATCCAAAAATATTTGTATGTATGATCCTAAGCAATTGAGAACTCCTTTTGGCACCTTTAGTGAATTTGTTGGTATGCTTACCCTTTATGCAGTCCATATAAGTCCGAAAGTCAAAAAATCAAGAGCTCCAAGAACTCCATCATTAACTAATCTTTTGATTCTTTCAATAGAGATATGTCCCAATCTCTTCTGCCAAAGACTTGATGAGTTCTCATTGATAATATGTCGCTTAGTGTCAATTTCATTATCATGCAGAGTTATGACATAACGTTTAGTCATGGGGCTAGCTCAAATTTAAATAATTTTTCGTACATATTTTCAAAATTAATAACTTTATTGCCTTTAAAAAGTTTCATTGTAGACAAATGAAAATTGAAATCATAATCAGCTATGGATAGTCTAAAAGAGAAATTAAATTCTTAGAATCTGATGGAACATAAAAAGTGTTTTCTAAATATAATTAAAAATCATCTTTTAAAATGAACCTATAAGTCCTCACGCCTTCCACACGTGATGACTTCCTATTGTCAGAATAAATATTTTATTCATTTTTTGTCGGCTTCCTCAGAGTTAGAAAACTCTGTATGGTTTTGACAATATGAATTGTGGAATCAAAATTGATCCACTATGTATTATCAGAAACTTCAATGACATTAAATTCATAACATACAAAGGTAAAATTTCTTTCTTTTGGAGCCACTTCTTCTGTCCTTTCTTTCTGTAGAAACGATAAGTGTCTTTGTCAAGACTACCCTTCTTCTTCATAAAAACACTTTTGCCCTTTATTGCGTTTTTCTTATCATAAGTCACTAAATTACTACTTTCGGGTGTCTCATGTTTAAACCTTCCCCCATCTTGCACACACATAGTAAAAGTTCATTGATTGACCATTTATCTTTATGTGTATTATAAGATATCTTGAACGGGCCATATTCCCTAGTAAGAGAGTTGAGAATAAAATGCACAAGAAATGATGCAGGCATATCAACCTCAAGGGACTTGAGTTTATCTGCAATATCTCTCATCTCGATAATATGCTCACATACTGTACGGCTTCTATCAAATGTCATATTTGAGAGTCTCTTCATGAGGGTGCGTCAACGTCTTGTCAAAGCTTACAAATTGTTCATCAATTGCCTTTATGTAAGCTTTGACATTTTTGTTGTTAGGGATAGAATTACTAATGCTTTGACTTATATGAGCCTTTATGAGCATTAAGATCAAGCGATTAGATCGCTTTCACCGCTCATAAAAAGCCTTAGCCTTTGGCGTACTTGATTCCATGGGCTTAGATTGTCTTCCACACGAAGTGCCAGATCCAAATCCAAATATCATAAAGTGAGAAGGAATTTCTCCTTCCATCCAGTAAAGTTGTCACTAGAAAACATTGGAATTCGAGCATTTTTGTTAAATAGAATAGTAGGAAAAGCCGTGTTAACTGCAAAACAAGGATACACATACATAACCATCGAAATGAATTGCATAAATACCGATTCTTCAGAAATTTCTAAACCTTTTTGTGCATAGAGGTTGCAACTCTTGCATATAATTACTTAGTTTTATTAGAATAGTCAATCAAATAAAATTAGAAAATAATCCACACCTGTGGGCATAAGATAATTTTTAAACAGAAAGGTTTACTATCTATTCCAATTAATCTAACTAAACTACTTACCTCCATGTTGAGTAAGGTTACTATTTTAATAAGATAATAGGACTTAATTAGATGTCATTATTATATTTCAATCACTTAACTTTATGTGATTAAAGAACTTATTTTCTTTATATTATATGCTCGGAATGTTGTGGCTAACTGAAACATATGATTAAAAAAAACTCAGAATGACATCTCACAATATTTAATTTTAATAATTAACTTAAACAAAGTGTTAATTCTTAAATGCCAAAGTGGATTGAATATGCAGAGCCTACATCAAAGCAATCAGTGTTTTAAGGATCTTTTATTAATCGAAAAAAATCGTACAATAAAGAAATAGGCTGAGCACCGAGCGAGCCTAGGGATGGGGAATCACCCGCTAGATAGGAATGAGATCCCTAGAAACAATTCCTAAGTTTCAAAACTACGTAGACAGCGTAGGTACGAGATGTCACTCGTTAGATAGGATTGACATACTCAGGGATTTCCCGTTAGCGCATTTAAATGTATAGGACTGATCCTAGGGGTCACCCACTAGATTAGGACCGACTCCACAGTAGTTGTCTTTACCAGTGGTGCGGTACTGACACCCTTTCAGCTGGGGTTACAGGTTGAACCCCAGTTAGCTTAGTATGGGGCATGTCGGTTAGATGAATACATCACATAGTTTCAGTTACAGAATCAGGATTGTCAGATACAGTCAATTCAGCTCAGTAGTATAGATTTAGTACTGTCAAATACAGTCACTCCTTATCATTAAAAATAGACTCCGGTATCACCCACTAGACAGTACTGATCTCAACTATGGCCAATAAGTAATGGTATCATCAGATTTAGAGATCACACGCTAGATAGGACTGATCTCAGATTCAGTTACTCAAATACAGTACGAAACTCAGCTAGTTCCATCAGATTCAGGACTGTTAGATACAGTCACACATGTTATTAGTTATATCAGTTATCAGAACTTAAATTATTAGCATTCATCTTCAGGACTGTTAGATACAGTCAACCAGACTAGTTCTTCATAATCAGAACTGTCAGACACAGTTATCTATGTATCAGTACCATAGTATTAGTCCCTCAGTATTCGGTAATACAGTATTAGTTTCTCACTCATCAGTGACTCAGATGTCAATGTCAGTAGACTCATTAGTCAGAACTCAGTATCCAGTCCTATCATGATATCAGTTACAGTTACGTATGCATGCATGTATTCTCATGTTATTGTTAGTCAGTCAGTTAGTATTGTTCATGCATATGCCTATTGCATTCAGCCTACCTCACTTGCATACCAGTACATTCAAAGTACTGACGCATTTGCGCTATGGTGTCTTATACCATAAGTTTAGAAGCACGAGCTCTAGAGAACCAGTAGCATCCCAGTTCAGCGATTAGAGTTAGCAGTGAGTCCTCATCCTTCGAGGACATGATGATAACATTACTATTTCAGTTTTTATTTTATTTCAGTAGTTGGAGTTAGTTGGGGACATGTCCCATCAACTCCTTATTCAGACAGTTTAGAGGCTTTCAGACTACCGTATGTTAGACAATTATCTCAATTGTTTTGGTATTGTTATACCATATTTTTCAGTTATGTACTAGTATTAAACCTTACGGCCTTTCAGTTTATGTTTCCGCATTAATGATATTATTACTATTATTCAGTGCTCAGTTTACAGATATCAGTCATGGGTTAGCTGTAACGCCCTGAAATATCATCCCGAGATGCCACACGGTGCCCAAGGCTACACGTAGCCTCAAGCTAACCCCTTAAGCCAAAACACTACCCTTGGGTTCCAACACAACAACATACACGCTACGCTAAGGATATATATATAAGTACATATCATATCACATCGCACATGGCACAGAATATCGTTAGACTGTACATATATGGAATGTCTATACACAAACCAACCCAATAATACACTAGTCTGACATAGCCTCTATACAACAAAATCAACCAGCCATTGGGACAAACCCCCAATCTGACTCAACAGACCAAAGGGATCACAAAACAACAGCACCAAAACTAGCAACTTGGTCCTCGAACCATAAGGACTCACCACTGAAGGAACGTAGATGCGGCACACGGATATCACTATTGCGGCTGAGTACCTAAACCTATATCATGGTAAGAATGTAGCCCATAGAGAAATATGTGGGTCAACACAAGATACGTACTGAGTATATGGGGGTGCATGCAAAGTATAAATAATATCATAAATTTCATAAAAACGTACATACGGACCATAATGACACACCTGGCTTGAGTGACATTGAATCATGCAACTCATAACATCTTAGATAGGAAATGTAGGAGAAAAAACTCATAAATCATTATAGATCATCATAGGCAACTTGACTTACCACATCAAAACTCAGAGTGACTCGATATTTCAATAAACATGACTCTTATGGACAGGGGAGTTTCCTATAATCGACAACCCCACGTGAGCTACGTGGAATACCAACATTTGAAAACCCTGTTGGCGGGAGAGTCATACTCTTTTTCAGGGAGTACGACCTTAAAACTGCAATAATCACAATCGGGCTCTCTGGCCAATACTATCATCATTAAACAACCCTAATGTGGCACATAGGCTTGGGTAAATACCAAATTTCCCTCTCGGTGCTAAGTACTACTCCCCGACAAGCTCAGAACGTATTAGGAAATTCACCACAACATCACAAGGGTCTATCATAAAGACCAAATCAAATCTCCTTCTCAATTATCAAATCATATCAATTTGTGGATTCCTAACTCAACACATTTTAGCTCAAAACATTTTAATCTTCCTAAACATCAACAAGGTATCAATGTGTTGAACCATAACCGAATCGAAATTTGGACAAGGATATGAAGACTCAATACATAATATTTTCAACAATTTAACTCATCAAAACAATCCGAAAAATACCAAGACTCATTGCAACTTCAATATCAACATTTCTCAATTTGTCATCCAACTCTCATTTAAAGGTACTTGAGACATCAACCCATAGTAGAGATATAGAATTTCCAATATCAATTATAAATTCATAATAAGGAAATAGTGGAATGATAGTATAAATCAAGGGTTAACAAATTAAATCATCATACTCTCATAATCAAATACTTTTTGGACATAATTTCATCTCAACATCATACACATATTGGATGACATAATCTCATAGCTCATGGACGATAATATAAGATATAAAACCATATTTCCAAATCATGGTAAAACATGTAAAATCTCATGTCAATGTAATTCAACAAAAATACCGTGCACAAGATCGAAAGGATAATCTTGTTCAAAGCCCCACATACCTAAAAATGGAAGATGAATATGAACTTCCGACTCCGGAACTTTATTCACGAAAATAAAGGGTGCTTCTCGAAGCCCTTAACATGATCAACTCGAATCCCAAATCAATTTGAAATTTCTACGGTTCAATCAAGAGACATAGAAGGATGAAATTTGAAGTAGTAGGGTTGGGGTTTGAACCTTAGGAAATTTTGGAGAAAAATGAGCTATTGAATGCTCTTAATGGACTTAAATCCATGGTTTACCCGGATGGATTGGAGTGGGAATGACATAAATACCCTTAAAAATCAAATAATGTCAAATCTGTCCTTTGGTGGACTATTTTGATAGGCTGAAGTAGATCGACCATAACTTTTTGCTCCGATGGCCAAATTGGATGAAACCAATTTCATTGGAAAGAGGACTTTCAGAGCTTTCTGTTGATATATAGCTCACCCAGATTATTATGTATAAGGAGTTATGATCATTTAAAGTTGACCCTAAAATTCGCCTGACCTCAGTATTTTTTTCCTGCACATTTACTGTTCACCACTATTCACAGTTAGATCAGAATGATCATAACTCATCGTTCGAGTGTCCATTTTGGATGATCCACATATCGTTGGAAATCTTATTCGATTCTCTACACGATGACGGGTCACATATCCAAAAATTCCACACAAAAAAATTATTAATTATGATAAAGAAAAGAATTCAATACATTTTCGTTTGAGATCTTAACGAAATATTTTTTTGGGGAATCACATCATCTCCCCCTTGGAAACATTCATCCTCGAATGTTGATAGGTAGGTCAAGAATACTATGAAAATGAGTATATAGAGAAAATCATTTGCCCAAGCATATACTCCATTCTAGATTTTTTTGGATATCGTAGAAAACACACAAGCCATGATAAACATAGCATGAAGGATTAAATCAAAAGAGAACGATACCTTTGACATGCTCAGGATTCGTATGAAAGAGGTGGGGATATTTGGCGCGCATATCCGCTTCGGCTTCCCAAGTAGCACTCTCCACGGATTGATTTCGCCAAAGCACTTTAACCAAAGGAACTTCCTTGTTTCTTAGCCTACGAACTTGAAAGTCAAAAACCTCAACCGGAATCACTTCATATGAAAGACTATCTTGAATACCCGAGCTTTCGGAAGGATCAATCACAACAGAATCACCAATAGACTTCTTAAGCATAGAAACATGGAAAACCGAATGGACGTTAGATAACTCCGCGGGCAATTCAACCTTATACACTACCTTTCTAATGCGATCCACAATCTTATAGGGACCAATGTAACGGGAACTTAGTTTCCCTTTCTTTACAAATCTCTTTACCCCTTTCATGGGTGAAACTTTCAAGTACACTAAATCACCAAATTCAAGGTCTTTCCTCCTTACATCTGCGTATGATTTTTGACGACTTTGGGCAGTTTTCAACCTTTCTCGAATTAACTTAACTTTCTCCATGGCCTCGAACACCGCATCCAATCCAGTCACGGCAGCCTCACCAACTTCAAACCAACCAATGGGTGATCTACACCTTCTACCATACAAAGCTTCAAACGGGGCCATTCCAATAGTAGCATGAAAATTGTTATTGTAAGCAAACTCGATTAATGCTAAGTGCTCATCCCAACTACCTTTAAAATCAAGCACACAAGCCCTTAACATATCTTCTAAACTCTGAATGGTTCGCTCGTCCTGACTATCTGTTTACGGATGGAAAGCAGAACTTAAACGAATTTGGGTACGAGACCCTTCTGGAAAGATTTCCAAAACTAAGAGGTAAACTGAGTACCTCTGTCAGAAATAATAGCCAAAGGGATTCCATGAAGTCTGACGAGTTCCCGAATATATATTCTAGCATAATCTTCAGTTGTATACGATGAATGCATAGGCAAGAAATGAGTTGATTTCATTAGCCGATCTACGACAACCCAAATCGAATCATGATGGCGACGAGAAGGAGGTAAACCAACTATGAAGTCCATATTCACTTCTTCCAACTTCCAAGTAGGAATGCTAAACTCTTGTACCACGCCACTGGGCCATTGAGCTCTATTTTAACCTGTTGACACGTGGAATACTTCGCCACAAATTCTGCTATGTTCCTCTTCATACCGTTCCACCAATAAATTTCCCGCAAATCATGGTACATCTTGGTAGTACCGGGATGGATGGAGTATCGCGTACCATGAGCTTCCGCCATAATCCTCTGCTTCAAGTTATCAACATCAGGAACACATAATCTTTCTCGAAGTCTCAAAACGCCATCTCCCCCTTGGGAGAAAACCTCCACCTTTTGGTCTTTAACTGACTCTTTTAACCTGACCAAGGTAGGATCCCTGTCTTGCTTCTCTTTCACTTCCAAAACTAAAGAGGATTCGGAACCGCTTTGCACTCCTATACTACCCTCAGCATCACCAAATAACCTAACCCCCAATCTATCCAAACGATGTACCTCATGGGACAACTCTTTCTTACCAATATCCACATGTGCTACGCTACCCATGGACTTCCGCCTAAGGGCATCTGCTACTACATTGGCCTTGCCTGGATGATATAGGACACTCATATCATAATCTTTCAACAGTTCAAACCATCATCTCTGCCTAAGATTCAACTCCTTTTGGGTGAATACATACTTCAAGATCTTATGGTCCGTGAAGACGTCAACATGGACACCATACAAATAATGTCTCTAGATTTTCAAAGTAAAAACCACGACAGCTAATTCAAGGTCATGGGTAGGATAATTTTTCTTGTGAGGCTTTAGCTGCCTGGAAGCATAAGCTATAACCTTGCCCTGTTACATCAATACACAACCCAAACCGACTCTGGAAGCATCGCAATACACCACAAAACCATCAACACCGTCAGGCAAAGTCAACACAGGGGCTGAAGTGAGTCGAGTCTTCAACTCCTGAAAACTCTTCTTGCAAGATTCGGACCACAGGAACTTCACTTTCTTTTGGGTCAAACGGGTCATAGGAGACACAATAGATGAAAAACCTTCAACAAAATGACGATAATAACCAGCTAGACCCAAGAAACTTTGGATATCAGAAGGAGAAATAGGTCTAGGCCAACTCTTTATAGCCTCTATCTTTTGAGGATCAACTTTAATACCTTCGGAAGAAACAACATGACCCAAGAAGGCTACAGAGTTCAGCCAGAACTCACACTTACTGAACTTAGCATACAACCGATGAGTTCGAAGAGTTTCCAACACGATTCGAAGATGATCCGCATGATCACCCTCACTTCGGGAGTAAATAAGAATATCATCAAGGAACACTATTACAAACAAATCTAGATATGGACGGAATACATGGTTCATAAGATCCATGAAAGCCGCTGGAGCATTAGTTAACCTGAAAGACATCACTAGAAATTCAAAATGACCGTAACGGGTTCGGAAGGTTGTCTTGGGGATATCACATTCCCTAACCTTAAGTTGGTGATAACCGGATCTGAGGTCCATCTTTAAAAAGTAGCTCGCACCTTGCAATTGATTAAATAAATCATTAATTCGAGGATGCGGATATTTATTCTTGATAGTAACCCTATTAAGCTGTCGGTAATCAATACACATCCGCAAAGAACCATCTTTCTTATGCACAAACAGGACAGGTGCACCACGGGGACACACTAGGTCTGATAAAGCTTTTGTCTAAGAGATCTTTCAATTACTCCTTCAACTCTTTAAGTTCCGTGGGAGCCATGCGATATGAAGGAATGAAAATAGGTTGAGTATCGAGAAGAAGGTCAATCTCAAACTCTATCTCTCTATCAAGAGGTACTCCAAGGAGATCTTCCAAAAAGATATCAAGAAACTCATTAACAACATTAATTAACTGAATGGTCGGGGTTTCAGACTTAGTGTCTTTAACCCGAACAAAATGGTGGATGCAACCCTTAGAAATCAACTTCCTAGCTTTGAGATAGGATATAAAACGACCCTTAGGAATCATAGAACTCCCAGACCATTCAAGGATAGGTTCATCGGGAAACTAAAACTTGACCACACGGGCACGACAATCAATAGACTCATAGCATGAGTGAAGCCAATCCATACCCAGAATGATATCAAAGTTAACCATATCTAGCTAAATCAAATCAGCATACATAACCCGATGAAAGACAGTAATGGGACATTTCTTATACACCCGCTTAGCAATGACAGACTCTCCTACCGGAGTAGAAACCAAAATAGGCTCAGAAATTAGTTCAGGATCCGTTTCAAAATTAACAGCAACCAGAGGTGTCACATAAGAAAAACTCGAACCGGGGTCCATCAACACATAGATATCAAAATAGAAAACACGGAGCATACCAGTGACAACATCGGGAGAGTCCTCCTGCTCCTGACGAGGTGGTATAGCATAGAAACAATTTTGACATTGACCTCCAGCAGTACTAGATGAAGCACCCTGAGGAGGAACTGGACGGGCTGCGGGAGGCGGGGCACTGATGCCTGACTCTGAGGACGGGCATCACGACTCCGCTGTCTGGCATACGGGCAGTCTCTAAGTATGTGGCCCAACTTGCCACAATAAAAACAGCCCCGTTGCCCCATATAACACTCCCCAAAATGGTCTTCACCACACTTAGCACACGAAGGAGTATGAGGTCGATTGCTTACACTGTCCTGAGACCTGGAAGGTACCGACCTATTCCCGAGGTCCTGCCTGCCCCGATAAATAGGAGCACTAGCTGAGGAAGGCGTAGGTATAAATGGACGTCTCTGAAATAGAGGGCGACTCCCTCCAGAGAATCTAGTCTGACCAGACCCCTGTTTCTCCGATCTGACTCTCTTAATCCCTCTTACTCTTTCTCTTTCCTTTATCTTGTCTGACTCAATCTGTTGGGCATGAATAATTAACCTAGGAAGATCAATCTCCTTGTTGATCATAGTAGATCTAAATTCTTTCACCACATAACTCGACACCCCAGTTAGAAACTTGCTCATACTAGTCCTCAAGTCAGCCATCATATTGGGAGCATACTTCGATAACTAATTAAACTTAAGACAATACTCCTTAATAGACATGGAGCCTTGTCTCAAATTCATAAAGAGGAAAGAATTTATCCAAGAAAGCATCTTGGAATAATTGCCAAGTCACCGGAGCGGTATCTTCCTCTCTACCCTTATTCCACATCTGCACCCAATTATAGGCAACATCCTTCTACCGATAAGAAGCCAGCACCACACTTTCTTCCTCGGTCACGTACATAATCTGTGTAATTTTTTTGATTTCATCAACATACATCTGCGGGTCCTCACCTGATCTCGACCTATGAAACTCTGGCGGATTCATCCGCATAAAGTCATGAATTCGTGCTACTGCCAAATTATTTTCCTGCAGAAGTGGAGTGTTGTCCTGAGTATTGGCGGTAACTGCGTGGGCTAGCGTTTGAAAAGTTGTCCAAAATACGGCATGAGATACCGTCTTATGTAACAGATCAACGGGTTGAGGTTGGTTGCTGTTTCCGCGAGCTCGACGTGGAGGCATTTTCTGTCATAAGAACGCACGAATTAACAGCAGAAGGAAATAGTTGTAAGCATGATAGACTCTTGTAGAAAAAAAGAAATGACTTTTCCTAGAACGCCCCGCAACCTCTTGATCATAGGTGTGGCGCGCTACACACCGATGCTCAAGACTCTACGTAACGCGGCTTGTCAGACTCCCTAGGACTCTTCACAACCTTAGGCTCTGATACCAAGTTTGTAACACCCCAAAATATTATCCCGAGACGTCACACGGTGCCCAAGGCTACACGTAGCCTCAAGATAACCCCTTAAGCCAAAACACTACCCTTGGGTTCCAACATAACAACATACACGCTACGCTAAGGATATATATATAAGTACATATCATATCACATCCTACATGGAACGAAATATTGTTAGACTGTACATATATAGAATGTCTATACACAAACCAACCCAACAATACACTAGTCTAACATAGTCTCTATACAACAAAATCAACGAGCCATTAGGACAAAACCCCAATCTGACTCAACGGACCAAAGGGATCACAAAACAACAGCACCAAAACTAGCAGCTTGGTCCTCGAACCATGAGGACTCACCACTGAAGGAACGTAGATGCGACACTCGGATATCACTGTCGTGGCTGCGGCTGAGTACCTGAACCTACATCATGGTAAGAATGTAGCCCATACAGAAATATGTGGGTCAGCACAAGATACGTACTGAGTATGTGGGGGCGCATGCAAAATATAAATAATATCATAAATTTCATAAAAACGTACATACGGACCATAATGACACACCTGGCTTGAGTGACATTGAATCATGCAACTCATAACATCTTAGATAGGAAATGTAGAAGAAAAACCTCATAAATCATTATAGATTATCATAGGCAACTTGACTTACCACATCAAAACTCGGAGTGACTCGGTATTTCAATAAACATGACTCTTATCGATAGGGGAGTTTCCTATAACCGACAACTCCACGTGAGCTACGTGGAATACCAATATTTGAAAACCCTGTTGGCGGGAGTGTCATACTCTTTGCCAGAGAGTACGACCTTAAAACTGCAATAATCACAATTGGGCTCTCTGGCCAATAATATCATCATTAAACAACCCTACGGTGGCACATAGGTTTGGGAAAATACCAAATTTCCCTCTTGGTGCTAAGTACTACTCCCCGACAAGCTCAGGACGCGTTAGGAAATCCACCACAACATCACAAGGGTCTATCATAAAGACCAAATCAAATCTCCTTCTCATTTATCAAATCATATCAATTTTTGGATTCCTAACTCAACACATTTTAGCTCAAAATATTTTAATCTTCCTCAACATCAACAAGGTATCAATGCGTTGAACCATAACCGAATCGACATTTGGACAAGGATATGAAGACTCAATACATAATATTTTCAATAATTTAACTCATCAAAACCATCCGGAAAATACCAAGACTCATTGCAACTTCAATATCAACATTTCTCAATTTGCCATCCAACTCTCATTTAAAGGTACTTGAGACATCAACCCATAGTAGGGATATAGAATTTCCAATATCAATTATAAATTCATAATAAGGAAATAGTGGAATGATAGTATAAATCAAGGGTTAACAAATTAAATCATCATACTCTCATAATCAAATACTTTTTGGACATAATTCCATCTCAACATCATACGCATATCGTATGACATAATCCCATAGCTCATGGACAATAATATAAGATGTAAAACCATATTTCCAATTCATGGTAAAACATGTAAAATCTCATGTCAATGTAATTCAACAAAAATACCGGGCACAAGATCGAAAGGATAATCTTGTTCAAAGCCCCACATACCTAAGAATGGAAGATGAATATGAACTTCCGACTCCGGAACTTTATTCATGAAAATAAAGGCTGCTTCTCGAAGCCCTTAACATGATCAACTCGAATTCCAAATCAATTTGAAATTTTTACGGTTCAATCAAAAGACATAGAAGGATGAAATTTGGAGTAGTAGGGTTGGGGTTTGAGCCTTAGGAAATTTTGGAGAAAAATGAGTTATTGAATGCTCTTAATGGACTTAAATCCATGGTTTACTTGGATTGATTGGAGTGGGAATGACCAAAATACCCTTAAAAATCAAATAATGTCAAATCTGTCCTTTGGTGGACTGTTTTGATAGGCTGAAGTAGATCGACCATAACTTTTTTCTCCGATGACTAAATTGGATGAGACCAATTTCATTGGAAAGAGGACTTTCAGAGTTTTATGTTGATATATACTATCTCACCCAGATCATTATGTACAAGGAGTTATGATCGTTTGAAGTTGACTCTAAAATTCTCCTGGCCTCAGTATTTTTTTCCTGCATATTTACTATTCACCACTATTCATGGTTAGATGGGAATGATCATAACTCATCGCTCGAGTGTCCGTTTTGGATGATCCACATATCGTTGGAAAGCTTATTCGATGCTCTACGCGATGACGGGTCGCATATCCATAAATTACACATAGAAAAATTATTAATCACAATAAAGAATAGAATTCAACACATTTTCGTTCGAGATCTTAACGGAAAATTTTTCCGGGGCATCACATTAGCTTGTGGTCCTTCGGGGTCATGGGCACCATGTAGCGTTTTGGGTACTAGATTCGGGGCGTTATACTATCCCTATCAAAGGTATGCCAGACTGATGGAGTCACAATAGGTAGGTAGGGACTCGTGGGCAAATAACTTTAACTTTGTAGACTTTCAAGTTATTTCTTGTGATCAAAGAAATACCATATATGCATAACTTGGAGGAAAAGTAATTGACTGATTTATTACTTTGCTTGGGAGATAATATAAATTTTGAGATAATGTAAATTTCTTACTAAAAATATGTGGGTCATTAATATGTAATATTCTTACAGTACTAAGATTTGACAATCAAATAGTTAAGATGGTTTGTCTTTCAAATAACTGAATGTATAAGTAAATTTTTATTTAAAAATTAATAAATATAAAAGTCAGTAAAATACTAATCTAATCTAATATTATATCAAAAAAATATTTTAAAAATTATATGACAGTTGGTGACAATAATGACTAACCACGAGGTCGTTTATAGAAGATGGTTAAAAGAAAAATCAAAAAGAAAAAAATTAAGTTTTTGAAATAGAAATTGGTTGGTTGTATTGTCGATTGCGGATGATGGACTTAATAAATATGTAGTTAGTAGTTGCTCCCTCCATTTCTTTTTATATTTTTTAAAATTCTTAGAGTCAAATAATATAAATTTTAGTCAATATTTTAAGATGTATTTCTTAATTAAATCGAATAAAGAAAAATTACAATTTATAATAGTTTTCACGTAGTTTTTCATATCAAAATTTAATATAAAAAATAAATTAATTTAATTTCATTTAGATTTGAAACTTAGTCATATTAACTTATGAAAAACGAGGAAAACAATTAAAAAGAAATAAATAGAATAGTAATGATGGTGACTGAAAGTAGTGGTTGATAGCTTTAACCTCCCATGGATGATAGTGATAAACTACGATAAAGATGGATGATAATGATTAGTATAAACATAATGATGACTAATGGCGTGATAGATGGTCACTGTAGTAATGATGAATGATTGGTGATAAATGGTGATGATTGTAAATTGTGGCTAATAATTACGTTGTGATGATTGATTGAAATGATTAATATGAGAATTAATTATAATCGATGATAGTTTCTAGAGGTGAAAATAATTGATAATGGCGGTAGTTTCTAGAGGTGAAAATAATTGATAATAGCGGACAACAACAAAATATTTGACAACAACATTCGATGAGGGTAGAAAAAAATGAATGGATCCACATTGATAGATTGTCATATTTTAATTAAGGCCAAACACATCGACAAGCCCCTCAATTTGGCATGATCTTTCACTTTGGAACCTAAAGTAGACAACGTCATTTTAAGCACCTAAAGTAGCTATAAATTGTATCACTTTTACACCTGTTACTGACATGGCAAAGTTGTCACGACCCGAGATGACCTCCTAGCCGTAACCCGGTGCTTAGAGTCACAAGTGACCCCAAACTAACTCATGGCATGACTCATGCTATGGATGTTGAAGAAAGTAACAAAATACTGTGCAGAATAAACTGAAAAATAAGTAGTAAAGAAATCCATGAATCACTGTCTGAAACACCCAACAACTGAAAACATGTCTAACTATCTGACTATCTGAAAGCCTCTACTATTATGAGTTGTTAGGACAAGCCCCCAACTAACTCCAACTGACTGAAATAAAAGTACAATGAAAAAGATAAATAACTAATCAATAGTCCTCGAATGATGAGCACTCACCAAATTGTTGTTGAGTGGTACTAGAATGACTAATAGTGGCCGGGTACTGAGCGTCCGAACCTATATTATAAGACAATATAGCGTAAAAAAGTATGCGCTCAGTACTTTGAATATACTGATTATGCAAGATGGGAAAAGCTAACTGGTATAAAATGAGCATGAATGCATGAAATACGATGAACTGAATGCAAGACCAAGTATTGACATGTACTGCATGAAAACTGTATATCTGAATACAAGATCATGCAAAACTAATTTGAAACATAAATTGAACATGAAATGAAAGCTGTGGGAGATAACAATAACCGACATACCCTAATCTAAGCAAATCAGGGTCCAACCTGTAACCCCAGTTGAAATCGTACTAGTACCTTGCCAAGGGTACCAACACTGACTGGCGTGGATCCACTAAACTGATGTTTCGAAGGACTAGGGTGTGTTGCCTAAACTGACAAGGATACCCCTTTATAATCTATAATGGTGCCATTGTTCTGGAACTTAGGGACTATTACTAATGGTCTCACCCTAACTTACAGGGAAACCACCATCCCTGCGTTCACTCGGTGCTACATGACTCCCAAATGAAAGATACTGAAAGCTTATATGTATACACACATATATATGCCCATTATAGTGAACTCTTGAAAATAGCCAGATATGCATAATCTATAAGGCTCAAAACATGTCATCTGATTCATGCATGAAATCCTAGGTATCGAGTGTTATGAATCCACCAGCTTGTCTAATGCAACTAAACATGATAATAATTCAAAAGTTGATCATGACAGAAAATTCCATACTTCAAGCCAAAAACTCAATGATTGATCATGATAAGGAAATTTATGATTTTTGAACATAGAAGATGACACTCTAATGGGAGGACATGTATTCGGTATAATTACAAAGTAAACTAAAGGAATTCCAAAAACTTCATATTTGACCTGAAATACAATTTGAGGGGAAAGTAAACTTGGGGATTTAGAAATTTTTGGGACTCCATGGGTAGAAGAAAATCCATTGATGAAATCCCACATACCTGAAAGTGAATTCCTTGGAGAATCTCTCGGGACTTGCGCTTGAACTTGAGGAACCCTAGTTGCTTTTGGAGAAGAGAAAATCACACCTTTTTTCTTATTGTGAATAAAATTTACGACTTAATGGTAAATTAAGGGAATTTTTGTCTTTTATACCTCACTTGGGGAAGCCTAAACAACGTGGGTTAAGGTTTAGAAAAAGGGAAAAAGACTAAAGAGACCTTTTTAAATCGTGCAAGAATTTTTTAGAAACAGTCGCCATGATTGGGGTAACGACTCGTTAGGTCTAATAACGAGTCGTTACAAAAGTCCCAAATCTTTGACCTTCACTGTTATGACGATGACTTCCCTTTTGAAGACTCGTTAGGACTGATATCGAGTCGTTAGAAGAAGTCGTTATCAAGAACTTGATTTTCTTGATTTCTTACCGTTGTGACAATGGATCCATACAATAACTCGTTATGTCTGGTAACGAGTCGTGAGTTGGACTCATTGCCACTGGGCCAAAATCTGAGACCCTCACTGGTGTGGCAACAACTCATACACAATGACTCATTACGTCTGGTAATGGATCGTTGTCAGAGTCGTTGTCATTGGCAGTTTGATAGATCCTTAGGAAATTTTCCATAACTTTTGCCACGATATTGGGTTAAGGCGAGACTTGCGGCTTTGGAAAGCTAATTCAATAGCCTACCTCAGGGTGGGTCTAGAGCTGAAAATGCTAGGGTATTACAAAAGTGAGTGTAGAACACTCGCTTTTGGGCGCGTGACGATCTTAGTTTAGTCCATTTTAATTTAACTTTATCATCTTCTTTTCTATTTTTTCATCTCACTATCTTCCACCATATTTTCAAGCTCAGGAACTCCCAAACCTCCTCTATCTCTTAGAAAATAGTTTATTGGAATGTTTTTTTTTTCATATCACTTCTAACAATATAATCTAAAAAGTGAAGAAAATAAAAATTATCTAAAAATATATCTACAAAAAAATAACTAGTACCATATTTTCTTTTGTTAATTAATTTTCTAGTTTTCTAAAAAATTGAGGCTCAAATATGTCAATAAAGCTCAAGCAAAAGAAATTTCGGTGGCACCATGTCTGCAAAAATGGATTGGAACTCATCGAAAATATTGAATTTACTGGCAGAAACATAAATAAAAGGATCATTTTGGTGCAAATATCCTTATAAAAAACAGTTTCAAAATTGAGGCTCAGATATGTTCATAAACTCAGGCGAAAAAAGATTCCGACAGCTCCATGACTGCAAAAAAAACCATGAGTTGGCACAAATCAATTAACTATTTAATCCACATCGAAAGTGAGTGCATCCCACGTGCCAGAGCTGATGCAAAAAGGTGACATAATGACACAATTTGTAGCTGGTTTAGGTGCTTAAAATGAACGTTGTCCATTTTAGGTGCTAAAGTGAAAGTTTGTGCCAAATTGAGCGGCATGTTGATGTGTTTGACCTTTAATTAATAAATGTTTTTACGCAATATATCATAATTTTCTTACATATTTTAACCATCCAAGTTTATTTAAACTCATTAAATAATTAAAATAAAAAAAAACAAATACACTTAATAATAAAAAATTTAAATAATTTAAATTAAAATCTAAAAGTCAATTCTATTCATTGAAGATCTAAACAATTAAGATTAATATTTCTTATAAACAAACGAGACACTTCTTTTTTCTATTATATAGAAGAGGTGGTTTCGACCACCTCTTCCAATTACCCAAAAAACTCAATTACTTCCTCATAATTACATACCATGCCCCAATATATAATAATTTTATTATTTTATCATAATGATTTAAATATTTAATATTTTATTAATTTATATTAATTAACTATAACTACATATTGGAAGTAAATTTTTTTTATTCATTTAATTGTCTATCATGTTCAAAATTAATTTGTTGTCACAAATCACAATAATTAATAACTTAAAATATTTAAAAAACATATAAAAATTTTATTGACTCTTACCAAAAAATCCTTATACTCCCACTTAATTACATATCATGCCCCAATATATAATAATTCTATTGTTTCATCATAATGATTTAAATATTTAATATATTCTATTAAAACCACCTCTTCCAATTACCAAAAAACCCAATTACTTCCACATAATTACATATCATGCCCCAATATATAATAATTTTATTATTTTATCATAATGATTTAAATATTTAATATATTTTATTAATTTATATTAATTAACTATAACTACATATTGGAAGTAAAAAAAATTTATTTATTTAATTTTCTATCATGTTGAAAATTAATTTGTTGCCACAAATCACAATAAGTAATAACTTAAAATATTTAAAAGACATATAGAAATTTTATTGACTCTTACCAAAAAAACCCTCTACTCCCACTTAATTACATACCATGCCCCAATATATAATAATTTTATTGTTTCATCATAATAATTTAAATATTTAATATATTCTATTATTTTATATTAATTAACTATAATTACATATTGGAAGTTAAATTTTTTTATTTATTTAATTGGCTATCATGTTCAAAACTAATTTGTTACCACAAATCACAATAATTAATAACTTAAAATATTTAAAAGACATATAAAAATTTTATTGACTCTCATTATTTTAGCAATGCCACATAAATTGAGATAAAAGAAAAGGTACTGCAAATCATAATAATTAACAACTTAAAATATTTAAAAGATATATAAAAATTTTAGTTGACTCTCAAAATTGTATCGAAGCCACATAAATTGGGACACAAGGAGTAAATATATTATTTGATAATTACGTAAAAATTATTATAAATCACAATAATTAACAAGTTAAAATACTTTTTTAAAAATAGATAAAAGTTCTATTCAACTCTCAAAATTTTATCGGTGCAACATAAATTATGACAAAATAAAAAATTATCTTAATTAATTACAACTAAAAAGTTAAAGTAAATCAATTTTATTATTTTAATTGACTTTTATATAAAAAATAATCTTTTTATTTATTTATTTATTTATTTTAGTAAATTTAAATTTTAAAATTACTTTTTCCTTATATAGAAATACTAATATTTAAACTTAACTTTAAATTTTTAACTTACAAAATTAAGAAATTTAATTTAATAAAATAAATTTCTAATGAATATTTTCTTAGAATTTGTGTTGGGTCAATATGTATCGAGTTAAAAAGAAATAAAGAAAAATATATAGTAAAATATTATTATTGTGAAAGATATATATAATGCACTATCCAATAATGTTTAATAATATCATATTTTGCATATGCAAATATAGCATCCCGTATTTAATTAATATACTATTCTGGTGAATTATCGATGATTACTTTTGGATACGATAAAATTATATTAATTTTTATAGTAATAACATAATTAATCGCTTTTAATTAATTATTATGAGTTATCTAGGTATTAAGAAAATAAATAATATTTAATGAAAAATAAAATAGACATAAAATACAAAATTAACTCTTAATGTTTTAAATTAAATTTTCGTCTTTCGAACGATGATTTTACTATATCACTCCTTATTATAAGTCATTTATGTATTAGAAAAATAAGAATAACAAAATGACATGTCAACATAAAATATTCGATTGACTATCAAAATTATATTAGTGTCACATAAATTGGGACGGGACTGAAGAAGATATAAAACAACATATATTATTTGAAAATAAAATAAAAAGTACTGTAAATAACAATAATTAACAAAAAAAAATTGATTGATTTCTACTTCAGTTGCTTCAGTCGTGATTTTACTATATCACCCCTAATTAATTATTATAGTCATTTAAGCACTGTGCCACATAAGTTGAGATAGAAAAAATATTATAAATCACAATGATAAAAAATTTAAATTATTTAAAAAATATAATTGGTTGTCGTCGACACAAAATTCTGGACAAGGAGAGTAGCATATATTATTCAAAAATTACATAAAAGGTATTATAAATTACAATTGTTAACAACTTAAAATATCTAAAAATAATTTAATATGTTATATATTTCAAAAAAATTACATGA
This sequence comes from Capsicum pubescens, assembly GCA_030864215.1. Lineage (NCBI taxonomy): Eukaryota > Viridiplantae > Streptophyta > Magnoliopsida > Solanales > Solanaceae > Capsicum > Capsicum pubescens. The sequence goes on from CM061541.1 coordinate 44,424,794, forward strand.
AAAATACTATAAATCACAATAATTAACAACTTAAAAAATTTAAAAGATATAAAATATTTGGTCGACTCTTGAAATTATATTAGTGTCACTGAAATTGGAATAGAAGAAAAGTATTATAAATCACAATAATTAAAAACTTAAATTATTTTTAAAATATAATTGACTATCAATGCCACAATAATTTGGACAAGAAAAGTAACGTATATTAATTTGATAATTACATAAAAAATATTATAAATTAAAATAGTTAACAACTTAAATTATCTAAATACGTATTAAAATAACATATGTTGAACTCATGCTAGATTCCGGATGAATCCTAGAAAACATATGCAATCCTTTTTATTAAAAAAATTTATTTAAATATATCAAGATTGAAAAGACAAATAAATATCTTAATATTGGGCTCGTGCTGCCTCTAGTAATAAAAATAAAATCCTAAAGGGAAAAAACTCAAATATGCCATTGAACTATCACAATGACTCATTTATGTCATCCCTTAAAAGTTTGACTCATTTATGCCATCACCATTACAAAACAGGTTCATCCATGCCATTACTTTTTAACGGTGGTTTTTTCAAAACAGTTTTGCCACGTGTCGTTTTACTAGAGGTTCACATTATTAATTAAAATAATGAAAAAGGCTCAAATATGTCATCGAACTATCAGAAATGACTCATTTATGCCATCCGTTAAAAGTTTATCTCGTTTATGTCATCGTCATTATAAAACAGGTCTATCCATTTCATTTCTTATTAACGGTGGTTTTTCAAAAACAGTTTTGCCCCGGTCATCTTACTGGAGGTCCACATTACTAATTAAAATTATGTGATTGTCCCAATTAAGTTAACTAAACAACTGAATATATTTCGAGATGTTCTTAGGCCAAGCTCCAATAATTGTAAAAAACAAGTGAGTTCTAAAATATTCTTTTGCCAAGCCTTACAAACCTCAAAATGACTAGTTAATCATTCTCTGTTGTATACATTTTGGTCGATTAATGTTTATGCTTCTTGGATTTTTCATTCAATGCTATGACGGGTGATCTTCCTCACAGATTCAAGGCATTGACTAGTATGAACAAAATGTAAGAGAAAATAAATCAGTTCTTACTAATTTATTTTAATTAATGACGTGGAACTCTAGTAAGATAACACAAGGATAAGCTATTTTTGAAAAACTACCATTAACATGCACTGGCATGTATGAACCTGTTTTGTAACGGCAATGACATAAACGAGCCAAACTTTTAACGGATGGTATAAATGAGTCATTTCTGATAGTTCGATGACATATTTGAGCCTTTTCTCTTTGTTTTAATTAATGATGTGGATCTCTAGTAAGACGACACTTGGTAAAACTGTTTTTGAAAACCATCGTTAACAAGTAATGACATGGATGAACATGTTTTGTAATGATAATGGCATAAATAAGTCAAACTTTTAACAAATGACATAAATAAGTCATTTCTAATAGTTCGATGACATATTTGAGTCTTTTGCCTAAAATAAATAAAGTAGAAATTACAAAAATATAGCATCTGCGGAAAGCCGTATTTGATGAAAGTGTATGTACGGCTTGGTTTCACAAAATAAAGGTCCGAGAAGTATCTAGACACTTCCAGTAGCCCCCACCCTCTACACCCTCCATATATATCACCTTAAAATAAACCACCTGCCATTTGTATAACTCTCTTCGTAACGCCCTTGTATGCACCAAAATATCTCGTAATTTCCTCCTTGTCTATTCTCCTTTCTCCCGTGAAACGCCATAACCATGAGGTATGTTGTTCAATCTTCTCGCGTTTTACTACTTTGTCTTGGTGCATAATCTCTTTCGGAAATAGCCCTCTCTGCCTCCCCGAGGTACTGACTGTACCCTCTCTGGACCTCACTTGTGGGATTTTACTGTGTATGTTGTTGTTGTTGTTGTTGTGTTGGTGCATGATCCCTGTTTTTACAGTTTGTGTATTCTATCAATCATGGTGTAATGTTTGTGCTGGTTTCAATTCTAAGTTGAAATGCTTGAATTTTAAACCTTAGGACATTAATCTCTGTGTGAACATTAATGGCTTGATTTAGCCTTGTATTGGAAGTAGTTCAGTAACATCAACTTTTTTAAAAAAGAATTTTTGTTGAATTTTACGAAAAAGGATTTAGTTTGCTCGTCCTTTGACTTGTTTTTACTTGAAAATAATCTATTTCCATTGGTTTGGTAGTAGTAAATTACATAAATTATCTTCCTTTTCTTTTTGGGAGGGAGAAAAGGGGGGGGGCAGTGGCGGCGCTAGGATTTTCACTCAGGTTCAGTTATGAATAAGTAAACACATAAAGAAACTGAAGGGTTCAACATTACTATATATACATAAAAAATACTAATCATATATAAACAGTTAATTTTCTGCCAGAGAGAGTTTGGATGAACCCAGAGCTAGGATATTTTTGTTAAAGAGTTCAAAATATGAAGAAGTAAATACATGAAGAAACTAAAGGGGTTCAACCTCTACATATATACATAAAAAAATAATTTTAGTTATATGTAAACAATGTAAGGGGGTCCGACATGGCTCCACTTTTTTTTGGGGTGTGGGTGGGTAGGTAGGTGGGTGGGGGGGTGGGGGGGCAGTCTATTGAGGGGTTAGTATTGTATGTAGGATATAATGTTGGTATGGTATATCTACTCTTGTTTTTGAAGACCAATTCCTTGCTTATTGATTGATGAGTTAACTTTGGATAATCATAAATGGCACAGGGGAGGATATGCCAGAGAGTAAACAGTTCTTGAAATGTTGTATTCTTTTCATTGATAGGATTCTTGCGTCTTCAATGTATTCAAGAACAGTGGAATGTACGAGTTTAGTTTCTTACTTGTAGTATATGGAATGCTTACAATTACCATGGGGCACAAGGCCAGTAGGTCTGGCGTAGTTAATCTTGCATTTGTATTAGCTCATATTGATACGGGCACAAGAATCAAAATTGGTACTACTCTCGGTGTAGATATTAGGTCTTAGTGTTTGGGAATATACAAATAGAAATGTTGGTACAGTTACAAATGATGGAATATGTCTAATAAATGTACTTATATTGATTTATTTGATGGTTATAAACTTGAAACTTTGATAGTACTTAATTCTTCAAGTTAAAATTGATAGTTCATCTGGGACTATAGAGTAATTATGATGTGACATTAAATAAATCTTTTTCTTTTAGTTGAATTTTGTTGTAGATCATACTATTTTAATTACTAAATAAACTAGCGATTATCTATCCCCGTATAAATAAGTATCTCTAGGTACTTTTGATGCAAGAATTCTCCTGAGGAGTAGTCTCTGATCTTTTGTTTTCTTTTGGTGCTCCCTTTAAGTTCCTTGTTGCATAGAAGATTGGGCGGAGTTTGTGGAGAATCATGTTTTACCTTTTGGTGTATCCCTTGTTTACAACCAACTTTTTGGCCATGTTTATGAATGAAAATACATTTAGTTGATCAAGAAAAAGAAAGATTATCAAATGGAGAAGTGAAAATACTCAAAGATTGGACCTCTACTAGAAAAATAGAAGTTTCCAAGCAAGTGGGATGACATGTGTGTCTATTTGCATTTTAACTGTTTCACCTAGATGGTTAATTCCAACAACAAAGGTTGAACAAATGGGAAGAAAAATTATATAGTGTTTTCTCAACTCTGGTCTTCTGTGGTGTTCTTTCTACGTCCTAATAAGAACTATAGTTGTTTGATTAGCAAAGAATCCGAAGCATAAAACCTGTAGCCCAAGCAAAATAAGATATAATCATTTTGCAGAATGTTTGGATTCTTGCCTATGGAAATTAACATGTATAATGGAAGAATATCCAGACTTGATTTGGCATTTGTGTTTGAGTGAAGAGTGATTTCTTCTACTATCCATGGAGAGGGTGTAGTGAATCCGATGTAGGCATGTTTAACGGGTTGTTGTGAAGATCTGATAAAGGAACTCAGCACACGATCTTTCTCACAAAAAAAAGTCTGTACACAAAACCTATGTTGCCCGGATTCTTCAAATATGTCAACGGGTGCGTGTCAGATTCGCCAAAGCTAGTGTTTTTTTTTAGCATCCGACATGGGTGCGGCATCAGAAGTGAAGAGTTCGCGCAACTTAGCACGAAACACAAACACTGGCTGGAACAAAGTGGGTCATGAGGCTCCTTCTAAAAAAAACAAAGTGGGTCATGACTGTTTCTTTTTCTCCTGCCTTGAAATATCAAACTTTTTGCTTTAACAGTAGACACAACTTTAATAGTAGACACAAGTTATAAATAAGAGAATATTGAAGATCTATGTGGGAATACACTGGGTTTGTTGTTGTTGGAGCCAACAAGTTTTTCGGGTGCTTGCAGCTATTATTGCTCACTAACAACTCCACTACCCACAAGTGAACATTGATGCTTTCCTATCTCCACTACTCATGCGCAATTTAGCCCAAAACAATGACGTTTCCCTGGCTAATTGGTATTCTTCAGCATTAGCCCAAAAACTGGCCATCTTCATTAGTTCTAGCTAAAGCAGTTTGCACCACCACACGATCACCAACCTTCTTTTTCAACAAAGAAACATGAAAAACAGGATGCACTCTAGATGTTGTAGGCAATTCTAGTTTATAAGCCACCATGCCAACAATGGCAATAACCTTAAAGGGACCATAATATTTGGAAGACAACTTCAAATTTTTTCTCAAGGCAACTGGCGATTGCTTGTAAGGTTGCAATTTTAAGTACACCAGGTCACCTACCTGAAACTCTCTTTCAGATCTTCTTTTATCAGCATAATACTTCATTTTCTCTTGAGCTTTAGTCAAGTTATCCTTCAAGAGTCGGAACATCTGTTGCCTTTTTAATACTGAATCCTCAGCAGCTGGGACATTAGTTTACAATAGTGGCCCATAGACAAGTGAGGGGGTGAGTAACCATACAAAGCTTCAAAGGGTGTGCACTGCAGGCTGTTGTGGAAGTTAGTGTTGTACCATAATTCTGCAGTTAGATGTTATACATTTGAGAAAATTCTCCACATTTATTCACTCTCTCAGTTTTCCCATCACTTTGGGGGTGGTACGTAGTGTTATAATGTAGTTGTGTGCCCAAAAGTTTAAACAACGCCTGCCAAAAGTTACTGAGGAAAATCTTGTCCCTGTCAGTGACTATAGATTCAGGAGTTCCATGGAGGCTATGAATCCTTTTTCGAGAATATCTCAGCAACATCAACAACAGTATAAGGATGTGAAAGTGCAATAAAGTGTGCATACTTAGTCATTTCATCCGCAACTACTAAAATCATCTCTTTACCTTTAGACTTGGCAATTCTTCAATGAAATCCATGCTGATGTGACTCCAGGCTTAGTTAGGAATACGAAGGGGCTGTAGAAGACCAGGGTAAGCTGCATTATCATCTTTGCTTCTGAGACATACATCACAATTGCTAACATAACCCACCACCATCTGTTTCATGCCAGGCCAATAAAAGACTTGTGACAATCTTTTATAGGTGCCTAATTGGCCTGAGTGACCACCTATAGGAGAATCATGAAATGTGGAGTGCAATTGTTGCCGAATGAATATAGACCTTAGACCTTGCCTGGAGAGCAATATGAACCTTGCCCTTCCTCTTAAGTATTCCAGAAGTAAGATGCCATAAAGGACCTTGCAATCCAGTGGGAGTTGAGTGATGAATTCCTCAGCTTGAGTGTCTCCTGATTAGCTGGAAATGACTTCTCGTGCCCAAGATGGAAGGGTAGCACTAATCATCATCAATTGTCCATTATCAATTTGTCTAAAGAGGGCATCAACCACTCTATTTTCAGTACCCTTTTTATACTGGATCTCTTAATCCAATCCCAACAATTTAGACAATCTTTTTTGTCCTTTTACCAGCGACCTTACTCCAGCAACGATTTTTGACATCAAATTGATGGAACCAGCAGGCGTACCGGTGACATCTACACTTTTAGGCATTTAGCCACTTCAGTCAGTTTTTGATTTCCTGTATATTATTTTGCTGTCGTGTCCCTGTCTTTTGTTACGGCTTCTGTTTCACTTTTTTGCACCCTTCCTGTTGCTTGTGTGGGTAGTAGTGTCTGGCTGCTTTGTTTGGAGATTGTTGTTGAGTTGTGTTCCGGATTAGTACATCGCTTGACTTAGTATTAATTTGTGGGGTAGACTTTTTCCGCGATTATTCCATGTACTTTACTTGTACCTTCCTTTTCCTGTTGTTGCTTTATTACTGTCACCTCTTATGTTGCTTTATATTATTTATCGTACTATCTCCTGTATCTTGACTTGCGTGTCTGCTGTAGTATATTCGTGACTTGCACCGCCCCTTATTATTTGTTCGCCTGTCCTTGGTGCCAGGCCATTAGTGTGCTCTATTTTTCTTACTGTTTGTTTTGTCCTTACCTTGGTTTTGTTTTTTCTCCCTATTTGAGTTTAGTTTTGTTTCTTGATTATTTCTTCTAATTTGTGTGAGCCTTGTATTTCCTGCTGCTGCTTTGTTACTACCATTGTTTATATTTTCTTATATTTTCTTGTAGTAGTGGCGGTGGGAGTTGATGGTTGGATAGGGTCATGTCCGAGGGGGTTGGGGCGGGGGGCTGTTGTGGGGGCGGGGGTGGGAGGGAGGCCAAGGTTTGGCCTCAGGGGCGGTAGAGGAAGACATGTGGATAGAGATGGTAGGCTGAGGGTTGGGTCTTGGAATATAGGGACTCTTCAGGGTAAGTCCATAGAGCTTGTGAAGATTCTTAGAAAGAGGAGGATTAATATTGCGTGTGTTCAAGAGACCAAGTGGGTAGGGTCTAAGGCTAGGGATGTGGATGGTTACAAGCTTTGGTACTCTGGGAGCGAGAGGCGTAGGAATGGAGTTGGCATCTTAGTAGATGAAGAGCTTAGAGGTCGGGTAGTAGAGGTAAAGAGGATCAGCGATAGGTTGATGACTATTAAGTTGGTCATTGGGGGGTTTACCCTGAACGTGTGTAGTGCTTATGCGCCGCAAGTGGGCTTGGATGGAGAGGAGAAGATGCGGTTTTGGGAGACTTTGGATGAGGTGGTGAGAGGCATGCCTAGCTCGGAGAAGATTGTTGTAGCAGGAGATTTCAATGGGCACATCGGGGCGTTACCGGGAGGCTTTGGTGATGTGCATGGTGGTTTTGGTTTTGGGGAAAAAAATGAAGAGGGGGCTACTCTATTGGATTTTGCGAGGTCCTTTGGGCTGGTGGTGGTCTTCCCGAAGAAGGACGATCACCTGATCACCTTCTGAAGCGCAATAGCCAAGACCCAGATTGACTTTTTGTTGCTTAGGAAAGGAGATAGGGTATTGTGTAAGGACTGTAAGGTCATCCCGAGTGAGAATCTTTCGACCCAGCATAGGCTCTTGGTTATGGATTTGGGTATAAAGAAGGATAGAAAGAGAAGGGGTGAGGAGTGTAGACCTAGAATTAAGTGGGGCGGCTTGACGCCAGCGAATGCGTGGGAGATAGGGGAGAAGTTGGCGGGAATGGGGGTGTGGGAGTGTAGGGGGGACGTGGATAGTATGTGGGATAGGGTGGCTAGGTGCATCAGGGAGAATGCTAGTGAGGTGTTGGGTGTTTCTAGGGGCCGGGCCGGGCATCATCGGGGGGATTGGGGGTGTGAATGATAAATCAGAGGTGTGGAGACAAACTCTTGAGTCTAAAGGGTTCAGGTTGAGTAGGAGCAAGACAGAGTATTTGGAATGCAAGTTTAATGACGTGAGGCTGGAGAATGAGGTGATAGTGAAGTTGGAATCACAGGTGGTATGTAAGAGAGATAGTTTCAAGTATCTCGGGTCCGTGATTCAGGGTAACGGTAAGATTGACGAGGATGTCTCGCACTGTATTGGGGCGGGATGGATGAAGTGGAAGCTCTCTTCGGGGGTGTTGAGTGATAAGAAGGTGCCGCCCAAGCTTAAAGGCAAATTCTATAGGGTGGCAGTCCGTCCGACCATGTTGTATGGAGCGGAGTGTTGGCCAGTTAAGAACTCCCACGTTCAAAAAATGAAGGTGGCGGAAATGCGGATGTTGCGTTGGATGTGTGGGCTGACTAGGGGGATAAAGTTCGGAATGAGACTATCAGGGAGAAGGTTGGTGTGACTCCAGTGGAGAATAAGATGCGGGAAGTCCGATTGAGATGGTCGGACACGTGATGAGGAGGGGCATGGATGCCTCGGTTTGTAGGTGTAAGAGGCTAGCTTTGGATGGTTTTAGGCGGGGTAGGGGTAGGGCGAAGAAGTACTGGGGAGAGGTGATTAGGCGGGACATGGAGCAGTTACAGCTCACTGAGGACATGACCCTAGATAGGAAGATCTGGAGGATGCGAATTAGGGCGGAAGGCTAGGGTCAGTTTGGGTCGCTAGTGTAGGGAATTACTTGGTGGGGGTATTATTCTTGTTATGCTACCTTGTTTCATGCTTTATTACGAATTTGTTTACTTTTCTCTGTTTTCTATTACTTGTGGGTGTCGTATTTATGTTATGCCATCTTGTTCCATGCTTTACTATGAATTTGTTTAGTATTCCGTGTCTCGAGCCGGGGGTCTATCGGAAACAGCCTTTCTACTTCTTTAGAGGTAGAGGTATGGACTGCGTACATCTTACCCTCCCCAGACCTCACTATGTGGGAATACACTGGGTTTGTTGTTGTTAGCTGAGGTAACCTTCTGCTCCACCAAGTACTTTAAACTATGGTGATCAGTCTTGATCACAAAGTGCTTGAACGGCCAATAATGCCTTCATTTGTCCACTGCATTGAGTAATGCCATATATTTTTTCTCATAAACGGATTTGCCTCTATGTTTAGGTGCTAATACCTTACTAAAGTAAGCCATAGGCCCGCCTTCCTGCATCAACACAACACCAATACCACCATGACTAGCATCCGTCTCCACAATAAATTCCTTGGAGTAATCAGGTAAAATCAACACAGGGGTAGAAACTGTTAATTATCCCACATCGGAAAAGGGATGGATAATTGGTCTTCTTATATGGACTTGGACAATCCTCCTCTCATGAGATAGATTTTGAAGTTGAGTTAGGCCCAAGATCCATTCTTTACACGGTATCAGAGCCATACTCATCCCAAATCTTTGTTCACAGATGTTAGGCCCCCATATTATATTGTCCATGCTTCAGTTAACGAGGGCCTGGGCGTGCAGGGGAGTGTTGAGTATCCCACATCGGAAAAGGGATGGTTAAATGGTCTCCGTATATGGATTTGGACAATCCTCTCCTGATGAGTTAGTTTTTGAGGATGAGTTAAGCCCAAGATCCATTCTTTACAGAAATCATGACAACTTTGAGCTCGGAAAATGCAATATCGGCTTCTGCATTCCACCTGAAAGCTTCTTTCTTCAACCGATCATATTTGCATATAATTCCACAACCAGCTACATATTTCCCGTAATAGCCAGTTAATCCCCAAAATCCTCTTAAGTGCTTTAATTGATTTAGGTGTAGGCCAGTCCACCATAGCTTGAATCTTAGCAGGATTAGTTGACTCAATCCTTTGTAATAACATGCCCCAAATACTCCACCTTGTCTTGTCCAATTGTCCAAAAGAGCACTTGGATCTCTTAGCAAACAATGAGGGTTGTCTCAGTAGATCAAAAACAACAACAAATGCTTCACATGTGCCTCTAGGGATGCACTATAAATAAGTATGTCATCGAAAAACACCAATACAAACTTCCTCAAGGTTGAAAAATCTTATTCATCTGGGCTTGGAATGTAGCAAGAGCATTAGTGAGACCAAATGGCATCACCTTAAACTCATAATGGCCTAAGTGTGTCCTGAAAGCAGTCTTGTACATATCCTCTACCTTCATCCTAATTTGATGGTTGCCAGCTTTGCGATCCACCTTAGAAAATATGACAGAACCGTGTAGTTCATCAAGTAGATCATCCACAATAGGAATAGGGTACTTATTTTTCACAGTGATATCATTTAGTCCTTTATAATCAACACAGAACCTCCAACCTCCGGGAGCCATCTTTCTTTTTAACCAAAAGAGCAGGTGAAGAAAAGGGAGATTGGCTCTGTTGCTAAGTTGCTCGAACTCGGGTGCGGGTGTCCGATACGGGTACGGATCTAGAGGTCGGATCCTTCACTGTCTCAATTTAAAGATTCGGGGATATGGATCTAGGGATGGATACGGGTGCGGGGATTTGGCGAAAAATAATTTAAATATCTAAAAATAGAGTTATAAAACATAAATTTTGAGATATTATGTGGAAAACTTAAGGAGAAAATATTTTTCAAGAAGAAAATCCTGAAAGGAGATTAAAAAAAAGCAATAACAGAGAAATTTTTGTATACAAGTATTCCATTTTCTTCAATTTCACTTTAGCTTTTATTTTGATTATAGAATTTCTTAAATCTGTCCCGGACTTTCCCCGTCGATTTTGGTCAAAGTACCCAAAATCGGTTGACCATATCGGGTACGGATCCCACACCCACACCCACACCCACACCCACACCCACACCCACACCCATGTCGTGTCGACACGGGTGCGGCATCGAAAGTGAAGAGTCCGAGTAACTTAGCTCTGTTGAATAATTCCATGTCTGAGCTTCTCAGAAACCTGTTTCTCCAACTCATTCTTCTGATAATAGTTGTATCTATAGGACCTCAAACTGATTGGAGCCACACCTGGCTTAAGTGGTATTGAACGATCAAGTGATCTGACAGGGGGAAGGGTTGTAGGCTCTGCAAACATATCAGGATAATGGTCTAGAACTCTTTCAATAGTCTCATCCATTGGCTCTTGAACTCCATCATGTGTTACACTCATCCCAAACAAGTGTGCAATGAGGGTTTGGCCTTTCTTCAGAATCTTATTCATAGTGTTACCATGGATCAGGTTTAGCTTGCCTTCACCGGTGACTCCTTTTAGGATTAGTTTGTTGCTCTTCCTGCCAATAGTAACACAATTCTTCTCATGATCAAACTTGGTGGGATTGTGTTTCTTCATCCAATCTTTGCCTAAAGCAATGTCACTACCTCCTAGAGGAATAATTAGAAGATCCTCCTGAAAAGTTCGACCTTGCATTTTCCATGGAAATCCTTTACAGTGTGAAGTGCACATGACATAATTTCCATCCGCTATTGTTACTCTTACTGGTGCACAATAAGTTGCTCGATAGCTAGCTCCAATTATTGTGTTTAGTCAATGAAACTGTGAGTACTAGTGTCAACCAACAAGGTTAGACTTCTGTTCTTGATAGTTCCACTGACCAAAATAGTGCTTACTCCCTAGTGATTTCGTGATAGAGCATTTAGGCACACAACTTCCTGCACCACTTGTTCTACATCTCCTTCAATAATCAGGTCGGGGTAGGAAGGATCTTCTACTATGTCTGGACATACTTCTTCCACCTTCACTTCTCCAGTTAAACAATTAAGTTGTTGTTTCTTGCACTGATGACCAGGTGCATATTTCTCTCCACACCTAAAGCACAACCTATTACTTTTCATGTACACTCAGCTTAAAAGCAGTTGGTCTACTAGCATTGGGCATCGAATTTTTAGCATAAGAAGGGTTGCTCGCTACTAGAGCAGGCTTATGTTGAATCTTGTGCCTCCTTTGGACATCCTAAATAGCTTTCTCCTGCATCCTAGCCTTCTCCACATCAACCTTCAGAGTAGCAGGCTTAAACATTTTCCCTGCAAACTTTATCTCTTCCTTCAGTGCTCCCACAAAACTAGATAGGAAGTGAGATTCATTTAAATGGGGATTTCTCACTAGCATCTGGGCCTTCAACTCCTCAAACTTCCCTAGGAATTCATCCACAGTACCTACCTGAGTGAGTTTGTTGAATTCTTCTACGATATACCCTACCAATTCATCATCAAATCTATTGATTAATTCTTCCTTAAACTCCATCCAGTTAACAACACCTCTACTCAAAACCAATGAATGGTACCAAATCTCAGTTGGTCCATTCAAATACAGTGCCACAACCTCTACCTTATGATTATCCTGTGTCCTATATAGATTGAAATAATGTTCACACTTTCGAATTCATACCTTTAGGCTCGTGCCCTTCGAAGCAAATAGCTCCCACTTAGGGGGGGAGTAGGTACTGTCTGCAACCTGTTTGGTCTATGGTCATGAGCTGGAATTGGAAGCAGTCCATCTCCTAATTGTTGTTAGTGCCCTGTTCGGAGCTCTCTCTAGAGCTGTAAGCCGATCCAATATTAGCTCCTAGGTTCCTTGAATACCCATCTGAGTTTTTTGAACCTCCTACTGGTTTGCTAGTAGCTCATTCAAAACTTCATCATGCATCACAAGTCATTCATCCACCAATTTGAAATGGGTACCCTCAGCCATATCAACCACGCAGATCGCACAGAATGGTGTCTCTGATACCAATTGTTATGACCTTATGTGAGGTCTGGAATTCAATTCACAATCTAAAAGGAAATTCGAACTTGCTTTGGGACAATTTTCGATTTATATTTCAAAAATAAGAGAAATGGAATTCAAATACAAGGGGATAAAAACTAGGATAATGAAGATCGTTGGGCTTCTATGATCATCCTTGAATTTGCAGTAGAAGAGAAGAATAAATTAGAGATTTAGAAAGAGAGAAGGAGAGGAATGAGAGAGAGGAGAAACGTGAGGGAGGTTGGGAAATGCCAGATTTTCTCTCTCCTAAGTTGGTTATATAACCAACTCGGCTAATGTGGCAACATCCCGATCGTTTAAGCTTTTTAATGAAGTTTGAATATCGACCGTTCTATTTAAATGACTTTATTTACCCCGTGCTCCGCAACTACTAGGGGGTCCTTACACCTCCCTTTTTGAAAAAAAAAAATTAAGGTAAATATTTCCTTTTGAGGAAGTTTCACATACGAGCAATATACCAAGAAAAAATAGCTACACCCTACACCCAATTTTCTCATGGGTGCTGCAAAGTTAATCAAGAACAAAAGGGTATTCCTCAAACTTACATTGTTACTTCTATTCATTAGAAGGTTCTCTTAGTACTCTTTTCATAAGATCACATGATGAAAGGGGCGGGTAACATTCCATTCTTTTTGTTCTCTCCTTCTAAAGGTTGGCCAACAGTGTAGTGCATCATTTGCTTTGACCAATATTGTTCACTATGCTCCAAGTTAGTGTGTTACCACTTATCTCAATCATTTTGCCAGCTAGAATGCAAGGACTTTCTACTGGCAGCATATGCGGTATAATTTTTTTCTTTTGTTAGTTTAGCATTAATTCTTTTTTAAGTGGATATTTGGTTGAACTTTGTTTAGACCTTCATACTAGGGAAAACCTAAGACGTTGGAGGATTGGAGGATGTTCAATTTGCAGCGTTAGGTTCTTGACTTCTGCTTTGCAGTTTGAGTGTGTAACTGGTACATCTCATCTCGTTACCTTTTGGAGGGCGGCTACACTGGTGGTTTGGCATTCAAGGGGTGTAAGGGGAGAAGATTGTTTACTTGTAAAGGTGTTATTTCAAGTCGGGGTTTCTCTATAGTGTCTCAGTTTGTCATGCACATAATTTATCGTCGTGCTTTCTTGAACCTGTTAATATGCTCATCAGTTGTCACCAGCTGTTCTAACATGAAATTCGATTGAGTTTCATCTCATATCTTTGCCCGTGTGAAGTTGCTCTCTTATTGAACCATGCACCTCAATTCATTCCTAAATCAATATGGAGAGCCAAATGTGGTTCTTGGTTCAGAAGAAATAAATTTCTGCTTCTGCATTTAACTATATAGCAATTCGGGACCTGCTATAGCAAGTTGTTTTTTCACATCTTGAATATAGTGGAGTGGATAATTTGGTGCAGACAAAAATGGCAGGATATAGTCAAACATATGATAATGTGCTTTGCTCATCCCCTCAGAATTTCTTGTTTTGAAATACATTGTGACTTCTCAGACTCGCTATGCCATTCTGAAGTATCTATCTGGATTTTTTCAACTTTTTGAAAATTGGAGACATCCTGCTACTTGTATTTCCTGGTTTTATCTTGATTGTGGTGGTCATGATTCTATGATTTAGTTGATGTCAATTTGTGTTCTGCTTCTCTATCGCAGCCGACATCCTACTGTCAAGTGGGCCCAGAGGTCCGACAAGTTGTTTATCACGGTGGAGTTGCCGGATGCCAAGAATGTGAAGCTGAAATTGGAACCAGAAGGAAAATTCTTCTTTTCTGCAACTGCAGGAGCTGATAATTTACCTTATGAAGTGGATCTCGATCTCTTTGATAAAATTAATGTTGAGGTTAGTGGACTTCCGTCTGTTCACATCACATCTGCAGATGTTTTATAAGAGAATCAATGTTAGTTTTACTGTAAAATGATCACACAGGAGAGCAAAAGTAGTAGCACTTCTAGAAGTATCGTGTATCTAGTGAAGAAGGCAGAAGACAAGTGGTGGAGCAGACTGATAAAGCAGGAAGGTTTACGTCCAGTGTTTTTGAAAGTTGACTGGGACAAATGGGTTGATGAAGACGAAGAAGATGGTAAACGTAAGCATAATGTCACTAGGGATGTGTTTACTGTTGATTTTAACCATTTAGTATGTTATCTAACCATGATACTAATATTTCAGCTGGGCCAGATATGGATTTCAACGACATTGACTTTTCGGTAAGTGGCTCTAGAGATGTTAATAGGCAATGGTGTTTATTTGCGTTTTATGCTGAAGTTTTAATGTTAATCACTTTTATTATTCTTTCAGAAATTCAACATGGAAGAAGGTCCTAGCGATTTTGATGCTGATGTGCCTGAAGGTAAGTCTACTTTGGTTCTGCAGCAACTGAGCAATTGCTGATATGCTCTTCTTTCAACTTGATTGGAAAGTTGTATTTTGCGTTCTCTGTCTAATGTAAGGTGGCATTGTTTCTGCAGGAGATGACGATGATGATAGTGACGCTGAAGGAGTCGTGGAGGAAGAAGATTTTGCACATAGTGAACCTAAGGCAGCGGTGCCTCTAAGCACCGAACCCGAAGCAAAAGCTTGATGCTTTGCAGCATTTGAACTTTGAGAACACATTTAACTGCTTGAGTTAGGTTTGGTACTTTTAGTTGTGATTAAAGCTGTAGTGCAGGAAATGTTGATGATCGGTTCATGATGTATCTGAAAGTGAACTTGTTTCTCTCCGTTTGTAGATGAAGGTCATGCTGTCCGAACCCCATTAAATCCGTGTCTCCTGTATTTGCTCTACTTACAGTTACTATCATCTTTTCTATTGTCGTAGCTGTTCGACTTTCTTTCTTACGACACCCTTTTTCTCTAATTTTTTAAATCAAAACCCGACATAGTAATCCAAGAGAATAGGCTAGGCAGAGTAACCACTCTGGAGCAAGTTCTTCAAATAGATCACAATGCATGCATTACCTTTTTACGTTGTAATTCTAAATCCAGTACTCATCAAACCATAGTATAAAACTTATTATTTCATTTCCAATAAATCTTAAATAAAGCAAATTGTAATCATATAACTTTAAGCAAAATAGAGGTATTTAATGTGGGAACACGTCTTATAATTAACCATGTTCAAGTGTAAGGAGTGCATTAAAAAAAAATCTGACATGGATTTATTGGTTTGGTATGAGTGCGCAATTTCGATCACAGTACGTAAAAATGTTAGTACCTTGTTTATTGATTTTATTTGTCATTTCAATGAAAAGACTTGTGTATTGATTTGAAATATCTCATTTCATTTGGAACTGTCTTTTTCTTAATTTTCTACGGTAAAATGAAATATCAAATGTCGAAACAGAAAGTAGCAAGTTGCTCCAAATCAATGGCGTTCACAACAGGGAATATGTGACCAAAATCAAATTGAAGTGGAACATCAACTTGATAAACCTGTCCGTTGTAAATTTCATTGAGAGACAAGTGACTTGAGCTAAATATTTGGATTATCTAATTCTAATTGCAGCAACATAATTAGATTAACATTGTTGCCCTCATCGTGCAGTTAATTGTTATTAACTTCTGGCTTTGTCCTTTCTTAACTTGTTTTTATTTGTATAAACTAATTTCATTGTTGTCGCTTTTATTCCATTTTTTTTTAAACAGAGAAAATTGTTTGATATAAAGTGAGGTGTAGGTGAATTTTTCTTTTCTTAAAGAAAAAATATTACTTTGTTGTAACTTTCATTTGACGTTTCCACAAGAAGACTTGTGTATTGACTTCGAATATCTCAAATGTCCTTTTCTTCTCTTTCTCCACTGGAACTGATACATTAAATTTAGAAATAGGAAGTATTAAGTTGCCCCAAATCCACCGCGATCAAAATTGGAAATATAGTGTGGTCTTTAAGAAAAAACATCAACTTGAAAAGGTTCAAAATAAGTATCATATAAAGTCATTAAGAAAAAACAAAAGAAAAATGATGATCATGGACATAATATTATTGGGTTAAAGTCGTTCACACCCTCTAACTTTGCTATAAAAATCAAACATCCTCCTCAACTTTGAATAATAATCATTCTTCTTTTTTTTTTTTGCCTATTTGATTTTTCAAATGCCTACTTTACCCTTGTATTTATATCAACATTTGTATTTTTTTTTAATTTAAATTTTTTTTTTATAAACAATTTTTTTTAAAATCAATATAATATATTTTCTATAAAAACTAAAAATTATTTTTTAGATGAAAAAATAAAAGTAAAAAATATTAATTGAGTATATAAATTAATGACATTCTATAATGAAATAAAAGCAAAATAACAAAAAATAATTTTATTAAAAATCAAAACTCTAATATCTATTTATACGTGAAAATAATAGGTAATTATAATTATATAGATATATTTCAATGCAAGTACTACAAAAATAATTAATAGTCGAGGGTCTTTCCGAAACAACCTCTCTACCTCCCCGAGGTAGTGGTAAGGTTTGCGTACCCCTACCCTCCTCATATCTCACTTAGGGGATTTCACTGGATATGGTGTTGTTGTAGATGTACATTTGTTACAAATCAAATGATTATTGTTAATGAATTTTAAATTATAATTTCTATATAGACATTAAAGAATAAGAGAAAATCAAAATATGCATCTATATACATAATTAGATACACACATACATACTTAAATACATATAATAGAAAATTTTGAATGTAAAAAATACCATTAGATTTTATAATCAATTTATAAAAGAATTTACTAATAATGTTGATGAATTTAAATAAAAATAATAAATACCTAGGTTATGAAAAATAAATATATATATTATAAAAAATATTATATAAATAGAAGATTGAAAACGTTAAAGATAAAATAGACATTACATAGTGAGAAAGGTGGAGAATGATTATTATTAAATGTCGAGGGAGTATTTCATTTTTAAAGCAAAACTGAAGGATGTAAACCATTTTCACCCTAATATTATTTCCATGATACTTATGCAAAGTTGGTTTACCTTTTGGTTAAAAAATCTGTTTAGTGACTTTTATATGACATTTAGGCAGAGTTGAGAGCCAACACCCATAATTACGTCTTGATTAAATGAAAAGACACAACCACTTGGGAAGGTAACTGGTGTTAGGTCCATTAGAGAGAATTATCAAATAAAATATCTCAAAAGTTCATAGTGATCTATCTGGCTTTGAACAAGGTCTTTCAGTTCACTAGTAGACATATCTATTTTAATTAAAATCAAAATTATAATTAAATTAAACTAAATATTCTGTTATGTTATAGAGAAGGGGAGTTTTGGAGTAACTGGTAAAGTTGATGTCATGTTACTAGGAGGTCACGGGTTCAAGTTGTGTTAAATAGACCCTGTGGTCCGGCCCTTTTCCCGACCTTGCGTATAGCTGGAGTTTTGATGCACTGGACTAGCATTTAAAATAAAATAAAAACAAACCGTTATTTAAGGTTTCTTTCCTTTTAATCAGGGGCGGATCTACAGGGGGTTCAAGGGTGGCATGACACCCGCAAACTTCGATTGGAAAACTGTGTGTATATATATATATATTGAATAAAACCGGTATATTATTTAAGTGTCACCTGGTGCAACAGTTGAGGAAGTAGTGCCAGTGGCAAACAAGCTGAAATTTCACGTAGTATACCAGAGTTCAAGTCCAGACGCCAGCAGTATTTTGTTACTTTTTGTTCGTTATTCTATTTTCTATAAGTTCTTTTCCTCTTGACTTAATCTGGTTCTTTTCCTCTTGACTTAATCTTGTCCAGACGACAACAGTATTTTGTTACTTTTTATTCATTATTCTATTTTCTATAAGTTCTTTTCCTCTTGACTTAATCTTGTCCAGACGACAACAGTATTTTGTTACTTTTTATTCATTATTCTATTTTCTATAAGTTCTTTTCCTCTTGACTTAATCTTTGTTTGACTCCTTTTTTTGGGTAATCTTTGTTTAAGAATTTTTAAATTAAGTGTAGAACATAATTGAAGATTCCTTCTTCCTTCAAATTTATAGTTAACCTCTCCTCGTAAATCATAATAATGATGCTTGGCTTGATGTTATAATTTCTTAACAATAGAATTGGAAATATCCATTGAATGTTGACAACTATTTTGTATTTTCACGCTGACTGATAAGTTGAATTTAACTCTTGTTTACACAATTTATAGTAATAACAACAACAACGACAACAAACCCAGTGTATTCCCACATAGTGGAGTGTGGGGAGGGTAAAATGTATGCAGTCCATACACTACCTCCGGAAAAGTAGAAAGGCTGTGTTCGATAGTATTTATAATAATAATCACATTTTTATTAGTTGATCTATTTGTCTATATAAATTGAAAAGACAAATAATCAAATCGAAACCCAAAGTCTATAAAATCGACAAAATATTTATCTTATTTGGGGCAGTGTAAATAGCAAAACGTAAAGCAAAAAATTAACTGATTTCCAACTGAATTCGTAAAAATTAGGTTCTTCGATAACGTTTCAATAAAATTTTCCTTCAAAGATCTCTTACTAACAAGCCAAATTCCAGTGGGACGCCTATAAAAATTATCCTTTTTGAGTAGTAGCTTTAACGTTAAAAGTGACATGACACCCGCAACCTCGAAATCCTAGATCCGCCTCTGCTTTTAATCAACTACCAGCAAATAGGGTCACTCAAATAGGAATACTTGTGTATATTAACTTAAAATATCTCATTAGTAGCTTTCACTGAAATTTCCAAGTAGGGTATATGTTTTGTTCAACAATTAACGACTTGAGAATTTTTGTAACTTGTAGCTTTCCCTGGAAAGACTTGAGCATTTTTACTCTTATGATGCAGTTAAAAGAATTGAAGTATTTGCTTTTGTTAACATATTCTTTATTGGCAAAATATATAAACGTGCTCTTTAACTTGGCCTTAGATTGTATCTACGCCCTCTAACTTTATGTGTGCACAAGTATATACTTAAACT
Organism: Capsicum pubescens; assembly: GCA_030864215.1. Classification (NCBI taxonomy): domain Eukaryota; kingdom Viridiplantae; phylum Streptophyta; class Magnoliopsida; order Solanales; family Solanaceae; genus Capsicum; species Capsicum pubescens. The sequence goes on from CM061541.1 coordinate 44,444,191, forward strand.
TTTATAAAGTTGAACAAGTAGACACAAGTGTCCTACGTGACAATTCACATCCTATGTGGCGTCCTATGTATATTATGCCACGTAGGACGCGTGTGTCAACTTGTTTAACTTAATATAAGTTTAAGTGCCTACTTATGCACACCCAACGTTGGAGGGCATACATGCTAGTTGATGAGGCAAAGTTAAAGGCCACATTTATGTATTATGCCTTCTTTATTTGTCTAATATTTCAAACGAAATTTTAGATTATCAAACTGATTTTCCCAAAAATTCGCAGCAATCTTCGAGATGACCCCTACAAGACTTGACTCATTCTATACATCCTCCAGTGTTGTGTATATATACCTCTAATGAATTTTGATTTGAGAGTAACAAAAAGCACAGCTTTCTTTCTTCATTACCAACTTTTTATACCATCTTTCTTGCAAGATGGGCTATGATCACCTCTTGTTTCTATTAGCATCTTTCTTTCTTTGTCAACTTGTGTTTTCCTCATTGACATGCTCTAGAGATCAAACGCTTGCTCTTGTAGAATTCAACCAGTCTTTTGTTGTTGAGGCCTCATATTCTTGTGATGAGCAGTCTTATCCAAAAACGAGTTCATGGAACATGAGCAGAGATTGCTGCTTGTGGGATGGAGTGATATGCGATGAGATGAGTGGCCATGTCATTGAGCTTGACCTCGGGTGCAGCAGTCTTGCTGGAACCATTGATTCCAATAGCAGCCTATTCCAACTCTCTCATATCAAAAGGCTCAACCTTTCTTATAATAACTTGTACAGTTCTAAGATCTCGCCTAAATTTGGCAGGTTCTCGAGTTTGACTCATCTTGATCTTTCCGCCTCATCTTTATCAGGTAAAATTCCTTCTGAAATCTCTCATCTCTCCAAGTTACAATCTCATTTTTTATCGGGCAATAGTGAGCTCAAACTCTTACCTCATGATTTCAAGATGCTCTTTCAGAATTTGACACAGTTAAGAGAGCTTGATCTTAGTCCCGTAAACATCTCTTCCACCATTCCTCTGAATTTTTCTTCTCATTTAACTACTCTGATGCTTGAGCAATCAGAGTTGCATGGGATGATACCTGAGAGTAGTTTTCACCTGCCCAACTTGGAGGAACTTGTCTTACGAAACAATGATCAGCTCGGTGGTTATTTTCCAACGTCCAAATGGAACAGCAGTTCATCTCTTAAGAAGTTGGATCTCGTTGGAGTAGATTTTTCTGGTAATATCCTGCCTGAATCTCTTGGATATCTAAATTCATTGCAGTACTTGGACCTTCATTCTTGCAATCTCTCGGGGCAGATTCCGAAATCTCTTTGGAATCTCACCCGTATAGAGACTTTGGACCTTGGAGATAACCAACTTGAAGGACCAATTTTTCATCTGTTTACAAATGGACTGCAGAACCTAAACACACTTAGGCTATCAAATAACTCCCTCGATGGAGCAATACCATCATCGGTGTTCTCCCTTCCATCACTAAGTGTTCTAGACTTAAAGGATAACCACTTTTCTGGTCAACTTAAGGATTTCAGGTACAATTCAGCACTAGTCTACATTGATATATAAGCGAGAATCAGTTGCAAGGTCCTCTTCCCATGTCAATTCAGAACCTTGTGAGCCTAGTCTCGCCTGTTTTAGGACACAACCAGTTGCAAGGTATTCCAAAGTCGCTTCAGAACCTCGCATCTCTAACATTACTTGATCTTTCATATAACAATTTTAGTGGCAGTGCAGATCTTTCAAACTTCAAACAACTTACCTCTCTGGATCTTTCATATAATAGTATTTCTCTGACCAATGACAACAAAATCGAGCCTTATTCTCTTAGAGAGTTAATGTTGTCCGCTTGTGAAGTAACCGAACTGGATTTTTTGAGATCAGCAAAGAATCTTTTTTCCTTGGATCTTTCATATAACAAGATTCAAGGAAGAATTCCTGATTGGGCATTGTCTAATGGGATGCAGCTACACTATCTTAATCTATCCCACAACATGTTGACAAGTATTGACCTCCTTCCGTTTCTTCCTATAAATACTATTGATTTACGGTCCAATTTTCTTCAAGGGACGCTACCTGATGTTCTTCCGCTCGCTTTAGAATTGTTCTTCATGTCAAATGATAATCTCACTGGGGAGATCCCTTCTTCTGTTTGCAATTTGACATCAGTAAGAGTTTTAGATTTGGCAAGAAACAATTTGAAGGGAGCAATTCCACAATGTTTGGGTAACATGAATGACCAACTCGTGGTTTTAGATATGCAACACAATAGTCTTTCTTGGAATCTCCAAACAACTTTTAGCTCCGGAAGTCAACTTAAAAGCTTCAACTTGCATGGCAATAATCTAGAGGGAAAAATCCCAACATCCTTGGCCAACTGCAAGCAGTTGGAAGTTCTTGACTTAGGAAACAATAACCTGAATGACGCATTCCCTATGTGGTTGGGGTCTCTACCAAATCTACAAGTTTTAAGCTTGCGATCCAATAAGTTGCATGGGCCCATTAGAACTTCAAGTAGTTCAAAATTATTTCCTCAGCTTCAGATGGTAGATCTCTCTTGCAATGCATTTACAGCAGAATTGCCGACAAGTCTTTTCCACAATCTGAAATCAATGAAGAGAATTGATGGCACCAGGCGATGCAGCACAAAGAGACTACCAAGACTCGGTAACCGTGGTAACAAAGGGAATGGAGCTTGAAGTTGTGAGGATCTTGTCTTTGTACACCACTATGGATCTTTCAAGTAACAAATTTGAAGGGCATATTCCTAGTGTGTTGGGAGATCTCATCGCACTGTGTGTGTTGAATTTATCTCACAATGTGTTGTAGGGTCATAAACCACCATCACTTGGAAAGTTATCCGTAGTCGAATCATTGGACCTTTCATCCAACAACCTTTCAGGAGAGATACCGAAGAAACTTGCTTCTCTTACATCTCTTGCGGTTTTAAATCTCTCTCACAATCATCTTGAAGGATGCATTCCAAAAGGAAATCAATTTATACATTTGACAATAATTTATATGAAGGTAATGATGGATTGCGTGGATTCCCAGTTTCAGGAGGTTGTGGAAGTAACTGGAGACCAGAGACGAACAACACAACATCTGTGCCGGATGAAGAAAGTGATTCAACATTTCTAAGTGAGCTCAGTTGGAAAGTGGTTCTTATGGGATATGGTTGTGGATTCCATAGCATATGTCGTGCTTTCTTCTCGAAATCCAAATTGGCTTTCAGGGATCACTGAAGATTTAGAATACAGAATCAGTATGAGAAGGCGAAAGAAGCAGCAAGGTCAAATGCATTACAGAGGAAGAAGAAATGAAGGCATCTAGACAAGTTCCCTGTTGCACAAGATGTTATGTCAAAACCTTCAGGTATATATTCATATTGAGCTCTCCGCTGATTCATTTTTAGTTTATCGTAATGGTATTATATTATATCTTCATTTTCGTTTTATTAGATAAGTGACTGATTTCATCAGGTCATGATGTATGCTTATCCATTGAGAATCATGTTTGTATTCTCTTTGCTCTTTATGAACTTGTATTCTCTCTTTTTCCCAAGCATTTTTTTTTCCCCATTATTATTTACAAATATGTCCAATTTAGCCTGAAACTTTGGTTACTGGAGATGTTTTCTTATAAGTTCTTGATGTGCTGTGCTTGTACAACGATATCATTTACGCCATTTGGCTAATCAATTGACTATAGCCTGAATTCCAGTGAATAAGTAACCTCTCCATTACCCAGTACTTGCCCTTCAATTTTCTTTTCATAGTAAATAAAATGATAGTACTTGATAACCAAGACAGCCCAATGGGCCAGCTAGCACATGGTGTGGAACTAGGTGGATGATGAGCCCATCCCTCTACCCTTTTCCACTTGAATACAAGGTTTTTATATTTGCGACAAGGTTTTTATATCACTAGACTAGAATCCTTGGATCCAATATTTGAACTATACATAACATGGCTGTGTGAATTCAATGGTAAAGGAGTTGGCAATCATTATCACACCACCATTGACTCAAACTACTGGACAGGCAAAACTGCAAAACTAAATATAGACAACATTAATGAACCCAAACTACTACTATTATTGGATTTAGACATAACAAATAGACTATTACTAATAAAGACGCACCTTAGAGATGTGATGTAGACAGTCTATTCTAATGCAATCATTAGTTACTGCTTTCGTGGCTCTAATTCAGAGACAACCTACCCTAATTTGTGACTTTATTCTATTATTAAGATAAATATTAATTAGAAAATTGAATTATTATAAACTGATTTATAAGTGGTATTGATAAGATTAATTATTCAATTTTATCTTTTCTGTTAAGTGACAAGATACTATATATTCGTGAAAATTTGCTAATTAAGGACCGTTTGGCCATAGATTTCTCAAGTAAAATTTGAGAAAAAAATTGGTAAATAGTGTTTGGCCATACAATTTGCCATTATTTGACAAATTTTTAGCAAATAATTCAAATTCCAAAATACTAGAAAAAATTAGTATTTGGACCAAATTTCATTATTTGAAAACTTTTAAAAGTTCAAATTTTATATCAAATTTTTATCTTTTATAAAAATACTCACTATTTATTGACCCCAACTAATGTGTACATAACAATACAACTTATATCTTGCTATATATATAGAGAGAGAAATATATTTTCTCAGTAGAGTTTACATGTACATAACAATACAACTTATACAAATGAAATTTTAGTATACTTGGTTTTCTTCTATTTCTCAACTTCTAAAAAAATATTAGGCATAAATTTTATTTTTGATAATACAAATTTTTTATTAGTTTTAAAACTTAGAAATATAAATCATATTTCTTAAAAAAGTGAAATATGTTTCTGAATATGATCAAATACATGGTATAGTATAGTCCTAAAAAATGCAAACTATAATAACCATAATAATAAATTCAGTATTGTTCTAGAATTGGAGTTTGAGAAAGGATGTATGTATACCTTATCTTTATCCTTATGGGGTAGACACGAGCGGCTCAACCCTTTGAGGAAAAAGTTGGCCGCCATAGGCTCCTAAATTTGAGGGGCCTCATTTTTTTTTAAAATACTAATAGATTACAGGTTAAAAAAATATTAAATATTATTTATAGAAAAATAAACTTTTTGTATAGAAGAAATTTAGGAGTTTGATATATCTAGTCTATAGTACTATATGTCAAGAAATTAATGCAATGAATACATTATAATTAAAAAAGAATTATTAGATAAAGTCGATTATATAATTTTAAAAGTAGAATTTATAAGAATATTTTTATTTTATTTTAAATTTAAGGTCTCCGTTCGATTTTAGTCTTAAGCCACGAATTTACTTAAGCCTCCCCTGGGGGTAGAGAGACTATTTATGATAAACCTTGACTCAAAAGAATGTCACTAACACAAGAAATTAAGAAAGAAAAAGAGACTACAAAATAGCACTGTATATAATAAGTGTAATAATAAATATTAATACACATCGGAGAAAAAAAAACTCTGCAATACCTAAATTATACACTTTAAAGTATGACACACTCAATTACTTATTAATTGTCTATCCTACTAGTCCAAATATAAACCACGAGTACACCTCTAAACTCCAAATTAAACACCTTCAAAGAATCTCCCTAGGAATTTTATCATATGTCTTTTCTAGGCCAACGAATACAATATGTAAGTCCCCTTTTGTTCAACAGTCTCCTAACAAGATGGATGAAGTCAAGTAATAAAATATACTCCATTCATCTTAGGAGACTGTTGATAATAAACTATAAAAAGAAATTAGATGTCTATAATATTGAAAGAATAATTTATACTTTCTTTAATTTATATTAACTTAATTTGCGAGCCATTTTTAATGTTTATAATAACTTAATTGTTCAATCTTCAAGAGAGTTAGTTGAAAATTTCTTCCAGCTTACTCTTCATTTGTATTTTCTAGTTGATGAGTTCAAGTTTATATTCTGATGCTATTTTCTTAATTGGTGTACATTGCATCACAAATAAAGTTAATATGAATTAGAGAAAGTTTAATTACGCAGGGGAAACTACAGGAATAGCCCCAAAATAAGGTGATTTTCATGTTTTGACCCCAAATAAAAAAGTTTCACAAAAAATAGCCTTCAACTATTAAGTGATATATTTTCAGACAAAATTGCCCATGACCAATGGAGTAGATTACATAAACACCCTCATAATGGATAACAATTCCATACTTATTCATCTTTCAACTTTTATTTTTTTTTCTCTTTTTAATTTTACTTCGATTTTTATATTTTTCTCTTTTTATTTTTGATTTTTCTCAACCCTTACTTTTTTCCTCTCAACTTCTTTTTTTCTTTTTTATTTTTCTTTCCTCTTTTTTGTTTTGTTCTTTTTAGTGTTTTTCAATCCTTACTCTTTACTCCTCTCAACGTCTACTTTTATAAAATGATTTTTTTTATTTTTCTTTTCTTTTTTTCTTTTTAAATTTTTCTCAGTCTTTATTTTTATTTTATTTTATTTTTTTAAATTTTTATCAACCTTTATTTTTTTTCGTTCTCTCTCAACTTCTACATTTTCTTTGATTTTTATTTTTTTTTAATATTTTTCTTCATTTTCTTCTTTTTTTGCAATTTTTTTTTTCTTCGATTTCTTCCAATCAAGTTTCTTTTATAAAATGATTTTTTTTAATTTTCCTTTTCTTTTTAAATTTTTCTCGGTCTTTATTTTTATTTTATCTTTTTTCTTTTAATTTTTATCAACCTTTATTTTTTTTCGTTCTCTCTCAACTTCTACATTTTCTTTGATTTTTATTTTTTTAAAATATTTTTCTTCATTTTCTTCTTTTTTTGCAATTTTATTATTTTTATTTTTTTCTTTGATTTCTTCCAATCAAGTACATCTCATGAGTAAGAGTTGACACTATCACACTATAAAGACAAGACTTATGACTTTCAAACAACAAGCTATGTTTCATGGGCAAGAGTTGACACTACCACATTATAGAGGCAAGACTTATGACTTTCAAACAACAAGTTATGTTTCATGGGCAAGAGTTGACACTACCACATTATGTTTTGATTTATGTGATATTTTATAACTCTTACCTTAGAGGCAAGATTTAGTTCAAGAACTTTGAAACAACAAATTATGTTGCATGGGCAAGAGTTGACTCTACCACGTTATATTTTCATTTATGAGATGTTCTACAACTATTGTCTTAGAGGCAAGACTTAGCTCAAGAACTTTCAAACTACATGTTATGTTCCACGGGCAAGAGTTGACAATACCACGTTATGTCTTCATTTAGATGTTCTACAACTCTTACCTTAGAGGCAAGACTTAGCTCAAAGACTTTCAAACTACAAATTATGTCCCACGGTCAAGAGTTGACACTACCACGTTATGTTTTCATTTATGAGATGTTCTACAACTCTTGCCTTAGAGGCAAGACTTAGCTCATGGACTTTCAAACAATAAATTATACCCCATCGGCAAGAGTTGACACTACCACGCTATGTATTTATTTATGAGGTGTTCTACAACTCTCGCCTTAGAGGCACGACTTATTTCAAGAATTTTCAAACAAGTTACGTATATTGGGCAAGAGCAACACTAACACATTATATTTTTTATTTATGAAATGCTCTATAACTCTTGTCTTAGAGGTAAGACTCAGCCTAAGGACCATCAAACAACAAGTTATGCCCCATGGGAAAGAGTTGATACCACCACATTGTGTATTGATTTATGAGATGTTTTATAACTCTTCCTTTAGAGGCAAGACTTAGACCAAGGACTTTCAAGTAACAAGTTGTGCCTCATGGGCAAGAGTTGACATTACCACATTGTGTTTTGATTTATGAGATATTCTATAACTCTTGCCTTAGATGCAAGACTTAACCCAAGGACTTTCAAATAACAAGTTACGCCCCATAGGTTGAGTTGACACTATCACATTATGTTTTGATTTATGAGATGTTCTATAGCTCTTGCTTTAAAGGCAAGACTTAGCCCAAGGACTTTTAAACAACAAGTTATGCCCCACGGGTAAGGGTTGGCACTACCACATTATGTCTTGATTTGTGAGATGTTTTATAACTCTTGCCTTAGAGACTCGAATTAGTCTAAGGACTTTCAAACAACAAGTTACGCCCCATGGGCAAGAGTTGACACTACCACATCGTGTCTTGATTTATGAGATATTCTATAACTCTTGCCTTAGAGGCAAGACTTAGCTGACAAGTTTCGCCAATGGACGAGAGTTGACACTATCATATTATGTCTTGATTTATGTGATGCTCTATTAGTCTTGCCTCTAAGACAAATCTTAGCCCAAGAACCTCCCAAAAGAACAAGTTACGCCCAATGGACAATTGTTGATACTACCACATTATTTTTTGATTTATGAGATGTTCTATAACTCTCGTCTTAGAAGCAAGACTTAACTCAATGATTTTCAAACAACAAGTTATGCTCCACAAGCAAGACTTGACACTACCACATTGTGCCTTGATTTATGAGTAGTTCTATAATTTTGCCTTAGAGGCAAAACTTATCTCAAAAACTTCCTAACAATAATTCATGCTCTTAAATTTGTTTTGATGTCAAAAAAAGAAGATCCCTTTGCGGATTATCTAACTTTTTATTTATTAGCAAAATATAATAGGAATTGAGAAAAAAGAAAAAAGACATCAAACAAAATAGAGATATAAAAAAAAAGAGATTGAGAAAAAAAAAAGACAATAAATGAATAAAGTTTAAGAAAAAATTGAAGAATTAAAAAAAATTGAAAAAAACAAAAATGAGAGGAAGAGAATAAAAATAAAGTTTGAGAAAAATGAGGAAAAAAAAGAGAAATGATAAAAATAAAAGAAAAATAAAAGTTGAGACAAATGAATTAGAAAAAAGTAATGAAGAAATAGATAATGTTTGAGAAAAAAATAAAAAATAAAATAAAGGTTGAGATAAATGAATTAAAACATGAAAATAAAATTAAAGAAAAAATAAAAAAGTGAAAATAACAAAAGTAAAAATAGAATTTGAGAGACAAATGAGTATGAAGAGTTTAAAAATATTTGATGTGTAGATGAACAAAATTGTACCTGTACTATATTTAAAAAAGGAAATAAGGTTAGTATTTAAAGACTTTTCTTATTGAGGTAAAAAATCCAAAACCTCTCACTATTGAAGGTATACCATGTAATTTCTGAATGAATTACGCAAGGTAAGATTTGTCTTTGACTTGAACATTAGTTACTTTATTATTAAAGGTTTAAATATACTAATAATAATATTGTATATTCAAAAGTATACTAGTTTTATTTTTAGTGAAATGTAACCACCACCCTCCTTAAACGTGTGTTGTCAAATTAATTTGCAACTAACATTATTAACTCTCTCTCTCTCAATTTATGTATATGCTTAGAATTCTAAATAGGTAGAACTTGCTCTGTAACTCAATTAAAAACTTTTTATTTCAATACCATAATAGGTGACTCCTTTTGCTTTTCTCTTCTATTTTATTTTTTCAGATAGTTCTTTAATATAAGAATATAATTGAAATTAATAATACTAATTATTGTCTTAAATTTCTAATAACAATTATTTTTTTTTAGCTAAACGTCATTTATTTGAGACGGAGGGGATGATGATAGCTTAAAAAGGAAATTTTAAGTGGGAACAATGCAAAGCTATATTAAAATCCATTGATTGGGTTTCCTTGTTAAGGATTCAGTTATTTTGAAATCAGTGTGCTACTATTTTACTATATATACTTCATTTGTTGCTTTTTAATTGTCATAATTTTATTTTTGATAGTCAAATATGAATTTGACCAACATTTTAAAATATATTTTTTATTTTATTGATATGAGAAAAATTACAATTTACGGTACATTTCGAGTGATTTTTGAATAAGTAAATTTCAATTTTAATTTATTGAATTAATCTAATCTAATTTAGCTTTAAAAATTAATTAAATTGTCCCTCGAAAAGCGAAATATGATAAAAAAAAAAAAGATACGGAGGAAGTATATGAGTATGAATTCAAGTTCTAGAGTCACTTAAAACGAAATTTAAAAGGAAAAAAATGCAAAGCTGCACTAAATTAGTTTATTTATTGATTTGAATGCCTTTATTGAAAATATTTGCATATCTTGTAATTAATGTAATTGATACTATGAATTTTCTATTTAAGCAACTTTTATCACAAGAAAATCAGAGTATTCAATAGGAGTTCAAGATGAAGAAATTAATCCAGTTGTTTTTGTTTGCTGTCTTTGCTGTTTTTCTCACATCTCCATCAGGTATATTACTTTCAATATTCCCTTTTGTTTCCCTCTCAATTCAGTTATGAATATATCGTAAAATCTCCCTATAACAAGTAACAACATTGTTTTCCTACTTTTTTTTGACTGCTATATAAATCGAAATGTTATTGTAGAAAACGTATAGTATAGTATTATATGAAAGATCCGTTGCATGAAAACATGATTGCTATAGAAAGGCAAAAACGACTGACTTCATAACATTAAAAATAAATTCTCACAGAAACGAAGCAAACACATTAGGGGAATGAATCCCCTTGCATATTTTCCTTTTGGCTTCATCACTGCTGAATACATTCACTCTACATCCTAGATTCGTCTCTATTACATAATTAGTTCATGCACAGAGATAAAATATTATATAAGGAGATTAAAAACAATATGTGAATGTCAAAGTTTTGGTATTCGAACCCAAGATCCTATGAGTTTTCTCATGTTAAATACAACTTACATATACAAAACCAAATAATTTGCTTTCATCCTATCCGTTTGGATAGGCTGAAAAAAATGGCTTTTAAAAAACACTTTAAAAATGCTTTTGAAAAGTGCTGAAACTTATTTAAAAAATAAGCAGTTATGCACTTTGGATAAAAGTGTTAAAGCTGGAAAAAAATTGTTGATGTGTTTGGTAGACAATTGTTATTAAACACTTTCTTTTAGTCAAAATGTCTGAAATACCCTTATAGTTGTTAACATTATATAAAATTGATTATTATTAGATTTTTATTTTTAAAATAATTTAAATTAAAATTAATTTATATTTTAATTCAATTTCAGTATGACCTACTTAATACAATTATTTTTTAAAAATATTTTCATTAATGAATAAGTTACTTGTGCTCCATTTTTCTTCTTAAAATTGAACAAAAGAGATCCAAAAAGGAGCAAAATTTGTTGTTCAGCTATATGGATCCGTTTTCCTTTGTGAATTTCCACACTAATTAATCCATTTTTGTTTTACGAGATTTTTTTCTCTGAAAATTGAATAAAAAACACTCAAAAAGGAGCAAAAATTGTTGTTTAAGCTAAATAGGTTTATTGATTTTTCTTTTTTCTTCAATAAAACTGAACGAAAGTCGCTCAAAAAGAAGCTGAATTGCTAGAAATCAAAATAACAACTCATTATTGGATTTTTTATTTTTTGACATTTCATCCTTCGTATATTTTTGTTTCAATTTATTTGTCTAATTTGAACTTGTCACATAATTTAACACTAATTTCTATGAATTTTTTCATATAGATGGGAGAATTATTCCATTAGACGATCCACCAAAGATATGTAATGGCTTCACAGGAGTAAATCAATGCAGCTTTGGACCAGATCATGGATGTTTCCAGCTTTGCACTGCATTTTATAAAAGGGCCATTATTTCTGCATTTTGTGAAGAAGCAGCAACTGGAACTACTCAATGTCGCTGTACATTCGAATGCTAGTCTTTTTATACGTATAGTCAAGAGTTCAAACGCAAACTAGGCAGTAATTTCATGTTTTAAGATTATCATTTTAGTGAAAACTAATAAATTTTTGGCCATAGATTATTGGTTATTGTTTGGAAGCACATTTTTTCCTTTAATTATACACAATATAAAGATTTGGTCGTCTAATCCCCATGTAGATGATTTATTCTTCAACATTTTGATGTCAAACCTCAAAATTATCACTGTTCAAAAATTGAGGTCACGATGACAACTATCCCGATCCAATCTTGGTAGTTAAGTCAAACACCCAAAGAGGGAGGAGATCGAATTAATACACAAAGTAAGAAAAACAAGATTTCAAAGTGAAGTTAAATCAACACAATTTCAAAATCAGGGAAAGTCTTAAGTAAATGATATAAACACTCCCAAAACTTGATGTCATGACTACAAGAGCATTTAAAACATAACTGAGTTTGAAAATACATAGTCTATCTTCGAATATGAAATAAAGACATGAAGAGGATAGAAGGAGGTTCGTAAATTAGCTCTGGACTTTAGAGCGTGCTAGTATCTCAAATCAACCCCTGCATCCTTGCCCTCCTGGAAACCAAGATGTCTGACCACCAAGATCTCTGTGAGGACCTGGGCTTTAATAACTACATCCAATCTGAAGCTTCTGGTAACTCAGGAGGGCTGGTCATCATGTGGAGGGATGACTCCATCTCCATTTCCACTGTCTCCATCATAACTCAGTCTATCAACGCCAGAGTCAAGGTTAGTTCTCCTCCCTCATCCTGGTTCATTAGCATTATTTATGCTAGCACAGACTTTAGCTCTAGGATTAACCTTTAGGAGCAGTTAACATCCTTCTTTGACACTTATATTACCCCTGAGGATAAGAGTTGGTTAGTTGGAGGGGACTTCAATGAAGTGCTTAGAGCCTCAGAGAAATTTGGAGGCTCAAAAGTTAACTTCAATAGAATTAACATGTTCATGAACTGCCTCAATTACTGTAACCGCATTGATCTAGGGTTTAGAGGGAGTAAATACACCTGGTCTAACATGAGATACATAAATAGGCAGGGCCTCATTCTAGAAAGACTAGATTGGTGCCTTGCAAATGATCCCTGGATTCACTCCTACCCTAAAGCCACAATCACTCACCTCCCCAGAACCCACTATGACCATTTCCCTTATCTCTCAATTTTGGCACCACTCCTGCCATCGAGAATAAGCCTTTTAAAGTAGAATCTATGTGGTTAAACCACCAGGATTTCCCCAACCTCATCAGAGATTCCTTCCACAACTGTCCTTGCATCACCTCAGCCATTTCTAACTTTGAAAACAAGGCCAGGACTTGGAATAAACACACCTTTGGGGACATCTTCAAAAAGAAAAAAACATTTTTTTGCAAGGTTGGCTGGTATCCAGAAATCTCTAAACTATCCATATAGTCACTTCCTCCAAGGGCTAGAAAAAACCCTCCTGAAGGATTTCAATAATATCCTTAATTTGGAGACTGAATTCTGGAGATTAAATTCCAGAATTTTCTGGCTCCTCCAGGGTGACTCTAATACTATATTTTTCCATACCTCCACCCTGAACAGAAGAAGGATAAATAGGATCAATTCCATTATGGATGAGAGTGGCTCCTGGCACTATCACCAAAAGGATATTGAGTCTACTATCTCCAACTACTATTCTAACCTCTACCCCACTGAACATACCCTGGGATATTCCAGGACCTAATCCAATCCCTCCTCTGAGGGATCCATCAACTCCTCTGTCCATAACTTGCTCCAAGCTATCCCTACTCAGGAAGAGGTCAAGAGAGCAGTTTTCTCTTTCAAGCCTGACAAAGCCCCTGGCCCTGATGGGCTCCACTCTTTCATGTACCAGAAGTTCTGAGATACTCTAGGCCCCCGCCCATTGTTAGATTTTGTCAGGAAACCTTTACCTCCTAGTCAATGGATCCTAGAGTGAACTCCACCTACCTGTGTCTAATCCTCAAGTGTAGGAATGCTACCACCCTCAAGAACTTCAGACCTATTGGGTTGTGCAACACCCAGTATAAGATCATTACCAAAATCATTGCCTCTAGGATTAAGCCCTTGCTGGCAAATATCATTGGTCCTACTCAAGCCAGTTTCCTAGCAGGAAGAAGAACCTCTGACAATGCCATCATTGTCCAAGAGTATGTTAGTCATCTCTCAAAAATGAAGGGTAAGAAGTCTAGCATGATCCTGAAAATTGATTTAGAAAAAGTTTTTGACAGGATTGAATGGTCCTTTATTAGACAGACCCTTCTTTACTTCAACTTCCCCACTAACCTAGCCAATCTCATCCTATCTTGTATCTCAACTTTCTCTATCTCCATCCTGGTTAATGGTGGGAAAACATCCCCTTTTAACCCTACCTTTTCATTTTGTGCATGGAACTACTTTTCAGAAAAATCAACTATGAGGTTGATACTCTGAACTGGATTCCCTTATCCATCTCTAAAACTGCACCCTCCATCTCTTACGTCTTCTTTGCTGATGACCTTACTCTATTTGCCAGGGCAGACTCTCAAAGTTGTCACACCATTAACAGAATTCTCCATAATTTTAGTTCCCATTTAGGCCAAAGAATTAACTGTAGTAAATCCAAGGTTATCTTCTCCAAAAATTGTACCCAAGAGACCCAGAATAACCTATCCTCTCTCCTAGGTATTCAACCTTCTGCCAGTTTTGGTAAATATTTAGGCTTTCCCATCTTCCACAAGAAGCCTGTTAGGTTTGATTTTCAATTCCTCATTGACAACTTTAAGAGTAAGCTTGCTGTCTGGAAGATAAAATTCCTTAACATGTCTGGCCGGGTCACCCTTGCTAAATCCTCCTTTGCCAGCATCCCTAACCACATTATGTAGTACATCCATCTCCCTACTTTCATGCATAAAATTATTGATAGAACCCAAAGAAACTTCGTTTGGGGCACCACTAAGCTGAGGAAAAAAATCCACCTTATTAAGTGGGACACTATTACTCTTCCCAAAAAGGAGGGGGGACTGGGTATGCACAAGGCTGCTGTTAAGAATGCAACCCTTCTCTGTGGTCTGGGTTGGAGAATGCATTCCAACCCTAACTCCTTATGGGCTAGTACCCTCATAGCCAAGTATGGTAACAAGGTAAAGAACCTATACAATGTTTCTAGGACCTGGTGCAACATTATCAAGAGCTGGAATATGTGAAGGAATGCTCTACATTGGGCCATTAAAGATGGTACCAAAGTGGATGTCTGGAGGGAAAGATGGATTCCTGGGATGCCTCCCTTATCCACTATCATCCATGGTCCCAATACCAACCCTCTTAACCCAGTTTTGGTTAAAGATGTTTGGAAAGAGGGAAGATGGGACTTCCTTACTCTACCCTTTGATATCCCTCCTAACATTGCTAACTCTATTAAAAATTCTTTCATCCCCAACTCTCACCCTACCAGGGACACCCCCCTGTGGGTGATGAGGGGTAATAGATCCTTCTCTTGTAAGAGTGCCTACCTCTATATTGCCAACAAGAACAAAAAACCCCAAATATCTAACAACTCTTTCAACTAGATTTGGAATTTGAACCTTCCAAATAAAATCAAAATCTTTTTGTGGCTCATCCAGCATAACTCCCTCCCTACTAACTCTAACCTTTATAATAGGGGCATCAACATCAACCCCTCTTCCCACAAGTGCAGCAACACTCAGGAAGACCAGTCCCATATCTTTTTTTTTGTACCATGGCCAAATCCCTTTGGGCTTAGCTTATTCATTAGTACAGGGGTAACATTGAGCTCCACCCCAACATGTTTGACCCCAACAGTTGTCCTAACACATAGAAGTGGCTAAACAATCACTATTTTGACACTACCACTCCTTGGAACATCTTGTTACCCTTTTGTCCCTGGCATCTTTGGAAGGTTAGGAATGTCAATTCTTTCAAAAATACCAAGTCCCAAACTTGCTTCAGCATTCCTCATGCTGAGTCTATAGAATACCATCTTCTTGGAAATGAGAAATCAAACCATCCCAAGACTGTCATCAATCTAATGTGGATCCCCCCTCACCCCAACACCTTCAAACTCAACACTGATGGATCTTGTATTGGGAATTCGGGAAAAGTGGGAATTGGAGGTGTCATTCGGAATAGAAAAGGTGATTGGGTTATGGGCTTTAGCAAAAGCTACACTCATGCAACCAACAACCTCATGGAGCTAATGGCCTTAAGAGAAGGCCGAACTCTAGCTCTACATCATAACATCAAATCCTTGACTATAAATGTGGAGTCAATGGAAGTTTTAAATATGCTTCACCATGGTAACCCTCTTTATAATTCAATTATTAATGCTTGCAGATCTTTAATAGAGAGCTCGGAGAATACTTCAGTCCAGCACATCTATAGGGAGAAGAATAGAGTAGCGGATATGCTGGCTAAGCGGGGATCAGAAAATACTTTTTTGACAGACTATAGGTCTATATGACTCCACCAGCTAGTGTAGGAATTGTTTTTTGGGAAGACCTAGAAGGAAAAACTCTCTCCCATTCTGTAAATGCTCACTTGGTAGCGAACCAAAGCAACTTTGTTTTTGCGCCTGGCTAGGCATCTATACAAACTCATTTAATCATCAATGCATCTATCTTACAAAAAAAAAATATAACAGAGAGAATGATGAAGTGAATAGTTTGAAAATCATCGCATGACTTTTTGTATACGCCTATCAAGACTCAATTCCCCCAAAATAGGACTCATGGGGGTTTGAAACCCATATACTATCTCAAATCACAATCAATCTTAAGCTCATATCTCAATTCCACCCCATAGACACATCCCTTAATCTAAACATTTTTAAAGTGTCTCATTTTCTTTCAAATCAAGGTTCCTCAATAGTACAATATCTCATGAATGTGTATCTATCAATGAGGATATAATGGTCACAATCAAATGAGTATGAAGACAACAAATTCATTCAAACATGTATAAATGAGCCCAGAAATCAATTCAGTATGTTAATATTTTATGATATCAATTCTAGTTTGGTACCATTGGAATAAATATACATGTAAGACATCATTAATATCATATCAACTCAAAACTCAGGGATTTCCATCATGAAAAAGACAAACAATGCTCAATAAGGCCTATAATATCTACTCAGGTCCCCGCACGAGCATCACATTAAGAATAAAGACATTAAAATGCACAAATAAGACCAATGATGTCAAACAAAGTTTATACACGGGCAACACGCAATATATAATATCACAAGTCAACAATAATAGAATATAAGCCCCCACACAATATATAATGACTCAAAAAATAATTCTGAGAGTAATTTTCCCCAACCCATAGCATGTTTTACTTATTAACTATCCAGCCAAGTCTGAAAAAAGTTAAGCCATAACCTACCTCGAAGCATCGAAATTTGAGCCTAAAGTCCTTCAACACGAAGATTTTCCCTTTCTAACGAACTCAGAATCAACTAAAATATATGAATATAATATCTAAGTGTTAAAAGAAAACCAATGACACTCATATTAGCCATATTTAAGTCGGTTCCAAAATAGATTTGAAAATGAAAGGATTAAGATAATTTTTATTTTTTAGACAATTTCTCCAAAGTGATAGGAGTCCACAATTGAAAAACCCACGTGAAAATGAGTTAAAAACGAGGTCCAAATGAAAGAAAAAATATTTTAAGTTTTACCAGCAAAATCCTTAAAATCTCACTTTGAAATCAATATTAAAGAGTATTTTCAATGATATAATCAATGTAAAGTAATGAAAATAAGATTTTGAAGCTTACCTAAACTCAAATGGTGGTGAAAACCTTAAAAATCATCCAAGTCCGAAGCTCAAAAGTTCAAAAATAGAGAAAAATTATGAAAAATGGACTATATATATTTTTGCAGTGTTGGCCGCTTTAGAGGCTAAATAACTTCTAAAGTGATCACCGTTTAAGCGACTAGTGACCGCTTAAGAGGCCTGACCACCATGGGTGGCTCTGATAAAGTGGCACCCTCTAAGTGGTAAAGTGTCTGCTTTACGACTAGTCAAGTGACCGTTAAAGTTGTACATTGCCGCTTAAGTGGCTACCATTAAGAGACTGCATCATAGCGAAATTGTCGATTGATCCCTCAGGATTCATTTAGAATTTTATGAGCACAAGCAAACTATGCTATTAGACTAAATTCAACGCTTCACACTCAATGATGACGTTGAATTTTCAAAAAATAAATATTTTCAATATATTAGCCCCCTAGAACCTCCTTAAGGTAAATTTCACTAGTACAAATAGAAAAGAAGAAAATTTGAAGTTCAATAGGCATCACATATACTGTAGCTAATGTCAATTAAGGAAAATTGCATGGATGGTTCCTTATTTGCTCGTGTGTACTTTTGTTTTTTCCTTGTCAACCATGACTCTAAACGCATCTAATACTGAGATTTGCATATTCAAAAGTTTTTTATTTGTGGTGGTGTCAGAAATTTGGCAAAAAATATATAAATTTTCTTCTCAGTTTTTTAGAAATATACAAAATTAAATATACACTCACAATAACTAATTAACAATTAACCTATGTACATCATATTATCATATAAGTTTTTGGTGAAGAGTGTTTTGTTTTTAAGAGGTGTGAATGAAAAATGAATAGCTGTTCTTTCAAAAAAATAAAAAAATACACCAAGAGAAAGGGTGCAATTTGAATAGGCACCTGTTCAGATTGAATGGTTATGACTTTTCTAATGGGTTGTAACTTTTTCGAAGAGTTGCACCTTTTTCAAAGAGTTGCACCTTTATGAAGAAGTGCACCTTTCTGAACCATTGCTTCTATTCATGAAGCAACACCTTGATGGCTATAAAGACTTGAATTTTTCCTCAGGTAAATACAATTTTTTTTAGTAGAAGAATAATCTTCTTCTTCTTCTAAAAACTCTCATGTGATCATCAAATCATTGAGTGTGTTCTAAGTTTCTGAAAATTTGAGGTACCGATATTTTCAGAAAGAGAATCATTTTATCCTGGGAGGAAGGATTCCATAACTTTGGGTACTTGAGGGGAATAAATTTCTTAAGGATACACCGTGCATTCAATGGGCTTGATTCTACAATTTTTTGCTTCATCTTCTTTCTTAATATACACTTCATTTTCATAGTTTATTTGATTATTCATTTGGACTTGTGTTTGAAGTTGTTGTAACTTCATTGTAGTTCTTGAAAATTATTCTCGAACTTAGTATTGAAGTTTGGTTTGAAACATACAGATTTTTGTATCCAGAATAACAATCTTAAGGAATTTATTAGAATTTTTTTTAGTTTTGTGCTTGTTTGGTGATTCTTTTTACCATTTATAAATACTTTAATAATCTGTATTGTTTAATTTTTGGAGATTAAAACTTTTTGCTTTCTACTCTATTTGAACTTAATAGTGATTTGAAGATATAAAAACTTCATCACGAGTTAAAGTACATTCAGTTAACGATTATAAGAACATAAAAAACTTCATCTTTAAACTAGAAACAAGTTGGTGTTTAAAGTTTTTATAACTTTATAATTAGTATTCTGACATACTAAGTTGATTGTCTTTTTGTGACAGAAAAATGACTATTGAAGGTCATGTAACTGATGGTTTGGCAAGTGTAGCAGCAACAAATATTTCTACGACAAGCCGCGTAATTATTGCACCCGTAGTGGCACCTGCGGAGAAACCCAAAAAAAATTTGGGTGTAGATTTCAAACGCAGGCAGCAAAAGATGTTTTTCTATTTGACGATATTAAGTCTTCAAAGGTACATTTCAAAAAATGCTCCAGAATTGTCGGAACATACACCAAACAGGGAAAGTTTTTTTGTAAAAAGAGGCATGAAAGAACTCAGATTTCTTATGTAAGAATTATATCCTAAGTGGCCTCCAAGACGACTTGCACAATGTGCACAATGGTATGAGGACCTTGAAAGAGTCATGGGATGCTTTGGAATGAAAGTACAAAACTGAGGATGCAGGAACTAAAAAGTTCTTTGTTGCAAAGTTTCTCGAATTCAAAATGATTGACAGCAAGATTGTTTTTTCTCAAGTGCAAGAATTTCAAGTAATCATCCACGATCTCCTTGCTGAAGGTATGAATATAGTAAATACCTTCTTTGAACATGTTAAGTGTATTCTTAATACTCACATGACCTTTGATGTAGGTTTGATTGTGAATGAAGCCTTTAAAGTAGCGGTTATAATAAAAAAATTGTCACCTTTGTGGAAGGATTTTAAAAACTACTTGAAGCATTAGAGGAAGGGAATATCAGTCGAGTACCTCATTGTGAGGTTACGCATTGAGGAAGATAACAAGGCTGTTGAGAAGAGGTCGAAAGGGAATTCCGCAATCAGTGGAGCCAACATTGTGAAGGATGACCCTAACAACTCAAAGAAACGAAAGAACAAATAATCCGCCAAAGAAGAAATTCAAGGGGAAATGCTTTAATTGTGGCAAGGCTAGCCACAATTCCGTAGATTGTCGGCCCCCTAAGAAAGGCAAAATAAGGATCAAGCCAACATGGCTGAATCCAAAAATTAAATAGATGATCTATGTGTGATGCTTTCAGAATACAACTTGGTGGGAAATCCTAGAAATTGGTGGATAGATTCCGGTACGATCCTCCATGTCTGTGCCAACAAAGAGTTGTTTTCTTCATACGCTCTAGATCAAGATGAGGAGAAGATATATATGGCTAATTCCACAACAACAAAGGTTGAAGGGATGAAAAAAATTCTGCTTAAAAATAACGCCAGACAAAGTTTTGACACTCAACAATGTCCTTTATGTACCAGAGTTGAGAAAGAACTTGATTTCTATAACACTTTTGATCAAAAATGGATTGAAGTGTGTATTTGTTTTCAATAAGATTGTAATTAGTAAAGGCGAAGTGTATGTAGGAAAAGACTACCTCACAGAGGGTCTGTTTAAGAAGAATATAATGACTATTAAAATCAATAAAAGTTCTATTTCTTTTTACTCTTTTGAGTCTAATAAATTGTGGCATGAACGATTAGGACACACCAATTTCAAAACTTTGCGAAAACTGATTAACTTAGAAGTTTTGACAAACTTTGAGTGCAATAAATCAAAGTGTCAAACTTGTGTGGAATCAAAGTATGCTAAGCATATGTATAAGTTCGTTGAAAGGAATCCTAATCCCTTAGACTTAATCCACACAGACATTTATGATATGAAGTCAATACCATCTCGTGGTGAAAAAAAGTATTTTGTAACTTTTATTGATAATTGCACTAGGTACTGTTATGTCTATTTGCTAAATAGTAAGGATAAAACAATAGACGAGTTTAGGCAATATAAAATAGAAGTTGAAAATCAGTTAGAGAAATAGATCAAAACTATAAGAAGTGATAGGGATGGAGAATATGAATCTCCTTTTATGGAGATATGTGTAGAAAATAGAATTATCAATCAAACTAATGCCCTGTATTCACCTCAATAAAATAAGATTGCGGAAAGAAAAAATCAAACATTAAAGAAAATGATGAATGCCTTACTTATAAGTTCAGGTCTACCGCAAAAATTGTGGGGAGAAGCTATCGTTACAGCTAACTGAATACTTAATAGAGTGCCTTATAGTAAGACATTTTTAATTCCGTATAAAAATGTAAAGGAAGAAAACCCAACTTGAAATATTTCAAAGTGTGGGGTTGTCTAGCGAAGGTCCAAGTTTCTCTGCCTAGAGGGGTAAAAATAGGACCTAAGACTGTGGATTACGTGTTTATTGGATATGCTAAAAGTAGTAAAGCATGTAGGTTTTTGGTTCATAAATCCAAACATACGGATATCAATGAAAATGGGTAATTGAATCAGATAATGCTGAGTTCTTTGAACAGATTTATTCGTATAAAATTGGACATGAGCGGTCTAGTGGAGGATCTAAACGACCTAGAGATGAACCAAGCGACAATGCACATAACGATGAGAATTCAAGGCATAGTACACGTCAAAGAACATCAACTTCCTTTGGATCATATTTTGTGACATTTCTTCTCGAAAATGAGCCTCAAAGATTTAAAGAAGCAATGTCGTCATCGGACGCATCCTTTTGGAAAAAGGCAGTTGTTTTGTGGAGAAATTTTGACTTTTGGAAGAGTCGCCACTTAATTCTAAAAAGTAATTAAGAAACCTTTAGAGAGTTACTTCAAACGATCCAAAATAGGAAAATCGTTTTAAGTTAGAGATTCTAGATAAACAGTTCCTATTAATGTTTTAGGAAGGTGTTAGGCACCTAAAACATCCGCTAACTTGCGATTATCCGATCTGTTTGAAAACATTCTTCTGATTAACTTCTAAACAAAACTAATTTGTTGAAAAGTGATTGATTTTTTAGAAAAGACTTTTGTAAGATAGGTTTAGGCGACTTAATAGGGATTTTAACTAAGTCTAAATAAAATTAATAAATAAATAAACACATAAAAAAGGGAGAAGGAAGGAGAAAGTAAAAGATTTAGGCCATTGGGCCAAAATCAAAGAGACCTGTCCTAGTCTAATTGGGATTTCAACCCATTTCACCTGTCCTAATCTAGTTTTCGAGCCTTTGGCTCGAATCTTGCTCCACCTGTATTAAATACAACTTTGGCTTCATGGCCCAAATGAATGATGAATAAATAAATAAGAAAAAAATAAAAAAATAAAGACAATAATACTTAAACAAATTAAACAACAAATGAGACTTTGGAGTCTCTTAGCCGCTTCAAATGTGGGTCTTTAACCTGTCTTTCTTCTTCTAACTCCTCGTATTTACGCCATGGGATCACTTTTGGATTTAAACATTGAGGATATGGGCCTCATTGGACCACTTGATAATGCAATGGGAGGGAGTCCATTGCGGACTCCAAAATAGATTCACATGTAAAGGAAGAAAGACGAATTAGAATCATTCTAAACAACGTAATTTGTAAAGTTTAAAAGTGAGTAAATACGCATATAGCATGGACTAGGATCTATACGAGAGGGTAGAAAAAAATGCATGGAATTGATGTGGAAGTCGGTTATATCACATATGAATAAGCGTTGGACTAATTTTATTTTGCCATTTTGGTCAATCTGCAGGCTGAACTATGTCTTAAAAAAGAATGACTTGGTCGCAAACAATGTCTTATCGAAGAACCCACATTAACACAAATTGGTCATGAATATTCTTTAGGAAATAAAACTGCAAGTTGGTAAAAAAAAGAAATTGAGAGGAGCAAGCAAGACTTTAGCAAAAACTGAACCAGAAGCAAATTTTCTAAAGCGCCCAAATTCTTATCAATATGCACGCTAATTGTTACTTATTGGAATCATTTTAAGAGTAGTCATAACGTGATTTCCAACATGTGATGCAAAGACTTGAACTTTGAAATGATCCACAGAAATGGAAAGAGGGACATACAAAAGCAAAGTAATACCCAGCTATTAATTTGTTTCAAAAGTCACTGGAAAAAATAAAATAAAATTCATAACCACGGATAGACTATTTTAAGGAAATTCAAAGGACTTCATCCCCTCATTGAATCCTTACTCTTAACATTGTAGATCGATAAAGATTCTCGTGGAATCCTTAACCTGAGTATAGACCATACACAGTGCTATGACAACAAAATTAAGCTAATTTCTTTGAACAAACATTATCAAATGTCTAGCATCCCAGAGCATGACTATATTTATCCTTCTAATGTGTTTTCATACTGAAGATGATCCAAAAGGAAGAGTGGAAATCTAATTTTGGGTTTTGAGACCAAAAGAAAGGCATAACACACTAAACTAAAGGTATATATGACAAAGTCTACTATCCTCATCCTTACTCTTTCTTTGATAGACCCAAAAAGATAAGCTTTTGGTAGCTGAGATGATCACCGAGGAATCATAGGATTTGTCAGTTTTTTGTCGAGCGTATCCTCGTCATTCTTTGTCATTTGGGAAGACAAAGAACTCAAGAGGAAGTCTCAACAAACAAGACGACATTAACTACTAACAATGAACAAAACACCCTCGGCCCCAAAACTATCAAAACAAGAACAAAACACGAAACTTTAAAATAAGATAAGCTAGAACAGGGCGCCATCAACCCAAAATGATCAAAGCATGCAACTTTAAACAATGAAGCCAACCATGACAACATACAAGCAGCCCAAAACGACCAAATAGAATCAAACTTTAACCACGAAACTAGCCTTAACAGGATACCAGTAACTCAAAACAAAATCAAAAGCATGAAACTTTAAACGAAAAAACCAACCTTAACAAGATACCAACAACTCAAAACAGAATCAAAGAACATGAAACTTTAATATAAAGTCAGCTATACAAACCTTAAGCAGTTCACAAAAATGAGAGTATTAAATCGAATATATACCAAAACAACTACCTACGGCTATCAAAGCCATCTACCAGCAAACAACCTAGCATACAATCATACAAAAAATTTATTCAGACTACAGAAGATCGAGATGAAGCAGAAGATATGAACCATTGAACGAAAAAGGATATTACCTGTTCGGGAGAAGCAAAACGAGCTGATGAACTGACGTCGAGACCGTCACCACCGGGAATTGATGTTATCAACTCGAGAACTTCCGATTGATTGACCAAACTTCCAAAAAAGAAAAATAAATGAGAAGATATTCTATTGTGAAGGAAAGTTTTTAGCTCTGAGGTCCCTTTCCCCTTTTCCAACCAAAAATTTCCCACCCCCCTAAACAGTGAACCAATGGGTTCTTATATAGAAGACCGAATTAGGGGTAATTTAGGGATTTAAAAATAGGATATTTTTGAATTTGAATTTCAAAAATCCTCTCAGAGCTTGGGTTTCATTAACAAACTGTACCCAATTTTGGATTTCTTAAGAGAATTTTGAAAAATTAGCCAATAGAAATTGAAGAAAATTAATAATTCCCCAAGAACCAACGAGATTCTACCAATTATGTACGAATTCATATCGTTATCCTGATATTCGCGGAGTTGGACGTTGGATAGGACACCTAGCCTCGTTTCTAGAAGATTCGAGGGTTTTTGATGGTGTATCATCGCGGGTTTGGGTCGGCAGATTGCTGTGTTTTCGGGTTCGGGTCGATGAGTTTGAATTGCGAATGGCTGCTGTTGTTTTTCTGGAAGCCGTTGGTTTCTCGATGTTTGCAAGCTGTTGTACGCGGTTCTATCATTGTTGTTTTGTTGGCTGTTACTGAAGATGATAAAAGATAGATGGGCCGAGTCGGTTTGGTATGGATTGGGCCTTTTTAAAATGGTTGATGGGTAGGTTAATTGTTATTGTTGGGATGGTAAGAAGAAATGGGTTGCTGGGTCATTAAGTTTTAATTGGGGTTATTCAATTACCCCAATTAGATTTAATTGGGTTAAAACAACCCTAATTAAATTAGAAATTTAGGTAATTTTCAAAATTGTTTAGGAAAAATAATTTCAATAAAATAAAATAAAAATATAATTTCAATTAAGATTTAGTCTATTCTATTTAAATTTTGACCAAATTAAAATTTGATTAGCCAATTGCTGCAATTCTGGCCAATTTAATTTCAATTATGGCCAAATCTAATAGATTGACTAAATTAAATTGAAATTCGATACAAATGAATACTTCTTTTAATTCCAAGCTTCTTGATTTAATAAAATTAAATAAATATTTATCCAAATAAATTATTTTTGAGAGTAAATTAGATTTAAATTAAAACTTTAATCCGTTGAAATTATTTTCAAGATAAGCTTAGATTAAAATCTGATATTCCATAGCATAAATATTTAAGTAGTCAAATCATATAATCTCGTATAAAATTACGTCCAAAATATTTTGAAAAGTTTTATTAGGATGAAATAAATATTTTGATTTTATTAAAAATCGATGTAACTCAGGATTAAATTTAGTCGTAACGGTCAAAAATTAGGTGTCAACAACTTCCCCCTCCCTTTGGGTAGGGTGGATGCAAGTAACCCTAGGCAAAGGGAGGTTGACGTTCCTAATTTTTGTTCGATCACATAGTAGAATCCGAAAGAGTTTGGGTTTCGCACGAGTTTCATAGAGTTATGGCCGGACCTTGGTATCAGGTTTCCTACATATCTCAGGTTACATGAGAATTCAGGCCACTTGTAGTTCGTAAAGCTTGACTTTAAGCATAATTTTCAAGAAAATTCACAAGTTATCTCGATTTTAGAGTTTTTTGATAAAACTGAAAAACTGGGGAATAAAGGGATTTGGAGGGAAAGTTGGAATGCAGTCGAGTTTTCTACATAGAGCCCGACCTACATATCCTCAAGATTTCAGGGAATCAGACTTCTTGTAATTCAACTCGATCGGTAAAAAAAATAGTCTTCTATTTCAGGCAATCTTTGGCTCGGAATGAGTGACAAGTTAATGAGTTGCGGAAAAGAATCTTGTAACCTCTTAACCATGAATATGGGATCTTTCACATCCATAGGCAAGAACTTACCTTTGATAATTTTCAAAACTCTAGGTGTCCTATCACTCGAATTTGAAAGAAAATGAAGACTACCCTCGATGTAAGTTTAGAAATATCCCGAAGGTGAAGCGGAAAATAGAATATCCCGGAAATACCCATATGCCTTATAATAGGGGTGTGGTTAGATGGTGGTGGTGATCATCCTTTATCTCGCGTCTAGAAAGTTTGACGTCCCTCTCTAGACTATGTCCCGTTTAGCTGCTAGGAAAGAGTTCCACGTTGTGTTGCGTCCTATCTGAAGTCATCCGCACCCGTGGTTTTGATTTGAGATTTTCATCCTCTCGGATTCTCTCGACAATGCTTCAAGAAAAAAGTGTTAGTGCTTAACATAATTTACGAAAGAGGTATGTAGTCTTTTACCATATCTCCACGTGAGTTGTAGCCTGAAAAATAGAGTCATCTCTTCATGTACCTGTTTGGAATGAAATAACTGGCAACAACAAATATAACAACTCTCTTGGTTGTTGTATAATTATGACATTTGTCGGTTGAATATGTCTTCAAAGTGGGGTGACCCTTTTAGACACCGGCGATAATTTATGCGGAACGGTCCCTACACCGTGTAATCTTGTGCTGGTGTGGCAACCCTTTTGGTTACCTATATCACTTGTTGTATGTGTAATGATAACCTCTTCGGTTATAGACGATGATCGATTTATAAATTTCCCTTAAATTGTCAATATTTGGATAATCTTGCACATTATTTGATGTTGGATACGAGGCGACTTACAGATATCCTTTGAATTGCTAGCTTTTAGGTGATCCTGCACATTATCCGACCTTGGATAAGATATGGCTTACAGATATCCTTTCAATCACTAGCTTTTAGGTGTTCCTGCACCTCATCCGGCCTTGGATACAATATGACTTATAGATATCACTCAAATTACTAGTCCTTCGGTAATCCTGCACATAATCGATCGTGGATATGACGTGGCTTATAGAGAACCCTTGTACATATTAATTTGATAATATCCCATATTCTCCGGTAAGGATTTAGTTGTGACTTATGGATAACCTTCAGACTATCAATTTTTGGGCGATCTTGCACACTATCCAGTTAGGATGTTGTTATGGCTTATGGATGACCTACAGGCTATCAACTCATGGGTGATCTTGCACACTATCCTATTTCAAATAATATGAATTATAGATAACCCTCAAGTTGTCAATTTCTAGGAAATCTCATATATCATCCGTCTTTAGATACCGACTTAAAGGCGTCTCTTCAAATCGTGTGCTCTTGATGCATTCAGATGCTGATTCATAAAATGATAAGATATCCTCGACGCCAGAATTTTTGTCTAGCATGTCAACAGATATTAAATAATGATGATATCCTCGACGCCAACATTTGTGTCTTGCACGTCAACAGATATGAAATGTGATGATATCCTCGATGCCAACGTTTATGTCTTGCGTTTCAACAGATATAATATATTAATGATATCCTCGATGCCAGTGTTTATGTCTTGCATTTCAACAGATATGAAATAGCCCTCTCAACAAATGATATGAATGACCCTCTCAGCAAATGATATGAAATGACCTTCTCGACAATAATATGAAATGAACCTCTCAGCAATGTTATGAAATGACCCTTTTGGCGATGATATGCAATGGACCTCTTGGCAATAATATGAAATGGCCCTCTTGGCAATGATATGAAATGGCTCTCTTGGCAATGATATGAAATGGCCCTCTTAGCAATGATATGCAATGGCCCTCTTGGCAATTTGAAAATAGTTTCACCTGAGTTTGTTTGTCTGCGTCTTGCTTTCTACATGTACCTGTACTTGAAGTAGATGATTAGTAGACATAAAGTCGTTTTTGCTAGCGACCATTTTTCAGAAAAAATTCTAAATACAATGTTCGTAAAGAAAAGAAGACGCCTTTGTTTATCCTCCATGATCTCAAGAAATGAGATGGACAATTCAAATGGTCCTCGATAAATGGGTATTAAACCCATTTTTGGGCTACCCAAAAATACCGTTCTTAAGAATTATATGCTCTGGCATAGCTCCCGACTTGCTTGGGGACTTTTTTTTTAAAGAAACACTCATTTTGTATATCGATCCCTACAACCACAGAAAAATAATTAGTTTGAATAAAACTACTCCATGTTGACTTTCTTGTCTGCTCGATTTGCTCCTCGCCATCTTTCAGGTGCTCCGTCACATTGGTATCTCCACCCTGGGTCCCTGCTCCCATAGACACCCAGACAATCACTAAGTAAAATATTTGTACAGATTTTTTTCAAAAGTAGTCTTATTTTTAGCAAATAGTATCGAAAGTATCTGTAAAAGCTTTAGAAAATTTTTGCCAGTCATGTCATGTACTAGCTCAACGAGCGTCTTTCTCATGGTTTTGACTATATCCGACGGATGATTTCTAAAACTCATGATCATTGTTGGAGGGTTCTTCAAATAGTTCTGTCATAGCCAGAAATTGAGTCTACCTAGACTTTGTCGCAGTTGGTGGCTTCAAAAGCTTGGCTTTAACCTCTGGTGCCAGGGAATTTGAAATATATTCCAGTATTTGGTGGAAATTTTTAGGCCTCCATCAAAATTTCTGCCCCAGTTTAAAGTAGTCTGAGATGATATCATCTCGAGTGGATCTGAAGTCTTTGTTGATCTTCATTCTCTTTTTTGGATGTTGATCTTCTCTTGTGAATTTTCGAGATTTCTTCTCAAAAATTATGCCCCAGTTTCCATTTTCTGGGGTTATATGACCGAGTCATTGGGGTGCCTACGTATCCCGTTGAAGCAGAAATCACGTCAAATGTAGTTCAAAACTACGCTAGGAATATATATAAAATTTTTGTGGATTGATCGAAGCCGACATAGTCCGCCTACGTATCTCATTCTTGAGAATTCAGGTCATCACGTAGTTCATACATAAAAAGAAGGGATAAATTATTCTAAGGGGGTTGACCGAAGCCGACATAGGCCGCCTACGTATCCCTTTCTTGGGAATTCAGGTCAAACGTAGTTCGTACATAAAAGAAGGGATAAATTATCCAAAGGGGTTGACCGAAGCCGACATAGGCCGCCTACGTATCCCTTTCTTGGGAATTTAGGTCAAACATAGTTCGTAACTATAACGTCTTTTTCTAATTCTAAAATCAACTTTTCAAAAGTGGTAGCGATCATTTTGGAAGTTTTAAGAACGACTGCGGACTTTTCTAAGAAACTTGGGAGACTTGGAGTACATTTGGTCAGACTTTTGTATAGTGGGGTATATTTCTACCTAGAGATGTTCTATGAAAAATGGGATTGTATCAATTCGCCTTTGATTCGAATCAACATAATACGTATAAGCACATAAACAGTTATATTACACAAGTATATTGTAATAAACATGCATCCTAATTGAGTGACCCTTTTGAGCCAGGGGTTTAGGCCTAACGAATTTTGAAGAAAATATACGCCTTTTAAAAGCCAATCCATTATCCCCCTAAAACCTTCATAGATATACATAAATGGCATAAATGCCTACAAAAGTTGCACAAAAGGGATACAATCTTTAGGGAAAGGGAAAATAACACGAGAATAAAAGTAATGTCCCGCGCAGGGGATAAGAAATACTAATTCCTGAATGCTTCTTCTATTGGCCTTCGCCCTCTTAGCTTTGTCCACTCCTCGTTATTGGCAACGTACGTTAATGATCAAGTGATTTCCGTATAACTGTGCCATAGATGCCAAGCAACTTTCCAAATCGATCAATTTCTTGCTTGACTTGTTTCAATTCCTTTATCAATCGGTGTATGATTGAGGCATCCTTATACAAAAGTAAGTAAAACAAGTCTTCTCCTGAACCCCCAAAGGATAATGGATTGGATTAAACAAACATATATTTCTTCAACACATAAATATGATTCGTCTGTAATTGACTCGAGATCAATAGGTACAGGGCAAGTTTTCTAATGGGCCCAATACCCCCCTCAGGTATTAGGTCGTCCTAGGCTCATGCCTAAAATAGTTTTTTGATTTCGCTCTATCCTAAGTGTCTAGAGTGGGTTTGAACTGGGTTCTCAAGTGGACGTCTTGGGTTTGGAAATACAAACAGTCATCAGACAACTCACGTGCTAATAAACCGTTGTATTTCCAACACATTATTTGGAATTGAACAATAGGGGTCGGGACATCCACGAAACCCCAAAATAGTTTAAATAAATGCAGGAATATGCTATGAGATGCACTAATTAAATACCGTGAAATCGAACATATAAACAGTTAATCAAAAGATGAAATCAAACATTTGGTTAGAACCTAGTTAAAAATTTCCAGCAGAGTCGCCATTTCTGTTTTGCAGAGAAATTTTGACTTTTGGAAGAGTCGTCACTTAATTTTGAAAAGGAATTAAGAAACCTTTAGAGAGTTACTTCAAACGATCCAAAACAGGAAAATCGTTTTAACTTAGAGATTCTAGATAAGCGGTTCCTATTAATGTTTTAGGAAGATTTTAGGCACCTAAAACGTCCGCTAACTTGCGGTTATCCGATCTGTTAGAAAATATTCTTTTGATTAACTTCTAAAAAAAGACTAATTTGTTGAAAAGTGATTGATTTTTTAGAAAAGACTTTTGTAAGTTAGGTTTAGGCGACTTAATAGGGATTTTAACTAAGTCTAAACAAAATTAATAAACAAAAAAACACATAAAAAAGGGAGAAAGGAGGAGAAAGTAAAGGATTTAGGCCATTGGGCCCAAATCAATGAGACCTGTCCTAGTCTAATTGGGATTTCAACCCATTTTACCTGTCCTAGTCGGCTCGAATCTTGCTCCACCTGTATTAAATACAACTCCAGCCATACACAGTGCTACGACAACAAAATTAAGCTAACTTCTCTGAACAAACATACTCAAATGTCTAGCATCCCAGAGCACGACTATATTTATTCTTCTAATGTGTTTTTATACTGAAGATATCCTAAAGGAAGAGTGGAAATCTAATTTTGGGTTTTGAGACCAAAAGAAAGGAATAACACACTAAACTAAAGGTAAATATGACAAAGTCTACTATCCTCATCCTCACTCTCTCTTCGACAGACCCAAAAAGATAAGCTTTTGGTAGCCGAGATGATCACCGAGGAATCACTGGATTTGTCAGTTTTTTGTCGAGCGTATCGTCATCATTCTTTGTCATTTAGGAATCCAAAGAACTCAAGAGGAAGTCTTGACAAACAAGACGACGTTAAATACTAACAATGAACAAAACACCCTCGGCCCAAAAACTATCAAAACAAGAACAAAACACGAAACTTTAAAATAAGACAAGTTATAACAGGGCGCCATCGACCCAAAACGATCAAAGCACGCAACTTTAAACCATGAAGCCAACTATGACAACATAAAAGCAGCCTAAAATGACCAAACAGAATCAAACTTTATCCACGAAACTAGCCTTAACAGGATACCAGTAACTCAAAATAAAATCAAAAGCATGAAACTTTAAACGACGAAACCAACCTTAACAAGATACCAGCAACTCAAAACAGAATCAAAGAACATAAAACTTTAACATAAAGTCAGCTATACAAACCTTAAGAAGTTCACAAAAATGAGAGTATTAAATCGGAAATCTACCAAAACAACTACCTACGACTATCAAAACCATCTACCAGCAAACAAACTAGCATACAATTATACTGAAAATTTATTCAGACTACAGAAAATCGAGATGAAGCAGAAGAGATGAAACATTGAACAAAAAAGGATATTACCTGTTTGGGAGCAGCAAAACGAGACAACGAACCAACGTTGACACCGTCACCACCGGGAATTGATGTTATCAACTCGAGAACTTCCGATTGATCTACCAAACTTCCAAAAAAGAAAAAGAAAGGTGAAGATATTCTACTGTGAAGGAAAGCTTTTATCTCTGAGGTCCCTTTCCCTTTTTTTTGAACCAAAAATTTCTCACCCCCCTAAACAGTGAACCAATGGGTTATTATATAGAAGAACGAATTAGGGGTATTTTAGGGATTTGAAAATAGGATATTTTTGAATTTAAATTTTAAAAATCCTCCCACATCTTGGGTTTCATCAACAAACTGTACCCAATTTTAGATTTCTTAAGAGAATTTTAAAAAATTGGCCAATAGAAATTGAGGGAAATGAATAATTCCCCGAGAACCAACGGGATTCTACCAAATATGTACGAATTCGTACCGTTATCCCGAGATTCATGGATTTGGACGTTGGATAGGACACCTAGCCTCGTTTCTAGAAGATTCGAGGGTTTTTGATGGTGTATCATCGTGGGCTCGGGTCGGCGAATTGCTGTGTTTTTGGGTTCGGGTCGGCGAGTTTGAATTGCGAATGGCTGATGTTGTTTTCCTGGAAGCCATTGGTCAGTGTTGGTTTATCGATGTTTACAAGCTATTGTACGCGGTTCTATCATTGTTGTTTTGTTGGCTGTTACTGAAGATGATAAAAGATAGATGGGCCGGGTCGGTTTGGTGTGGATTAGGCATTTTTAAAATGGCTGATGGGTAGGTTAATTGTTGTTGTTGAGAAATGGGTTGCTGGGTTATTAAGTTTTAATTGGGGTTATTTAATTACCCCAATTA
This sequence comes from Capsicum pubescens, assembly GCA_030864215.1. NCBI lineage: Eukaryota > Viridiplantae > Streptophyta > Magnoliopsida > Solanales > Solanaceae > Capsicum > Capsicum pubescens. The sequence continues at coordinate 44,477,035 of CM061541.1, forward strand.
TATTTAATTGGGGTTATTTAATTACCCCAATTATATTTAATTGGGGTTAAAATAACCCAATTAGATTTAATTGGGTTAAAACAACCCTAATTAAATTAGAAATTTGGGTAATTTTCAGAATTGTTTAGGAAAAATAATTTAATAAAATAAAAAAAAATTCAATTAATATTTAGTCTATTCTATTTAAATTTTGACCAAATTAAGAGTTGATTAGCCAATTGCTGTAATTATGGCCAAATCTAATAGACTGACTAAATTAAATTGAAATTCAATACGAATGAATACTTCTTTTAATTCCAAGCTTCTTGATTTAATAAAATTAAATAAATATTTATCCAAATAATTATTTTTTAGAGTAAATTAGATTTAAATTAAAACTTTAATCCTTTGAAATTATTTTCAAGATAAGCTTTGATTAAAATCTGATATTCCATAGCATAAATATTTAAGTAGTCAAATCATATAATCTCGTATAAAATTACGTCCAAAATATTTTAAAAAGTTTTATTTGGATGAAATAAATATTTTGATTTTATTAAAAATTAAAGAAACTCAGGATTAAATTTAGTCGTGACGGTCAAAAATTAGGTGTCAACAACAGTCAATAGTGAGATTGATTCAATCTTGAGCAACCATACTTGGGAATTGGTCGATCTTTCTCCAGGAATTAAACCTTTAAGTTCCAAATGGATCTTCTAAAGGAAAATGAAGATTGTTGATTAAACCTTTAAGTATTAGGGTTTTCATTCCTTAGTTGATTATTGTTGTAAGTCTTGAACTTTGAAACACCAAGTCCTCTCTTCAATATAGGCAAAACCAAAATTACGTCACAAGTGTGGATATCACTTGTGTTACAATTGTTGGCTTGAGACGTTGGTGCTAGAGAAGGTAACGTTCGTCTTGTATCTTCGTAGGAGATTAGTGATAGTTTGTGTAGGTTGTAAGGTTCCTTAGGTTTGACATATCTTAGGTTTCTTGTAGTCTATACTCCTTTGTCAATCTATTTATCCACTTTATCTATTGAAATCGTCTCTTGTTTTGTTTTGTGTTCTTTTGCCGTTTTAAGTGTCTTGTTCTTATGGACTATTTTGTGTGAGTTGTGACTATTTTGAGGATTCTTAGGACCGTTTGGTATCAGAGCTAAGGATGGTTTTGTTCCTATAATACCAATCTTGGGCTTGGTTAGTTGAAAAATAAAAAAAAAGGTGTTCTAAGTGTTGGTGTTCTTGGCCGAAGTGTTCTTGTTGTTGTTGTTGTGTTTGGCCGAGATTAGTGTCTATATCTATGCATTTTTTTCTTGTATTAGTTGTTTCTAGTGTTAGTTTTGTTTCTCTCTAACACTTTTGAGTAAAAAAAAAGCTCTTGAGCTAAGTTTCAAATGTTGTTGAAGATTATGGACGGCTAGTGTTGTTGTTGTTCTTGTTGTTCTTGAAGTTGTGTTGAAGGAGTGTTTTCAAAAGGTGTTGTTTGATCTTGAAAACAAGATAAGAAAATTTGACTTCTTGTTTGTCTTGAAAACATTTCCAAGACAACACCAAAATAGTAAGGAAACAAAAGTCTTCCAAAAGGTGTAGCTACCAAAAAGAAGTAAGACCACTTTCCAAAATTGTCCAAAAGAGAAAAGGAGACAAAACTACCAAAAATGTTATCTGCCCAAAAGAGTGAAAGTAGGTCAAGACCTTTTTGAATCTTGAAAAGGAAGCCAAAGGTCTTGTTTGTCTCCCCATAGCCAAGACTTGTCTTCCACTTGAACAAAAATTGAACAACTAAGTTTTGAAACAATTTTTTTAAACTTTAACAACATTCCAACGACCAATAATCGAGTGCCGCATCATCATAAGCTCAAGAATTGGAATTCCTAGTTACTTTTCTTTATTTCCATTGGTTTCAATCTTTTTGATTCTTATACTAATATGCAACTAGTAAATACCTACTAAGTTGTAAATTAGTTTTTGAATACGTTTCTTTGTGTTAGCATTATTTTTGTGCTTTTCTTGTTTTTGAATCGCAGTATTTCTTGGTTCAAGTGAGAACATTACTTCCTTGAGTCTTCAAACAAGAATCCACTCTGACCAAAAAATATACTTACTCCTCAACTCATCACGAACTACGATCCGAATTGCAACACTTGTGACATAAAATGTGAGATGAACAAGGTGTGTGAAAGTATGGTGAGGAGTTTGTGAACTAATTGTTTGTTGTTTTTTTAGGTTTGTTTGGTATTGTTGTTGGAGGGTTCAAGGACGTGAATATTATTGGTGGTGTTGTATGTGACGTTGTGGGCTGATTTTGTGCTTTGTTGGACCATAACTTAAAGGTTTGCCTTAGGTATAATCGTAATGGAACCCAAGGTTTCAAACTCTCAACCTATGGTGGATAACAATACCACTAATATTATATTAGCTCAACTTGAAGACATGTCACGTGGCATTGCTAGAATTAATGTGGGTATTAAAAATTTAAACTCGGACATGGCATCGGTGAAGGGTGAGATATCGACTATGGGTGAGAGATTGGAGCGAGTGGAAAGCCAAAGAAGTCGACCTTCTACCCCTCAAAACACCTCACCAAACATTACTCCCGAACCTTTGCACCAAATGTATATACACCAAGACAACCTCCACTTACCACAAATCAAACCAACCTTTACTCCCAAGGCCAAGAACATGATAGGACAATCTACCCTCCACTTCACCAAGTCCAACAAGAAGGACTTGGGACCGAACTACCACCACCAAATTCGATCCTTCCAATCCAAACTCCACTTGAACAAAGACCTAACTATCCAAATCCAAACCCGCCGCTACAAGCTCCACTTAACCCAAATAGACCCGTCCATGTTGAGGGGTATGGTAGAGGAGAACAACATACTGGTTATGGATCGTATAATGATGTTTACATGAGAATGGAGGATATGAGGGGTAGGCAAGGTTATTCGAGGGAAGTTCATGGCTGAGAAGAAAGAGTTGGTCATTGGAACAAATAAGGGAACGAAAACTGTGATGTAGCGCAAAAGACCATCAAGATAGGGCTTCCAATCTTCAAGGGTGAGAGTGATCCCAAAAATTTTCTTGCATAGAAATCCGTATGTGAGAGGTTCCTCCAAGTAAATGATCTTACCGAGGAGAAAAAGAGTTGCTATGCAATCCCTCACTTTGAGTGTTATGCTACTACATGGTGTGAGTATGTTAAGCATTTTGGTAATGTCTTGATTGAGGGGAAGACCCCTCTTTGGTTTAAGTTAAGGTACCTCATGAGACAAAGGTACTTACCCAAAATATACCAACAAGAGCTCCTCGCCAAGTTGTATAACTTGAGGCAAGGAAACAAGAGCGTCGTGGCTTACTACGATGAGTTCCAACAACTCATTTTGAAACTTGATCACCGAGGGGAGAAATTAAGCCATGACATTGTTCGATTTAGGTTGGATTGAATAGGGATATCTCCTCACAATTGACACTTCACAAATTCGACACCATTGATGGCATCTTCCAAGCCGCTTTGGAGGTTGAAAAGGAGCTAAAGGAGAGACCGGGGTACAAGTACAAGGGACAATATCCCTTGGGTTAGAACAAGGACAAGGAGCACTTATTCAATTCCGAACAACATGATGCCAAGGTTGTCTAAGCTGAGAACAATACCTCCCAAAGGTACCCTCCAAGAAACGAAGGTAAACTGCACTCTTCTTCCCATTCTAAGGGCTTTCAATGTTTTAAATACCAATGTTGGTGGAACAAGGCTAGTGAGTGTCCAAATAGGATAAATGCAATCCTAAGGGAAGGTAAATTATACTTTCTTTGAGAGGAAGTGGTACTTGAGCCGGATGAGATTGATGAACAATCTCAAAATGGAGAGAAGGGAAAAGCTGAGGGGTCAAAGAAAGGAGGTGAGGAAGATTTTTGGACGTGTGATGGTTATCTTGAAGTTCCATATTTGGTGGTGAGAATATCCATGATTAGTAAGGCTTTGGTTGATCCTAGTCAAAGGGAGAACCTTTTTAACACCAAATGCCTTATTAAGGGAGTTGTGTGCTCTATGATCATTGATGGAGGTAGTTGTGACAATATTGCTATTAGTACTTTGGTTGACTTCTTGAAACTGCCCACAATCCCTCATAATAGTCCCTACAAGCTTCAATGGTTGAATGAGTGTGGAGAGTTAAAGGTAACCCGAAAAGTGATGATACGGTTTAAGGTAGGCGACTACCTTGACAAGGTGTTTTGTGATGTTATTCCTATGCAAGGGTTTCATTTATTATTGGGGAGACCATGGAAATATGATAGAGCTACCGTGCATTATGGAAGAACCAGTAGGTACAATTTTAAGCTCCATGGTCGAAGATATACACTCTACCCTCTCTCACTATTACAAGTGACTAAAGTTCATCAATAAGTGATGGAGTTTGAGGAGAAAAGGTGTAACACCCCGTATTTCGGAAAAGAACGAAAATCGTCATTTCCTTCACGTAAAGGTTCCAAAAGCCATAAATCCAATGCAAGTTTGGTGTGTTAATAAATTATGTAGTGCGGAAACCTATTTAAGCATGAATTGAGATCATAGAGGTCCCCAAGCTCAAGGAAAAGTTGAAAGTTTTCCTATCGTTCGAATTTTAGTGAGCGTTGAAACTTTGGTCAACTTCAATCGACCATTACTCTTTATATATGTTGAAGTAAAGTGCCTACTATATATCAAATGAAATGTATTCGAATTATCTTTCCAACGATACCAATTTCGCAAAAATCCGACACTCGAGGAAGAAGTTATGGCTTTGCAAAGTGGAGTATGTCGTGCAGCATAAGGTGTGCGACACACACCCTAACTTATGCCATAAGGTGTGTGACACACAACCTAATGTGTGCGATAAAGAGTGCGCCGCACAACCTATATTATGCGATAAGGTGTGCGCCGCATATATTATTACACAAGTGACTTAAACACTCCGTTTTTGGTGCAAAATGGTCCTTTTCCTACCCTTATTTATCCATAAACACAAAATTCAGTCCCCAAATACCCCAAAATACACCTTCATTCATCCAAATTGCTCAAGAACTCTCCTTAGGGTTTTAAAATAAAAACCCAAGCAACTCAAGATTCAACCGTGGGTTTTTGAAATTAATTACATATTTGGAATCCCCAGAACGTAGGCTTCAGGAAGCACCTATCATCTTAGCATATAGAGGTACGTGGGGTTATCCTAAAAAAAATCTCATGGGCTTAAAATTCATGTTTTCAAAATGGAGGTTTTGAAATTACGAATATGATTATGTTTTAAACGTTTTATGATATTGATTTGGTCTTTAGGCCTATTTCTGAAGTGATTTGATATATGATATACGTATATGCATGTATTTTGAAAAGATGTAAACTTGAGAGCATGAATTATACGAAATTCCTCTCTTGATATGATTTTGTTTTATATTTTCATATGATGTGAACTGTTTGAAATCATATTGACAAGCATGACATGAAATGTTTTGAACATTGTTATGATTTGGGCATGATTTTTGACTTACCATGAGAGGGTTGTTTTTGTTGATATATGATGAATATAATGGTTGCATGAAAGAATGATATGATATTGATGGCTTGCAAGTGGGTATGACGATACACTACAGAATAAGATATGTGATTGAATTAAATAGAGTTTGATGCATTGATTTTACATGAGATAAGTGGATGCCCGAAGAAGGCATTTGAGTGTAAGGGCTCATCGCTGAAAATTGTGTTTGCCGACATGGGGATTTGGTACCAGGCTAAGTGATCTTGTGTACTTGACTTTATGTCATTCCCAAATTGGGACTATGGTTAGGAGCCCAGGCTAAGTGATCTTGGGCACTACTATACGTATCTTCCCCTCACTTATACTCTAATCTCGGCGGCAACTGAGATTTGACAGTTGGTGTAAATGTTATATGTAGGGTATTCCACCTAGCTCAACTACATTACATTGTTGTTGAAAACTATTACATTATGCCCATGTGTTTTCAAATGATTTAATATGAAACTACTTTATAATGGCTCTCACCTATATTTGGAAAAAAAATATTATATTTTGTTTTTGATTTCTCTGCGTACCAGTACTTTTGTATTGATCCCCTTCCCTCCCAAGTTTGGAGGCACAGTTTAGGGGTCCATATAACCAGTAGATCTCTTCCGAAAGATTTGCAGAATCAAGTGGTGAGCCTTCTATATTTCGAAAGGCCTGATGTCTGTCAATTCATTTATCATTTAGTAGTTTTGGGTCTACTTTGGGCCTTGTCCCAGTTTTCAGACAGTAATTTATTTCAGTCATGTATTAGAGATTTCGCAAACGATTGTTCAGATATCGATAGATGTTATGGGACATTATTTCCCCTTTGTTGATTTCATTTGATTTATGACCATGTTTTTCGTAATATTGTGTATCTTCCGCATATCTTATTATCATATGAATTATGTGCATGATTACCAGATAGATAGGGGTGTTTCGGGCCTTCATGGTTCAGAATGCTCATCACGGCTAGGGCCCCTATTCGGGTCGTGACAAACTTGGTATCAAAGCACGGTTCATGGTCCCAGGGTGTCTGTGAAATCGCGTCGAGTAGAGTCTTGTTTATGGGTGTGTAGCACGCCATACTTATAAGCAGGAGGCTACTAGGAGTTTAGGAATGTCTCTCTTTCTTCATGTTCTAGTTCATGCAATAGAATTAGAATGTTCCTCTTTTATACTCTAATTCGTGCTATTGTGTCGCCCATACGAAAGTAAAAAAAAAATCATCCCAAATTCTTTCCTTGCTGTAATGTCCTTAGATATGTCTCATTATTGAGGTGATTCAAGTGTAGAAGTTTAGAATCTAAATGGTATGGTCCTTTCTGATTGGACCATATAAGAGTTAAAATTTGTGCAAGAACTTGAGAAGAGTCCGTTAGCTCTTCAATGTGTATTGATTCCGATGTAAACATTGATCCTGATGGAATCATGCTTCTCAACTTGAGGTATTAATTGCATTTAGTTCCTTTCAAATTTATGTTACAAATGTCTTGCTTAAGAGGGGATGATGTGTAGTAGAATGTTGGAACTGTATTTCCACCCGAATAGTAGTATGCGTTAAAGTGTTGTTGTCATGACCTATTAGTAGTGAAATTAGACCAAGAAGTTGGTGATGTGAAGTCACAAAGTTAGAAGTTAGAGCGAGGGTGACTTTTGTGTAAATGAATATTTTAGTTGAATAACCGATGTTCGAGAATGATTTACCCCCTTATGGTGATAGACTAATGTGGTAACTAGTAGCATGTGTGGATGGTATGGTAGTCTGTGGAGAAAGTGTTTGACTCCGATTTTATTTATACAGAGTAAGATGTGTATTCTTAGTTCATTGGATATTGCGTATTAAATTTCTATCTCATGTAATCTTGTCATCAAGGTGTTGTTGAAAAAAATAAAGTCTAGTGAAGCCGTGTGAGGCTCTTTCGATTCACTAGCATAGTTGACTTGTCATTCATCTCATTTTCCTGTTCAAAATACAAAATCAAAGTCTAGTGAAGCCGTGTGAGGCCTATTTCGATTCACTAGCAACTTGTTGTCCAACTTGTTGTCCAACTTGTTGTTCTTGTGTTGGTTTAATATATATATAGCTGAATCTGTTTGCATGAGATTGATTTGGTAAAGAGGTGATTCATCCTTGTGTGTTAGTTTAGTAGAAGGTAAAGAAGGAGTTGTTAGTTAGGGTGATTTGTCGATTGCTTGAAGTGTGAAAATGGCTATATTAGCCAGTAAGTTGTAAGTATAGACTCAGGGTTGTTTGTGGAATTTGAAGGTAGTATAAATGTATGTTTGGGTAAGTAAGTATGAGGTGAGAAATCCATACAAGTAGAAAAGATTGTATGGGGATATAATATAAGATTAAGGTTGATCATGTCTATTGTGTAACTTTACCCCTTGACCTTCTTTTCATTGGTAATTGTAAACTAGTACTACTTGTGAGAAGGTATGTAGTGATTTTTGAGGCGCTTGTATAGTGTGTCCCAAATTTTATGGACTATCATAGTATGTTGCATTTTTCAGTAGTGATAGATGATTGGTACAGGACTATATGCTTGAATTTAATGTAGAATGTGGTGGTAAAAATAGTGTCATGAGATTAATGATGTATGTTTTGTGGGAAAAAATTAGTAGGCTTGACGTGTTAAAATAGTACGTGCTAATGAGTTATGATAAGGAAGACCGTAAGGTCAAGATCAATTATTTGTTGTTTGGAAGTTCTAGTGTACTAGTGTTTCTTGATGTCTATTTCATGGTATCCAAGTGAGAATCATGCGTAAGGTTGGGTTGTAAAATCATGTTTAGCACTAGACATTAAGTTTTGAACAATTGATGTCCATGAAGGTGGATGTGATGATTTCTTGGTTAATAATACTAGTTTTATGGAAGTAATCTAATAGTCTTGAATGGTATATGCAAGAGCTTAAGTTTATTTGATTCGTAGTGAAGTATGATGTTGCATATATAATGTAGAAGTATGCCCAAGGTGATCTAAGGTTGCGGTATTTTCTAAGACTATTACACGTTTTGTGTGACGAGTGGTACCGTTGAGTTGCTAGGTATCGAAAGACTAGTTAGATGGTATATGGTGTTCTTATTTGCCAAGTTAAGTAGTTTTGATTGATAGTGTTGAGCCTTTTTATATGATCTTGATTCTCATAATAGAGAGATGTAAGTTTGGAGTCGCGATATTGGTAGGCTATGTCGGAAGTAGTATGATTCATTGAAGGCTTGGTGATATCCATGTTGAGTACTAGATTCTAAGTTTGAGTTTTTGAAGGTTGAACTAATAGAAATAAGAGTTAAAGCACTAGAGGGTGTGCACTCCGACTATAGGGATACCCATGAAGACCCGAAGTTAGTATGTATGCAAGTATTAGATGATGACTACTAGGTCTATAGAATGATAAAGTGTATCTCAGAAGGTAGTATTAATAGTGGATTTTCCACTTTCAGGTGTAGTCATTCGGGTTAAGTGCCATGACATGCGTGTATAGTAGTTTTCCAGACCCCAGAGTGCAGTGAGTGTACTTCAATTTAGAGTCTAGTAAGGGATCTCCCAAAATTAATATGATGGCTTAAAGCTAAGGGGGAGATGATAGAGCGAATAACCAAGTCAGGCTTTCAGATTCTAGTAGTGATGTCAGTATGACATAGAACATCAGAAGGGAAGAGTGAGGCTCAACCCATTCCGGTTTCTGTATTTTTCAGTTATCCTAATACCTACTCATACCTCACGTTTCGGTTCCATGATCATAGTTCATGTTCATGTATATGATAGAAAATCACGTGCTCTTCCAGATTCCTAAATGAGGAACTTCAGTTCATTCAGCCGTCGGAATCACATTCCATATGTTATGAACTCTAAATTGAGGTCATGCAGCTCATGACTCATGTATTCATGCTTTATAGTGTGCTCAGTTCCCATAATTCATGCTATACTCTTTACGATTGGTGGAATATAGTTCATAGCCATGTATGCCCCAATTCAGATTTTTTTCTTTGATAAATCCCGGGTGTTGATTTGCTATTCCCCAGGCCTCAGTTAAGTGTCAAGTTTCATATAACATCCTTCCATGCTTCAAGATCTTACGTTCTAATCTTTAGTGACTCCTCTTTATGTGATGGTAGTGGTGATGAGTAAATGTTTCTAGTTGGTGGAAGATCATAGTATGCTTATTTTAGATAAGGCCATAAGTGCGAAGTAAGATTGGGGCCAAGTCTTTGATGCATGTGATGGTTAGCTGAAAGGTGTGTGTGTGTATGTTCTTGGGGTAGCGTGTGGGAGCTATATCGATAGATAGTTAGTAGAATATGTGAAGTGTGTCTTTATGAGTGTTTACTTTGAAGTTCATATGTGGTTATAGAGATAGGCTTGAATGACATGTTGGAATTTTTGTTAAGGAACGCTATATGCGCTAGCGACTTCGTAGTTGTCACGCCTCAAATCCTATTGGGGCGGACTGGCACCCGTAACCGAGGAGGCCCGGGAGAACCAGCTCATAACCTTATACTTCCCATGCATACCTCTATGACAACCCAAAATTTGGACAGCATCATGTCACATATAAAAGGAGATAATCACCTGTATAAGCTCGAGCACACATATATATGTATATACAATACTTGGCCGTTGGAGCCATCACGTCTATTAACAAAACACCACCTTGACTGTACATTAGGTCTATAAAGCCTCTAGACAATACACAGAGTTTAACTAAGGTCGGTACACACCCCGCCATATAACTAACTTATATACAATACCAAAAGTGACTGGATATGACACGGAAATCCCCGAAGCAAACTGGAGCTCACCAAAAGCAGCTGGATATCCTGGCTCCTACTTGTGCGATGTATGAGCTGAGGTACCTGTTCCTGCAGCATGAAATGCAGGTCCCCCATGGGGGATGTCAGTACGAAATATGTACTGAGTATGTAAAGCTGTAGATAATCACAAATGATATAGGAGCTCAATAGAAATCAGAAACAAGTGAATAAATCATAATCGGAGTGGACCACACTTAGTAGAACTTGTGACAACCTGTACATTGTATTTATTCAATCACTTTACCTTCGTTCTTATCATCTTTGTAATCATTACTGTACCGTACTGTGACCATTAGGCTGCCTCCAGTACATATCAACTGGGATCGACCCATGATAGGCTTATGCCCCTGGTATACCACCCATAAACATATAAATAGGGATCGACCCATGATAGGCTTATGCCCCTGGGATACCACCCGATAAGAGAGAACTTCCATCACTTAGTTCAATTAATCTTTGAGATTGTTATTTCGGTTGCCACCGCATTTTTGATACTTTGAAACAATGATACATTAATAAGATACATATAAATAGACCATCAATGCAATAACAATGAAGTAAGAACTCATTGGCACATCAATGAAGTGTTTTGGAGTCATCAATGCCATAACAATGAAGTAGGAACTTATTGGTATATCAATGAAACGTTTTGGAGTCATTAATAGCACATGGATCTTATTTGAGTAACCGGATACCTTCTGACATTCATTAGTGCAATAAACATGTAAGATTTGGAAAACAAGTAAGTATTGGAATGTCTTGACATCTTGTAGGGTGGAAACAAGTTCATTGGTAACGTAGGACATCATACAAAACCATTATGGATCACATGTTATTGAATAACTTTGGAAACTTTCTTAATAGAACAATTTTTCACTTTCATACCAAAGATATGGTATAGAGTATGCTTTACATACCTGACTATCAACCTTCAATACTAGTCCTAAATAGACTTCCCGTCTTTTCGAGTTACTTATCTACAATGAACATATATAGCAATCTAGTATTAGCAACCAAACGTCACAATTCAATTATTTGAATTCACCAAACTAGTGGTTAAGTAGTAAGCCTTAATTACACCATAAAGGGTGTCACTTTAACCCTCTTATACTCCAATTACATTCACATGTCATGCATATTCATACAACATCCTCCAATATCAAGTTTGGATTCATTTATCCTTCCAACCAATCCATTAAACCAAATTGAGCCATAGACATAAATAATCATCAATTCAATAGTATATCACCATATCCACCTTCCATAACTCAATTACCATATCCACCTTCCACAATTCAATACAACCATACCATGCAAAATAGTTCATAACCCTATTTCTATCACCTTTCAATAACAACCAATACATATAATCCTCTGTCACACATATACATATGGAAAAGAACAAAGGCAAACAATATTCGTACCTTAGAATTCACCTCTTGATTATGCAATCCTGTTTGCACAAATAATAGGTGCCGTTCGAAGCTCTCGAGATGACAAATGCAGTTATCGGATTACTTTGGAATTTCTACGGTTGAATCAAAAGTAATTTAAAGGTCAAATTTGGCTAGGGTTTGTTCTTTCTCAATGATTGATGATGAAAATGAGTTTTTGAACTCATATACATGTATATATACACATATTCCCGTCCATAATATAATAGGAAATGACTAAAATGCCTTTAAAATTTAAATAATGTCAAATCTGTCCTTTGGTGGACTGTTTTGATAAGCTAAAGTAGATCGACCATAACTCCTTTCTCCGATATTGGATTTGGGTAAAATTGGTATCTTTGGAAGTATAATTCAAAGGGCTTTCATTTAATATAAAGTAGGCCACCCAGTTCTTCCTGTACAAGGAGTTATGGTCGTTTGAAGTTGACCCTAAAAATATGTTTTGATAGGCTGAAGTAAAACGAGTATAACTCCTTACTCAGATGTTGGATTTGGATGAAACCAATTGAATTGGAAAGAAGACTCAAATATCTTTCTTTTAATAGGTTGCATATCTCCCAGTTCATTATATTAAGGGAGTTATGATCGTTCGAAGTTGACCCAAAAATTTGGCTGGCCTCAGTAGTTTGTGTGCAGGAAATTTTCCTGCACATTTACTATTCCCAAATTTCCTGGCCACCGTTTTATAGTTTTGAATGTGCTCGATTATATCCGAAACCTATTTGTTTTTGGAAATCCTTATATCGTTGGAAAGCTTATTCAATAACCTTCGCATGGATCCATCGACGGGCAAATTACGGTATAAATAAAATAAAAAAATTAATTCCATATAAATAAAACCAATACACGTACTTGAATATGCCAATACACGTACTTGAATACGGGGTGTTACAGTAGTAATAGTTTAGAGTTAGTCATTGAAGTGGTAAGGCATGATAGGCTTAGGGTGTGATCTTTTAAAAGATATAGATGGTGGAATCTTATGGTTTAGACTTGTATCGTGGAGTGGCATGTAGTATTTTGCGAGTTGGAGTTAGGACTGATCACGGAGAAGAGGATTTAAGTTACTATAGACATTAGTAGAAAGATTTATAAATGCAAATACGAGAACAAATAAGTTGGATCGAATGAATGTGGTATCTACGGGTAATAGTACAGTTAAGGGAGTATTCGAGGAGTGTGCTAATCTTTAAAGTAAGAAGTCGCATTGACTAAGGCCTGAAAATTCTATCCTAATTTATGAGTTATATGTCTATATTCCAGACAGCAAGTAGTGTAAATGTTGTGATTTCCCTCAGTTGGATGTCTTATGTAATCCATACCCAAGATTCGTGGCTTCCTATTACTACTAGAACTTCTTTAGAGAAAGTGTTGAAGAGATACTCCAATTGAGTATAAGTGTCTGGTATAATTCAGTCTGTAATTCAGTTTAACAGTCAGGCAGACAAGTTACTATGTTTTTTCCACCTTTTCACCCAGTCCTACTATCTGAAGTCTCATGTGTATGGCCATTCCCAAAAGATAATCTATTCCATCCATATAAATTGTGAGTTCAGTTCATTCCAAGCATCTTGTTTCAGATTTAGCTATCTATTCATGACTCGATGCATAAGAGTTCAGCGTATAATCTCAAAAAATTTCAAGTATTTCAGCTCAGATAGTGTAATACCCTTGTACGATCTAAGTCTTGATGTCTTATGATTCGTACTTACATAAGTTATCACTTCCTAATTTCAATATGTATGATTGGATAATGAATATTTCAAGGGAATCCTAAATTTTCAGCACGAATCAGCTTCTTGAAGCAAGAAAAGTCAAGTCAGCTCAGAATTCAGTTTCATTATAGAAGTTTAAATATTTCAGATCAGTTATGCCCTTTCTTAGAAGGCACATCATGTCCGAGTTATTCCATACCTTTAAGCTTCAACAAGTTCCTACCCATCATTCGGGGATGAAGGATCCCAAGGGGGAGATAATGTAACACCCCGCATTTTGAACGAGAACGAAAATCGTCATTTCCTTCACGTAAAGGTTCCAAAAGCCATAAATCCAATGCAAGTTTGGTGTGTTAATAAATTATGTAGTGTGGAAACCTATTTGAGCATGAATTTAGATCATAGAGGTCCCCAAGCTCAAGGACAAGTTGAAAGTTTTCCTATCGTTCGAATTTTAGTGAGCGTTGAAACTTTGGTCAACTTAAATCAACCATTACTCTTTGTATATATTGAATTAGAGTACCTACTATATATCAAATGAAATGTATTCGAATTATCTTTCCAACGATACCAATTTCCCAAAAATCCAACACCCGAGAAAGAAGTTATGGCTTTGCAAAGTAGAGTGTGTCGTGCAGCATAAGGTGTGCGACACACACCCTAACTTATGCCATAAGGTGTTCGACGCACAACCAAATGTGTGCGATAAAGAGTGCGCTGCACAACCTATATTATGCGATAAGGTGTGCGCCGCATATATTATTACTCAAGTGACTTAAACACTCCGTTTTTGGGGCAAAATGGTCCTTTTCCCACCCTTATTTATCCATAAACACGAAATTCAGTCCCCAAATACCCCAAAATACACCTTCATTCATCAAAATTGCTCAAGAACTCTCCTTAGGGTTTTAAAATAAAAATCCAAGCAACTCAAGATTCAACCATGGGTTTTTGAAACTAATTGCATATTTGGAATCCCCAGAACGTAGGCTTTAAGAAGAACCTATCATCTTAGCATATAGAGGTACGTGGGGTTATCCTAAAAAAAATCTCATGGGCTTAAAATTCATGTTTTCAAAATGGGGGTTTTGAAATTACGAATATGATTATGTTTTAAACGTTTTATGATATTGATTTGGTCTTTAGGCCTATTTCTAAAGTGATTTGATATATGATATACGTATATGCATGTATTTTGAAAAGATGTAAACTTGAGAGCATGAATTATACGAAATCCCTCTCTTGATATGATTTTGTTTTATATTTTCATATGATGTGAACTGTTTGAAATCATATTGACAAGCATGACATGAAATGTTTTGAACATTGTTATGATTTGGGCATGATTTTTGACTTTCCATGAGAGGGTTGTTTATGTTGATATATGATGAATATAATGGTTGCATGAAAGAATGATATGATATTGATGGCTTGCAAGTGGGTATAACGATACCCTACAGAATAAGATATGTGATTGAATTAAATGGAGTTTGATGCATTGATTTTACATGAGATAGGTGGATGCCCGAAGAAGGCGTTTGAGTGTAAGGGCTCATCGCTGGAAATCGTGTTTGCCGACATGGGGATTTGGTACCAGGCTAAGTGATCTTGTGTAATTGACTTTATGTCATTCCCAAATTGGGACTATGGTTAGGAGCCCAGGCTAAGTGATCTTGGGCACTACTATACTTTATTTGGTCGAGACACCCTGCTGTGTGATCTTGTGTGTCTTTCCCTCACTTATACTCTAATCTCGGTGGCAACCGAGATTTGACAGTTGTTGTAAATGTTATATGTAGGGTATTCCACCTAACTCAGCTGCATTACATTGTTGTTGAAAACTATTACATTATGCCCATGTGTTTTCAAATGATTTGATATGAAACTACTTTATAATGGCTCTCACCTATATTAAGAGAAAAAAAATTATATTTTGTTTTTGATCTCTCTGCGTACCGGTACTTTTGTATTGACCCCCTTCCCTCCCAGGTTTGGAGCCACAGTTTAGGGGTCCAGATAACCAGTAGATCTCTTCCGACAAATTTGCAGAATCAAGTGGTGAGCCTTCTATATTTCGGAAGGCCTGATGTCTGTCAGTTCATTTATCATTTATTAGTTTTGGGTCTACTGGGGGCCTTGTCCTAGTTTTCAGATAGTAATTTGTTTCAATCATGTTTTAGAGATTTCGCAGACGGTTGTTCAGATGTCGATAGATGTTGTGGGACATTATTTCCCCTTTGTTGATTTCATTTGATTTATGACCATGTTTTCCGTAATATTGTGTATCTTCCGCATATCTTATTATCATATGAATTATGTGCATGATTACCAGATAGATAGGGGTGTTTCGGGCCTTTATGGTTTGGAATGCTCGTCACGGCCAGGGCCCTGGTTCGGGTCGTGACAAGAAGAAGAAGGGAAGGATAGGGAAAACTGAGAGTGTAAATAATGAATAAGGGGTGGCAGCAATGGTTCAAGGAGGAACGAAGTCCCTACTTGTGGGACTTACTCGCAAGGCTCCCTTATTTCTCACTAACAAAGGTACTAGTATTTTGCCTAGTGCCGCCTTTTCTTGTATGCAGGTTTGTGATTATGTGCTTCCTAAGAAGAATACCAAGAGTATTACCTACCAACACATGCTTGATGATCTCAAGCAGCCCTTGTCTAAGTATCCAAGCTTCGGGACAGAATATGAAGACTCGATTCAAAGAAGAAACCTTGAAGGTGATGAAGCCGTGAATTTGAGGCCAAATTCCTTTCAAAATGAAGAGGATGATATGGGCATGACTATGAAGATTAATGTGTGGGAAAGTGTGACAAGAAGCCATCCAAGGAAGTGTAATGCTAAAGTATGAGGAGGACCAAAATTCACACTAAAGTCGCCCCACTCTATACTAGAGAGGCGCCCCTTAGTCATTAAGGGTCTTTTGGACAATTCACTTTGTTATGTAATAGACTATATATAGTTTAGTATTAGGGTTTTCATTCCTTAGTTGATTATTGTTGTAAGTCTTGAACTTTGAAACACCAAATCCTCTCTTCAATTGAGGCAAAACCGAAATTAGGTCAAAAGTATGGATATCACTTGTGTTGCAATTGTTGGCTTGAAACGTTGGTGCTAGAGGAGGTAATGTTCCTCTTGTATCTTCGTAGGATATTGGTGATAGTTTGTGTAGGTTGTAAGGGTCCTTAGGTTTGACATATCTTAGGGTTCTTGTAGTCTATACACTCCTTTGTCAATCTATCTATCCACTTTATCTATTGAAATCGTTTCTTGTTGTGTTTTATGTTCTCTTGCCATTTTTATTGTCTTGTTCTTGTGGACTGTTTTGTCCGAGTTGTGGACTGTTTTGAGGCTTCTTAGGACCGTTTGGTATCACCTCTTGTTTCTTGCCTCACTATCCACTTGAAGGTGTGTTTCTTAATAAGAACACATGAAAGTTGCTTTGTCCCACCAATGTGGGAGAAGTATACTTTCCTTAAGTGTGTAAACTTTCCCTCTAAGACTTTTCCTCCATTTTCCATTCACACCAATTAACCCAATAAGATTTTCTTCCAACAGTTTTATGTTTTCTTTAATATTAATTTTTATATGTAGGCCAATTGGCCAAATCATAAATAATATTATATTTTTAAATTTATTTTTGTGTCATTTGAATTATCATTCTTATGATTTGCAAATTTTAAGCTTCCGCATGACGCTCTCTCGATTTTGAAACCAACAAGTGGTATCAGAGACTATGGTTTAAAGATCCAATAGTTTGGTGAAACGAGATTAAAGATATGTTCAAAGTTGTTTCAAATCAAATTGCAATCAACTTGCCAATAATGAAGATTTTTTTGTCAAAAAAATAAGTCCAAAAAAAAACTACATGTGGAGAAGAAATTTCAAGAATATTTTCAACAATCTTGCTATCACATATTTGAAAATAAAGCTCACTTTTAACCCTACAAAGGGCTCCAATATTTTTAACTCAAAAATGGCTATGGGCTCCATTTGTAAGCATATCAAGCAGCAGTGATATCTGAAGATCGTGTGAAGAAGAAGGATCAAGAATATTTTCCCAGAAAATCAAGCCAAAAAGGGGTGATTTGTTAGGGGTTTTGCCCTGATTTTCTTGCCAAATTTGAGTTTTATTTTCTATTGAAGTAAAGTCAAAGTAATACCATAATTAATTTTACCTTTCTTAAAAGAAAAAAATATAAAACTCTTCCATATTTGTCTAACCTCAATGTTTTGGACATCTATAAATATAGAAAACCACCTTCTCATACCGCAACACATTAGCATTCATAATGTAGTCGTTTAAGAGTCTTGTTTAGGGAGAGATTTTCTCCCAACAGTTTTATGTTTTCTTTAATATTAATTTTTATATATAGACTAATTATCCAAATAATAGATAATATTAACTTTTTAAGTTTATTTTTGTGTCATCTTAATTATCGTCTTTATGATTTACACCGCATGACGCCCTCTCGATTTCGAACCCAACACATCCTACTGTCAAGTGGGCCAGAGGTCTGGCAAGGTGTTTATCACGGTGGAGTTGCCAGATTCCAAGAATGTGAAGCTGAAACTGGAACCAGAAGGGAAGTTCTTCTTTTCTGCAACTGCAGGATCTGATAATGTACTATATGAAGTGGATCTCCATCTCTTTGATAAAATTAATGTTGATGTGAGTGAATTTCCGTCAGTTTACTTAATATCTGCAAATTTTGTGCAAGAATTAATGTTAGTAATATTTTTCTAAGGTTATCTTTGTTGTTGATATTACCTACTTGGTATATTTTCTAACCATGATACTAATATTTTAGCTGGGCCGGATATGGATTTCAATGACATTGGCTTTTTGGTAAGTGACTATAGATATGTTAATAGGAAATGGTGTTTATTTGTGTTTTATGCTAAAGTTTTAATGTTAATCCCTTTTATTATTCTTTCAGAAATTCAACATGGGAGAAGGTCCTAGCGATATTGATGTTGATGTGCCTGAAGGTAAGTCTACTTTGGTTCTGCAGCAACCTAGCAATTGCTGATATTCTCATCTGCTTTCAACTTGATCGGAAAGTTGTATTTTGCATTCTCTGTCTAATATAAGTTGACATTGTTTCTACAGGAGACGATGATGATGACAGTGACACTGAAGGAGTGGTGGAGGAAGAAGATTCTGCACATACTGAACCAAAGGCAACGGTGCCTCCTGATACAGATTTAAGAATTAATTGATCTCATTTAATATTGAAGGGGTTACAGCTGTATATATAGAGAACTGAAGAATAACTAATTACAGAATAACCCAGATGTATTTAATAATTATATATGTAGTCTATTATCCCCCCGCAAGCTGATCAGCGGTAACGAGGGGCAGCTTGGAGCAGAGAGACTGAAAAGGCTGTAACGGAAGAGGCTTGGTGAGAATATCAGCAAGCTGGTCAGTAGATGGGACATAGTGCGTGGCCATTGCTCCTGCAAGTACCTCATCGCGAACAAAGTGACAGTCAGACCCAACATGCTTCATACGATCATGAAGGACTGGATTTTTGGTAACACAAATAGTGGACTGATTGTCACAATAAATCTGTGGTTTCGTCGGGGGAATGCCAAGTGCATCCGTAAGGTATCGTAACCACATGGCTTCAGCAACACCCGCAGCCATGGCACGATATTCTGCTTCTGTGGAGGAACGGGACACTCGCGTTTGCTTCTTGGTGCACCAGGAAATCAGATTCGGTCCCATCATAACAATATATCCAGTAGTGGACTTTCGATCATCTTTGTCGTTAGCCCAATCCGAATCAGAAAAAACAGATATATCAAACGAGCCCTTTTGAAATAAAATTCCACAGTGAAGAGTACCTTGAAGATAGCGCAGAATGCGTTTCAAGGCCTGAAAGTGTTGTTCTGTGGGAGCATGCATTGATTGGGAGACTCGATTGACTGCATATTGGATGTCCGGACGAGTAACAGCAAGATAATGAAGTCCACCGACGAGGCTCCGATATAGTGTAGGATCGGCAAAGGGAGTATTCGGCCCTGGGGATTGGCGGACTGCCATGGGAGTGACCGCGGGTTTGCAGTCTGTCATTCCAGCCCGATTTAGAAGTTCAAGGGTATATTTTGTCTGATGCATCAATATGGTTCCCGATTTGCGGATGAGTTCGAGGCCAAGAAAGAACTCCAGAGGACCGAGGTCCTTAAGTTTGAAGTCACGATGCATAGCTTCAGTAATTTCAGTGATGAGTGATGACGAGCTGCCTGTAATAACAATATCATCCACATAGATAAGAATGATGACTGTCCCTCGAGAACAGTGAAGGGTGAAGAGGCTGTTGTCATGATGGTAGGTGCGAAAACCAAGACCCTGCAGAAAAGTAGAGAGACGTGTGTACCAGGCACGAGGGGCCTGTTTCAGGCCATACAGTGATTTGCGAAGCTTGCAAACATAGTGAGGACGGTTGGGATTAACATATCCCGGTGGCTGAACCATATAGATTTCTTCCTCAAGATGACCATGAAGAAAGGCATTGCTGACGTCTAGCTGATGAAGCGGCCAATCATAGTGAAGAGAAAGAGACAAGACCAGACGAATAGTCTGTTGCTTAACAACAGGGCTGAAGGTCTCCTTATAATCCACACCATACTCCTGATGATACCCTTTTGCAACCAGACGTGCTTTATAGCGAGAAAGAGATCCATCTGAATTTCGTTTGATGCGAAACACCCATTTGCACCCAATAGACTTGCGGTTACTAGGCAGAGGTACCAAATCCCATGTACGTTGTTCATTCAGAGCCTGAAATTCCTCATCCATAGCTTGGCACCAGAAACTATTTTTGGAGGCTTGGTTGTAGGTAGTAGGCTCAGTTGTGGGATGTGCATCAAAGGGTATTTGAGTGTGGTAGGCTTTGGGTTTGAAGGTACCGGCCTTGGCTCGGGTTGTCATAGGATGAGTGTTGAGTGGAGGGTGATTAGGAAGGGGTGGTGGAGTTGTATGATGCGTGAGCGGGGGTTGGGTGGGGCTGCCGTGGGAGCTGGGATGTGCAGCGGTGGATGGGGTGGCTGTATGTGTGTTAGGAGTATGATGTAGGGAAGTGGTGGGTTGTGTGGCAGTCGGCTGGGTGTTCGGGTGGGAGGTTTGGGGTTTCGGGTGGGTAGTGGTGTAGTGGGGTACCGGGTTAGGTGCCGAGTGAGCCGGAGCATGAGCGTGAGAAAAGGACGGAAATAATGGCACAACGCCAAGTGGATTGGGGGAGTATGGAGTAGAGGAAAGACTTGTGTAAGGAAATTGTTCCTCCACAAAACGAACATGACGGGAAACATATGTTTTCTGAGATACAGGATCGAAACATTTGTAACCTTTGATAGTGGGATGATAGCCTAGAAAGACACAAGGGGTTGACCGAGGTTGAAGTTTATGTTGAGTGTGCGGACGCAACCAGGGATAAACTAGACACCCAAACGGGCGGAGATGGATATAGTCGGGTGGATGATTGTAGAGACGGGCATATGGAGTGGAGTTGGAGAGAGTGTGAGTGGGCATGCGATTTATGAGGTAGTTGGCAGTAGCAAGGGCATCAACCCAAAAGGAAACAGGTAAGGTGGAATCATGGAGGAGCGCAACAACTGTTTCTATTAGGTGACGGTGTTTGCGCTCAGCAACGCCATTTTGTTCAGGGGTATATGGACATGAAGTGTGATGAAGAGCCCCTAGATTTTGAAGAAAAACACCAAATGCATTGTTGACAAATTCTTTGCCATTGTCACTTCGAAAAATTTTGATTTTGGCATTAAATTGATTTTGAACCATTCGGTCAAAGTTTACAAAAATAGTATAAGCTTCGGATTTAAATTTCAGAGGATAAAGCCAAGTGAATTTACTGTAATCATCAACAAAACAGATATAATAACGAAAACCTTGAACAGAAGAAACTGAGGTTGGACCCCAAACATCAGAATGAATTAATTGAAATGGCGCAGTGGCCTTGTGTTCAGACAGTGAAAAAGGTAAACGACAAGATTTAGACACTGAACAGGACTCGCAATGTAATTTTTCTGAAAAATTAAAACCTAAGGAAGATAAAATGGATTTGGTGATGGCGGATGATGGGTGCCCAAGCCGGCGATGCCAGGTTGACGAGAGAATGGCTTGACTCACAACAGACGGAGACCTGGATGGAAGAGTGTATAGCCCATGCTCACAGCGGCCCGTGTACCGCACCCGGTTCGTGGTATTGTCCACTATCTGGAAATTGGTGTCATTAAAAATGAGGGTGCAGTTATTTTCTTTAGTAAAGCGATAAACAGATAAAAGATTGGATGTGAGGGAAGGGACGTGGTGAAGGGTTGAGAGATGAAATTTACCATTTGGGGTATAGACATACCCAGAGCCGGTGTTTGTGATGGGAAGGGATTGACCATTGCCTACTGTAATAGTTTCTGAGCCATGATACGGATGAGGAGCTTGAAGTTGTGAATAATCCGACGTCACATGGGTGTTAGCACCTGTGTCTAGATACCAATCGCCAGATTGAGCGTTTGTGGACGCATGCATCGCCCTTGATCCTCCGGACTGGCTATTTACATTCTGCGAGTCATCATAACGATACCAGCAATTAGCCGCAGAATGGCCCCGTTTAGCACAAATTTGGCACGTCAGAAGATCTCGTGTGGGCATCCGCTGGTTTTCTCGTCCCTGTCCGCGGCCTGACTGGAAGCCGTCCCTCGGTGGAGGCCCGCCTCTGCCTTGCTGCCCGGTGTTTCGACGGTCACCGCCGCCGCTGCCTCGCCCTTGGTTACGGCGATCGTCACCGCGACCCCTGGCCGAGCCTCCGCTGCCAGCCGAGTAAAGAGCCGTGACGCCAGGGGTGGAACTGGCTTCTCCGAGCAGTAATTTGTGTTCCATGTCTAGATTCAATTCTTCTGCATTAAGCCATCCAGACAGTTGATTCAGAGTGATTTCGACAGGCGAGAGGCGAATATGCTGTTTGAGAGAGGAATAGCCAGCCGGAAGACCACGTATCACGGCATTCACCACGTCTCGTTCAGGAATAATCTCGTTCACAGCATCTAGGTCAGACAGAATAGAGGCCACATCATCAAGGTATTGAGTCATCGTCTTCGTTCCCTTCCGAAGAGTATGCAATTTGTCACGCAACTGAAAAATATGAGCCGTGGACACAGAGTTGTACCTTGTGGCTAGTGCGTCCCAAAGTGAAGCCGATGTGAGAAAACCTCGGGCGTGTTTGTGCACAGAGGGGCTAATAACTGCGAGAAGACAGGCTCGGATCTGAGTGTCTACGATCATCCACGGAAGGTAGTCGGGATTTGGGAGCTTGACGCCGTCCTTCTCGGCTGTCTCGGGCTGCGGCTTCTCCGCACCGTCAATCCATCCGAGCAGCAAGTTGGCTGCGAGGGCGGTGCGGACGTTAAGTGCCCAGGCCGGGTAGTTGTTGTCAGATAATTTTTCGGGGATGAGATTGTGGAGATTCCTGAGCAGTAATTTTACTCCAGACGGTAATTTTGACAGAGGATCAATAACCTTGTCCATGGCGCCGACCTACGGCGGAGGAGGGAGGCCGTGCGGCGTGGTGTAGACGGTGGCGGCGGCGCACACACGTCGGAAAAGAGGAGAGATTAGGGTTTGGGCGGAAGAAGAAACCCTAGCTTTGATACCATGATACAGATTTAAGAATTAATTGATCTCATTTAATATTGAAGGGGTTACAGCTGTATATATAGAGAACTGAAGAATAACTAATTACAGAATAACCCAGATGTATTTAATAATTATATATGTAGTCTATTACCTCCAAGCACCGAACCCGAAGCAAAAGCTTGATGCTTTGCAATATTTGAACTTTGAGAACATATAACTGCTTGAGTTTAGGTGCAGTGCTTTTAGTTGTGATTAAAGTTGTAGTGCAGGAAATGTTGATGATCAGTTCATGATGTATCAGAAAGTAAACTTGCTTCTCTCTGTTTGTAGACAAAGGTCATGCTGACCGAATCCTATTAAATCTGTGTCTCTTGTATTTGTTCTACTTACCATTACTATCGTCTTTGTTATTGTCATAGTTATTTGACTTTCTTTCTTTAGACCACCCCTTTTCTCAAATTTTTAATCAAAAGACCTCATATAGAAAGCCAAAAGAAGAGGTCAGGCAGAGCAATCGCTTTGGAGAAAGTTCTTCAATTAGATCACTGCATATATGTACCTTTTTACGATCTAATTTTAGATCAAGTACTCATCAAACCATTTTATAAACCTTATTATTTCATTTCAAATAAATTTTCAATGAAGTAAATTGTATTTATGTAACTTGAGCAAAATAGAAGAAATTTTTTTCAGCCTGTGATCTTTTTCATGTTCTACATAAACATCTTCCATTGGATCAAATGAGAAATGCTTACCTCTCATCTTAATGTTTAAAATTTCTTTTCCAGCACCATCATTGATGAAGAAATGTTTATCCTCAAAGGACACTTTCTATTCTTTTTCTACCAACTGACAAATACTCAACAAGTTTTGATCAATATCAGGTACATAAAGAACATTGGAAATTGCTTTATTACCTGAACTTGTTTTGATGACAATGGTTCCTTTTCCTTCAACAAAAATATGGTCACCATTTTCGATCCTAACTTTAGATATTTCAGTAGGCTTTAATTCTTTAAACAAACTCTTGTTATAAGTCATGCGGTTGGTGCAACCGCTATCAATCAACCAAAAAAATTTTGAAACCTTACTTGAGATACATGTTGTAACAAAAAGATGGTCTTCTTATTCTTCTTCATTGACCACACGTGCATCTGCTTCATGATTCTCAAATTTGCTTTTGCAAATAACTGCTTCATGGCCAAGTTTATTGCACTTATTGCACTTTGCGTCAGGCCTTTTCCAACATCTGTATAGTGGATGACCCATTTTTCCACAGTGCTCACAAGGTGGATAATTTTTTATATTTTTACCCCTTCTTTGAGTTTTGTGATTGGCTATTAAGGCTCCTTCAACCATACTATCCTACCTCATAAGTTTCCTTTGTCCAGTGCCTAAAAAGAATTTAACAACTCTGCCAAGGTAATCTTGGACAGATCTTGTGTATTTTTCAAGGTAGGTATACATGATTCATATCTTTCGGGCATTGTAACAAGAATTTTTTCAACAATTCTTGAATCTTTAAATTCAGTGCCTAGTAATCTTACTTTATTAACAATGCCAAGTAATATGTTTGAGTATTCTTTGACCGTTTCGGAGTCTTTCATTTTCTGCAACTCGAACTCTCTTATTAAATTCAGTACTTGCATTCCTCAAATTCTTTCATCTCCAGCATATTCTTTCTTCAGATAATGCCGAATTTCTTTTAGTGATGTGAGAGACATAATTTTTGTAAAAATAGTTGTTGAAACAGAAGTAAACAGATTTGCATTCGTGTTGTACTTCGTGATTTTCTTTTCCTTGTGACTATTGATTTGGGCTATGGTGGAATTATTAAGCAACAGAATAATTTCATAATCCTCTTCCACAGCTTTCCATAAATCAAAATCCTCCAAGTAAATTTTTATTCTCACAGCCCATAATTGATAATTTTCACCATAAAAATGGATAGAGCCATTCGTGAAAAACTATTTTCAGAATCCATCTCTTTACTCACAGGTCCCTTAAGAAAAATAGTTGTAGATACCAATTGTTGGTTTTAATAGAGACGAGTTAGAGAATAACACAGAGAGGTTTTTTGTAAAGTTGTGTATTTTATTGATCAACTCCTTCTTAAGTAGTGCTATTACAACAAAAAAATAGAATAAATTTACCAAAACCTATTTTCTGCCAAAAATAATAACTAATCGTTTCCTACGAAAAATAAAAATCCTAATTTGACTAGAAGTTGTATGTAAAAAAGTTGGAGAAAAATAAAAAATAAATAACGTGCATTATTCCTTGAAGGGAAAAGGCTCAAATATGTCATTGAACTATCAGAAATGACCCATTTATGTCATCAGCTAAAAGTTTGGATCATTCATGCCATTGTCGTTACAAAATTGGTTCATCCATGCCATTAATTTTTAATGGTGGTTTTCAAAAACAGTTTTGCCACGTGATCTTTTATTAAAAGGTCCACGTTATTAATTAAAATAAGGAAAAAGGCTCAAATATGCCATTAAACTATCAGAAATGGCTCATTTATGCCATCAGTTAAAAGTTCAGCTCATTCATGTCATCGTCGTTATAAAATCAGCTCACCCATGTCATTACTTTTTAATGGTGGGTTTTCAAAAACAGTTTTGTCATGTGGCCTTTTATTAGAGGTCCGCGACATTAATTAAAATAAATCAATATTAATTTCAAAATATCTTAGACCCATTAAAAATAACCAATTCATTTAACATAACCCGACCCACACCCATTAAAATATTTTTTTATTACAACAACAACGATTTTTCTAATCAGAAAAAATAGTGATTAATGTACATCCTTTGGCTATTTCTAGTTGATTCTAAATCTTTTTAAATTCTACGCTTAACAGAAACCTCAAAAATTCTATCCTACAGTAACTGATTAGTTTTAATTTCAGTGACTCCAATATATACTCCGAAGTTGCAAGAAAATAAACCAATGAACGATTAGGGAAAGCAAGAAAAAGAAAGAGGCGTACCAATAGAACTTCTCCATTCTCCCATCACGAATTAGGGGAGTATACATTATTGAAAAAATTATTTCCAAATAACGACTTAAAAGAAGCCTGTTATCCCAATTATCCCGCTATGCATATGAAATACTTCTCCATCACGAATTAGTGGAGCATACATTGTTGAAAAATCATTTTCAAATAACGTCTTAAAAGAAGTCTGCTATTCCAATTATCCCGCCATGTATATGGGATAACTTCTCCCATCATTATGGTATAAATGCTGGAATAAATAATCTCGATACTAACTAATTTCAGATATTTTAAAATTAATATTGATTTCTTTTAATTAATGACGTGGACTTCTAATAAAACACCACGTGGCAAAGTTATTTTTAAAACCCATCATTAAAAAGTAATGGCAAGAGTGAGTTGATTTTATAACGGTGATGGCATGAATGAGCCAAACTTTTAACTAATGGCATAAATGACTCATTTTTGATAGTTCAATGGCATAGTTGAGCCTTTTTGCTTATTTTAATTAATGATATGGACCTCTAATAAAAGGCCACGGGGCAAAGTTGTTTTTGAAAACCACCGTTAAAAAGTAATGGCATGGATGACTTGTTTTGTAACGACGATGACATGAACGAGCTCAACTTTTAAATGATGACATAAATAAGTCATTTCTGATAGCTCAGTGGCATATTTGAGCCTTTTCCCTTCCTTCAAAAATTTTTAACACAACTCTCTCATATCAAAAGGCTCAACAATTCTTATAATAACTTGTACAGTTCAAAGATCTCGCCTAAATTTGGCAGGTTCTCGAACTTGACTCATCTTGATCTTTCCGGCTCATCTTTATCAAGTCAAATTCCTTATGAAATCTCTCATCTCTCCAAGTTACAATCTCTTTTTTTTATCTGGCAATAGTGAGCTCAGAGTCTTACCTCGTGATTTCAAGATGCTCCTTCAGAATTTGACGCAGTTAAGAGAACTTGATCTTAGTCACGTGAACATCTTTTCCACCATTTCTCTGAATTTTTCTTCTCATTTTACTACTCTGATGCTCGAGCAATCCGAGTTGCATGGGTAATACATGAGAGTGTTTTACCTGCCCAACTTGAAGGAACTTATCTTACGAAACAATGATCAGCTCGGTGGTTATTTTCCAACGTCCAAATGGAACAACAGTTTATCTCTTAAGAAGTTGGATCTCGTTGGAGTAGATTTTTCTGGTAATATCCTGCCTGAATCTCTTGGATATCTAAATTCATTGCAGTACTTGGACCTTCATTCTTGCAATCTCTCAGGGCAGATTCCGAAATCTCTTTGGAATCTCACCTGTATAGAGACTTTGGACCTTGGAGATAACCAACTTGAAGGACCAATTTTTCATCTGTTTACAAATGGACTACAGAACCTAAACACACTTAGGCTATCAAATAACTCCCTGGATGGAGCAATACCATCATCGGTGTTCTCCCTTCCATCACTAAGTGTTCTAGACTTAAACGATAACCACTTTTCAGGTCAACTTAAGGATTTCAGGTACAATTCAGCACTAGTCTACATTGATATATAAGCGAGAATCAGTTGCAAGGTCCTCTTCCCATGTCAATTCAGAACCTTGCGAGCCTAGTCTCGCTTGTTTTAGGACACAACCAGTTGCAAGGTATTCCAAAGTCACTTCAGAACCTCGTATCTCTAACATTACTTGATCTTTCATATAAATATTTTAGTGGCAGTGTAGTTCTTTCAAACTTCAAACAACTTACCTCTCTGAATCATTCATATAATAGTATTTCTCTGACCAATGATAACAAAGTCGAGCTCGATTCTCTTAAATGTTGTCCGCTTGTGAGGTAAACGAATTGGATATTTTGAGATTAGCAAAGAATATTTTTTCCTTGGATATTCTTAATATTTTAGTGCCATGCTTGAATGCAAGGAAGAATTCCTGATTGGGCATTGTCTAATTGGATGCATCTACACTATCTTAATATATCCCACAACATGTTGACAAGTATTGACCTCCTTCCGTTTCTTCCTATAAATACTATTGATTTACGGTCCAATTTTCTTCAAGGGACGCTACCTGATGTTCTTACTCTCTCTTTAGAATTGTTCTTCATGTAAAATAATAATCTCACTGGGGAGATCCCATCTTCTGTTTGCAATTTGACATCAGTAAGAGAGCTAGATTTGGCAGGAGACAATTTGAAGGGAGCAATTCCACAAAGTTTGG
This sequence comes from Capsicum pubescens, assembly GCA_030864215.1. NCBI lineage: Eukaryota > Viridiplantae > Streptophyta > Magnoliopsida > Solanales > Solanaceae > Capsicum > Capsicum pubescens. The sequence goes on from CM061541.1 coordinate 44,505,424, forward strand.
GTAACATGAATACCCAACTCGAGGTTTTAGATATGCAACACAACAGTCTTTTGGGGAATCTGCAAACAACTTTTATCTCCGAAAGTTAACTTACAAGCTTCAACTTGCACGGCAATAATCTAGAGGGAAAAATCCCAACATCCTTGGCCAATTGCAAGCAGTTGGAAGTGTTGTTTCGGGTACACAACATTTGTATGTTAGTTCATTAAACTTCAACACAAGTTCAAGATTTTTCAAGAACACTTATGAAATTTTCCAACACCTTCAACACAAGTTCAATATGAACTATCAAAGAAGTATGTTCTTTTATTAAGAAAAAAAAAATGAAACAGAATAAGCCAAGTCCTTCGAATTCACGAAGTGTCCTTAAGAAAATAATTTCCCTCAAGTACCCGAGGTTGTGGAATTTTCCTCCCAAGATAAAATTGCTTCACAACCAGAATGTAGTGGTATCTCACACTTTCTGGTTTTCTTCGAACTCACTCAACGGGAGATAATCACACAGAGTTTTTAGAAGCAAGAGAATATTTTTCTTATGCAAAACTTTTTCATACTAAACCTGTGGAAAAATGCACATTTATATATCCATGAAGTGTCTTTTCAGAAAGGAGGCAATGGTTCATCGGAAAGGTGTATATTTTTGAAATAGTCATGTCTATTCATTAAAAACAGTCTATCTTTTCTGAAGATTCAGCACCATCCAAACAGTCATCCCTTTTCCCGAAATAGTGTGTCTTTTACTCGAAGAGTTGTGTCCCTTCCGAACAACCTTTCAGCGTTTCTGCATGCTTCTTCATGCACACGTTAATGTAGAAAAATTGTTATATTTTTCCTTGGATTTTTGGACTGGATTTTGCCTACGTTTCAAATAAATTTTATCTAAAATATTAATCGATCATTTGACAAATTCAAATACAAAATCAAATCTGAAGCCGAAGCCGAGCGAGCGCCAATGACGACGACGCGAGGCACCTCTTGGTTCTTGCCTCACTATCAATGTGGAGTTTGTGTTACTTAATAAAAACACATGAAAGTTTTATTCTTCCTCTAATGTGGGAGAATTAGTTCTTCCTCTAATGTGGGAGAATTAGTAGACTTTCTTATTTTTTAGTACACTTTCCTTTCTTTTAAGTGTAATCTCATTTTTCCCTTCACTAATTCCCTCAATTTTCTATTTACACTTTTAACTTGAACCCAACAATCCCCCACATGAATGGGGAATGACTATTTTTTGTAATTTTTTTACGGATAAGTATGTGATCATCAAGCAAAGACTGATTGCATCTGGATAAATGGGTTTCTCTTTGAATTTTCCGTAGTGAACATGCATCGGATGCACTCGGTCAATTGGTATATTTGATATCTTTAAACCGTCAAGCTTTAATGTACACCTAGACAACACATGTCACACAACCAGCCTTTATCGTTTATGATTTTCACGGTTTTGTTCATTTCAGCCATGAACACGTTTCAGTTTCATGAGAGCTTAGAAAATAGGTCTTTACTAATATTCTCCCTGAAGCGACTTCCACTTCACCCTCACATAGTTGATTTCTAAAAAAATAAGGACCTGGTCATGTTTTATTGGGATTACTCGTGTACCGACTCAATGAGTTTTATTGGGATTACTCGTGTACCGACTCAATGAGTTTTATTGGGATTACTCGTGTACCGACTCAATGATTTTTATTGGGATTACTCGTGTACCGACTCAATGAGTTTTATTGGGATTACTCGTGTACCGACTTAACTTACTAATAGCACATGTTATATCTGGTCGTGTACAATTCATTATATATATTAAACATCCCAACACTCTTCTGTACTTTAACTGTGAGTTACTTTCATCCTCATTCTTTTGAAGTGTGAAGCTAACGTCCAATGGAGTCTTGGCAATACCAAATTCCAAATACTTGAATCTGTCAAGTACCTTTTCGATATAATGAGTCTGTGACAATGCCAACTCTTGTGGAGTTCTATGTATTCTTATTACTAAGATCACATCCGGAACTCCAAGGTCTTTCATATCAAACTTGCTCTCAAGCATTCATTTCATAGCATTTATGTCAGAATTGTCTCTACTGATGATCAACATATCATCCACATACAAACAAACAATGACCTGGTGATTTGGAGTGTCTTTAATGTAAACACATTTATCACATTCACTTATCTTGAACTAGTTTACCAACATGGTTTGGTCAAACTTTGCATGCCATTGTTTAGGTGTTTGTTTTAGTCCATAGAGCGACTTAACAAGTTCACACCTTCTTTTCTTTACCTGGAACCACAAAATCTTCAGGCTGTTCCATGTAAATTTCTTCCTCTAATTCTCCATTTAGGAATGATGTTTTCAGATCTATTTGATGGATTTCAAGACCATATACCGCAGCCAAGGAAATTAACATCTGAATTAGCATTATTCTTGTTATTGGAGAGTATGTATCAAAGTAATCAAGGCCTTCTTTTTGTTTGAAGCCTTTTACTACAAGTCTTGCCTTGTATTAGTGAATAGTACCATCCACTTTCATTTTTCTTTTGAAGATCCATTTAGAACCTAAAGGTTTATTTCCTGAAGGAAGATCAACCAACTCTCACATATGGTTGCTTAAGATTGAATCAATCTAACTATTGACAGCCTCTTTCCAAAAGAATGAGTCTGAAGATGACATCGCTTCTTTAAATGTTTAAGGCTTATTTTCTAAGAGAAATGTTACAAAATCTGATCCAAACAAAGTTGACGTTCTTTGACATGTACTACGTCTTGGATTCTCATCATTATGTACATCCTCACTTGGTTCATCTCGAGGTCGTTTAAACCCCCCCCCCCCGGACTGTTCATGTCTAGTTTTATACGGATAAATGTGTTTAAAGAATTCAACAATATCTAATTCAATTACCGTATTTTCATTGATATCCAAATGTTTGAATTTATGAACCAAAAATTGACATGCTTTACTACTTTTAGCATATTCTATGAACACACAGTCCACTATCTTAGGTTCTATCTTTACCCTTTTAGGCATAGAAACTTACACTTTCGCTAGACATGCCCACACTTTGAAATATTTCAAGTTGGGTTTCCTTCCTTTACATTTTTCATATGGAATTTATTGTGTCTTACTATGGAAAACTCTATTGAGTATTCGGTTAGCTGTAAGGATAGCTTCCCCCCACAAGTCTTGTGGTAAACCTAAACTTATTTGTAATGCATTTATCATTTCATTTAACGTTCAATTTTTTTTGTGCAATTCCATTAGATTGAGGTGAATACGGGGTCATAGTTTGATGGACAATCCCATTCTCTACACATATTTCCAAAAAAAGAGATTCATACTCTCCATCTCTATCACTTCTTATCGTTTTGATCTTTTTCTCTAACTGATTTTAAACTTTTGTTTTATATTGCCTAAATGCATTTACTGTTTTATCCTTGTTGTTTAGAAAATAAACATATCAATCTCTAGTGCAATTGTTAATAAAAGTTATAAAATACTTTTTTCTATCATGAAATGGTGTTGACTTCATATCACAAATGTCAGTGTGTATTAAGTCTAAGGGATTGAAATTTCTTTCAACGGACTTATACGGATGCTTAGCATACTTTAATTCCACACACGTTTGACATTTTGATGCATTGTACTCAAAGTTTGGCAGAACTTCTAAGTTAATCAGTTTTTTCAAAGTTTTATAATTGACATGTCCTAATCATTCATGCCATAAATCATTAGACTCAAGCAAGTAAGAAGCACCAGAACTTTTATTGATTTCAACAGTCATTACATTCATCTTATATAGGCCCTCAGTGAGATAGCATTTTCCTACGTACACTTTTCCTTTGCTAATTATAATTTTTTTCGAAAACACATACACATTTGAATCCATTTTTTTCAAAAAGTGATACAGAAATCAAGTTCTTTCTTAACTTTGGTACATACATACATTGTTGAGAGTCAACACTTTGCCAAAAGTCATTTTCAAGCATACTTTTCCTGTCCCTTCTACTTTTGCAGTTGCGGAGTTTGCCATGTAAATCTTCTCTTCGCCTTAAGCCAGAGCAAATGCAGCAAACAACTCTTTATTTGCACAAACGTAGCGGGTGGCACCAGAATCCATCCACCATTCTCGAGGATTTCCCACCAAGTTACATTCCGAAAGCATGACACATAGATCATCCATTTCGTTCTTGAATTCATCCATATTTACTTGATCCTTATTTTTGCCTTTCTTTGGGGAACGACAATCTGTTAACTTGTGGCCAATTTTGACATAATTAAAGCATTTTCCCTTGAATTTCTTCTTAGGTTGATTGCATTCTTGTCCAGCTTTCTTTTGCTTTTTCGAGTTGTTGTGGTCGTCTTCTATAATGTTTGCTCCACTCATTGCAGAATTTCCTTTCGACCTCCTTTCTGTGGCTTTGTTGTCTTCTTCAATGCACAACCTTACTATGAGATCTTTGACTATCATATCCTTTCATTTATGTTTCAAGTAGTTCTTGAAGTTTTTCCACATAGGTGGCAACTTCTCTATTATTGTCGCGACTTGAAACACCTCGTTCACAACCAAACCTTCCGCAAGTAGATCATGGATGATGACTTGCAATTCCTATACTTGAGAAATGACAGTCTTGCTGTCAATCATTTTGTACTCAAGGAATTGTGCAATATACTTCTTGGTTCCCGTATCCTCAGTCTTATATTTCTTTTGCAGCTCATTCCACAATTCTTTAGTTATCTTCATTATGCTATAGACGTTGTATAAGTCATCTTGGAGACCACTTAGGATGTAATTCCTACATAGGAAATCAGAATGTTTCCATGCCTCTGTTACAACGAATCGTTCCTGCCCGAAGTTCCTTCGAGCATTTCTGGAGCATCTTCTGAAATAATCCTTTGAAGACATAAGGTCATCAGATAGAAGAACATATTCTGCTACCACCTCTTGAAATCAACTCCAGATTTTTTTTTGGATTTTTCCATTAGTTCCATAGCGGGTGGCATATTTGTGCGACTGGTTGTAGCAACACTTGCTGCCACACTTGTCACACATTCAACATGACCGTCTGTAGTAATTTTTTTCTGTCACAAAAAGACAGTCAACTTTAGTATAAAGTTATACTAATTACAAGTTCGTAGAAACTTATAAACACTACTTGTTTCTAGTTTAACGATGAAGTTTTTGTCTTCCAATCGTTAATCGAATGACCTTTAACTTGTGATGAAGATTTTATTTCTTCAAAACAGAGTAGAAAGCTTAAAGCTTTGATCTCCAAAAACCAAATAATACATATTATGATTTATTTCCTTAAGATTGTTGTTTCGGATACACAAAATTTGTATGTTAGTTCACTAAATTTCAACACAAGTTTAAAATTTTTCAAGAACACTTATGAGGTTTTCCAACACCTTCAACACAAGTTCAATATGAACTATCAAAGAAGTGTGTTCTTTTATTAAGAAAAAAGATAAAACAGAATAAGCCAAGTCCTTTGAATTCATGAAGTGTCCTTAATGAAATAATTCCCCCCAAGTACCCGAGGTTGCGGAATTTTCCTCCCAGGATAAAATGACTTAACAACCAGAATGTAGCGATACCTCAAACTTTCTGGTTTTCTTCGAACTCACTCAATGGGAGATGATCACACAGAATTTTTAGAAGCAAGAGAATATTTTTCTTATGCAGAAATTTTTCATACTAAACCTGTAAAAAAATGCAGGTTTATATAGCCATGAAGTGTCCCTTCGGAAAGGATGCATTGGTTCATCGGAAAGGTGCATATTTTCGGAATAGTCATGTCTATTCATTCAAAATAGTATGTCTTTTTCGAACATTCACAACCATCCAAACAATCATCCTTTTTACCGAAATAGTGTGTCTTTTACTCGAAGAGTTGTGTCCCTTCCGAGCAACCTTTCAGCGTTTCTGCATGCACGCGTTAATGGAGAAAAATTGTTGCATTTTTCCTTGGATTTTCGGACTGGATTTTTCCTACGTTTCAAATAAATTTTATCTAAAAATTTAATCTTCTAAAGACTAGCCGCCCGAGCGACAACGACGGTGTGAGATACCTCTTGGTTTTTGCCTCAGTATGTGTGTGGAGTTTGTGTTACTTAATAAAAACATATGAAAGTTTCATTCTCCCACCAATGTGGGAGAATTAGTAGACTTTCTGTCACGACCCGAACTAGGGCCTGGCCGTGACGAACATCCCAAACCATGAAGGCCCGAAACGCCCTTCTCTATCTGGTCAACTCTGAATTCAACATAAGTATGGAAACTTCAAATCAACTACATCTAAATAATATCTGACTCTGTCTGCGAAATCTCTACTACATAAAAATCTGACAACTGTCTGAAACTGGGACAAGGCTCCCAGTAGATCAAAACTAAAATAAGTGACATAATCTGAAAAGACAGGCTTTCTGGAATAGAGTAGGCTCACCACTGCACAATCAGATCAGCTGTCTGAATTATCTACTGCTTATCTGGACCCCTAGACTGAGTCTCAGAACCTGAGAGATAGGGGGAGAGGGGGTCAATACAGATGTACTGGTACGCAGAGCATATCCAAAATAATCATTTATTATTCAACATATATGAGAGCAATTTAAAATAGTTCATAAACATATCGTATAGTAAGAATTCACATGGGCATTTTAAAGACTCTGTAAAAATCATCTCAACTCTGAGAAATCTGTGTTACTTCTGCGTTAGGTGGTATACCCTACAACTCTGAAAAATTCCATGGGCTATATGAAAATTTCCATTAACTTGGCAGTGAAGCCCCCAACCCAAGTGTGCCGCAAGGGTCGGAGTCTCTGAATCTACTACGCCACACGGTCGTCGCCAGCGTACAATAATAATCTACCCGTATCGGCAAATATGGTTTCAGTCTAAGAGTTGCTTGAACTCGCACCTTCTTCGGGTAACCACCTAACCCTCTTTAAGCCCCTTTTTAAAACTCTATCAAAACATGTCGTCTCTGAAAACATACTCTGAAAATATGCTCTGAAAACATACTCTAAAAACATACTTTGTTATGGCATAAATACATATGGTATCGTCATACCATTGACTTGCAAGTCACTTCTCTGAGCCATTATTAATCTGTCGTAAATCTCTGTTTTCAAAACACAAGTTTTGGGACCACCATTTCAATAATTCAATTCACAGAAACTCTTTCTCAAACCTTATGTAAACACATGCAAGGAACTCATCTTTGTCAAGCATTTCAGTAGTACAGTACAAGGTGGTCATGTCAAAGTTCTCAATTCACATGCAATTCTTTCTCTTAAACTCAAGAACACATTTATATCAAGAAACACCCTCTGAACAATTTCAAATCACAAAACCATAATCTTTAATTCAATACACGAGAGGGAGTTCATAATTTATGCTCTCAACGATCTTTAATCTCAAATTCCATACATATACGTATACATGTAAATCAATTTAGGGGATAGGACCACAAGGTCAAAACAATAGTAACATTAAAACATTCGGAGTACGTAATTTAGAACATAGATTCCAAAACCCCTTTGAAATTCATGCATAAAAATCTAAAAATCATGCTTTAATGGTTTTAAGACCATATAGTTTTTAGGATAACCCCACGTACCTCTATCTAGAAATTTAAAGGATGCTTCTTGATGCCCACGGCTTGGGGATTCCAAATCTTCAATTTATTTTAAAAACCCACGGTTGAATCTTCAGTTTCTTGGAGGAGAAGTATATGAACTAGGGTTTTTGTTTTGAGGAAAATCTTGAGAATGTCATATATTCTGCTTGTAGAGGTCTTAATCTACTATTTGGACGTTTTAAGAGGCTTGAAAAAAGTCCAAATTACCCTTGTTAACTTCTGAATGAAGCTGGAAAAATTAAACTGGGAACCCGATTTTACGGGCCACCGCGACGCGCCACTATAGCGGTGCTCACTGGAAATTGAAGAATGGGAAATTGGGATCCTCCGCGATGCGCCACTATCGCGATGTCCCACTGAAATTTGACAATTGCTAATTAAACCCTCTCCGCGGCGCGCTAAACACCAGAATGGCGATGTTTTTCGACTAGCACATAAAATAGCCATAACTTCTTCACCGAGTGTCCGTTTTGGACGAATCTTATATCGATGAAAAACTTATTCAGTCATATACGTAATGAAAAGTTGAAATCTAAGGGATTCCACCGTAAAAAAAAAAGTATAAACCATTCTAGAAGCCAATGCTTGATATTTTAGAGACAAAATTTAGCTAAGAAAAACTTCGGGGCATTACACTTTCCTTATTTTTTGAGTACACTTTCCTTTTTTTAAGTGTGATCTCATTTTTCCCTCCACTAATTCCCTCCATTTTCCATTCACACTTTTAACTTGAACCCAATAGGAAGTTCTTGACTTAGGAAACAATAACCTGAATGACGCATTCCCTATGTGGTTGGGGTCTCTTCCAAATCTACAAGTTTTAAGCTTGCGATCCAATAAATTGCATGGGCCCATTAGAACTTCAAGTAGTTCAAAATTATTTCCTCAGCTTCAGATGGTAGATCTCTCTTGCAATGCATTTACAGCAGAATTGCCGACAAGTCTTTTCCACAATCTGAAATCAATGAAGAGAATTGATGGCACCAGGCGATGCAGCACAAAGATACTACCAAGACTCGGTAACCGTGGTAACAAAGGGAATGGAGCTTGAAGTTGTGAGGATCTTGTCTTTGTACACCACTATGGATCTTTCAAGTAACAAATTTGAAGGGCATATTCCTAGTGTGTTGGGAGATCTCATCGCACTGCGTGTGTTGAATTTATCTCACAATGTGTTGTAGGGTCATATACCACCATTTTTAGTTTATCGTAATGGTATTATATTATAGCTTCATTTTCGTTTTATTAGATAAGTGACTGATTTCATCAGGTCATGATGTATGCTTATCCATTGAGAATCATGTTTGTATTCTCTTTGCTCTTTATGAAGTTGTATTCTCTCTTTTTCCCAAGCATTTTTTTTTTCCCATTATTATTTACAAATATGTCCAATTTAACCTGAAACTTTGGTTACTGGACATGTTTTCTTATAAGTTCTTGATGTGCTGTGCTTGTACAACGATATCATTTACGCCATTTGGCTAATCAATTGACTATAGCCTGAATTCCAGTGAATAAGTAACCTCTCCATTACCCAGTACTTTCCCTTCAATTTTCTTTTCATAGTAAACAAAATGATACTTGATAACCAAGACAGCCCGATGGGCCAGCTAGCACATGGTGTGGAACTAGGTGGATGATGAACCCACCCCTCTCTACCTTTTCCACTTGAATACAAGGTTTTTATATTTGCGACAAGGTTCAAACTCGTGACTGCACCTAACCCACATATCACATGTCGCGTTCTTATCAGTACACTAAAATACTTGGATCCAATCTTTGAACTATACATAACATGGCTGTGTGAATTCAATATAATGGTAAAGGAGTTGGCACTCATTGTCACACCACCATTGACTCAAACTACAGGATAAGCAAAAGTGCAAAATTAAATATAGACAACATTAATGAACCCAAACTACAAGTAGTATTATTGGACTTGGACATTACAAATAGACTATTACTAATAAAGACATCTTAAAAGGTGTGATGTAGACAACCTATCCTAATGTAATCATTAGTTACTGCCTTCGTGGCTCCAATTCAGAGACAACCTACCCTATTTTGTGACTTTATTCTATAATTAAGATTAAATATTAATTAGAAAATTCAATTATTATAAACTGATTTAAATTAGTGGTATTGATAAGATCAATTATCAATTTTATCTTTTCTGTTAAGTGACAAGATACTATATATTCTTGAAAAGTTTGCTAATTAAGGACCCGTTTCGCTAAAATTTGAGAAAAATTTTTGGCAAATAATATTTGGCCATATAATTTGTTATTATTTGACAAATTTTTTTGACAAATTTTTTTGACAAATAATTCAAATTTCAAAATACTTTAAAAAACTAGTATTTGGGTCATATTTCTTTATTTAAGAACTTTTAAAATTTCAAGTTTTACATCAATTTTTTATCTTTTATAAAAACACTCACTATTTATTGACTCCAACTAACGTGTGCATGTATATAACAATACAACTTGTATCTTGCTATGTATATATAGGTGGATATTGTATTAGTATTGTGACTGCTTTACAAAAATACAATCTAGAAATATATTTTCTCAGCAGACGTATGCATACACATAACAGTACAGCTTATACAAAATGAAATTTTAGTATACTTGATTTTTTTACTGTTTCTCAACTTCTAAGAAAATGTTAAAGGCATATTTCTTATTTTTGATGATACAAATTTATGGTTAGTTTAAATAATTTCTAAAACTTATGGGAACAAATCACATTTCTTAAAAAAATGAAATATGTTTCTGAAATACTATGGTCAAACACATGATATAGTGTAGTCCTAAAAAATGCAAACTATAATAACCATTATAATAAATTCAGTATAGTCCCAGAATTGGAGTTTGGGAAGATAAGTTGTATGTATGCCTTATCTTTACTTTTATGGGGTAGAGAAACTGTTTCTGATAAACCTTGGCTCAAAAGAATGTAACTAACACAAAAAATTAACAAAGAAAAAAAGATTACAAAATAGCAATGTATATAATATGTGCAACAATAAATATTAATACACATCGGAGAGAAAAAAATTATGTGATACCTAAATCATACACTTTAAAGTACGACACACTCAATTACTTATTAATTGTCTATCCTAATAGTCCAAATATAAACCACGAGTACATCTCTAAACTCCAAATTAAACACCTTCAAAGAATCTCCCTAGAAATTTTATCATATGCCTTTTCTAGGCCAACGAACACAATATGTAAGTCCCCTTTTGTTCAACAGTTTCCTAACAAGATGGATGAAGTCAAATAATATAATATACTCCATTCATATTAGGAGACTGTTGATAATAAAATATAAAAAGAAATTAGATGTCTATAATATTAGAAGAATAATTTATACTTTCTCTAATTTATATTAACTTAATTTGCGAGTCATTTTTAATGTTCATAATAAATTAATTGTTCACTCTTCAAAAGAGTTAGTTGAAAATTTCTTCCAGCTTGCTCTTTATTTATATTTTCTAGTTGATGAGTTCAAACTTATATTCTGATGTTATTTTCTTATTAATTGGTGTACATTGCATCACAAATAAAGTTAATATATACTAGAGAAAGTATTAATTACGCAAGGTAAGATTTGTCTTTGACTTGAACATTAGTTACTTTATTATTAAAGGTTTAAATATAGAAAAAACTACATGGAGTAGCATACCTAAGACTTAAATTATAAAAAATAGTAATACTTTAATGAAATTACCTTGTTTAGCAAACCTAGCATTATTTTAAGTGTCGTCCCTCACTTTGAAAATTACCGTATTTAACATGACTAATCTTTCTCTTTCCTTTTAACTTTACCTTTTCTCTTTCACTTTCTCTTTCTCTTTCTCCTCAATTTTTCTCTTTCTTTGTAACTTTACCTTATCTCTTTCTCTTTTTTCTTTCAAATCTCTCAAATTTCACTTTCAATTTTTTTCCTTTCTCACATTTTTTATAAGAATTGTGATCCACAAAATCAGGTAACTATTAAATTCAGTTATTGCATGTTATCTATTTCACATCTTTTTTTTTTTTAAATTTTGTATTGTAAATCATTATCAAGGTCATTTTTAGGTTGTTTTTATGAGTTGATATAGTTGAAAGAATTAAATTTTGGATGAGAGTTGAAACTGAATTTTATTTTGTTGCGACTAATAGAGGATAATCAGAGTTGAATGGATATTGTAGATGGTTCTGGGTTGATTTATTGTTGTTAGGTTTTTTCTCGTTTGTTTTTCAGTGAAATTTGATATTTTATGAGTTGATATAGTTGAAAAAAATAAATTTTGGATGAGAATTGAAATTGAATTTTATTTTGTTGCGATTAATGGAGGATAATCGAAGTATTTTGGATTGATTTGTTGTTGAAGAAGACATGGAGGAAGAGATAATTTTTTGTTGTATATGTATCTTTATTTATTGTTATGTATTTAGAGATTTTAGTAAAGTTGTTATCAATTTTGGGGTAATATGTATTTTTTTTGTGAAGCTAATATGTATTTGCTGATCAGCTGATATGTATTTAGAGATTTCAGTAAAGCTGATAGGTTAAATATACATTTTGGATTAATATGTTTTTATTTGTATTTTTTGTAAAGCTGCTATGTTTAGTTGTATTTGTATGTTAGACGAATTTGCTAAGTTGCATGTATGAAATTTATTATACTTGATATGTATTTTCAGTATATTAAAATGTTGAAATATAAAATAAATATACAAATATATTTGTGGTTATGAACGTATTTGTATCTGTTGAAATACAAATATATTTTAAAAAAAAAATTCAAGACAATTTATGTAGGTTTACAATATATATAAATGACTGACTAAATATACATTTAAGGTATACGTAAGTAGTTTGTTTGTTTTATAGATACATCTGCACTTTCATTTGTATTTTTGTTAGGTTCAAAATACATTTTAAGGTATAGGGTAACATTTGTATTTTTATACATACATATCAAATTTCATATGTATTTTGCTTTAGTGATGATTTTGTGTTTTTGTTTTGTTCAATATACATATGCATATTCATATGTATTTTCTGATGTGTTGATTGTGTTTTGTTATTTTTTACAGTTTAATAAGATGTAGTTTTACTTTGTATAAGTGTTGCGTGATGAAATATTCATTGTAAGAAAACTTTTAAGATTTGCACTACATATGTGTTGCTACAGTGATAATGATATTGAGGGAAGTTTACAGTTTATATTGATGTGAAATATTGATGTGTTATTTGTAGAGGATTTGTAAGTTTGCACAAAATATATTTTAATTATTATTTAATATTTTTTGTAGGGACTGTGGTTTGTATATGGTTACATACGCATAGTGCCTTTCTTATGGTCAAGGCATTCCTTTGGTTGAGTTACATCCCACCATATTTTGTACAAGATATGCTTCACTATTGTGGAATTACAGTATGAGGGAAAAAAAAGAAGCAAAAGCTCAAAGTGACGATGAAGCGTCATTGAGGCCTGTTAGAAAAAGCAAGATAACTAGTGTCACAAAAGTATTAGAAGTCTGATGGTTGATGATTTTATTACATTGTGTAATTAACAAGATTTAACTGGATGCTCATATTAATTGTAGAAACTTATTTTATGTTTTGAAGTGAATCAAAGTTACTTATTTTGAAGTGAATGAAAGTAATTCACTTTAGTCTTTTATGTTGAATATGTTTTCAATAATTTTGTAGTCTGTGTTTTATTTCACTGTTCAGTTTTATTTGTTATAGTGAGATTTAGCTTCAAAATACATATGCAGTGTTCAGATTTTGCAATAAATGCATATGTAGTATTCATATTAACTTAAAAATACATATGCAATTAATATCATATGTATTTTACTCTTGGTTCATTATCTTTCAAATATATATGAAGTGAATCAAAGTTACTAATTTTGAACTGAATGAAAGTAATTCATTTTAGTCTTTCATTTTAGTATGTATTTTATTTCAGTGTTCAGTTGTATTTATTACGGTGTGATTTAGCTTCAAAATACATATGCAGTGTTCAGATTTTGCAATATATACATATGCAGTATTCAGATTTAACTTAAAAATACATATGTATTTTAATCTTTGTTCATTTACTTTCAAAATACATATGAAGTGAATCAGACTTACTAATTTTGAAGTGAATGAAAGTAATTCATTTTAGTCTTTTATGTTTAATATGATTCAATAATTTTGTACTCTATGTTTTATTTCAGTGTTCATTTTTGTTTGTTACAGCGAGATTTAGCTTAAAAATCAAATATGTTCAGATTTCTCAATATATACATATGCAGTATTCAGATTTAATTTTGTTCATTTACTTTCAAATACTTTTAAATACTTTCATATTACAAATACGTATAAGTGATCAGATTTGAAAAAACATCTCAGTTATCAAATACATATATCCTAAAACATAGTATTTTTCAAATAAAAAATATATGTATTTTTCTATCAAATTGAGTAATACATAACTGTATTACTAAATGTTATTTATAACGCATTATAGCAAATGATCGATAAAGATCTTAAAACACACAAATGAGTTCATTATTATGAAAAGTACAAAATAAATTATAAAGAAAGAATACGAAAAAACAAATGTATCATTTATGATATTTCCTACACGAACGGCTATTGTGACCCTTAAACCCACAATCACTGCATGAGTTGATGTTCTTCTTTCAAAACATATCCCTGCTCGATTTTAACACCTTCAGCAGATGTATTTAACACTTGATGCAAATTATTTTGGACGTTTCTTCTTTCAACAACACATACATCATGTATTTGTATTTGTCCTGCATTACCAGTGATTTGATATTCCACTTGAATACATTTGCTGCTCAAATTCACATTTATTTGAGATGCCAAAAGATTGTGTAGTTCATTGAATGATGTCGTCGTGCTCAACAATATTGCATCAGTGACGTACTCTTCATAGTTTTTTTTATACGTCCACCTTCCAAAGTGCTTCACTAGAACTGGTATGCTTTCCATTGCTAACTTATTTCACCTAAAATATAAAATATACATATCTGTAAGATGTCAATAGTTACAACATACACTTACACAACAAAAATTCAAACAAAATTCTACAGTTATAAACGTAGAATTACGAAACAACTACTCCCGAAAATACAATTACTAAACATACAACTACAGACAAAATACAATCAAAGCCAACAACTACTCCCAAAAATTCTACAGCTAACAACTACTCCCGAAAATACAATTACGAAATATTTGTTAAACTTAAAATACAAACACAGAAAAAAATTTCAGATAAAATACAATTAAAAATTAGTTGTTCAACGTTAAATACAATCAAAGCCACAACCTCCATAATCGAACACAACCAAATTATCTATAAACAAACTTTTCACATATACAGATATACTATAAATTCTGAGAATCAAAACTCCAAAAAAATGAATTTTGATCATCTTGAAAAACTTAATTCGATCACTATTTTGTTCTACCTGATCAATTTACTGTAGCATTAACTTTTACTCGAAATTCGTCTACAAAATATTCAAAAATAAATTAACGATGTCGTAAAAAATTAGAACGAAGCAACAGTAATGGATCACTAAAAATACTTCTAACCAAATAATTGTAACGGTGCAAAAAAAAAAATTAGAACAAATTTTATTTTTTTCATTAGTATTCGTGTCTGATAAATCTTGCACCAAGAAGGCAGAGAACAAAACACATTTGGCCGACAATCATGTCTGCAGTTTTATGTAACTAGTACAGATCTAAATCTCTATGTAAATTAGAAACATGTGTATAATATATAGTTTGGCATGCATCAAGTAGCCCCTTAATGATAAGTAATTTATTACTGGAAGCCATTCAACATTGTTAGCATCAATTATTATATAGTCAATTCTTTGTGGGCAACTAATCTTGCATTGTTTCAAATCATTAAAGACAAAATTGTTCTTATTATCTCAAACAAACTCAAACAACCTAAATTACTGTTAACACAACCAAAATATTATGAATGAATACCTTCAACAATAGTAAATGATTAATTTGTCATTGATGGTTGAATTTGAACAAATTATCCAGAAGAAGGTACAGTTGATTGTTGAATTCGAAGAAATTGATCGTTCAAACTGATAGTTGAATTTGAAGATATTGAACAGAAAAAGATAACTTTAATATGACTGTTCAATTAGAAGAAATTGAACAAAAAAAGATTCAATTGATTTTGATTTTGATTTTTGTTTTGCTTGAACACATTTTTTGAAACTAAAAATTGAATTTGATTGTTGTTGGTAACAAATAACGGAAATCACGTGATTTATGAGATTTTAATGGGAAAGGAATCTGCACATTTAATTTAAGGTAATTTTACCATATTTACCTCAACTGATTTCAGTTAATTATGGACAGTAAAACCATTTATATTTGTATTTTTATAGCAACAGTTTGTTAAAATACAAAATAAAAATTGTTACCTTAGGTAATTATGAAAGTGTTGCTATAAATCTCATAATTAAGATCTTAAGTATGCTATTTGTGAATTTTCCCCTTAAATATACTAATGATAATATTGTATATTCATAAGTATACTACTTTTATTTTTAGTAAAATGTAACCACCACCCTCCTTAAACGTGTGTTGTCAAATTAATTTGCAACTAACATTATTATCTCTCTCAATATATTTATATGCTTAGAATTCTAAATAGCTAAAACTTTTTCTGTAACACAATTAAAAACATTTTATTTCAATACCATAACAGGTCCTTATGTTGTTCTTGATTTTCTCTTCTATTTTATTTTTTTAGATAGTTCTTTAATATAAGAATATAATAAAAAATAATACTAATTATTGTCTTAAATTTCTACTGCAACAATTATTTTGTGGCAATTATTCCTTTTTAGCTAAACGTCATTTATTTTGAGATGAAGGGGATAATAATGGCTGAAAAGGGAAATTTAAGTGGAACAATGCAAAGCTACATTAAAATCCATTGATTTGGTTTCCTTATTAAGGATTTTAGTTATTTTAAAATCAGTGTGTTATTATTTTACGAAAATTTTTATTATGGACCCCATACGCCATGAAATACTTGTATGAGGCCCTTTATAAATGAACACGTGGAGTTTGTGGTCCCACTTATACAACAAACCTAGTTTCTCTCTCTTTCATTATTCTATTTCTTTTATTTTTCTTCTTTATTTATTTTGATTCTAACTTTCTTTTCTTTCTTCTATAATACTCCTCTTTTTCTTTGGTATTTTCTCTTTTATTTTTTTAGTGTTAAGCTAAATTTTTAATTAATTAAAGTTGGAAAATAATATATATATGAATGTTTTATCTTTAGTCACGTAAGAAAGTGATGTTTGAAATAAAAAATAAACCCTGTTTTGGTTTAATATAATTTTTTAAAATAATATTATATGTATTTAAAACTAAAACACCATAGATTTTTTTCAACTTTGCATGGCATAGGACAATACAATGTTTGGATAGACTGTATCGTTCACTGCTATCTAATAATAACAGTTTTTTTGTTTGGTTTGATAGTATGATACTGTATCGTAACGAGTAAGTTTACTAAAATAGGCCTAATTATTATAAATTTAAATTTATAATAATTAGGGGTATTTTCTTATTAACTATTAGCAGGATTTTGGATATTGATGTTTGAATTAACTATGCATCATAATAAGCATAATTATCCATCAAATTTGGATATTGATGTTTGAATTTTTGTAACCGGCACACCTTGGGAATAAACTAAAGCAATACATGAAAAATCTTTCAGAAAGATCAACCTGAAGAGGTTATTGGCATCAATGTTCCTATTCCTTGACTGGATCCAAGGCTTCCTTCGCTGGTGACCTCAATTTCTATGGTAAGGAACACTCGTATTCATTCTTTAAGGGATGAACGGTACTGGATTCTCATTTTATTGTTTGGGACACAATATAGGGGCAAGGCTGGGAGTTCAATTTGTAAAAGGATAAAATAGGATTAGATAATATTATATAAGAGTATAATTGAAAAAAAAAAAAAAAAAAACGATACCATCAAATTGGTGGTTCAAAAAAGTGAGGATTTTCATGGTATTCTAACCATGGAATTAAACCATACCATACTATATATTTTGAGAAACAATCAAAACAAACATGGTACTGTTACTAACCATACCATACCATGAGAAACCACCATCCAAACAGACACTTAGATGCTTAGAAATTATACGAAAATATGTTATGAGTTGCAATCTTTCTTATATTAATATAATAAAAAAATATGTCTTAAAATATTGATCAAAATTAATATAGTTTGTCTCCCGAAAAGTGTACATCACTAGTAAATTTATTCTTAGATTATTATATAAAAATTCCATTTAGTTATGAATTCAAAATATACTCAAATTCTAAACAAATTTAATTTTCTACTATAACTATGAATTATTTTTCAATAGACTCATATATATATATATATATATATATATATATATATATATATATATATATCCAACTTTAATTAATTAAAAATTTAGCTTAACATCAAAAAAGTAAAAGAAAAAATACCAAAGAAAAAGAGAAGTATTATACGGGAGAAAGAAACGATAGTTAGAATCAAAAGGAAAAAAAGAAAAAAAAAAGAAAGAAAGAGAACAATGGGAGAGAAACTATTGAAAAAATTTGTTGTATAACTGGGACCACAAACTCCACATGTCAATTTATAAAGGGTCTCATACAAGTATTACATGGCGTATGAGGCCCATAGTAAAATTTTCCATATTTTACTATTATACATAGAGAAAATGGTCAATTATCTCTCCAACCTTTAGTCGAAATCTCAACTACACACTCAACCTTTATGAGAGTCTCATTACCCCTCTAAACATTTTTTAGTGTATTTTATACCCTTTCAATTGCTGACGTGTCAATATAAACCAAACAATTACCCATGTGCGTGTACACGCGCCCGACCTACCTACTTTTTTAGTTCCCTCCTAAAACGTCATTTTCATAGATTCCACTCACATCTCTCAGCTCTCTATACACACACACACACACCATCTACAACACTACACACAGAGAAATGCACACAATACACAGACTACTACACACATCCATACGCGAGAGAGGGGAGAAACAGTGAAAGACAAGAGAGAAAAAGAGGAAAAAACAGCCATATCGAATTCAACAACAACAAAGTGGATCCAAAGTTTCAAATTACTTATGCAGAATCCCGATCTTTCACAAAATTCAAGTTGCAGTACAAATTCAAATCAATGTATGCTGATAACACTGCATCCACTACTTCAGAAGCGACAAGCTTTTTCTGTTGACCAAGCAAGAGTTGAGAATTAACAATTTCAATACGAATCGCAATTGAAAGAGAAGCAGGATGAAAAGAAATAGAAGATATCTTCTAAATTTAAAACTCCAAACACCAGCACATCGCAACTCAAAACTCGAAATCTGGGTTTCTTAGCAGCAGCAGCAAAACTCTTCTTCACAGTTGTTGACACCATTTTTGCTAAATTCAACAAGAGTAATTTGCTCGGTATCTTGAGAATTGAGAAATAATGAATTGTGAAAAATTTGATAAAGCTATGAATATAATAAAGGAAAATAATGAAATCTGATTAGAAAATAGTTGTGTATGATGCGGCGTTTGTGAACAGTGAATTACCAAAGAACACTTCGATTTTTGTTGAAATTGTGGGTGGTTATTGGGATATTTGGTGGAGCTGTATTTGTTCTCATATCCAAGAGATGAGATTTGGCGTTTGGAGATGAAGGATTATGTTGGGTTTAATTGGAGAAGACAACATTAGTTAATAATTAAAAATAATAACATGTATTATACATGTGGCACCTAAAAATATTGATTTTGTAGGGTTGAAGTCCCAACTGACGCGCCTATTGGGGGTGTTCTCACCTCTCATGACACGTCAGCAATTGGAGGGGTATAAATTACAGTAAAAAAAATATTTAAAGGGGTAATGGGACTCTTGTAAAGGTTGAGTGTATAGTTGGGATTTCGATCAAAGGTTGGAGGAGTAATAGACTATTTTCTCTTATATATACTTCATTCGTTCCTTTTTTGTTGTCAGAGTTTTATTTTTACGAGTCAAATGGTATAAACTTTGACCAACATTTTAATATATATTTTTTATTTTATTGATATGAGAAAAATTGCAATTTAGAGTACTTTTCGTATGACTTTTGAATATGTATATTTTAATTTTAAAATATTAAATTAATATAATTTAATTTAACTTTAAAAATTAATTAAATTATTCTCGAAAAACGAAATATGACAACGAAAAAGTAACGGAGGAAGTATATTATTATGAATTTAAGTTCTAGAGTCACTGAAAACGAAATTTAATAGGGAAAATGTAAAGCTGCTCTAAATTAATTTATTTATTGATTTGAATGTCTTTATTGAAAATATTTGCATATCTTGTAATTAACGTACTAATACTATGAACTTTCTATTTAAGCAACTTTTATCACAAGAAAATCAGAGTATTCACTGGGAATTCAAGATGATGAAATTAATTCCATTGTTTTTGTTTGCTATCTTTGTTGTTCTTCTCACATCTCCATCAGGTATTACTTTCAATATTCCCTTTTTTTCCCCTCTCAATTCAGTTATGAATATATCGTCAAATCTCCCTATAACAAGTAACAATACTGTTTTTCTACTTTTTTTTGACTGCTATATAAATCAAAACGTTATTGTAGAGAACATATAGTATAGTATTATACGAAAGATTGATTGCATAAAAAACTGATTGTTATAGTGAAATATTGTCCTTGTTATAGAGAGGCAGAAAGAATCAACTTAATAACATTAAAAAAAATTACCACATAAACAAAGCAAAAATATTAGGGGAATGAATCCCCTTGAATACATTGACAATACGTGAATGCCAAAGTTTTGGTATTCGAACCTAAGAGCTTATGAGTTTTCTCATGTGAAAGACAGTTTACATATATAAAACAAAATAATTTGCCTTCATCCTATTTATACATAACAACGAAGTAGATTCAATCGAATTTTATTTCATATGTTAACATTTAATTGTTTCTATTAGTAATATATATAATTCGAGCAAAAAATAACAGATTCACTTAAATATTAGTAATAGAACTAATATTATATTTGTCGGTTTTTTTTTTAACAGATGGGGAAATTATTTCGATCGATGCTCGACGTAAGTTATGCCGTTCGAACATGCAAGTAGATTATTGCACCTTTGGATCTGATGTTGAATGCAAAAAGTTGTGTGCAGCATATTTTAAAACTATAATTATTGATGCATATTGTGAAATAACGACTACTAGTTGTAGATGTACAATTAGTTGCTAGTTTTCTTATATATATGTGTAACGTAACCAATAAAATAGACCCGAGTTATGCACGGCCAATATTGTAATCTTGCTTTTTGTTCGAGCATATAGTCATTAAGTTTTTTTTTTTTTCATATTTCTGGTATATAATTGGGCAGTCTTGGTCTGACAAATACAATACAAGTCAATTATCCTTCCAAAACCAACTAATCTCATTAAGTATTTTCCGAGACTCCATCAGGATATCTTCTGCAGGGAAAATCCAAAAGCAAAAAAAAAAAAAAAAAAAGAGGTCATTTTCTGTGTTGCTTGGAATGACCAGTAGTAGAAGGTTGATCTTGCCATGATGCTTGCCATTGCTTATCATAAAATGTAGCTTCATCGGCCAGCTTCTTTAAGTTGTCAAAATCTGTCCTTTTCCTAAACAAAATTACACCTGCAACTGTTGCCAAGAGAGCAGTTTTACACAAGAAATTTCCCATTTGGCCTACCACGTCAAGCCCCGTTAGAACATCCACTAGATAGGCCATGAAAAACCCCACCATTGCAGCTCTTCCATTTAGCAACTCAGCTTCAGGGAGGTGAGAATGCATCATCCATGCCCACCATGGTATGACAGAACTTCTAAAGACCACAGGTTCTTGATTTGTTGCTGCTTCTGGGAACAGTTCAAGAAATTTCCTCCTCTTTGCTTCTGCAACTATGACAGCATCCCAATCCATTTTACCATTTTTCACAAACACATTGAGATCCCATGTCCCATTCTTCCATCGCTCATCTGAAAACCTTAGATCTTGAGACTCACATGAACTTGTATCACCTTGTACTTCATCATTATTCCTTGTGGGCTTTGCGTTGTCATCAATCAGCAAATTAGATCTGTCTTTGATTTCAACGACGTTTAAATGTGTTTGCTCTTCAACTTTTGGAGTCATAACGTTTGTTATCTTTATGGACTTGGCTTGATGAGGCCATTGTTTCTTCTTGAAGTGATGGGAGGTGCAAGGTGTGCGTGTAAATGAAGTAATAGCAAAAGCAGCCATTATTGTGAGTAAATCTCTGGTTTGGCTCAAATTACTGATCTTCTCCTCTTAAATGAGATGGTGATAGGATAAGATGCAACGGCCCATGCTGAAATAAATAAAGCTTATCCAATTCTACAACTTTTTTCTCCAATGTCACGGGCATGGCAGCCCATATCTTCCTGACCATATTTAAGTTTTATGTTCCATACTTTTCTTCGTAACATTATTCATGTTTTAATAAAATTACAATTGTCAATTTTAAAATCTCCGTGTATAATTTTTTTAAAAATATACGATTCAGTTTCAAGATGTGTCTTGGTGGTGAAATGATAGACATGCAGGACTAAAAATTTCGTGCTAAAAAGCAGGAAGGTTCGTGTCCTCTTCAAGGCATAATATTGAGAATGGTCTTGGAATTGATATAAATTACAACGGATCGAGAAATCTTGGTGATCCTCTCTATCAACAAGGAATCTGCTTTAAAATCGTCTGCCTTGCACCCACTCCCCAATGACCGCCAGTAACCCAACAGATAAAGTATTACATGATTCAGAGATTGACGACTTATCCATTCAGTGACTTTTGCGCACACCCAAAATGCGGATGCATGTTGGCCACTCCAATCTTTCTTCTCTTTTCAGGGTCTACCTGAAAGAGAATTCAATATTTCTTGGTCGTGAAAATTTGAACTGATTGCTTGGCATATTATTATTTTTAGTTTTGAATTTTCTTATATAACCTTTCAGTTCTATCACCAAGCATATAAAAGAAATTAACTGATTTTTGTTTATCTCGCCAAAATTATTAATGTACATTATTATTTTATACTGATTTTCGAACGATTTTACTTTACAAGTTTCTTCATATTTCACTCTTAACACAAAAAGACGTGTATTGACGTAAAATATTTCGTTCATTAGGAATTTTCGCTTTATTTCTTCTTTCGTTGAATATGCTAAATTTGATATAGAAATCCACAGTAATCAAAGTAAGGAATACGTTTTGTTGAACAATGACAAAAATCAAAGTGGAAATTAAAGTTTGTCCACTATAACCAAAAAGACATATTACCCGTATGCTAATGGGAAAAATGGCCTTGGCCTTCATGACACGACAAAGTTGTAGCTTCCATTACTAGAAAGCAAAATAATCTAATGATGCTTGTACTGAGTTTATAAAGAGGACACCTCTACTTAGCCTTTTATCATCTGAACCTAAGCCTTTCAAACGGGCTGGATTGACCTGGCCCGAACCGGCTCGTTTAATAAAACCAGCCCGATTTGACCAGGCCCGATCAGTCCATGGGCTGTAGGGTACCGAATCCCAGGCTGATTTAATTTTTTGGTTAGACCCGATTAAACCGACCCGAACCAAGCCCGGTCCAAATCCGCTGGTTAATCGGCCCGGCCCGGTTAGTTTTTTTTTTTAATTTTGAAGATTTGGGCTAAACTAGCCGTTGGCCCAACGGCTATATAGCCGTTTTTGGGTCCAAATGGCTAGTTTGGGCCCTTTTATTAAAAAGAAAAAAAAATCATTTAAAATATTTTTTAATCCCAAAAAAAAATTCTATAAATACCCTACACCTTCAAATCATTTTTCACACAATTTTTTCATTCTCTCAAATCTCATCCTCTCTCAAATCTCAAATATTCTATATATTTAATTTCCTAAAGTGCTCACTTTAATTTTTTAAATTTGCGATTACAAAGTACGAGTGGAAGTTTCTAAAGTCGCAACCTTCGAATACTTCCAAAATTTGATATTGTCGTTCCATCTCTTACGTTTAATTTTTATCTAGTGTATTAATTGTTGAATATTTAATTTTATTATAATTGTGTATTTTGATTTTTTTTAAGTTTAATTTATATTATGGATAAATTAAGAAACCTTGCTACTAAAGGTGTTAAAAAATTGTCCCGGAAGTGGTAGTGGTAGTAAAAAACGAATTACTAGCGGTAGAGGTACTTCAAGTAGTAGATATACTCGTGTGTCTTCGCCTCCGGTACCGCTTGGTACACCTTTTGAGGAAGAAATAGGTGTAGGAACTCACGATATGGATTATGTAGAAGTTCAGAAAAATTACGGTATAGAAGAAGAAAATGAAGTAGATGCGGTTAATTTAGACGAAGATGATGAAAATATTGGTGAGACACCCGTAGTAGGAAATGCTAACGTTAGCTCTGAATCGATTAATCTCCCTCCCCGTCCTCCCTGTACCCTAAGAGCTCGTAAAACAACTAGTATTGCATGACAATTTTTTGAACATATATCAGATACTGAGGTGCAATACAATATTTGTCAACAAATATATAAGCATAAAAGCGGAGGAAAGCATGGGGGTACGGTACGTTAATGAGACATATATGTGATACTCACGAAAGAGAGTTAAATATTGCACGAGGTGGTGGGGATGTTGGTGGGCCAACGCAAACTAAAATGGACCCAGCAACTAATCAGGTAATGAAGAAGTATAGTAAATTGAGGGACCGAGAAGAAATAGCTAAAATAGTAGTTGTGGGTTGTTTGTCTTTTAGTTTTCCTTCTTCTGATGCCTTTATTCATTATATACAAGCAATTTATAATCCTATGTTTAATGGTATTCTTACAAGTACTTGTCGGTCTGATATTTTTAGACTTCATTCACAATATTATTTTTATTTATCAACATTGTTAAAAAATATTCAATGTAGATTGTCCCTAACTTCTGATCTTGATCATGCTGTAAATAAAAATGATTATTTAACCGTTACTTGTCACTGAATGGATAGTAATTTTATGATGCAAAAACGTATTCTTGTTTTTTTATATGATGAAGATCGTAAACATACTGAAAATTTTATTGTTGATTCTATTATTAAAGTTGCCGAATTTTATGGTATTGAAAATAAAATCTTATGTATTGTTTTTGATAATGCTTCTAACAACAAGACTGCTAAAACAAAGTTAAAATCTAAGTTATCTCCGCTGTTACCTGAAATTTTTCATATTAAGTGTGCATGTCATATATATAATTTAATTGTAAAAGATGGTCTTAAATTTTTTGGGCTTTATATTGAAAATATCCGTCTTGCTGTTGATTTTACTCAAGAAAATAATCGAAGAAAAAGAATTAGAGAATTTAAAGTTAAATGTCAAGAAAATGGACTTGCACCGATATTGATGCCTGAGGAAATTGATATTAGATGAAATTCTACGTATGATTTTTTAAAAACTTGTTATAAATATAGAGTTCCTATTACACTAGCTTTTAACCAATATTGTGGTTCATTTACTGATTCTGCTGATTGCATGCTACATGATTCTGATTGAGTTGTAACTAATGATCTTGTTAAGTTTTTACAAAAATTTTATGTAGCTACAATTGAATTTTCCGATGCTTATTATCCTACTGTTTGTAATATTTTGACATATATAGACGATATTTCTGATTTGCTCAAAGAATATAAAAATAAAGAAGGTTATAAAAAAGTTGTTGGTGCCATGTTTACTAAATTTAAAAAATATTTTTTTCCGATTTCCCCTATTTACTTGGTTGGTGTTATGCTAAATCCGTGCATGAAATATAATACTATGTGCCACTTTAGTACTATCATTTATGCTAACTTAGAAATAAATACTAACAATGATTCTGAACAAGTACAACCTGTTTGTGGATGGCTATGGGTGATGCGAATAAATACATAGAAAAATTATATAATCACCATGTTGATTTAGTTGATTTAGCCGTACCTACAAATATCACTCCAACAGTCGCGCCTCATCCTCCCGAGAAGCCATCATCTTCTAAAAGATCAGCACATAGTGGTTTTCCTGATTCCTTTTATGATTTACCTTGTTGGAACAGTGTTGATGAGAGAGCTTACACATCAACTTATCGGGAAGAGTTGAAATATTATCTTCGATCGCTGCCAGAGGATCGCAGGCGACGAATCAACATGTTGGATTGGTGGAGGAGTAATGAAACACAATATCTTGTGCTTCCAAGATTAACTAGAGATATCTTGAATGTTCCAATGTCAACCGTTGCATCAGAGAGCGCCTTTAGTCAGGGACGACAACAGCTTGGAGACAACCGACACTCAATAGGAAGCAATACAATGAATGTTCTAGTTTGCCTCAGAGATTGGATTAGAGCGGAAAGAAAAAACCAAGGAATGGAACCGGAGACGAACGACGAGCAGAAACTTGAAGAAATTATGTCTTCACGGGAGAACTCAGTAGAATCAAGTCCAATGCATGATTTTGCCCTCGTTGACTTTGACTATCCTATGCAAGTTTCCGTTAATATTAACATGAATGAGTTGGAAAAAATGATGCATAATTTTTACATTTTTCATTCAAGTAAATTATAAATTTTGGATCATTTCGCAATCAATAAAATTCAACATTCATTCACTCCTTAGTCCTTACTTTGTAATTTTTTCCATTTAATGATTTAAATTGAATTTCTAGTTTAAATTAAAAGCTTACTTCTAATATATTATTAATTTACTACCAAGTATTATTAATTTATTATATTAAGTAGCATATGTTTTGTATATTTGTGTATATATCTTCTATAGATGTGTATATTTAATGTATACATGTGTATATGTTTTATAAATTGTATATATATTGTAGTATATGTTTTATTTAAAGTAGTACATATCTATTGAATGGTGCATATATATATATATATATATATATATATGTATATATCTTCTATAGACGTGTATATTTAACGTATACATGTGTATATGTTTTTATAAATTAATATATAACTATATAACTATAGTTAAGATTAATTATAAATCAGAAACCTAGAGATAGATATTCAAGATTACAAAAAAGCAGACGAATTATTTACTACAACTATTAATTATTACAAAAGGGCTTTAATACACGAACAAGCTAGACTAATAAAAAACATACAAGAAATAGAAATAGATATAACCTATACCAATAGTAGATTAAAATATCAGGCAAAACTAAGCAAAGAACATCTTAATCACCTAGGATAACAAAATAGCTTCGTTAAAACACTTAGAATATTTAGATCTCAGTTTTCAGCCAGAAAAGAAATATAGAATACTAAAAGATAATACTACTATAAGGTGTAATTTTAACCAAGGAGAACATATCCTTCATTCAGAAGATAAACAATATAATACTATAATAGACTTTTTAATTAACTCTAGTGAAAAAACGCAAGAAAAAGATAGGAGTCTACAAAGAACTCTAGAACAAGTAGAAATAATTCAAAATAAAAATAAAAAGACCTTAGAAAAAATAGAACAGAACCTAGATTATTTAAAATCGCAAGAATTAGAAATAGATAGAAAAATCCAATTTCTAAACCATAAATTTAACCTAGAACAGATACCTACTAAAATAGAAATTGAAAGACTAATAAAAACACTAATAGAAAAACCTAAAGAGTTAGAAGTAAAAACTACACAATTAATAGTTAAACTTATAGAACAGGTTGAAAATATAACCAAAGAAATTAAAGATTTGCAAGAAATAACAAGTAGATTAGAAGAAATTTCACTTTCATGAGTAGTGAAGAAGATAAAAACTATCTAAAAGCATTAGAAAAATCAAGAATACATCATAGTGAACCAGAAGGATTATCCAGATATATCCCCTCAAGCATAACAGATAAAGTCTTACTAAAACAAAATAATACAATAATAAAATTATTATTAGACTTACATAAAAAGATAGATAATTCAATCAAAGATAAAGAAATAATTACAACACCAAAGGAACCAGAACTACCTGAATTACATAAAAAGATAGATATTCTAATAAAAGGTAAACAAACCCAAGAACAACCAAAAACTACTTCTGGAATAGACGAATTAGTTAACCAATTAAAACGAATAGAGCTAACCCCAGCACACGAACGCAAAATCATAAAAAGAAAACCACAAAAATGGACTTTTTATCAAATAGACGGGGAACCAACGAAAGAAACCAAGACAGACACAGAGTTAGCTTCTCAGAAAACAGAATAGGAAATAACAATATGTTATCTAGAATATGTAGGAGACAACCTAATATGGAACAAAACCAAGAGCTTAATGAAATAATAGATGTAGACAGGGATTTACAAATTTTTCAACAACATCAGTTAAAATTACTAAATCCAAAGACATTATATAACACAGGATATTTCTCTTCAGACAACCAGCTATATAGACATTATAGAGAAGAGCAGATATCAGCCTTAGGAGAAGATTCTAAAATATTAGACTTAGTAAATAATAACTCATTAAAACAAATAAAATATAATAAAATGGTTCTAATGCATATGGGATTAATAGTCATAGGTATCAAAGGATTAACCAGAAAAAATCTGGGAGCTAAAATACTAATAACTATATATGATGATCGTTGGTCAGATATTAAAAAATCAATAATAGGATTAACAGAGGTAGATATGACAAATAATGGAGGAATATTTTACATTAGCCCAGATTTCTTAATGAACTTAAAGGAATTCGGACAAAATATTAAGATAGGAATTCAAACCAAAGGATACGAAGAAATGAATAGTGGAAATAACTTATTAATGTGCATAGGTTTTATTGGAAAATTAACTTTAAGTAGCAATACAAAATTCAAATTAAAGGTAAATGATGTAGTTGAGATAATGGGAAATAAAGGCATAAGTCTTATAAAACCAATAAAAATAGATCCAGAAATGTATGCAGGATTAGAGTGGAATCTAAATAAATTTACAAAACCTAAGACTTACACACCAGACTCACACCTACTATATACAACAAGTAAAGGAGAAACTTCGGTAAGATTTACAGATTACAATTACACAACAAAAAGAATGTTAGACGACAATGAAACCGAAAGTAATGTAGAAACGGAAAGTGAATTTATGAATATAGAAGTTTTACAAGAAGGATATGAGGTAGATATAGCAATAGAGAAAGCAGAAAATTTAACAAAAGAACATAAAGACATAACCTTTAAATGTAAAGGATGTCAAAAAGACAATATGCTACTAAACGAATGTAAAGAACATTTCAGAATTTGCTTAAAACGCTGTGATAATTTAGGATATAGAAGTAACGTACCCTTCCCAAATAATGTTGAAGAAGATACATTTTCAGTACTAAGTTCAAATATTAGTTACAAAGAATTAGCTGAATTAGAACCAGCCAGCTCCTCTAGTGCTAGCCCTTTCCAACAAACAAATCCTAACCCACAACCAATAGATTATAGCACAGGAAATGTACCTAGAAGACCTGCAATAAGAGTAAACCCAGACACAGAAATAAAAAACTATATAAAACCAGCAGGAAAACGAATGCCGATAGAAGAACCTATTAAACTCCAAGAAGGAGGTAGTAAAGGTAAGATTTTAAATATTGCAGCACACGATCCCCAAATGTGGGACACAGTAATAGATTTATGGAAAGGAATAGTAGCAGCCGATTACTTAAGACATTATACTGAAACCGATACAGAAACAATGTATAAATATTTAGAAACTTTCTTAGGAGAATCCGCTAAAGCTACGTGGGAAAGTTTTAAAACCAATTGCCCACATGATTTTCAGATACTATTAAGTATGGGACCAAATCCCTATAATTTTACAAATAAAATGCATATGTTATTAACTGGAAAAGATCCAAATGGTGGATTGATAGCTTTACAAAAAGAAGCATTAATAAAATTAGAACAATTAAGCATTTCTCACTGGGTATACATAAAGAAATTTTTACAAGATTATTTCTATTATTGTACCATAAGTGGAAATACTTTTAATGAAGAATTAGGTAAAAAATTATTTAATAAATTACCCGGAGCATTAGGAAGAGAAATAGAAGACAGATGGTATAAAAGAGATGGAGTAGCAGCAAACCCAAATTTTAAATGGACAATAGGACATAGAGCACAACATATAATGGATATTTTAACGGAAAAATGTACAAATACAAAAACAACTAAAAAGAAATGAAATGAATTTCTGTAAATCAGTTATATACACAACCCAAAATTATGACGACCAAAAACAATATAAGAAATATAGGAAACGAAACAACCAAAAACCATATAGTAGAAAACAATATTTCTTACGAAAATCAAAAGCTAAAAAACCCTGGTTAAATAGGGATAGACATGTTAGAAAATATAGAAATGATAGAAATTACAAAAATAAGTTAGAATGTTATACTTGTGGCAGCATAGATCATTTAGCCAATGTATGCCCCAAAAGAAATAATAATAGAACAAGAAATTCTCAATTAATAGAAGACTTTCAAGAAACACTATTAAACGTCGATGAATACATGTCAGATACAGAAAGTATATATTCCATAATTAGCATCGATATAACTGATCAAGATAACAAAAAATCTGATTCTTCAGACTCAGAAGAAGATAACTTAGTTAATGAATTAGGCCAAGAGATAGATGATCTAGATTTAAATAACCTAGTAATAAATAACCTAATGAATGTCACACAAGAATGTGAACATGATTTCCAACGAAATAAGGGTTTAGATAGTAATAGGTGTCGCATATGTAGTTGGTACCCAAGTAAAGATAATAGAGCGAAATGTAAAAAATGTTATTTAGAAGCATGTATAAATTGTATAGAAGATACCTTAAAAATAAAAGTTGAATCACAAACAAATAATGAACAAAAATATAATAACAGTCAGATTTTAAATTTAAGAGTATCTACTTTAGAAACCCGATTAAATGATCTAGAACAAAGATTAACTACTCTAGAGAAAGGAAAAATGAAAGAAATAGAAACCCAAGAAACAGTAGACACAGTACATTTAGGCAAACTAGAAGCAGAACTTATGAACTCAGAAAATAGTATTACAACCTTTATATGTAATGAAGACAAAAAAATTTCTACTATAAAAGTCTTGGTAAAAATCAAAATACAAAATATAGAAATAGAAACGCTAGCATTAATAGATCCAGGATGTACTAGCTGTTTAATTAACAAAGCAATAGTACCAGAACATTTAATTAAAACACTTGAAAGACCTATACTAGCCACTCAAATGGATGGCACTCAGAATATTAATCGTTATTACATAGAAAATGCGCAAATAAGTTTTTTAAATACTTGCAATCAATTTTACAACCCAGTCTATAAGGTAAACAGAATATTAGCTAGAGATTTAAATATAGGTTCAGACTTTGTCATAGGATTAAAATTTTGTATACAAGATAAAGGAGGATGTCTTCTAACACGAGACGGGATAATGTTATTTAAAAATCTAACATACACACCGGTTCAGACAAAAAACCTGCCTACAATACATAGAACATTAAATATAAATAAAAAGAAAACCTTTTCAGAGCCTTGCTGCGAAGATTGCCAAAATACACAATGCAGCGACCTGTCAAAAGAAAATTTAGAAGAAATAACGAATTATACTCTACTCAATGTAGAAGGAAAAGAATATCTAGAACCTATAGAAAAGGAATATACGCTAATTAGTATAGAAACTCAATTCTATAATTTCAGGAAAGGAATAGATAAAATAGGGATAATAAATGGCCCAAAAGATTTAGACAATATAATATCTATATTAGATAAAATGGAAATAATAGGAGAAAAACCATTAGCTCATTGGGAGGCTAATGAATTAATGTGTAAATTAGATATTATTAACCCGAAATATACTATAAAAACAGCTCCTATAGAAGCAAATAATGAAGACACTAATGAATTTGATACACAGATAAAAGAACTATTAAAGTTAGGAGTTATAAGACGATCTACATCTAGACATAGATCAGCAGTCTTTATGGTAAGAAATCATAGTGAGCAGGTGAGAGGAAAAGCTCGTATGGTAATAAATTACAAAAGATTAAATGATAATACTAGAACAGACGCATATAAGTTACCAGACAAAAATGAATTAATTAATAGAATCCAAAATAAAAAGATATATAGCAAATTTGATTGTAAATCCGGTTACTGGCAAGTAAAGATGCATCCAGAAAGCATCGAATGGACAGCGTTCACATGTCCCGGAGGACATTTCGAATGGTTAGTCATGCCTTTCGGATTAAAGACAGCCCCACCCATTTTTCAACGAAAAATGGATAATATTTTCGGAGAATATAAGCATTTCATATTAGTCTACGTAGATGATATTTTAGTATTTAGTCAAAACATGCAAGAACATCTAGGACATTTGCAAATAGTCTTTAGATTATTCGTCAAACATGGTATAATAGTAAGTAAAAAGAAGATGGAATTGTGTAAAAACTATATTAATTTCTTAGGAATAACACTAGGAAATGGAAAAGTAAAATTACAACCACATATAGCAAAAAAGGTATTAGAAATGCCAGATAAATTAGAAACAACAAAAGATTTACAAAAATTTCTAGGATTAGTAAATTATGCTAGAAATTTCATTCAAGACTTAGGAAAGATAGCTGGACCTTTATATGCCAAAACGGGTAGTAAAGGACAGAAAAATTTCAACATAGAAGATGTAAAATTAGTCCAAAAAATAAAAGAAAAAGTTAAAAATATTCCAGATTTAAAAATACCATTAGAATCAGACTATTTAATTATTCAAACCGATGGAAGCAATTTAGGATGGGGAGCTATCCTAAAAGCTAGACCGAATAAATATAGTGATAAAAATGAAGAACAAATATGTGGTTACCAGAGCGGAGCTTACAAAGAAAAAGGAAATAAAAGCTCTATAGATTTAGAAGTATTGGCAATAATATATGGGCTAAATAGTTTTAAGTTATATATATTAAATAAAGAAGAAATTTTAGTCAGAACAGACTGTGAAGCCATAGTTAAATTTCACCAGAAAATAAATGATAAAACTAGCAGTAGGAGAAGATGGTTAAACTTTTTAGATACAATATCTATTTATAAAAATATTATTTTCGAACATATTAAGGGAAAAGAAAATGATTTAGCAGACCAACTAAGTCGACTACAATTAGGAATAAATAAATAAAGCTGAGTTTTATTTATTTGTTTTCAGCATGAGACCAACAAGCCAGCCTCCTGCAGATAAGGGCAAGGGCATAATTACTTCATCAGACTCCTACCAACAGAGTGTATTAGGTAATTTAAATTTTAGACCAATAGATTCTATAGAGGCGATGGAAAGAATCCATTTCGGACCTTTTAATTTAGTTGCATATCCAGAAAGTAATATGTCATTTAGAGTAAGACCAGATTATATTTTAGACAGACCTCAAAGATGTTTAGTGGATAACCTATGGATTTCATATAATAAACAAAATCGTAACCATTTTATGGCTTCTATGAATTCGCTATGTCAATACATGGCAGAAAAAAGCAAGCCAAGATTTAAATATTATGTAGTTATTCATGGCAAGACAAATGGTATTTTTCATACTTGGATAGAGGTATTAGAATCTATACAAGGTTTTAAGACTCCACTTTTTAAAGGTTTTAATGACTTTACCGAAGCCACTAATCATGTTAGAGGATACCTAGGACCAAACTACTATATATCTCCTTCACTAAGACAAAACCCAGACAAAATACCCCAGTATAATATACAGAAAGACACAGGAAAAATAATTTTCTGTGATCATTGTTCTTCCATGACTGAGAACTTCAAGGAACTCAACGCTCAGAAAGACGCTCTCCTTATGGAAAATACAAGACTTATCAAACAAATACAAGTATTAGAAGCAAGACTTCAGATCAAAATAAAGACTGATGCTAGTACTCAGACACATAAACAGAGTTCTCCATCTCCTCAAAAAATGGATGAGACGGGTGTGCATTTCCCTCTAAATGCTCAGAAATCCACTGTATCGGATGTTGGTACAGCTAGTTCGGTTCAAACGGTAACCGGTAAAGACAAATCAAACCCGTTAATGGCTGTCACTTTGCCAAAAAGTGAAGATGAAGATTGTTCTTCATCAAGACAAAGGACAGTAAAATTAAGTAATAAGACTTCAAAAAAGATGTTAATCTCCAGAAAAAAGAATGAAACCATAGAGACAATAATTAAACAAACTTTAGATAAATTCTTCAGCCAGCAGACTCAAGATAAACATATGGATGAACAACCTGGTACAAGTACAAATAGATTAGTTCCAGAAGAAAATGAAGAAGACAATAACTTCCAAGATGCTCAGGATCCTTACGAAGACGATGACTCAAGAATGAGTTTCGATTCAATTGCCCTGCACAACTTGGATACTTAGTTGAGAAGAAGACAATCCAGAAGAAGACAAGACTATACTATTAAATAAAGTTGTAGGTGGGGATGCCCACTTTGTGTCCTGTAAATAATGGAGTCTGTAAAGGTCGAGTCAATGTCAGAGATAAAGCTTCCTTTATCACTACTTTCTGTCAAGGAAAGAAAAACTGAGAAGCACACGTCTGACAAAAGTCAAGAAAGACACAATAATGCATGTGACGATGGGGCCCAATGTGTACCCGGCTACGCATTATCGTGATCTTTTCTTATCCTTATCTTTAAAAGTGTCGGTCATATATCTCGAGGCCACGTAGTTAGTTTACCACTCCAACTTCTTTTTAGTTTCGCCTATAAAAGAGGCATTAGACTTAGTAGAAACAAAGAACAAGAGAAAAAAAAAAAAATCACAACATATTC
The DNA here is from genome assembly GCA_030864215.1 of Capsicum pubescens. Taxonomy (NCBI): domain Eukaryota; kingdom Viridiplantae; phylum Streptophyta; class Magnoliopsida; order Solanales; family Solanaceae; genus Capsicum; species Capsicum pubescens. The sequence goes on from CM061541.1 coordinate 44,540,054, forward strand.
CTCTTCCCTCTCAATGTGGATAACCTCCCCTGAAACCCATCAAACCAATCCCTTGTAAACAAAATCAAGAGCTTAATGTTTACAAGGGATTGGTTTGATGGGTTTCAGGGGAGGTTATCCACATTGAGAGGGAAGAGGAATATGTTGTGATTTTTTTTTTTCTCTTGTTCTTGGTTTCTACTAAGTCTAATGCCTCTTTTATAGGCGAAACTAAAAAGAAGTTGGAGTGGTAAACCAACTACGTGGCCTCGAGATATATGGCCGACACTTTTAAAGATAAGGATAAGAAAAGAGCACGATAATGCGTAGCCGGGTACACATTGGGCCCCATCGTCACATGCATTATTGTGTCTTTCTTGACTTTTGTCAGACGTGTGCTTCTCAGTTTTTCTTTCCTTGACAGAAAGTAGTGATAAAGGAAGCTTTATCTCTGACATTGACTCGACCTTTACAGACTCCATTATTTACAGGACACAAAATGGGCATCCCCACCTACAACTTTATTTAATAGTATAGTCTTGTCTTCTTCTGGATTGTCTTCTTCTCAACTAAGTATCCAAGTTGTGCAGGGCAATTGAATCGAAACTCATTCCTGAGTCTTCGTCTTCGTAAGGATCCTGAGCATCTTGGAAGTTATTGTCTTCATTTATGTCTTCTTCATTTTCTTCTGGAACTAATCTATCTGTACTTGTACCAGGTTGTTCATCCATATGTTTATCTTGAGTCTGCTGGCTGAAGAATTTATCTAAAGTTTGTTTAATTATTGTCTCTATGGTTTCATTCTTTTTTCTGGAGATTAACATCTTTTTTGAAGTCTTATTACTTAATTTTACTGTCCTTTGTCTTGATGAAGAACAATCTTCATCTTCACTTTTTGGCAAAGTGACAGCCATTAACGGGTTTGATTTGTCTTTACCGGTTATCGTTTGAACCGGACTAGCTATACCAACATCCGATACAGTGGATTTCTGAGCATTTAGAGGGAAATGCACACCCGTCTCATCCATTTTTTGAGGAGATGGAGAACTCTGTTTATGTGTCTGAGTACTAGCATCAGTCTTTATTTTGATCTGAAGTCTTGCTTCTAATACTTGTATTTGTTTGATAAGTCTTGTATTTTCCATAAGGAGAGCGTCTTTCTGAGCGTTGAGTTCCTTGAAGTTCTCAGTCATGGAAGAACAATGATCACAGAAAATTATTTTTCCTGTGTCTTTCTGTATATTATACTGGGGTATTTTGTCTGGGTTTTGTCTTAGTGAAGGAGATATATAGTAGTTTGGTCCTAGGTATCCTCTAGCATGATTAGTGGCTTCGGTAAAGTCATTAAAACCTTTAAAAAGTGGAGTCTTAAAACCTTGTATAGATTCTAATACCTCTATCCAAGTATGAAAAATACCATTTGTCTTGCCATGAATAACTACATAATATTTAAATCTTGGCTTGCTTTTTTCTGCCATGTATTGACATAGCGAATTCATAGAAGCCATAAAATGGTTACGATTTTGTTTATTATATGAAATCCATAGGTTATCCACTAAACATCTTTGAGGTCTGTCTAAAATATAATCTGGTCTTACTCTAAATGACATATTACTTTCTGGATATGCAACTAAATTAAAAGGTCCGAAATGGATTCTTTCCATCGCCTCTATAGAATCTATTGGTCTAAAATTTAAATTACCTAATACACTCTGTTGGTAGGAGTCTGATGAAGTAATTATGCCCTTGCCCTTATCTGCAGGAGGCTGGCTTGTTGGTCTCATGCTGAAAACAAATAAATAAAACTCAGCTTTATTTATTTATTCCTAATTGTAGTCGACTTAGTTGGTCTGCTAAATCATTTTCTTTTCCCTTAATATGTTCGAAAATAATATTTTTATAAATAGATATTGTATCTAAAAAGTTTAACCATCTTCTCCTACTGCTAGTTTTATCATTTATTTTCTGGTGAAATTTAACTATGGCTTCACAGTCTGTTCTGACTAAAATTTCTTCTTTATTTAATATATATAACTTAAAACTATTTAGCCCATATATTATTGCCAATACTTCTAAATCTATAGAGCTTTTATTTCCTTTTTCTTTGTAAGCTCCGCTCTGGTAACCACATATTTGTTCTTCATTTTTATCACTATATTTATTCGGTCTAGCTTTTAGGATAGCTCCCCATCCTAAATTGCTTCCATCGGTTTGAATAATTAAATAGTCTGATTCTAATGGTATTTTTAAATCTGGAATATTTTTAACTTTTTCTTTTATTTTTTGGACTAATTTTACATCTTCTATGTTGAAATTTTGCTGTCCTTTACTACCCGTTTTGGCATATAAAGGTCCAGCTATCTTTCCTAAGTCTTGAATGAAATTTCTAGCATAATTTACTAATCCTAGAAATTTTTGTAAATCTTTTGTTGTTTCTAATTTATCTGGCATTTCTAATACCTTTTTTGCTATATGTGGTTGTAATTTTACTTTTCCATTTCCTAGTGTTATTCCTAAGAAATTAATATAGTTTTTACACAATTCCATCTTCTTTTTACTTACTATTATACCATGTTTGACGAATAATCTAAAGACTATTTGCAAATGTCCTAGATGTTCTTGCATGTTTTGACTAAATACTAAAATATCATCTACGTAGACTAATATGAAATGCTTATATTCTCCGAAAATATTATCCATTTTTCGTTGAAAAATGGGTGGGGCTGTCTTTAATCCGAAAGGCATGACTAACCATTCGAAATGTCCTCCGGGACATGTGAACACTGTCCATTCGATGCTTTCTGGATGCATCTTTACTTGCCAGTAATCGGATTTACAATCAAATTTGCTATATATCTTTTTATTTTGGATTCTATTAATTAATTCATTTTTGTCTGGTAACTTATATGCGTCTGTTCTAGTATTATCATTTAATCTTTTGTAATTTATTACCATACGAGCTTTTCCTCTCACCTGCTCACTATGATTTCTTACCATAAAGGCTGCTGATCTATGTCTAGATGTAGATCGTCTTATAACTCCTAACTTTAACAGTTCTTTTATCTGTGTATCAAATTCATTAGTGTCTTCATTATTTGCTTCTATAGGAGCTGTTTTTATAGTATATTCCGGGTTAATAATATCTAATTTACACATTAATTCATTAGCCTCCCAATGAGCTAATGGTTTTTCTCCTATTATTTCCATTTTATCTAATATAGATATTATATTGTCTAAATCTTTTGGGCCATTTATTATCCCTATTTTATCTATTCCTTTCCTGAAATTATAGAATTGAGTTTCTATACTAATTAGCGTATATTCCTTTTCTATAGGTTCTAGATATTCTTTTCCTTCTACATTGAGTAGAGTATAATTCGTTATTTCTTCTAAATTTTCTTTTGACAGGTCGCTGCATTGTGTATTTTGGCAATCTTCGCAGCAAGGCTCTGAAAAGGTTTTCTTTTTATTTATATTTAATGTTCTATGTATTGTAGGCAGGTTTTTTGTCTGAACCGGTGTGTATGTTAGATTTTTAAATAACATTATCCCGTCTCGTGTTAGAAGACATCCTCATTTATCTTGTATACAAAATTTTAATCCTATGACAAAGTCTGAACCTATATTTAAATCTCTAGCTAATATTCTGTTTACCTTATAGACTGGGTTGTAAAATTGATTGCAAGTATTTAAAAAACTTATTTGCGCATTTTCTATGTAATAACGATTAATATTCTGAGTGCCATCCATTTGAGTGGCTAGTATAGGTCTTTCAAGTGTTTTAATTAAATGTTCTGGTACTATTGCTTTGTTAATTAAACAGCTAGTACATCCTGGATCTATTAATGCTAGCGTTTCTATTTCTATATTTTGTATTTTGATTTTTACCAAGACTTTTATAGTAGAAAATTTTTTGTCTTCATTACATATAAAGGTTGTAATACTATTTTTTGAGTTCATAAGTTCTGCTTCTAGTTTGCCTAAATGTACTGTGTCTACTGTTTCTTGGGTTTCTATTTCTTTCATTTTTCCTTTCTCTAGAGTAGTTAATCTTTGTTCTAGATCATTTAATCGGGTTTCTAAAGTAGATACTCTTAAATTTAAAATCTGACTGTTATTATATTTTTGTTCATTATTTGTTTGTGATTCAACTTTTATTTTTAAGGTATCTTCTATACAATTTATACATGCTTCTAAATAACATTTTTTACATTTCGCTCTATTATCTTTACTTGGGTACCAACTACATATGCGACACCTATTACTATCAAAACCCTTATTTCGTTGGAAATCATGTTCACATTCTTGTGTGACATTCATTAGGTTATTTATTACTAGGTTATTTAAATCTAGATCATCTATCTCTTGGCCTAATTCATTAACTAAGTTATCTTCTTCTGAGTCTGAAGAATCAGATTTTTTGTTATCTTGATCAGTTATATCGATGCTAATTATGGAATATATACTTTCTGTATCTGACATGTATTCATCGACGTTTAATAGTGTTTCTTGAAAGTCTTCTATTAATTGAGAATTTCTTGTTCTATTATTATTTCTTTTGGGGCATACATTGGCTAAATGATCTATGCTGCCACAAGTATAACATTCTAACTTATTTTTGTAATTTCTATCATTTCTATATTTTCTAACATGTCTATCCCTATTTAACCAGGGTTTTTTAGCTTTTGATTTTCGTAAGAAATATTGTTTTCTACTATATGGTTTTTGGTTGTTTCGTTTCCTATATTTCTTATATTGTTTTTGGTCGTCATAATTTTGGGTTGTGTATATAACTGATTTACAGAAATTCATTTCATTTCTTTTTAGTTGTTTTTGTATTTGTATATTTGTACATTTTTCCGTTAAAATATCCATTATATGTTGTGCTCTATGTCCTATTGTCCATTTAAAATTTGGGTTTGCTGCTACTCCATCTCTTTTATACCATCTGTCTTCTATTTCTCTTCCTAATGCTCCGGGTAATTTATTAAATAATTTTTTACCTAATTCTTCATTAAAAGTATTTCCACTTATGGTACAATAATAGAAATAATCTTGTAAAAATTTCTTTATGTATACCCAGTGAGAAATGCTTAATTGTTCTAATTTTATTAATGCTTCTTTTTGTAAAGCTATCAATCCACCATTTGGATCTTTTCCAGTTAATAACATATGCATTTTATTTGTAAAATTATAGGGATTTGGTCCCATACTTAATAGTATCTGAAAATCATGTGGGCAATTGGTTTTAAAACTTTCCCACGTAGCTTTAGCGAATTCTCCTAAGAAAGTTTCTAAATATTTATACATTGTTTCTGTATCGGTTTCAGTATAATGTCTTAAGTAATCGGCTGCTACTATTCCTTTCCATAAATCTATTACTGTGTCCCACATTTGGGGATCGTGTGCTGCAATATTTAAAATCTTACCTTTACTACCTCCTTCTTGGAGTTTAATAGGTTCTTCTATCGGCATTCGTTTTCCTGCTGGTTTTATATAGTTTTTTATTTCTGTGTCTGGGTTTACTCTTATTGCAGGTCTTCTAGGTACATTTCCTGTGCTATAATCTATTGGTTGTGGGTTAGGATTTGTTTGTTGGAAAGGGCTAGCACTAGAGGAGCTGGCTGGTTCTAATTCAGCTAATTCTTTGTAACTAATATTTGAACTTAGTACTGAAAATGTATCTTCTTCAACATTATTTGGGAAGGGTACGTTACTTCTATATCCTAAATTATCACAGCGTTTTAAGCAAATTCTGAAATGTTCTTTACATTCGTTTAGTAGCATATTGTCTTTTTGACATCCTTTACATTTAAAGGTTATGTCTTTATGTTCTTTTGTTAAATTTTCTGCTTTCTCTATTGCTATATCTACCTCATATCCTTCTTGTAAAACTTCTATATTCATAAATTCACTTTCCGTTTCTACATTACTTTCGGTTTCATTGTCGTCTAACATTCTTTTTGTTGTGTAATTGTAATCTGTAAATCTTACCGAAGTTTCTCCTTTACTTGTTGTATATAGTAGGTGTGAGTCTGGTGTGTAAGTCTTAGGTTTTGTAAATTTATTTAGATTCCACTCTAATCCTGCATACATTTCTGGATCTATTTTTATTGGTTTTATAAGACTTATGCCTTTATTTCCCATTATCTCAACTACATCATTTACCTTTAATTTGAATTTTGTATTGCTACTTAAAGTTAATTTTCCAATAAAACCTATGCACATTAATAAGTTATTTCCACTATTCATTTCTTCGTATCCTTTGGTTTGAATTCCTATCTTAATATTTTGTCCGAATTCCTTTAAGTTCATTAAGAAATCTGGGCTAATGTAAAATATTCCTCCATTATTTGTCATATCTACCTCTGTTAATCCTATTATTGATTTTTTAATATCTGACCAACGATCATCATATATAGTTATTAGTATTTTAGCTCCCAGATTTTTTCTGGTTAATCCTTTGATACCTATGACTATTAATCCCATATGCATTAGAACCATTTTATTATATTTTATTTGTTTTAATGAGTTATTATTTACTAAGTCTAATATTTTAGAATCTTCTCCTAAGGCTGATATCTGCTCTTCTCTATAATGTCTATATAGCTGGTTGTCTGAAGAGAAATATCCTGTGTTATATAATGTCTTTGGATTTAGTAATTTTAACTGATGTTGTTGAAAAATTTGTAAATCCCTGTCTACATCTATTATTTCATTAAGCTCTTGGTTTTGTTCCATATTAGGTTGTCTCCTACATATTCTAGATAACATATTGTTATTTCCTATTCTGTTTTCTGAGAAGCTAACTCTGTGTCTGTCTTGGTTTCTTTCGTTGGTTCCCCGTCTATTTGATAAAAAGTCCATTTTTGTGGTTTTCTTTTTATGATTTTGCGTTCGTGTGCTGGGGTTAGCTCTATTCGTTTTAATTGGTTAACTAATTCGTCTATTCCAGAAGTAGTTTTTGGTTGTTCTTGGGTTTGTTTACCTTTTATTAGAATATCTATCTTTTTATGTAATTCAGGTAGTTCTGGTTCCTTTGGTGTTGTAATTATTTCTTTATCTTTGATTGAATTATCTATCTTTTTATGTAAGTCTAATAATAATTTTATTATTGTATTATTTTGTTTTAGTAAGACTTTATCTGTTATGCTTGAGGGGATATATCTGGATAATCCTTCTGGTTCACTATGATGTATTCTTGATTTTTCTAATGCTTTTAGATAGTTTTTATCTTCTTCACTACTCATGAAAGTGAAATTTCTTCTAATCTACTTGTTATTTCTTGCAAATCTTTAATTTCTTTGGTTATATTTTCAACCTGTTCTATAAGTTTAACTATTAATTGTGTAGTTTTTACTTCTAACTCTTTAGGTTTTTCTATTAGTGTTTTTATTAGTCTTTCAATTTCTATTTTAGTAGGTATCTGTTCTAGGTTAAATTTATGGTTTAGAAATTGGATTTTTCTATCTATTTCTAATTCTTGCGATTTTAAATAATCTAGGTTCTGTTCTATTTTTTCTAAGGTCTTTTTATTTTTATTTTGAATTATTTCTACTTGTTCTAGAGTTCTTTGTAGACTCCTATCTTTTTCTTGCGTTTTTTCACTAGAGTTAATTAAAAAGTCTATTATAGTATTATATTGTTTATCTTCTGAATGAAGGATATGTTCTCCTTGGTTAAAATTACACCTTATAGTAGTATTATCTTTTAGTATTCTATATTTCTTTTCTGGCTGAAAACTGAGATCTAAATATTCTAAGCGTTTTAACGAAGCTATTTTGTTATCCTAGGTGATTAAGATGTTCTTTGCTTAGTTTTGCCTGATATTTTAATCTACTATTGGTATAGGTTATATCTATTTCTATTTCTTGTATGTTTTTTATTAGTCTAGCTTGTTCGTGTATTAAAGCCCTTTTGTAATAATTAATAGTTGTAGTAAATAATTCGTCTGCTTTTTTGTAATCTTGAATATCTATCTCTAGGTTTCTGATTTCTTTATTTAATAATTCTAGTCTTTCTTTAAGTTGTTTTAAAATTTTAATTAATCGATGTTTATAAATAAATTCTCTATAATATTGTCTTCGGATTTCTCTAATATGCTCAACGTATCTTATGGGCATTTACTATCCAAGTTGATAAGCTTTATTTTTAATTCTTTTTTTAATCCAATTTATTATTCTGGTTTTATGTTCGAGGTCACCTTTGCAATCTTGTATTTCTCGATGTATTTTTTCTACTAATCTATAAGCTCTTTTAGATTTGTTTGTAGATGGATTTGATATACAAATGTTTTTTAATTTTTTTAAACTGTCTTCCAATTTTCTTTTTCTATTTCTAATATGAAGTAATTTTTTATATTCTAAATGATAAAAATAGTAGATACCTCTTATTTCCTGAAAAGATTTATGTTGTTTCATACAAAGGTTCTATTATCCTAACTGATAGTATTTTTTACTAATGCGTTTTTTAAGCCAATTTATTCCTACACTGTTATTTTCTAGATCTCTATCGCAGCCTATTATTTCCCAATTTAAAGCTCCTATTAGATTATTGCAAACTGGTCTAGTTGTATTATATAAGTTATATAATTTATTAGTTTCTATTAAATTATTTCTAATTTTTTCGAAATTATTTTTTCTGGCTATAATACTTTGTCTTTTTCTAATTTCTCTATATAAATAAAAATAATCAAATCTTATATTCTTAAAAGATAAATGTTTTTTCATATAACAAGTTGCGAATCTAGTAGCTTTGATACCAAAAAAGGATGATACTTAGATAAAAATTGTCTTTCAATAAAAATCTCGTTTTTTTGCAAATATGTTGTAAAAAATCCTACTCAGTACTCCCTCTCTCCTATAGTTTCTTCTTATGTATGTTCTTTTAGCCCACGTTTTTTCCCAAATATGTTTTTTTTTTTTTTTTTTTTTTTTTTTTACTTAACTTACCCTGTTCATCTCTCTCTTTTAACCTGTATTCTTAATAACTTCTTCTTTAACCACACCCCGGAATTTCAATCTGGTTGACAACATATGTCCTAGCGTCTATTCAGCAGACTTGGCGGACTTTCAAAACCAGAACTCCTAGGAATTTACAGGTTAATCCATCGTTGTTACTAAGAAGTTAAAAGATTAACCATATACTAAGGGTAATAAAGATTTACATAAATTTACATAAATTTACATGATATTCAAAGAAGAAAAACTTAACTTCATAAGTAAAAATATTTTTGTGGGAAAAAACATAAGTGTAAATAAGAACTTACATGAAGTAACTAGGGGAGAGGTTTCCCTTTCGGGAACCCCCTTAAGACAGAAATAGAACTGGAAAACTTTTTATAGCTTTCTTGATATTACAACTGGATGTTTACAAGGGATTGGTTTGATGGGTTTCAGGGGAGGTTATCCACATTGAGAGGGAAGAGGAATATGTTGTGATTTTTTTTTTTTTCTCTTGTTCTTGGTTTCTACTAAGTCTAATGCCTCTTTTATATATATATATATTGTAATGTATATATATTGCAGTATATTTTATTTAAAGTAGTACATATACCTTGAATAGAGCGTATATATATGAATATATCTTCTATAGACGTGTATATTTAACGTATATATATATATATATTGTAATGTATATATATTGCAGTATATTTTATTTAAAATAGTACATATACATTGAATAGTGTGAATATATGTGTATATATCTTCTATAGACGTGTATATTTAACGCATACATGTGTATGTTTTATAAATTAGTATATAACTATATATATATATATATATTGTAATGTATATATATTGTAGCATATTTTATTTAAAGTAGTACATATACATTGAATGGTGCGTATATATGTGTATATATCTTCTATAGACGTGTATATTTAACATATGCATGTGTATATGTTTTATAAATTAGTATATAACTATATATATATATATATATATATATATATATATATATATATATATTGTAATGTATATATATTGTAGTATATTTTACTTAAAGTAGTACATATAGATTGAATAGAGCGTGTATATGTGAATATATCTTCTATAGACGTGTATATTTAACGTATACATGTGTATATATTTTATAAATTAGTATACAGCTATATATATATATATATATTGTAGTATATTTTATTCAAAGTAGTACATATACATTGAATGGTGCGTATATATGTGTATATATCTTCTATAGACATGTATATTTAACATATATATGTGTATATGTTTTATAAATTAGTATATAACTATATATATATATATATATATATATATATATATATATATATATATATTGTAATGTGTATATATTATATTATATTTTATTTAAACTTTAAAGGTCAAACCCATCGGTGGCCCCCTAAACTTGACACGAACTTTCACTTACACACCTCAAGTGAATGTTGTTCACTTTTAGCACCTCAAGTAGCCACAAACTGTATCACTTTGACACCTTTTGTTGATTCAGTAAAGAGAGTGTATCACACTCGCTTTTGGGCGCGTGACAGCGCCATTTTAGCCCATTTTTCATTTAATTTAATCACCTTCTTCCCTATTTTTTCATCCTACATCTTCCAACCTCCATTAATGGAGTATCCTACATCTTTCAACCTCCATTAATTTTCTTTTGTCAATTAATTTTCTAATTGAACACAGGCCTCTTCTCCTCCATATTTTTTAATCATATATCTGAAATTCAAGAAGCTATTAATGCGAATTGAAAATATGGAGATTAAGCTTGAAGATCTAGTTTGAAAATCTCTTGTTTATTAAATTCTTGGTTGAATTTAGAAAATAATTAGATTATGTGTTATTTTAAGCTATTTGAAGTTCCCAAACGTCAATGTAGCTGTATATGAGTTCTTTAGCAAAAGAAAAAAAAAAGGCTTCTTTCACCCTTAACCAAAAGAATTAGTTTAAGAGAATAAACCAGATTTGGTAATTGGTAATCAATACATCTCGCTTGGTTCAATCAAACATGTCATGTTGGAAGTGTGTTGGCACCTTTTTTCGTTAAATTAAAACATGCTCCTTTTTGTTGTAATGTTGGTGAAAATTTTTCTTGTGATGCTTACATTTCTGATTCATTGTTGATTCTTATGATTAATGAAATTGTGATACCTTCCCCAGTGCATTTCTGAAAATTGTTTTACCTTTGCGTGTTTAATGCACGAAAGTGCTTTTGAACGACTGTGTTCTTTTCATTTTTCATAAAGAGGTTACAACCTCCATTGATGGAGAGCTTGAAGAATGATCGGGTGAGTAAGATGAAGTTTTGTAATTATTTGGTCAAAAGCCACGTATCATTAATTCATTGGACACCTTATAATGTATTTTATTTCCTTTTTAAAAAAAAATGTGGATGCATATCATGACGTGGCAATTTAAAATGAGATAGTGCAAATTAATTGGCCATTTAATTCACGCTGGACGCGCGTGTAATTCACGCACCAGAGTTGGTGTCGAAAGGTGCCAAAGTGACAGTTTATGGCTACTTGAGGTGCCAAAAGTGAACGACGTTCACTTGAGGTGTCTAAGTGAAAGATCGTGTCAAGTTTAGGGGGCCACCGATAGGTTAGGCCAACTTTAAAGTAGTACATATACATTGAATGGTGCGTATATATGTGTAATTGTGTATATGTGTATATATTATTTCTAATGTAGTCTATACTATATATATAGTGTATATATATTGTTTAACGTATTTAAAATGTATATAGGTGGGTATATATAATGTATATTGAAAAAAACTTTTTTTTATTATTTTTGACCGGGTTTGACGGGATTTTTAATCGGATTGGGTTAAGTGGACCGGGTTGGGGCTATTTTTAAAAATTTTACTCTTGAACCCGGCCCGGCCCACTTAACCCAACCCTGCCCAGCCCACAACCCGAATAAATTTAATGGGCCGATTTCGGGTTGACCCGATCCGACCCACTTAACACTCTTATCTGAACCCTTAAACTCAATGAAACACAATATTTTGAACTCTTTTGACCATTGACCGAGCATATGTTGAGCTGGAAAAATACGTATTTGCACGTGTTTTAAAGCTTGTGAAACCAATACTTTGCATTTAAAAAAAACAATAATAAATTTAGAAAAAAGAAAAAAAACAAAATCCTAAACATTTCTTCTTTGACCCTCCCCACCCACCACCACCACCACTACACCTAGCCAACCGCCACAAACCCCGCTCCACTCGTTCTTCAGCCCTTCCACCCCACCCCACCCCCACACCACACATAGCCAACTGCCGCAAGCCCTCCCCGGCTCGTTCTTCATCCCCCCCTACCCCCCACCTACCCCCCACCCCCCCACACACACATTCTTCTTGTTTGTCTTCAGGCCCCCACCCACCTGCTACTCGTTTCTTCTTCGTCGAACATCAACCCCACCCCACCCAAACAAAAACCCACTTCACAGATGCAACTCCCACCCCATCCCCACACCCCGCCAAGTAAATTTAAACCCCAATATTCACTCAGATAACACAACCACCTATTTTTCTTTATAAATTGCATCACTTATTTTCTTTGTAAATCATTTTTTTTTCATGAAAATAGATATACATATAAAAAAAGTAAACATTTTTGAAAAGGAAGAAAGGAAAGATGAAATTGGAGGTGGGTGTTTTTTTTTTTTGATATTTTTAATGAATGGAGTATTGATTATTATTCTACTTGTTGTATAGAAGAGTAAAGGAAAGGAAAATGGCGTGAGGGAGGCGGAGGATTGTGTTTTCTGTGGTTGTGGTTTGGGGGAGGTTGAGATGGTGGTTATGGGTTTGGGAAGGTGGAGGAAGGTGAAAAATATGAATTTTATTTTAAATTTTTTTTTTTAATTTTATATTTTATTTAATATTATTCATTAATAATTTTTAAAAGTAATTAATGAAGATACTTATGACGTGACATTAATTTATGTGATGTGAATCTGACGTGTAATTATTTTAGGGTGAGTGAGCTGCACACATGGTAGGAAGAGTTTAGAATCTTGTGTTTTGATGGATTAAGGAGTTCAGATGACAAAGGGCTAAGTAAAGGTGTCCATTTTACAAACTCAGACACGTACAAAGATCCAGTACACCATTCCGCCTTACTAGAATTACTAACTTAATGAGTCGATTCTTCAAATGATGACTAAATTTTTAGAAATGTCTCACTAAAGTAACTTTTGAAAGTGTGGGGACAATAGTGTCGTTAGTCATCAAGCTATGCATATATTTACCAACAAGATAAAAAATTGGTTCAGAATACCTTTTTTTTTTTTGACGAAGGCAACTGATTTTGTGTATAAATCAGCAGGCATATAGGTCCACTCGCAGTGTTGTATAGGTCCAAATTTTCTTCCGATACTTCCCCGGAACTCGGACTGACATGGTCGCAACAAGGGACGAATGTGGGAGGCTCTACATTCTCAGTGTTGTATCTGCAAATTGGAAGTGATGGGGAAAAGTTGGAAGAGGTAAGAACAAAGATACAAGAACAAAACATTAGCCAAAGGCTTCTAATAATCGCCATGCACCACGGGTAGACACAGTTCCATCAAAAAGCACATAGGTCCATCCAACTAGTGAAATCAAACATCTCGAAAATAATAGTTGATCTAAAGGAGACCCCAACTTTTAGCAATTTCCATTCTAATCAACAGAGTAAGAAATATTACGTACAGTTTACTATAACCTAGAATGACATCAATGAGCAAAGTTCCCAAGTACATCGAGATCCCTCATTCCATCACCTATAAATGAAGATGTATTCCCACCGAGTGCTCTTCGATGATTTATTTGTATTTATGATCCGAAAGATAGTCAAGGTCAAGGATATACAACAACAACAACACACCCCGTGTATTCCCACAGAGTGGGGTCTGAGGAGGGTAAAGTGTACGCAGTCCATACCACTACCTCAAATGAAGTAGAGAGGTTGTTTCTGATAGGACCCCGGCTCAGGAACTAGGAGAACTGAATATCAGCTACAGACATACTAATATCTGAACATAGCAATGATAATGTACAGATAGAGGCAGGTGGTTCTGGCTAAACATACCTAGCGGTCCAATCTCCATTGCAACTTATTCAGCTCCATGACAGATAGCTACAGGCTTGGAGTAGACACCAGAGCCATGTTAGTTTTCAATTTCCATGCATGCCGGAGTATCAATTCCGACTCAAGGAGCAGAAAATCGCATCTGAAGTGCCAATCAGAATACAGTTCCCTGATCCTTTAAATTTTATCTGCAGGGCAGCAGGGTCAAATTAAGCATGTAAATAAAAGGAAAGAACATAAATGAAATAAATTGCAAGGTTATTCCTTCAATCAGAGGGATTTCATACCTTCCCATATTTACAACTTACAAGTATGAATTCTTGCCACACTTACAATTTCGTAACTTCATTATTTTTGACAAAGCAAAAAACTGAGTGGATGCGAGTCACATTCAACAATCGGCCGCACGTGCTAAAGAGCACTGACCTATTAGAGATACAATACCCAATGGAACAATTGAAGAGAAAGATATCCTTTCCTGGAACATTGTCTTTGGGTGAAATACATAATTTACAATTAAACTCTGAGACCCCACCCCAGAGGTACTACACTTCTCAGGTGGACAAAAATGGAGAGAAGCCTGTCAAATTTGGCAAAGGATGGCTCAATATTTTCTTGATTTTTTTTCCCATTGTGCAAGAAGTATATTCATTGATACCCAAAAGAACTAATCCAGGCCAACCCACTTCCTAAAGTGCCTCACATGCTCAATCCTCTGAATTTGTTTGTCATTGGTAGCATCAGATACTTTTATCCTTAGGTAAAGACCCTTGTGATATTTCAAGAACTCACGTCTATACATACACTTGTCCAAATACATGCCATTTTCTTTCATCAAACCAATAACCTCCATCACCCTATGAAAATAACCACCTCGAAGAAAATTCAACAGCAAGAACTCGTATAAATCCCTGGTACTCAAGTTCTTACGACTTTCCATATTCCTTTTAATATCTCCCCACAAGATTGTAATTTCACGATACATCCCTAAAGAAGAATACCCATTAAGCAGATTCATGAAAGTTGACACTGTAGGATGGATCTTCATTGCCTGCATTTTCCGGTAAGCCCTTACAGCATCTTCAACCATGTGAGCCTTCATAAAAAAGTAGATAGAAGAATTTAAATCATGCATCATAAATGACGCGTCATTTTCTTCTGCTCTCATTTCTTCAACAATATGGTAAGCCAGCTCCCCTTTCTCCACACAAACTAATTCTTTCTTATTCTTGCTTCCATTTTCCAGTTCACAAATAGATGCAGGAGCTAACAATGGATCAGATGCATTTATGACCACATCTGATTTTCTTAATTGCTTTAGCAGTGCCTCTGCCTCCCTTAGCTTATTGTTGTTGCAATATGCAGTCAACAGAGACATGTATGAACTAGTGTTCAGCGGACTTCCTTCAGAATACAAATCATCCAAAATATCATGAGCAGTTTCAAGCCAACCCATGCAAATGCAAGCAGCAACCACATCAGAGCACATTCTGCTAGATTCAACTGAGCCCTTCTTCTGGATACTACAGAGAAGCTTTGATAGCTCATCAATTCTCCCACCCTTCTTGTACTGTATAATAAGCCTGGCTAATGCTCTGTTGCTAAGGACAAGTTTCCCATTCTTATTCACAACAAGCACCTGATTACGTCCCACATAGAAAACAGACTCCCTTGATAATGAATGAGGAAAAATTTGCAATTTCAATTCCATCCTCAGATTATCGGACCCGATAGCGACAATGCACAGTTTAGGTGGTTGTGTCTTATCTATGTGCTCATGATGCGACACTTGAAATCCATAAATATCTTGTACAAGATCAGAAGCGGCATCAATATCATTAAACTTGAAATGTAAACTCAGGAGACTTTCATAGAATTGCTGATAGTGGGAAACCAATGAAGCTGAAACCCGATCTATATGCTTCTTAAATTTCTTTAATTCATCCCGCATACCATTCATCTCATGGATCAAGGAAATAATTGAAATAGTATGAGCATCAGCTGCCACTCCAACTTGGGCCATTAACTCAATAATCTGATGGCCTTTATTGGATGATCCAAATCTTGCACAAGCATCAAGAACAAGATTAAAAAGAAGTGTATCATATTTATTTAACTCCGTGCAAGTGGATTTCTTTGAGGTTAATCGTTGACTGCTGCCATATATCTCAATCAAAATGTTAGATGACAAAATCATTCCAATATCAGTCTTCACCATGTGAAATATTATCATCCCTAGCATGTCAATTGGTGGGAGAATTCCTTTGACAAACATCAGTCTGAGAATTGATGATGCTTGAACGGGCATTTGAGCTCTACCCAATGATAGGCAGAGCTTGGTCAATAACTCTTTGCGTATCAACTCTCTTTTCTCTTTCAAAATAGACCCTACCATATTGCATGCCTTTTTAAGCCACCTAGAATCGGATGAGTACGACAACTCAGTAAGAAGCTTATCTACAAGTAAGGGATCAGGAAAACCGTAAAGACGTTTAAAATCTCTGTAGGTTTCCCAAGCCTCCTCCAAGTTGTGATTCCTCAATGCACTTTCAAGTTTTCCCAGCAAAACAATATCAGACGACACTCCCCAAGATAACGTCTCTGGCTCTCTACTGGAACAGAACTGCCGAGAAAACATCACACCTCCTGGATTATAAATAGAGGACTCTGTTCCCAAATAGTGGGGCACACACGTGCTATTGCAGGTCAATCTGAAGGCATGTGAAGCGACAACAACAATGGAAGAGTAGCTTTTCCTGAAAATGGAGCAAACTGCACTAGCTTTTCTCAAGGAGCATGCCATCAAGATAACACCATCCAAAAAACCATGAATAACAGAATTATGACATTGTATCCTGGAAATAATAGAACATTATACTAGAATCAGCACAAACAAACCCAGAAATGCCAAAGAATGAGGAAGGAAAATAGTGAAATAGCCTCAAAACTATATTCAGCACTAAAATATATGACAAACCAGAAACCATTGCAATTGCATGATTCACTCCAGAAATAAATAAATAAATAAATAAATAAATAAATAAATAAATAAATAAATAAATTGTGCTCAAAGTGGCATTGCTTGCAGAGTACAAAGATTTTAACAAGATGATTTTGTTGACCTTATAAACTTTGAAGCACGTCTCACCAAAAAAAAAAAGTAATATAACTAAAGATGAAGCCACGGATCAGCTTCAAAAAAGAAATCAGCTTCAAAAAATGAAGGCATGGACAACAATATTCTTAAGTACCACAACCTATTCTAGATGTAACTTAAGATCTTGGCAGACAAAGATCGTTTACTATACTACCAGTCAACCAAAAAAGATCAAGTTCCCTTACATAGTAATTTTTAACTCAATGGTTGTATTGACGGAGACATGGAATAAATTGGATTTTACAATTACTAATACTCCCCTATTTCAGTTAAAATGTACGGTTTTGACTTGACATGGAATTTAAAAAAGTAAAGAAAGACTTTTGAATCTTGTAGTCTTAAATTAAAGATAAGTAGAATGTACCAAAAATGATTTCTAATCTTGTGTCCTTACTATGCCATGTGAAAAGTTAAAACTAAAGAGTTGCCAAAAAGAGAGACGACATTCTTTCTGAAACAGACTATAAAAGGAAAGTAAGACAAATAAACTCAAATATAAGGAGTAACAAAAGCTTGGTTCTCACAAAAAAACCTGAGCTATACGAACTTAGTTAGATTTTTGAAATATTTAATATAATTTATTTATTTTTTATAATCGTGGTGTTCGGATTAGCTTACACGCACCTTGACCAATTTCACATGATACCTGTCATCTCTCACCAGAAACAGATACCACATAACTCTATCCACCAAGGGTAAGATAACAACAACAACAACAACATACCCCGTGTATTCCCACCTAGTGGGGTATGGGGAGGGTAGAGTGTACGCAGACCATACCACTACCTCAAGAGAAGTAGAGAGGCTGTTTCCGATAGACTCTCGGCTTAGAACCAATAGCAGTATAGCAACAAAACATAAATGCATATAAACTTATACAGGCAAAATAAACTACCTCTAGCCACTAGATAATACTAGTGCCACAAGATACTACTAAAACTATATATCTGAAACCATACAACACACATCCCATGAACAAGAAACTTCAAACCCAAATAAGGAACGCCCCCTACTGCGACCGACGCTCTCTCACCCCCTAGTGTTTTTTCTCTCAGTTGTAACTTGAACCTGCGGCTTCATGGTTCTCACCCTTCATTGACCACCACGCCCACACCCTTGGGTGCAAAATATTCAATATTAATTGATTTGAGATAATTGGAAATTGAAATCGCTTGTTCATAAGGATCCTTTAGGACAAAGTTTGCAAGCTCAAAACCTACGTTGTTCGGAGTCTTCAAAAATGTTGTTTTGTGAGTATCCGATCCTCCAAAAGTTTTTGTACTATCCAAGCAACATAGAGTTGCTTGATACACCGAATGAGACAAACAGCGATATCCCATGTAACTGTTTATAACACCTTTCATATGGTATACTAATCTCACCATTTTAGTATAAAAAGCTGAAAAAAATAGTCTCGAAATTATCAAATACCTCACACCAAACATGAAATTAAGTTAATCTCAAATTTTATTCCAAAATTATAATACTTCTCTCACTACCAAACTTCCCCTAAGGACTGAAAATGCTTTTCTTTTCTTCGACAAAATTCCAAGTGTTGACAATATTATAAGAAGTCTTTTTTTGGGGGGCAAATTGACTAACATGGGAAGCAAATAATTATGAAAAAAAAAAAACACAACAAAATCAAAGAGAAGAATTAGAGAAAAGGCACTGCAGGAGAGTTAACAATTATTAATTGGGCATTAGAAATTAATGGAGATAGTGATTAGGGTTTTACATACAACTCAAGTTGACGGAAAAGGATCGCCGTTGCTTTCTTCTATTTTCGAACTTTAAACTAAGGTAATTGAAGATATCAAATACTTCCTCCCGTATTAGTCTCGTAATAGTTTTGTCCCATATTATTAGATCATATTATTAAATTAAAAAAACATTACTTTCTCCTTTTTTTAAAATAATCTACTTTTTTTTTTAATCCATTTAAAAAAAAAAATCTCTTCTTTCTTGACAATACTTTAATTTTGTTATAAATATAATGTTTATCATGATTTAATAAGATCTAATTGGTATATGTCTTTTAGTCAGAATCAAGAAGTATTTCCCTCTATAAATAAAGGAGCTTTGTTTATTGTATAATCAATCATCTTATGATCTCTCATGCTCAAGAGAAATAAAGAAGTCTCTCATCTTCTCTCTATTTATTCTCGTTCTTACTTTATATTTCATAATACGTTATCAGCACGAAGTCTCTTACCAACTGAGATCTGTACGGTAAGTTTGAATCTTTGCTACGGTAAGAAATCAATTTAGCCCTAAGACGTATTTTATTAAAAAGTTATATTTATTCTAAAAATACCATGATGAAACTCTTAAGTTAATTGACAATTACATCACTAGCATATGTATGGCCATTACTTTTGCATGTTTTTAAATTAATTTTCAGTTTAGAAAAGAAAAAGAAAATTGATGCTTAGTCACGTATTTTTATTTTCTCAGATTAATAATTCGGACGACTTTTTGTAAATTGTGATAATATATTACTGGATCACTTTTACATCAGTTCAATAGTAGTCCAGTAAACTTATTTTATTTTATTTTAATTTATGTTAAAGAACTTAAGGTTTTCTTTTTTTTATATACACAATCAATTGTATATTGGATCTGAGAGAATTAATTTGGTTTGAGATTATTTGATCCTTATATTTGTTTCTGAAGAATAACATTGTTAAAAACTATAATGATATGATGTTGGGTTCAAGTCGCATCGATTATGTTGGATTCAAATCTCATCGATTTATTACCTAAGACGCCTTTAAATGAATAAGATGTTGAGTATGAATCTCAATGCACCATATTTATGATATAATGATGGCTAAGGTAACATAATGTTTTGGTGAAAAGATATGAAATTTGTCTCATTGAATATGCTCCATTCCTTCCATGAAGTGAATGTGGTAGCAATATATGCTAGGTCTGAAAGATGACAACTTGCTCCATTCTTGAAGTGAATGTGGTTGCAATATATGATATATGCCTCGATTTGCTCCTGAAGTAGCAATATCATGAAAGAGGTTATAAGCTATCAGAATTTGATAGGCTTAAGGCACAATTATATTCCATTCATGGAGAATGAGAAATTTATTAATGCAAACGTGTACTTGATTGTGATGGTATCACAACTCACCTCTGAATGAGGCAAAATAACTAAGAAGAGTTATTTTGAAATCTACTCCTGAAGTAGTAAATCAGAAATTTATTCATGTAATAGTAAATCTGAAATTTACTAAAGTAAAAGCACATATCATGGTAAACTTGGAGTTTACTAGATTAAAAGTTCATAACTTGACATGAACGATTGCAACGTCTCAAAGATGTTCATACTGAGTATGAAACATATATTGAAGAACTAGAAAATTCTTCATTACTTTTAATGTTGTTTGTTCTCATGATAAATTGGTTGGACCAACTAATTTTGGAATTGGATACCTTAAAATCTGAAAAGTATAAAAGGTAAAAAAGGGCCCGTTCACCTATCATATGATATGTTGAAATGATGCATCAATAAGATGATCACATGTACATTTATTGTCAACTTGTAGTTTGACATTCATAAAGTTGTTTGCTCAATAACATTGAGTTAAAAATATAATTTTCAGATTGTGTAATCAAGACAATTCATCTTGATGATGATGGTTTGACATTGGATGCCTTCGATAAATAGCTAAACCATTGCTAATAAGAACAAAATTTCATGTGTTGGTCTAAACTATGATATGTTGCATACAATAGCATTTGTATGTATTAGACCAACAAATTATGATCCCCCCCCCCCCTCTCAATTGGTTCAAGGCCAGGAACCAATTATTCCATCTAATAGTTTTGATATGCGATATATGATTAATGAATATACCATAATGAACAAAGATGGATTCTCTAAAGTAAATTGAGATATATGTTAGTTTTCCTAACATAAGGGGGAGATTATAAGCAACTATGAAATATGTTAGGAATTATCATCAGATCCTCATTCAAATGATAATTTAAGTTAAATGCCGAAAGCATGTCATATTAAGCTGCAATTGCTCTTATTTTGTGTCCCTAAAGGATAAAGTTTATGCATGCGTGAAGTGTGGTAGACAAATCGGTTCCCAACAAAATAATCTTGAAAAGAATAAGGAGCAAATAATCATAACAAGAAGGCAACATGCTCTTGAAAAGCCTACGACATAACAATTCATGAAACCTTATGAGAGGTTCAGGTACCTGAAAATAATGAAGTGATGAGATCTCAAAATGTTATGTCACATTGTGAACCGATACGAAATGATATATCATCAATATCATTGATACAATATTGGCGCAATATTGTGAAAGATTATGAGGATTTGAATTCTATGATTATTTAAGCATGCTGACATAGAAACATTTATCAAGTGACACGAAAGGATACATCTTGGTAAGCATAAAACTTATTTGATTTGCAGTCCAGACACTTAAATATGTCACACGTGAAATGTTGAATATTTGTCACTTGACAAAATTTATATGAAAACTTTTTAAGGATTCAAAATGCTTGAAGCATATAAAAGTTTCTGGGAAACTTATTTATAATCCTTATATTGTATAAGCTTATAACTTGAAAATTATTGAAACTCCTAGAGAGTTTTCAAAAGAAATAGATTATTTGTTGAAATGAGAAATATACCAATTTGGATTGGTTATGAAGTACCATAGCTTAGTGCAAGTGGTGCACTAGTGTATCTTGAAAATACTACAAGGCCTAGTATAGCCTTTTCATTCAATTCGTTAGCAAGGTATATTTCTGCTCCTACTAGGAGACATCAAAATGGGATAAAATACATGAGTTTATTTTATTCTAAAGATTGCAGTCTCGATCTTGTTGGTTATGCTGATGCTGGGTATTTATTTAACCCGCATAAATCTCGATCTCAAATATGCAATGCGTTCACATGTAGAGATACTGTCATATCTTGGAGATATACAAAACAGTCTATCTAACCACTTCAATGAACCATGCTGAGATAATAGCTATTCATGAATCTAACCGAGAATGTATATGGTTGAGGTCCATGATACATCTCATTCGAGAAAAATATAATTTGAAATGTGATAAAGTACTCATGATTTTTATAAAGATAATGCAGGATTCATAAAAGGAGATAGAATAAAGCATATTTCGTCAAAGTTTTTCTATACACATGATCTCCAAAAGAATGGTGATATTAACACGCAACAGATTCGTTCAAGGGACAATGTAGTTGATTTATTCACCAACTCTCCTCCAACTGCAACTTTCATGAAGATGGTGCACAAGATCGGGATACAAAGGTTCAAAGATGTTCTCACTAGGGGGAGTTAATATGTGTTGTACTCTTTTTTCTTTACGAGGTTTTGTCCCAATGGGTTTTTCTTGTAAGGTTTTTAATGAGGCAACCTATATGCGTATTGTTAGAGATGTGTACTATTTTTCCTTCACTAGATTTTTTTTTCCACTGAATTTTTTCTAGTAAGGTTTTAACGAGGCACATTATCTATCTAGATATTCAAGGGAAGTGTTATAAATGTATTTACATTATAGTGAATGTCTAATAAGATCTATCAAGATCTAGTTGATATCTATCGGGATTTGAAGTATCTTTCTTTTAGTCAGAAACTAGGAGTATTTTACCCTATAAATAGAGGGGTTTTATTCATTGTATAATCAATCATCTTATGATCTCTCATCCTCAAGAGAAATAAAGAAACATTTTCTTTTCTCTCTCTATTTATTCTCGTTCTTACTTTATATTTCATAACAAATTTCAACTTTTCACATAACATATTTAAGACCACAAGATTAAAGAACATTTTTATATATTTAACATAACTTTAATTTAAGATTACAAGATTCAACTTTTTTATTTATTTTCTTAAACTCCATATCAAATTAAAACAAGTCACTTTTCTTTAAATGGAGGAAGTAATTAATTTTTCATATTATTTTTATAATAATTAATTTTTTTTGAAAGTATTTACACCTATTAGTAAAGTTACTAAAAAAAAATTTAAGAGGTGAGTTAAAAAAATTACCTTATTAATTATAATTTCTTAACCATAGTGTAAAATGAAATGTGTTCAATTAATATAAAACAGAAGGAGTATTAAATTATTAAATTAAAGTTGGTTCGATAAACTAAATTTGATACAGTAAATTAAGATTTGGTATAATAATTTAATAATTACATATTGAATAGAAAATGTTTTGACGAGATATATGTTTATAATTTATCTAACATTTGATATAATAGTTATTCAAAGAAATCATGTTTAGAGATTAGATCACCATTCTCAAGACACAAATAATATACTATAAAAATATTAAAATGTACTATTTTATAAAATATATTATTTATATGGATGTTCACTTAATGTAGTTTCTCCATCTTTCCATCACTATTCACCATTATGTTTCACCTCCTCCATAATCTTAGATTCTAAATGTCATGTCTTCCATGACAACTTTTTATATGTCTCTATGTAACACAACAAATAGAGGCATAAGATTCATATTTTGTACATTTGAAAGACTTACACTTGAAAGAATGAAAAATTCTCATCTCTTGTCTTGTCTTCTTATTTTCTTGTCTATTTTTTCTTTCATATTATTACTCTTTTAGATTAACTTTAATATGCTATCAGCACGATGCTCACGAGCAGAAGAAGGTAAGCTTGTAATTCCAAAAGGTGAGTTTAGTTATTTTATGAAAATTTGAGAAACTCTATTTCTAAAGTTGTCGATCAAGCATTTGATTTGATGCTTAAATGTTACTGTTTGTGATATTTGATTGTCCCATTTTATTATCACTGCCAAGAGTTCAATTTTTTTTATTTAAAAAAATTATACTCAAAAACTTGAAAAGCAAAACAAAGTATATGACTTCTACTCTATCCACTTGCCTTTATTAAAATAACAGATTATTAATGTATTGATTCAATTTTTTTTTTTTGACTAGAAGAGAATTGTGGGTGATGTTTTCATGCTTTATACTATTAAATTTGCTTGTACTAATTATATTTTTAGGTGGTATAAATTTTTTTTATGAATGTTAATAATACTCAATTGGCATTGCTAAAAGTAAATGTAAGAGCTTTAGGACGAGTTTTAATCTTTTTTGATATGTTATGTCATTAATTGAGGGTGAGATGGTGGATCCAAGTCCTATCACACTAAAAAGGGGTAAGACATTGGGTTCGAGTCCGAATGCACCAATGATGATAAGATATTGGGTTTAAGTCCCATGAAAGTATGACCTAACACGTCTTTTATAGATAAGACATTGGGTTCAAAGTCTCAATATAATATATTGATGATAACAATGAGTAAGACAAAATTTTGATGAAAAATCATGAAATTTTTCCAACTAATTTGTTTCATTCTCTTATATGTGATTGTGGTAGTAATGTATAATGTATCTGAAAGAAGACAATGGTTGAATCTTGAATGTATGAGTACGAGCATGAAAATATAAAATAATAATATAATCATCATTGTGGTAATTGAAAAAAAAATATTATAGGTTCTCAAAATGGTCCTTCAGAAGGTTAAGGTTATTTTTACCATTAATTTGGTATGCAAGGTATTGGGCACCCGATAATAGTGTGATCAAATTCGATAAATTTTATAAAACCCCATCAAAATAAAGGATTATAAAGTGATGACACACTTGATTTTCTAAAATGGTGTTGAGGTGGGTCATATAAATATGACAAATGAATAATGGATAATAATGGGCTTATAATAAAACACATACAATGAATTAATCCATTTCTTGAAGAGAATGTGACTTGTGATAAACATTGTGGACGTCCGACCATTTATGAAAGTGAATGTGTCAAGATGTGATAAAATTCATGGATAAAGACGTGCTTATATATGATTGGATAAACACCAAACTCACCTCTATGAAAGGTTTGAAAGAAATAAAGAATTTTAATTTGGTATAAAAGGTCATTGATGTTATAGTATGTTTTATAATGATCCACCAAAGGGTAAAAGCAAGAAGTGATTCTTGCCTACAAAAGTTTTGGCTATGATCAAAATGAATATTATGGTGTGGTCGAATGAATTTGTCACTGATTTCATAATATGATACACCAAAAAAGACTTTGTCAAATATTATAAAAATAATTATTAAAGGCAAAATTAAAGCAAGAAAGAGGTCTTGCATATAATGATTTTGACTATAATAATAATAATTTTCTCCCTCAAAGAAGATGATCATACAAATGGTGTTTTGAAATCTAAGGTAGTACACAAGTATTTGATAGCTTCGAAAAGCTAATTTGTTACTACATGAAGAAACAAAATTATTTATGATATTGAAATTGCAGTAAATCTCCTAAAGAAACTTTTAAAGTTTCAAGAAAATTAACAAGAAAAGAAATTATTATTATTTTGTGACTATAAATTCTGAAAGGTTTTTGTATCTTCATACTACAATCAAAATGGGGTATAAATATTTATGAAAAAGTCTATCCATTTTCCTCCTATTTATTGATACAAATCTATGGGCATGGTAATGGAATCACATGCTGTAGTAAATGAAAAGTTTACAAGAAATATATAAGTTGGCATGACCGGTTGACCATTTTGGTTCAAATGTGATGCAAAGATAATTGAGAATTCATGAGCTTTTACATTGAAGAAATAAATGATTCTTCAAGAATTCTCTTATGTTGCTTGTTGTCACGATAAAATACTATACCAATTAATGTTATGGTTATATCCCCTAAATTTTTGAAACGTACAATAAGGTGAATATGGACTCGTTCACCTGTCACGTAGATAATTTATTATGAAATGAGATGTATCTATGGTTGGTCACATGCGTTTTTCTATCAACTTACAATTTAATTTTTGCAAAGTTATTTGCTCAAATTGTTAAATTGAGAGCATGGTTTCAAACTATAAAAGTTGATAATGCTGATTGATTTAGCAGAACATTGTTTGCTTTTAATTATAGCTGAACCATTGATTATGAGAAAAAATCTCTAAAAAAAATTTGGTATAAGATGATTTTGTTCAAATATAGCAACATTTGTATGCATCAAGCCAACAAGATTGTTTTCCTATTTGTTGGTTCAGGATCAGAAACCAAATAAATCCATCTAAAAAATTTAAACGTGCAATAATCACCACGCACAAAGATGGATCCCCAAATAAAGTTGGGATGATTGTTAGATATCCTAAAATTACGGGGAGATATGATTAACAGCTGAAATATATGAAAACAAGTATCTAGATCCTCGTAAAAAAATTGAACTTGAAGTTTAATAGATAATTCATGATTTGCAAAATGTTGCAAGTTTATTGCCAGATGGACCCTGTGCTATAATTCAACTGTAAATGCTCTAATGAAAAGTCCTTGAAGGAACAGAGTCTATGTCACGCCTGAAACGTGATAGATCAATTGATTCTAGATATAAAACTCCTTAAAGAAGGAGAGGAGAAAATGATCAAGATGATAAAGCAAGTGCTTTAAAAGAGCACCATGACATAACACTTCATAAAATCTTGACAAAGATTCAGGTACCTAAAATGATGATTTGAAGAGATCTCGATAAGTTATGTCTTATTGAAATTGATATTAAATAACCATCGATGATATTTTTGATATAATGTAGCGATCACCATTATAAATGGTAACGAGGATTTTGAATTTAAATCTGTCAAATAGTGTAGACAGATAAAATACGCAATTCAAGTAAATTATATTTCACTTGAAAAGTGATGTTTTGAAATTAGTCCATAGGCTAAGGTATAATGTCAGTGGGATACAAATAGATAATTGTGCGAAAAGTAAAATCGTAAGACATAAAGTCCGACTTGTGCCTTGAGGCATAATGGTTATTCGCAAAAGTCCTAGAATTATTGTTTGGAGATGTGTTCTCCTTCTCCTATGGTGGGTGCAATAAGGTTTCTTTAAATCTGGCAAGGTATGAAAATCTTTAATGCGTATTACGAATGACTGTCATATCTAGCTAGGCGTTATATGCTATATGAAAATCCTTGAAGGATTTAAAAGAGAATCGATCCATTGAATATCCCAATAATTGCGATCACTTGTCATAAAGAAAGATCAATTTTGATCTCATAAAATGGTTAGAAAGTATCATGTACTAATGGAATTGTTGCACTTATATATACTGATATTTTTATATATTAATGTGCGAAAAAGACATAATTTTACTTCTATGTGAATGTGAGTGAATACACTATGTCTGTTATTGTTGTTGTTGTTGTTGAATGTGAGTGAAACCAAATACTATTGATATGAATTTATTATTTTTAACAAATATTGTCAAGGGATTGTTGATTATGAAATTGAAAAAAAATTATTTGATTTATATGAAGTTTGATCTCAAGAAAGCAATTTGTTTGCACCTGAAAATATTGTCATATCATATTATTCAACAAGACAGTCAATAATTGACACTTATTCAAGTCTAATCAAATTTCTAGCAACTTATAAAACAAGTGACTCTACACATATGATGTGTGATTTTCTTTGAGATGGAGGTTGCAATATTATATGAAGATGACGCTTCTTTCATAGCTCAAATAAAGAAAGAATATATCGAAGAAGATAAAATAAAGTACATTTTAGCAAAGGACTATTTTGCTCAATTTTGATGAAATATTTGACAGAGGTATTGTCGAATTCAACACTTTAAGAAACTGAATTGGAATGTATCATTTACAAAATTAAGTGATGTCTTTATTAGGGGGAGTAAATACGCACTGCACTTTTTTTTCCTTGTCCAATTTTTATCCCACTGAATTTTCTTGTTAAGATTTTTAACGAGGCAACAAACAATGCGTACTGAAAGATATGCGTACTCTTTTTTCTTCACTGAGATTTTTTTTATGAATTTTTTTTCTAGTAGAATTTTAACGAGGTATATCATCAATGGACATTCAAGGGGGAGTGTTATAAAATATATTATTTATGTGGATGTCCACTTAATGTAGTCCCTCCATCGTCTCGCCACTATTCACCATTATGTTCCACCTCCTCTATGATCTCAAATCCTAAATGTTATGTCTTCCACCTTCTCCATGATCTAACTCCTTAATGTTATGTTTATGACAAACTTTTATATGCCTTTATATAACACTATAAATAGAGGCATAAGATTTATATTTTGTACATTTGAAAGACTTGTATAATTACACATGAAAGAATGAAGAACTCTCATCTTTTGTCTTGTCTTCTTATTTTCTTGTCTACTTCTTCCATATTGCTCCTCTTTCAGATTAATTTTAATACATACTGAAATATTTCAAATGCAAGTATAATAATATCTTTTGACATTAATAATAGGTGGAACTCATTGATAAACATTTTAAATTATCATGGTTTTTCATTTATACATCTTAAGTAAGCTCGATACATTTTGAACACCTAAAGAAAAGTGAGATTATGTCAGTTTGACACTTTTTATGATTGGACAAGTTAAATATTTTTGGAAAAAAGGGTCAAATTTATCCCTCTACTTTGAAAATTTGACTAAATATATCCTTCGTCATACTTTGATGTCAAATTTATCCTCATTATCATACTTTGAGGCAAAATTTATCCCTCAACTTTAAAAAATTGGCTAAATATACGTTTTTTTATACTTTGGGGTTAAATTTATTCTTGATGTCATGTTAGGTTCGAAATCGAGAGGGCGTCATACGGAAACTTAAAGTTTGCAAACCAAGACGACGATAATTCAGATGACACAATATAAACTAAAAACATAATATATTGATATAATTTGACCAACGGACCTACACATGAAAACTAATATCTATATATATAATAAAGCAAAGAAGTTTGCTTAAAAATTTGTCAAGTGTCATATTAAGAACTAGCCAATAAGTTCTTTGGCAACAAAAAGTTACTTTGTTGCCAACAAAATTTATTTTACTGATTAATAATTATTTATTTTATATATAGATTTTTAAATTTTCATATCTATTTTCATATTGTGGTAAAAAATATTGAATTAACACTATTATTTATTTTTATTCTATTATTTTGTATTTTCATATTATGATAAAAATAATTATAATTGACTCCTATGAATGAACACTATTATAATTATTTATATATTTCAACTCAATATATATAATAAAATAAAATGTTTGATGAATACTTTTATTGTGAAAAAAATATATTTAGAATTGCCTCCTATTAATGAACACTATTATAATTATTTATATATTTCACATTGAGGTAAAAAATAATTAAGTTTCACTTCTATTTTATTAGTATATAAATTATTTCATAGATATGTAAGACTTTAACATATTCGACATAAAAATTCCGTCAATCATTCCTAATTCCACTATCATTAGGAGTAATTCCACAATTTGTATTTTAAATATATTCTCCAATCAAGCTATAGGAGTAATTCCCCAATCTGTATTTTATTTTTTTCTACTATTTCATATTTTCATATTGTGATAAAAATAATTATAATTAACTCCTATTAATGAACACTATTATAATTATTTATATGTTTCACATTGTGGTAAAAAATAGTAATTAATTTTCACTGCCAATTTTCAAATAGATATTCCATTAAAAAAAAGTGATTTCAGAAGACCATCCATATTTCCAAATGAGATCTCTTTCCAAATATATATTCCTTCAAACAAGTGATTTAATAAGATCATCCGTCAATTACTCCTACTAGGAGTTAATTAAGTTTCACTTCCAATTTTAAAATATATATTCCATCAAAAAAAGTGATTCCAGAAGATCCGTATTTCCAAATGAGATCTCATTCCAAATATGTATTCTATCAAACAATCTATATATATAATAAAGCAAAGAAGTTTGCATAAAAATTTGTCAAGTGTCATATTAAGAACTAGCCAATAAGTACTTTGACAACAAAAAGTTATTTTGTTGCCAACAAAATTTATTTTCCTGATTAATAATTATTTATTTTATATATAGATTTTTAAATTTTCATATCTATTTTCATATTGTGGTAAAAAATATTGAATTAACACTATTATTTATTTTTATTCTATTATTTTGTATTTTCATATTATTATAAAAATAATTATAATTGACTCCTATGAATGAACACTATTATAATTATTTATATATTTCAACTCTATATATATAATAAAACAAAATGTTTGATGAATACTTTTATTGTGAAAAAAATATATTTAGAATTACCTCCTATTAATGAACACTATTATGATTATTTATATATTTCACATTGTGGTAAAAAATAATTAAGTTTCACTTCCATTTTATTAGTATATAGATTATTTCATAGATATGTAAGACTTTAACATATTCGAACATAAAAATTCCGTCAATCACTCCTAATTCCACTATCATTAGGAATAATTCCACAATTTGTATGCTAAATATATTCTCCAATCAAGCTATAGGAGTAATTCCCCAATCTGTATTTTATTTTTTTCTACTATTTCATATTTTCATATTGGGATAAAAATTATTATAATTAACTCCTATTAATGAATACTATTATAATTATTTATATGTTTCACATTGTGGTAAAAAATAGTAATCAATTTTCACTTCCAATTTTCAAATAGATATTCCATAAAAAAAAGTGATTTCAGAAGACCATCCGTATTTTCAAATGAGATCTCTTTCCAAATATATATTCCATCAAACAAGTGATTTAATAGGACCATCCGTCAATTACTCCTATTAGGAGTTAATTAAGTTTCACTTCCAATTTCAAAATATATATTCCATAAAAAAAGTGATTCCAGAAGATCCGTATTTCCAAATGAGATCTCATTCCAAATATGTATTCCATCAAACAAGTGATTTAATAGGACCATCCGTCAATTACTGCTAAATCAACTATTATAAAGAGTAATTGCACAATTTGTGTTCCAACCAATCAAATGATTTAAGAAGATCATACAAACGGTAGATGGATATGGTAAGTGAATTATAGATTTTCTTACTCCTATGGATGAAAAGTAGATGGCTATGGTAAGTGAATCGTATATATATTAAATCAAACCTTTACACTGCCAATCATTACCATATATGGCTATGGTAAGTACTACTAAATTGTAATACAACTAATTTTATATGTAAAAGTAATATTTTCTGATCATATTTATTTCTAACAAATTTTACCTGTAAAAATTATTATATAATAGGATGATTCCTACGTAATATGAACATTGAAGCTACAGAGGCATCTATAGAAAAAGAATCACTTAACTCATTCGCTTCATTAATATTATGGCTGCTAAGATTGACTTAATCAAAGAGGTTTCGGGGACAAAAATGCAGTGGTGTCTAAAAGTGCGAGTCATACAATTGTGGGTTATTCCCGATCGTGAAAAGGAAGACAATCCACAATCGATGGAGATGGTGTTGCAGGACGAAAAGGTATTGATATATCAATTTTAAGATTAGTTGTACATATTGTTGACACCTAATTTTTGCCCTCCACAACTACATTTAATCTCGAGTTTCTTCGATTTTTAAATAAAATCACAACAATTATTTTTTCGAGTAAATGCATTTTAAAATAGGTATTCGCTCCTCTAGTTGAAGTATCGGGCCCCTTTTTTCGTTGCCTAGGTTACTTTGGGCTAATTTTGTCATTTAAAGTGATAATTATATATTTTCGTATTTGCATATACGAGATTGTATAAATGATGTCATTTAAATGAACATTTTCATCCCATTGGGTTTCAATTAAGGATTATTTGAAAAATAAATAAATAATTAAAGTCTTGATTTAAACAAAATTTATTCTCAAATAATTTATTTGGATATATATTTGTTTGATTTTATTAGATCAAGAAACTTGGGATTAAAAGAGGTATTAATTCGTATCGAGATTTATTTTAATTTAGTCAATCTATTGAATTTGACCATAATTGAAACTAAATGGGCCATAATTGCAATACAATTGACCAATTGACTTTTGATTTGGTTAAAATTTAAATAGAATGAACTGAATTAAAATTGATGTTATTTTTCTAAGTAATCCCACAATCTACCCAATACCCAAAAACTTAACCAATTAAAAAGCCCAAACCGAAGGCCCATTTTCTTTTATCCAACAATTAAAACTACAACCATTTTTTTCCTTACAATTTTTGTCGCCCGAAGCCCACTCCAACAGCTATAACTCGGCCCATCTTCCAATCCCATTTTCCCTTTAATCAGTAACCAAAGCTGCTACAGCTACAAGGTTCAACTTCAACCAAAACCTTCAATCAACAACAACAGCTACCAGAACAATACAAACACGTTACAACATCGTACAAGCCTCAGCAAAATGACAATATCGGTTTCCATCTACCAACGATTCCAACCCTCAAACCGAGCTCCAACCCATTTGTTTCTTCTTCATCACGCGTCTCACGCGGGTTCGTACGCGTAGGGCTCGGGAACGTTCTAGAACAAGCCTAGGTGGCTCATCCAACGTCCATATTCCGCGAATCTCGGGTACCATTGTACGAATCCGTACATACCTGGTTGATTTTCATTGGTTTGGAATAAATTCTGTTTTTTCTAATTTCGATTGGTCCACCCGCTCGGATTTATCCGAGAAAATTCTAAAATTTGTAGGAGTTTGTTGGTAGAAAACGTTATCTAAGTTCAAATTTTAAATTCCTTCTGGAAAAAAATCCCAAAATTATCCCCAGGAGGCCCCATTTTTGTTTCCATCGATTGAAACCCTCAAAAACAAACCCTAGCCTATTCTCTATATAAAGGTTGTTTTAGGAGGCTAAGGGGAGAGAGTTTTTTCTAGGGTTGGAGTTCTGAGGTTCAGAAAAGGAAGTTTTTTCCTCTGTGACATTTTTAGAGTTTGATTTTTTTTAGGTCGGAGAAGGGGGGAGAAATTCTGAGGCAAATATTTTGAGGTTTCGAAGGTTTCTTAGAAAAAGGGAAATCCATAGTTTTAGGATTCTTCTTTTTTCTGTTTCTGTGGAATCCATACCGGTGATTGAAGCTTTTGAGCGAGAGATGAAGATATCAATGTGTTAGGGTTCTCAGAAGATAAAAGCTATCTCCTTTTTCTGTAGAATATCCTCTCTCTTTTGTTTCCTTTCAGAAGTTTGGTCGATTATTTGGGAAGTTCCCGAATCGACAATATCGACTCCCGATAATGACAACTTCGCTGATAGCTCGTTCGTCCCGTTTGCTTCTCCGGAACAGGTGAACGACTCTCCAATTTTAATTCCTGTTACGGTTCCTACTTCTTTTCTTCATCTCCTTCTCTGTAATGTTATGATTGTGATGTTGTTCGACGAGAATAGCTATAGATGGTTTTAACGGTCATAGGAATTAGTAGATGATAAGTGTGTTTGTGTTTCTCTCGCTGAATCGAAATTCATGCTATCATGTCTGCTCTGTATGGATTCTGAAATTTTCATCGTCGCTAATTCGAACTCTCCCCTTTGTATTATTATTGTTGGCACGTTGTTAACCTCGTTGTTGGTATATTTGTGAAGTTTTGTTTACCTTTGTTTGTAGTTGAATCTGTTTAGTAAAGATTCGTAGTTTCGTGTCTGCCTTAGGAATCACTGCAAGGTTAGTTTCCATGCTAGTCATACTACGATATTTTCAAGGAAAAACTGAGCCTGTTGATCTGATTTGCTAAAAATTTAGTCATTTAGATTGTATTCATGACTTTGGAGGTACGTAGTAGGTGCTCCTTATCTTTCCTGAAGCGTTATATGACATCGGGTATAATTTAGGGAGTCTTTTGATGTGCAGTAGCAAAAAATTAGTAATTCAGTTCATTAAGGACGCTTAATCTTTTTTTTTTGGTTTCAGTTTCGTCTGGCGAGAGGGGAAAAGTTTTTGCATAATAATGTTGACTCAATCGGTAGTCGTTTTACTATGTTAAAGCCTTAAAAAAGTTTTCTGAATTGTTTCATTTATTCTTATTTAGTTTCAGTTGTATACCAACGTATTCTGATTATAAATCGCAACCCACATATGTTGGTACCTCCCATGACCTTAATGGAACTAGATCCTCATTTTTAAATCAAAGATTATTTGGCTAGAGTCAATATTTGGTGTGGTGGTATACTAGAATTAATAAATAGATATCTGGTATTTGAATTTTTAGTGCATAAAAGCAGTAGGTCAGTCATTTTTATGATACGAAGCCGTTCTAAAGTAAGGGGGAGGGGGCTGAACTAATTCATAAGAAATCCATGTCTATAAATTATCTGTCATTGTCATGATTGTTTTTATTCTGTTGTTCTAGCTAAGAGATAGATTGAATGCTTCATTGGTTCTTTGTTAACTATCGTATGGCCTGTTATTATCATTGTCCTAATTTCCTTCACTTTGATGTTTTTTAAAGACTTGTTTACTATCATTAGATTGTTGTTTTTCTTAGGTAAACTCCATCCTAGTTCATTCTTAACTTTCTAGTTCCATGTTGGTTATATAGTTCAAATTGTTAATTCCTGTGTCGTTGCGTCAATTCATAGCTCAAATATTAAAGTCCTTTCGCCTGTCGTATTGAGTAGTTTGAACGTTATTTGTTATGATTAGGATCCATAGTTTTAGCTCTATAAAATATTAAATTAATTCATTGTATATTTGATCAAGACGTTGGTTCTTGTGATAGGAAATTCTTTCGGCTTACAAGTTTATCATTTTCTTGTTTGATGTTCTCGCTTGTATATACTTACATATACTAATCCGTTGCACATTTTTTTTGCATGAACTCGCTCGGGAGTCCAATTGGGCTCTTTATTATTGTATTACACTATGGGCCACTGAGGCCCGCCCTTTAGAAGACGTGAAAATCGATCACATAGCATATGGATACAAGGAGTCGTAAGACATGAATGAGCCAAAATCTCGTCCTTGAAGCAGCAAATGAGCTTGGATTTTTTTTTTATTATTATTTGCATTTATTCATTTGATGTCGTCTCTTCATTATTATTTATTTCTTCATTTCATCGTTCATTCATTTGGGCCGCGAAGCCAAAATTGTACTTAATACAGGTGGAGCATTACTCGAGCCAAAGGCTCGAAAGCTAGACTAGGACAGGTGAAATGGATCGAAGGCCCAATTAGGACAGGTTTTATTGGTTTGGGCCCAATGGCCTAAATCCCTTACTTCCTTCCCTTTTCCCTCTTCTTTGTGCTTACTTGTATCATGTGTTTAGCGAACCTAGTTAATCCCTTAGGCAAGTCGCTAAAAACTAGTTTTGCCTAAACACCGAAAATATTTCTAAATTGCTTTCTTTCAAAAAATAAACTTTTTTCGAAGTTAGTCAAAAGACGTTTTCAAACAGTCCGGATAACCGCAAGTTAGCGGACGTTTTAGGTGCCTAACACCTTCCTAAAACATTAATAAGAACCGCTTACTCAGAATTTCTTAACTTAAACTATTTTTCTGTTTTGAATCGTCTTAAGTAACTCTCTAAAGGTTTCTTAATTCCTTTTCAAAATTAAGTGGCGACTCTTCTCAATAAGTCAAAATTTCTCCGCAAAACAGAAATGGTGACTTTGCTGGGGACATCTAATTAGGTTCTAACCAAATGTTTGATTTCGTCTTTTGATTAACTGTTTATGTGTTCATGTGTTTCAATTCTATAGAGTTTAATTATCGCATCGCATGGGATATTCCTACATTATTTAAACTGTTTTGGGGTTTCGTGGGTATCCCGACCCCTGTTGATCAATTCCAAAAATGTGTTTGAAATACAAACAGTTTATTAGGACATGAGGCGTCTGATGGCTGTTTGTATTTTCAAACTCAAGTTGTCCGCTTGAGAACCAGTGTTCAAACCCACTCTAGACACTGAGGATAGAACGAAACCAAAACCCTATTTTAGGCATGAGCCTAGGACGACCCAATACTTGAGCAGGGTATTGGGCCCATTAGAAAACTTGCCCTACGTCTATTGACCCCGAGTCAATCACAGACGAATCATACTCATGTGTTGGAGAAATATATGCTTGTCTAAATTCAATTCATTACCCTTTGGGGTTAGAGAAAGGCTTATCTTTGTCTTCTTTTATGTAGATATGGCTCAATTTCATTCCCGTGAAAAGTTCAAGATGGTTACCAAACCTGACGATTACCTGAAATTGTGGTGGGATTACATGGGTCCAGATGAGAGAAAAATTGTTAGGACACACATCGGGCACCTGCCTTCGTTGATCGAAATGGACGCTTGGCCTGAAATGACCCACGTGCTTACGACTTTTTGGGATGATCAGAATATGGTGTTTCGCTTCGGGATGTGGAATTGACTCCTACCATTGAAGAAGTGTTAATTTTCTATGAGAGTATCGAAATGTGTTTCAAGAGAAAGGAAAAACCTGATAAGAACATTTTAGTTCCTGCCGTGTGGGACCGTCAAACAATCAAAGAGGCATTTTTAACTGACGACGATACCTGGCTAGGGGAATGTGATGGAGAAAATATCACTTTTTGGGAGTTGTATCATCGGTTTGGAAGATTCAATGCCTTCCACAAATTTGGACATAAATTTGAGTCCGAAGCAAAATGGAAGGAGATGAGAGCCTTTGCGTTTGCGGTAGGTCTACTCGGAACCATGGTGTTCCCACAGGGGGAAAATGGCACAATTTATCCAAGGATTGTTACGGTGGCCCATGCACTTTTCTTTGGAGTAGATTATGATTCTACCAAGGTATTCCACAATTTAGCTCTCATGATTGTCGCCGACATATATCGAGCCTTGGGAAGGTGTCAAGTTGAAAATCATTTCTTTCAAGGTTGAAACTTTATATTACAATGGTGGATGATGAAGCATTTGGTAAAGGATTCGAGAACGGTACAACCTGATCATAAAACAAGGGTGGATATGCTAGCTTCGCACGACATGTGGTTGTTTCTACACAGGTTCAAAAGGGAAGAATCTCACGAATTTTGGTTTAAAACTTTCGGGGAATTAAGAAATGACGATGAGCAATGGTCCATTAACTCTCTTCGTTCAAGGAAATACACCATTCGAGGGGGAAAATGGCCTTTCCTAGTGCTTCTCGGTCTCAGGGGGACCCAACCCTACAATCCTGGCAGAGTTCTTAGGCAATTCGAGATCAAGCAGTAGGCACCACAAATAGATTCCATGCTTAGGTTTTTCACCGAATACGATGAAAGTGAGTCTCCACTCAAAGACGTCATGATAAATGGATGGAGAAGAAGAAGGTGGACGGAAGTAAATTACCGTATAGAGCATGACCCTGAAGTCAGTAATCCTTACAAGGAGTGGTTGAAAAAGAGTCTCGCCGGAGCATTGATTCCGGAACCAAATGGGCCCACTCAGGTTGTGGATGTAGAATTCGAGCCTCAAATTCAGCTCCAGAGGCTACAAGATGAGTTCCAGAAAAGTGAAATCGCGCACCGGAAGATACACATAGAGGACGCTTTAACTATACGTATGTTGAGAGAAGAGTTGAAAAGAGCTAGGCAAGAAGCTGATGATGCCAGGCAATGTCTAATCGATTTGGATGATAGCATGGCCTCCCAACTCGATAGTATAGGGAAAATGACTTACGACTGCAAGGAACAATTATGCGGGAGTCATCTTATCATCAATAGGTATTAAATAGCACAGGAGGTAAACAAGGCAAAGGCAGACGAAGGAGCCTCCAGTAGCTAGTTTTTCTATTTCCCCTGCGCGGGAACTTATCTTCTTTCATGTTATTTCTCCTTTTCCCCTAAAGATTGTATCCCTTTTTTGTTATCTTTTGTAGGCATTTATGCCCTTTTTTATGTCTATATGAGTTGGGGGTTAATGGACTGACTTCGAGGAAGCATATATTTTCTTCAAAAATTGTTAGGCCTGAACCCTTGGCTAAAAAAGGGTCACCCCAGCTAGGATACGCGTTATTATAATGTTTTTGTGTGATATAACTGTTTTATGTGCTTATGTGCGTTTGTTTGGATCAAAGGCAAGTTCATCCACTATGTCCTATGGATGAATTTGGTTATGACTCAAGCAACTCTATGTGGTTATTTCCTGTCAAATATTTTGCATTACTTATCATATACGGAAACTAACACATCTGCCTTTGAGTTGTTTTACTTTATAGATAATAGAAATTACTCCGTGTTGATATAAGCTGGCAGAACATCCCTACTTCACCCGATCGAAAGTGCACAAAATCCCATCCTCTGACCATCATTCAAAAATGACAGGAGATGACGAAGAAAGCGTACTGACTATCCGGGACAATGTGATAGCGGAACAGAATGAAATGATTGCGGAACTTGCAAGAAAGTTAGAAATACTTCAGGAGGAAATAAATCGCACTCGAGATTTGGATAACTTGTCCATCACCGTCAATGCCCCCGCTCCAGGAGGACACGAGACTCTACTCCAAATCCCTCCCCTCAGCACACCTATTCTCGGGGATCAGCCAAATAACATATCGTCCGTCTCTGCCCCTCTACTTGTCCAAAACACTAATCGCAAAAATAACACAGATGCCTACCATCCATAAAATCCATCTCTAACCCCACAAAACCCATCTTCGAATCCATTCTCAAATCCCCAAAACACATTTTCAAATCAAGAAAATTCATTCTCAAATCCACAAGATTCACTCCCAAACCCGCAAAATCCATCAAATCTATCCCCGAATCCACCAAATTCCTTTCCAAATCCACAAAATTCTTCTCAGATTCCACCAAACTACTCACAAATTCCACAGAACCTTTCCAAATTCCAAAACATCCTCTCCACTTACCAACCAAGTTCCTTTCTTCCATAAAATCAAGCCTCCCTTCCAAATCCCCCTCAAGCCATCATATCCCCTGATATTTATGAACCCCTTCCTAACCCCGAGATGGATCATTAGGAGGAGAAGGAGAAAGAGTGGAGGACCCAGCATGAAAGGAATTTACTAGCTACGAAGGAAGAGATCATGAGGATCAAAGAGTCTCATGGAGCCAGGGACCACGACGGTTTGGGGTATGACGATTTATGTGTTCACCCGGGAGTAGACCTACAAGATGGGTACAAAGTCCCTAAGTTTGAGATGTTTGACGGTACCGGAAATCCAATGGCCCATCTGAGAAGGTACTGTAAGAACCTGGTAGGGATAGGGAAAAATTAGGCGTTATTGATGCGCCTATTCAGTCGAAGTTTAAGTGGCGAAGCCTTGGAGTGGTTCATATCTCAGGAGCCAAAAAAGTGGACTGGTTGGAAAGCATTGGCCAAGGGTTTCCTTGACCGGTTCGCATTCAACATTGAAATTGTCCCTGGCTGATATTCACTAGATCGAATCAAACAGATGAATGTTGAGAGTTTTCGAGACTATGCTTTTTGTTGGAGGAAAGAAGCCGCCAAAGTGCAACCCCCCATGTCCGAGGAGGAAATGGTATCCGTGTTCTCCCACACTCAAGAAGCAGAATATTATACCAGGATGGTGTCCGCTGTCAGGGAAACTTTTACGGATTTGGTAAAAATAGGAGAATCATTAGAAGAAGGTATTCAGACAGGGAAGATTGCTAAAACCCCGACGTCGTCTGGGACTGTCATGTTCTCGAAGAAGAAAAAAGAAGATGTAGGTGTGATTTCTGCTAATCCTGTTATGAAAACGAAAAAGAGGTTCAATTCTAGAAATGTTTTATCTTCTCTGCCGTCACCTAATCTTCTGCACACGTTCTATGCCCACCCCCAATACCAAGATCCACTCTCAAATGCCCAACCTCAGTACCAAACTCCACTCCCAAACATCCAATCCTCATACCAAGCTCTACAACCAAATATCTTTCCCCAATACCCAGTTCCACCTCCAAATTATCAGTCTCATTTTCAAACCACTCCTCCAAATAATCGAACAAATTTCCAAATGCCTCTAAATTATCACCAAGTACCCCCTCCTACAAACCTAAGACCGTATAACCCCCAATGTCCAAACCATGAAAAGAAACCTCTCCGAAACTTTACCCCACTAGCTAAAAGTCGCACCTAATTGTTTAAAAGATTGAAGAACGCTGGTCATTTGCAACCAATACAACCAAGGAATATCAATCCCAACTCTCGATTTTTTAATGCAAGTCAACATTGTGCTTATCATTCGGGGGCAGTGGGGCACAGTACAGAGGATTGTGTCTACTTGAAACGCAAGATCCAGGATTTGATTGATCAAAAGGTCATCACGCTCCAGGCGCCTACTCCAAATGTTAACAGAAATCCATTGCCCAACCATGGGGGATCTACAGTTAACATGATTGAATTAGAAGGCGAATGGGCATCTGGCAAGACCATTACCCAGGTGAACTCTGAAAAGCGCAAAAGAGCAGAAGAGGTAGTAAAGATAGAAAAGGTTGTGGCTGCCTTAAGTATCAACGAGAAATCCCTATTTATAGTGATGACGGTCCCGACTCAAGTGTACGCTCCCCCACCAAGAAAGGAATTTATTGTGCAAACCGCTGCAGCCCAAGGGATGACGCGATCGGGATGATGTTACATCCCTGAGGAATTGACCAACAAAAAAGATTCACAGAAAATGTCAATCACTGAAGGAGAGGCTGAGTAATTTTAAAGGCTTATGCAACCAAAGTATTACTCAATTGTCAAACACTTGGAGAAAATTAAGTAACTTTCTAAAGGTTTCTTAATTCCTTTTCAAAATTAAGTGGCGAATCTTTTCAATAAGTCAAAATTTCTCCGCAAAACACATATATATTGACATTTTTCAATTATGGATATAATATAGGTGTTGAATTTTTGTATAGGGAGATCGCATCCATTCAACTATTGGAAAATATGTTATGCATTTGTTCAAGGGAAAAATAAGTGAGCTAGGGCTATATAAATGAATAACTTTGTGGTTGGTCCAAATACTTTCAAGTTTAATACCACTAAGCACAGGATGAGGTTGACGTTCACAAATAGAACAATGGTTGAAGAAATAAATGATCCACTTTTTGGTATGAATATCTTCAATTTACGACCTTATAAGCATTTCATTTACCAAGTGAATGTTGACGAGAATGAATTATTTGGTAATTATCTTAACAGATTTATATTGTCATAGACATCATTATTTTCATTATTGTTTAACCAATAACCAACTTATTATTATTTTTGGATCTATATTACATGTTGTTGGTGAGATTGTTGGCCATAGTGCAATTCAATCTATAAACAAAATGGTAAGATCAGTGTCTTTATGAATGTCGAGCTACAAGACCACGAGTAATCTCATGTTTTATGAATAGAATTATTAATTTCTATAGAAATTACATTTTTTCTTTTGTTATGATGATGTATACTTTCATGTAGGTTGAACATCATTAAGGCTACTTTTTGGGGTGATTTTGTTGAACAAATTACTCCATATTTTGATGGATCCAACACTGCTCCAGTCGTAGTTGTTATGCAGTTCATTTGAGCGCATAAATTCCAAGGTACGAATTATCTTGTGTATAGTTAACCAAGTACTTATATAGTTAACAACCTATGTATGCTTAACTTTGTTTGTGTTTGTTGATATAGATAAGTACTCTGTCCGTAATACTTGGCATGCTTCAAAGCTGTGGGTTAATCCCAATCTTCCTCAAGTTGTTGATTTTAAAACCAGGTTTTCAATTGATTTATATTATATTATAAATTTTTTTCAATTTCAATTGTACAACTACAACTATAGCAACTTAATAAATGTATGTAGTTTGATCGGTGTGCGTGAAGATAACACTTTGAGAGTTAGCCAAATTTCAACTCAGCGTTTTTATTCTGTTTCGGATGAGCTACTGTCTAAATATGTGGAGAGTAAAACTATTGCGCAATTAGTTGAGTGTCTTCATGTGAGTATAATTTGGCATACATTTGGAATTAACAAATAAGCAATTGATCCAAAAAATTAATTCTTAATGGAATTTTCTTTTTTTTTATATGTGATAGGAGGGGAATTTTTGGATGTATGAAACCATTGTTCATATAGAAATGGAAAATGGTTGGTCATATATGGGTTGCAAAAGGTGCCCTAAAAAGGTCGCAAAAATTGGAAATAAGTCTCATTGCAAGAAATGTGATCGTTTGGATCATTCTGCTGCTCATAGGTTTGATCCCAATTGTGAATATTTTAAATGAGATTTTGAAATGTGATTCAAAATTTATATTGTAAACTTTTGTTCCAGATATAAACTCCAAGTTAGAGTAATGGACGGTACTGGTTTTATTTCCTTGTTGCTTTGGGATCGCGAAGCAACAAAGCTCATAGGGAAGTCTGCTACTCAATTGAAATGACAGATAGACGATGTATGTTAATGACGTGTTTCATATAGGATTTTTTTTAGACTTTTCTAAAGGCATAGTTTGTTGTTATCTATATTTTTTTGGAAAGAACCATTTTACGTAGGAAATTACTATGTATTTTGGCTTACAGACTACTGATTCCGATGATGATGGTGCTTATCTAGTGGAGCTCGATACTATTCTTGATAAAAATG
Source organism: Capsicum pubescens (assembly GCA_030864215.1). Classification (NCBI taxonomy): domain Eukaryota; kingdom Viridiplantae; phylum Streptophyta; class Magnoliopsida; order Solanales; family Solanaceae; genus Capsicum; species Capsicum pubescens. The sequence continues at coordinate 44,582,692 of CM061541.1, forward strand.
CCCTGTTTAAGGTGGCTGTCAAGAGCCATAATGTAGAACAACATGTTGAGGTTTATACCGTTCTTAAGATTTGTGATGATGAGGAACTTACCAAGCAGTTTCGACCTTCTTCCAATGACGATGATTTTCTAGTATGTTTTCTTTTATACATAACTCAAAGAACACTATATTCTAATGTTCACAACTATATATCAATACCTTAAATGTTTTTGATCAATTTTTAATATAATAATTTAATATTCATAGGATCCAGATTTCAAGTGTGAAAAGGTCGCTGCTGAAACTCATGAAATTACGGTGATTTCAATGTTGCCTTTTCTGTCATTCTATATATAAGCACTATAATTATCATTAGAGTTGTTTATTGCCGATAATTTTGAAATTAAAGTTGCCCTTACATTGTAGGATTCTAATCCTGATAATGACTTGAATACTCCAACAAACACTCTGGTCAAGAGAAGTTTGTCGGAGGTTAAATCGCTTGGCATAGAAGTTGAAGATGACCCTAATGCAAAGCTTTCAAGCACTAAGCTTAACAAAGTGGTTAAGAAGGAGAAACTTGCATGAGTTACAGCATCCAACAATCTTGAATACGATTATTAGAGAAATGGCTGTTTTTATATTTTTTCAGAGAATTAGTTTTGTTGCGAACAATATGTTTTTTTGAGACCTATTTAATTTGATTCCAAGGCTTGATTAATATGTTCCAGTTTATAAAGAGCTTTACTTATTCTATTGCTTGAGTATTTGAACCAATATTTGTTTTTTTGTTATTCAATTTAGTGGATTACTTTAGTCGTTTTATGCACAAAGCAGTTACTCTATCATCTGTATTCTGTATGACCTTTTAAATATAAGACTATTCTGAGAATTTAGTTTTAGAATATTAGTTTTGGCATTTTAATCTACCTATATATTATGTCCAGTAGAATTTGTTAAGGCTTACTAGATAATCAGGATGTTTTTTTTTGCGTTGTATGTATTGTACTATTAGAGCCAGATGTGGAAGCTTCCTATCATGTTTGAGAAGTTCCTCTTATTCTGTTTAAATTCTTGTGCGAGTGTGTTGAATAATACCGTCACATTTGCTTAAATCTTTGTATAAATTGACTATTGCATCTTAGAGTTGTCTCCCGTTTTGGGCTCTCCTTCACTCCAGCTGCATGGTTGTTACTTTTCTCAACTTCTTTATCTTAAAGTTTCCTGTTCGATGGAAATATTGCTTACAATAGAAAGTCTACTACTTCTTTCATATTACTAGGATTTGGAGTATTCAGGAAGAATGTATTTAGGTTACCTGGTGATTAAAAAATCGGCCAGAAGCACAAAGATTTCTGGTTGCAGGTTGACAGAAATATTTTGTAGTCAATGTTATTGTTCTAGCCAGAATATAATTCTTGAATAGTAGCTTAGAATGTACATCCAGTAAACCTTGGATTATGGTTCTTATGATCACAAAGAACTTTTTCAAATGTAGTATGTAGATTCACTTGACAGGAATTTTCAATAGGCTCTTCCTTTTGTCTCTTGTTTGGTTTCTTGGAGCTTATGACTATAAAAGTACTTTTGCAAACACAATATCTTTAGATTTACTTGACAGGAACTTGCATTTGTTATCATATAGTTTTTATTCTTTCTTTTTCTTTTTTTTTGTCTCATATGAGTGGTGTTATACTTCTTAATAATTTGTTGGGGCCAATCATGTCTGTTGGATGGTTTGTTTTTTGTTTTCAAATAAAAAAAAGTGCAGGAGCTGCAGGTGTTATGTTGAGGTAAAATTCATCATTCAATTTGCTTTTTTCGTGTGGGAACCAGCATTTGGGATATGTGTTAATGTCTTTGGTGTTAATGCTTTAACGCGGTTGGGAGCAAGGGATCCCCTCAATGAGCTTTAGACGTTACAAGATTACTATACAACATTGCGAGTAGTTGAAAGACCTGATGCGAGTAGTTGAACTTGGATTGCTTGCAGATGTCCCAGGTAGCAATTGAGCAAATTGGAGTTGTCCACCAGCAGCAAGACTAAATGTATTCTTATCCAACTGAATCATGAAGCCATCAAGAGAAACCTGTGAATTTTTTCTTGACCTTGACAAGGGTTTCATGCCAAGGTCAAGTAAAAAAAAGTACAGGAGCTGCAGGTGACAGTGGTTAATATGTTGAGGTAAAATTCATCATTCAATTTGTTTTTTTTCTTGTGGGAACCAGCATTCGGGGTATGTGTTAATGTCTTTGGTGTTAAATCTTTAACATGGTTGGGAGCAATGGATCCCCTCGCTCAGCTTCAGTCGTTACTAGCTTACTATACAAACATTGCGAGTAGTTGAAAGACCTGTTTGGAATAGTTGAACTTGGATTGCTTGCAGATGTCCCAGGTAGCAATTGAGGAACTTGGAGTTGTCCACCGACAGCAAGACCAAATATATTCTTATCCAACCGAATCATGAAGCCATCAAGAGGAACCTTTGAATTTTTTACTTAACCTTGACAGGGGTTTCATGCCAAGGTCAAGTAAAAAAAAGTACAGGAGCTACAGGTGACAGTGGTTAATATGTTGAGGTAAAATTCATCATTCAATTTTCTTTTTTCCTGTGGGAACCAACATTTGGGATATGTGTTAATGTCTTTGGTGTTAACACTTTAACACGGTTGGGAGCAAGGGATACCCTCAATGAGCTTCAAATGTTACTAGTTTACTATACAAACATTACGAGTAGTTGAAAGACGTGATGCGAGTAGTTGAACTTGGATTGTTTGCAGATGTCCCAGGTAGCAATTGAGCAAATTGGAGTTGTCCACCAGCATCAACACCAAATTTATTCTTATCCAACTGAATCATGAAGCCATCAAGAGGAACCTGTGAATTTTTTACTTGACCTTGACAGGGGTTTCATGCCAAGGTCAAGTAAAAAAAGTACAGGAGCTGCAGGTGACAGTGGTTAATATGTTGGGGTAAAATTCATCATTCAATTTGCTTTTTTCATGTGGGAACCAACATTCGGGGTATGTGTTAATGTCTTTGGTGTTAAAGCTTTAATGCGGTTGGGAGCAATGGATCCCCTCGCTGAGCTTCAGTCGTTACTAGCTTACTATATAAACATTGTGAGTAGGTGAAAGACCTATTTGGAATAGTTAAACTTGGATTGCTTGCAGATGTCCCAGGTAGCAATTGAGGAACTTGGAGTTGTCCACCGGCAGCAAGACCAAATATATTCTTATCCAACTGAATCATGAAGCCATCAAGAGGAACCTGTGAATTGTTCTCAAACATTATGCTGTATGCCTATTTCAAACCTGTGAAATATTCTCAAACACAACGGATGCCCAGTCAACTTGTTCTGCCATATGCCTACTTCACAGCTTCTTTGGGAAGTCTTCGACTGTGCTTTTAAGTTTGTTTCATAATCAATCTGGTGTCAAACTATCTGTGATGATCATGCAAAGAACAACGACTTCTATGAAACAATCTCTTATTTACTAGAATAGAATCGGTTGTTAGTAGTATGGGTTACCTTAGAGAGAGAGCCATTAGGTGAGAAAAGACAATATATTAGTGGACCAACTCAAACCTAATTCCTGTATGAAATCCTGCCAACATAGAAGCACTCCTGGTAAGAAATGGAAGAGCAAATTTAGGCTTGGTTTTCTTGCTTTTCCAAATACAGACCTCCTTTAAATTTCTTTTCATCTTTGGCTTATTTAGGAAGTGTAAAAACGTATACCATGAAACTACTACCTCTAAGGGCATCAAGGGATCTTTTGAGGCTCATTCATCATACTTATTGGAACCAGGGCTTTCAATTGTTTTTCAGTTTTTTTGAGATATATGGTGGAAAACTCTTTGACTTGCTTAATGATCGGAATTGTTCCTGCTCTTTTCAACATTTAAGGGTTGCAGCTTTCCGAAGATAATTGAAACTAATTCTTTGTAGGAAACTTTGCATGAGAGAGGCTGATAAACAACAAGTATGTATAGTTGGATTGCAAGAATACAGTGTCTCTGATGTGGAAATAATTAAAGAGCTCATAGATAGAGGTAATGCAACTAGAAGTATTGGCACCAATGGAGCCAATAAGGAATCATCCAAGTCACATGCTATTCTCCAGCTTTCTATTAAGAGATCAATGGATGGTAGTGAATCTAAACCTCCCCGTGTCATTTGGGAAGCTCTCCTTCATAGACGTTGTAGGACGTTAACGTGGCGAAGACACAACTGATAATGATAAGAAAACTAGGTGTTTATATCTACTAAGTAACTGTTTTTTTTGTTGTCTATTATATCTACTAAGTTATCTTGTGAGCATACTTTAAATACGTTAAGATATGCAGACAGGCAGTCATTTCTTGAATTCGATTTTGTTCATACTACTACTATTTTTTGCATTTGTATAGTCTTACCTTTGCACTTTGCTTTAAAACTTAGGGTAAAGAGTCTTTCAAAAGGGAACAACTCACAGAAGGAAGTCTCATCCTCAACTGTGAATCTAAAGGAGTCGACAATATTATATTATTCTGCAGTTATAAAAGAGGGTTATTCTGATTCTCCAGAAGCATTTTATCTTCCCACCGAGCTCAAGTTCTATATTAGTTGTATACTTGGTGCAAACAGGAGCAACTACATGGATGCATGAGGTTCGTAAGGTAAAGAAGGATGTTGTTTCTGTATCAAGATTACGAAGCTATGGTGGAATTTTGGTTGGAAAGGCAAACATGCATAAGTTGGGCTTGGGCACTACCGAAAATAATGCAAAATATGGGTATGTATTACATATTCTTTTTGTATAAAGTTTTTTGTAGATGAAATGTTAAATTGGATTTAACCCTTTCTAAGGCAGTCCTCAAACATTTCCTTTTTCAAGTGTAACGCTAGCATTTAAAGACTTCCTTCACAGTGACCGCTAACAATTGCTTCCTAAAAGAGATGACAGGGCATTGGAACCTAAAAGCAGTGTTAAGCTTTTTTATAAATCAATTCCTATGATATTTTTCAAAAAGAAATATTTTCCACACATCGTGCGGGTACTACACTAGATACATTGTTGGGGTCCTAACTCCAAATGTCTCTAACAAGGATAACACTGTATGGTTTAAATTTTCAACTCTTGATTATTCTTCACTTAGATTGTTAACATTCTCTTGGACCGCTGCTTGCAGCCTGATTCATTTGATTATAATCTGATATTGTTGTCATGGCTACATAAAGGCATTTTGGAAACATTCTCGATATGTGGTTGCAGGCTGATTAGCTGACACACTAGCATTATTGTTGTTATCCATATCTGTTTGACCATAAAAATAAATACAGCTTATATTTCTACAACTGGATAGGTACATGATTAATTGTTGTTTATGGGGTGGTTTCCATAGATATTGATCAATTTTTGTTGCTTCAATAGTTGAAGGTTGTGTCAAAATGATTGAATGATCTGATAGTTTTGAGCCTTTAATTATAATCTGATATTGTTGTGATGGCTACATAAAGGCATAGTGGAAACATTCTTGATATGTGGTTGCAGGCTGATCAGCTGATACACTAGCACTATTGTTGTTATCCATGCCAAGGTCAAGTAAAAAAAAAGTGTAGGAGTCCAGCTGGTTGCCTTGCCGCAGGACGCTGAGCATTAGCTATACTAGCTGGTGGTGATGCACCACTATCTGCTCCAGGAGCAGGAGAATCAGAATAACCCCATTCACCTGCCTCGGCATACTATTCATCCTCAGTTTTCTAAGAGGTATTCACATGAGTGATAAATGCTTCTGGAGGCTTCTGATAGACAGTGGATAAAGTGAATCTGAAGTGGTCGATAATATTATCTTATTCTGCAGTTATAAAAGAGGTTTATTCTAATTCTCCAGAAGTATTTTATCTTCCCACCGAGCCCAATTGCTATATTAGTTGTATACTTGGTGCAAATAGGAGAAACTACATGGATGCATGAGTTTCGTGAGGTAAAGAAGGATGTTGTTTCTGTATCAAGATTACGAAGCTGTGGTGGAATTTTGGTTGGAAAGGCAAATATGCATGAGTTGGGCTTGGGAACTACCGGAAATAATGCAAAATATGGGTATGTATACATATTCTTTTTGTAGATGAAATGTTAAATTGCATTTAACCCTTTCTAAGGCAGTCCTCAAACATTTCCTTTTTCAAGTGTAACGCTAGCATTTAAAGACTTCCTTTACAGTGACCTCTAACAATTGTTTCCTAAAAGAGATGGAAGGGCATTGGAACCTAAAATCAATGTTAAGCTTTTTTACAAATCAATTCTTATGATTCTTTTTCAAAAAGAAATATTATCCACGCATCGCGCGGGTACTACACCAGATACATTGTTGGGGTCCTAACTCCAAATGTCTCTGACAAGGATAATACTGTAAGTATGGTTTAAATTTTCAACTCTTGATTATTCTTCTCTTAGATCGTTAACATTCTCTTGGACCGCTGCTTGCAACCTGATTCATTTGATTATAATCTGATATTGTTGTCATGGCTACATAAAGGCATTTTGGAAACATTCTCGATACGGGGTTGCAGGCTGATCATCTGACACACTAGCACTATTGTTGTTATCCATGCCAAGGTCAAGTAAAAAAAAGTGCAGGAGTCCAGCTGGTTTCCTTGCCATAGGACGCTGAGAATTAGTTGTACTAGCTGGCGGTGATGCACCACTATCTGCTACAGGAGGAGCAGGAGAATTATAATAACCATGTTCACCTTCCTCGGCATACTCTTCATCCTCAGTTTTCTGAGTGTTATTCAAACAAGTGATAAATGCTCATGGAGGCTTTTGATAGACAACAGATAAAGTGAATCTGAAGTGATCGACATCATTATCTTATTCTTATCCAAACACTCATAGTTTTGTTGTACGTTATAAAAGAGGGGGGATCCCAGCACACAAGAAGTCATGCTATCCTCCTTATGTACATTTCTAAGGTTACACTAGAGAGATATCAAACATGAACACTTACATTTTAACATGTTTAAATAAGAAGTAACATCTGTGGTTCCCTTCTTTCCATAGACATATGCTTGAGTTGTTCTTCACATGTTCCTCAGTTCTTTATCATTTGAATTCAATTGAGCTGCTAGGGAGCTCCTTAACAAATTGGCATCGCCCATTTTATCCCGAAAGTAATAAGAAAAGAAATATCAAACTTGTCTATCTAAAGAACAATGCATTAACATATGAATTTTGTCCACCACCTACTCACTACACAAAGCATTTACTCTTTTTTGAAACTATATCTGAGTAAGGCATGCATCATCGTCTAGCTAAGTTGCTCGAATTCTCCAAATATGTTGCTGCACCCGTGTCCGTTTCTTCAAAAATGCACTATTTTTGAAGGATCCAACACGCACCCCATGACATTTTCAAAAAGTCTGAGCAACTTAGTCGTCTAGCACTCAACAAAAACAAACTGTGTTATTTTAGGGGACCTTTGATCTCCATGTCTTTTATAGAGCCACAAAGGGGATCTGCAAACACCAGTGATTAGCTTTGCATGACACAACTTTGGAATAGTTTCCCCTACTATGTGCTCTCAATAAATGATTTCTTTAGATCATAAAGCTCATTATTAACTGAAACACACCAAGCCCTTTGTAATTTTATTTATTCGGTTAGTTACTTTGATACTCTTTTGCAAGTGAAAATGGCGGAGCCATCTCTTAATTTTTGGTAAATGTGTTATATCGGTTATTGTGATCACCTCAATTTTTTTGTCTCTATTGGAATGTGAACCTGAAATCTCAAGTTCTCAACCCACGTACTTCATTGACTACTAGACCACACCCTTGAAAGTAACACAACTAAGAGTGATTGCAAGTATTGTCTTCATGAATAAAGATCATAAAAATTAGTGGTATTATAGGCATTACACAATTTCTTTGTAGGAGAAACAAAAAAGATATTATGTCGAGAGTGAGCGTATTACTTTGAAATCCAGTCCACAGTTAAAACAACAACATAATACATGGTGTAATTCCATAACTGGTGTCGGGAGAGGGTCAGTCTTACGCCTAACTTTGTGTTGGTCTAATATACCACAAACTACAATAATTATTACAGTTAAAAATAAAATGAACAAAAATGAAGAAAATAAGATCATCTTCTTATCGACTGAGGCGCAGATATCTCGCTTTCTTTAAGGAGATTTAAGCCCACTGCGGCATAACTTACACCGATCCAATAGTAGCATGTACACCTATACTTTGAAGAGATAGAAAAATTATTTTCGATAGACCTTCAGCTTGAGTCAAGCACATTAAGGATATTGAGACATATGAAAATAGATACAGGTAAAAACATTAGCAAGTTTTAGGACACTACAACCAGCAATGTTGTCCCTTATTTCACTCTCTTAGATATTGCAAGAGGACAGTAGTTCACTGTAAAATAGTGGGAAATTAAGCTTAGAATAAAGAATCTATACTAACAAATAGTTTAATAAAGTCTTTAAATGAGTAAGTGCATTCAATTTGAAATAGTAGCAAAATTAACTTGCACCACCAATCTAATAAAAAATAAAGTTCCCACGTCTTCCTCTTCCTTAGGGTTCATATTGCCTGCTATGCACTTTTGAGTTGCAGCGGCTGATCTTCTCTATGAAAAGCTTTTAGTTCTTTCAATCGAGACTTGATTCTATGAGAAGAAGAATGACTCAGACTCTTCACATCTATTAAGCAAATACAAAAATAGGCAAACAACACAAACTCCAATAGTTTATAACTTAATTACAGAAAATTTTGTCATTTTATATAATTGTTGAAAATCTCAAATTTAGGTTTGTTGAGACACATAATTAGCCCGCGATACATCTAAACAAAAATAGATTTTTTTTTGTAAGAATATATAATTAGATCGCAATAGTTTTTTTCTGGTTTTGGATTTGTCGAGATAATTATTGATACATCCAATGAAGATATATAATTAATTGAAATTTTTATAATTGCTTTATAAGAATGGGAACTTGTGTAAATATGAAATTAGGGTCTATGTTTATGTTATTTTATTAATAGCAAGAACAAAACACAATAAGACAACAATTATACTATTACTTTTATAATAATAATAATAATAAAATAAAGATAAAAGCTAAAAAAATATCCCATATTATTAAATTTCCATTCAAGCATTCCATCAAATTGAGAGCTGCTTTCTCTTCCTCGCTTGCGCGCGCTCTTTACCTTTCTCTATCTCGGCCTCTATCTATCATCAAATATACTACCACAAGGTTCTAGGCTCATATGAAATTCATCTTCAGTAGTGCATACAGATGGAAAATTAGGACAGGAAATTAGCGAGAATAAACAGAGTATGCGCGTAGAGACAAAAATGGGCTAAATATTCTTCGAGAAGCAATGGTATAAAATTTGAACACCAAACTACATTTTTGATGTGTTTTTCTTATTATTTTTATTGTTAGGTAGATACATCTCTATGTACCACTAAGAAATTATCTATATATCAAAATTCTCCAATTTATATAGCTGAATGTATCAATACGAAAACTCCTAAATTATTGAGATAGAATTTTATTTTAGAGAAAATTTTAGTTTTATCGAAGGTTGTATGTGAGTTAATTATAGTGCAATTTTGTTTTGGATATAATAATGCCACTTTGTGTGATATAACCTATGGTTAATTCCAAACACTAAGCTTTTCCCCTATGGTTCTGAATATATAGCTTACATGATACAGGTACGACCACGGAGGTGGGTGAGTGCGAGAGTGAATGAACCTGAGACTTGGAGTGTACACGTGATATGCAAACAAAGGCCTAACTAGGCTCCAAAATCAGTCCATACAATGCACTCCAAGGGAGCCCACTTGAAGACTTTGACTAAGGGGTCATTTTGGACATTTCACACTATTCTTGTAATACACTATAAATACAACCTTCTAGGGATTCATTCATTAGATTTTGATAATGATGAATGTTGTATAACATTGAAAGACAAGTCCTCTCTCCTTGAGGCACAAATCTGAAATTGTAACTAGGGAAATCAACTTGAGTGTGGAATCACTCGTGTTGGATTCAAGCTTGGAAACGTTGGTCCTTGGGAGATCGAGATCCCTCTTGTTCCTACGTAGGAGATAGGTTAGTGTTGTGTGTAGTATTAAAGGTCCAAGGGTGTAACAATTCTTGGATTGTTAATATTATTCCCTCATTTGGTCTATCTATTTTTATCTTATTGCACTTTGTAGATTCATAGTGGATTGTTTTGTGTCCTTCTTGAATCCAAAATTTGTTCTCATTGTGTTCATCTTGTTATAATTGTGTTGCTTCTGTTTTTGGTGTCAAATGCACCGTTGTTATCTCGTATTATTTTTGTTGTAGTGAATCCGAGAGTGGTCTCCATCTTAGTCCTCAAATCCTTAAGATTAGTGGACTGTTTTGGAGTTGTTTTGTGTTTCCGTTGTTTTTCCCGTATCATTACATTAACAGATTTTTTATTGTGAGTCGTTTCCCCTATCTATAACTTATTTTGTTTGCAATGATATTTATTATACAGAGAATATTGAACCACCGAATGTCAGAGGAAGTAGAATCGGATGAGAGGAAAATACTTTCACTTTGCGTGATATAACGAATGGTCAATTCCAAACAGGTAATCTTTTTCAATATGGCTCTGAATATAGAACTTAAGCTTAAAGATCTTCATTCGTGAACAGTACAACCATCGATAGGCAAGGAGAATTGTCATCTGAGTGTTGTTATTAATGAAATGAGAAAACAAAATAATGTGATGAGCTTAAACATATCAAATGATACACCTGTCTGTCGAGGAACATTCCAAAATATTTCATATTCAACAGAATTAGAAAGGAATAAAATATATGAAATTTCCGATAACCCATAAAGCGTAAAAATAACAACACACTTTGTACACATCATTTTAATTTATTATGATGAGAGAAAATCTAAATTGGTTATGAAGTTGCATTCTTTCCACCTTGTGACTATCTGTGACTTATATTGTTTGCAATGATATTTATTATACAGAGAATGTTGAGCCAGCAAATGTCAGAGGGAGTAGAATCGGACAAGAGGAAAATAATTTCACTTTGCGTGATGTAATGAATGATCAATTCCAAATACGTAATCTTTTTCAATATGGCTCTGAATATAGAACTTACGTTTAAAGATTTTCATTCGTGAACAGTACAACCATTGATAGGCAAGGAGAATTGTCCTCTGAGTGTTGTTGTTAATGAAATGAGAAAACAAAATAATGCGATGAGCTCAAACATATCACCTGATACACCTGTATGCCGAGGAACATTCCAAACTATTTCATATTCAATATAATTATAAAGGAATAGAATATATGAAATTTCTGAGAACTCATAAAGCGTAAAAACAACAACACACGTTCTACATATCATTTTAATTTATTATGATGACAGAAAATCCAAATTGGTTATGAATTTGCATTCTTTCTACCTTGTGACTATCTGTAACTTATATTGTTTGCAACGATATTTATTATACAGAGAATGTTGAGCCAGCGAATGTCAGAGGGAGTAGAATCAGATGAAAGAAAAATAATTTAAGTTTGCGTGATGTAACGAGTGGTCAATTTCAAATAGGTAATATTTTTCAATATAGCTGTGAATATAGATTTTATGTTTATAGATTTTCATTCGTGAACAGTACAACCATCGAGAGATAAGGAAAAGTGTCCTCTGAGTGTTGCTGTTAATGAAATGAGAAAACAAAAGAATGTGATGAGCTCAAACATATCAACTGATACACCTGTATGCCGAGGAATATTCAATAATAGTTCATATTCAACAGAATTAGAAAGGAATAATGGTCATAGAATCAGCAATACCCCAGAAAGTGTACAAACAACGACACATGTTTGATATACTAATTCATCATCTAAAAATTACACACCTTTGATGAGTATCCCATCCATGAGTAGTGGAAACGTTGCATCATCGCAAATTCTCGCACATAATCAAAAGTCATTTCCCCTGTGAGATTTGAGCAATGGTTAGTTTCTAATTTCTATGTTTCTTAGTTCGTATTAAATTATTGAATAAATTTTGCATCGAGCATTTAAATAATTTGATTAGTTCAAACATTTATGGATGACAGAGTTTGAAAATTGCTTGTCTGCAAATTCAAAACAAAAGAAGGGTAAAGGCATATTGGGTAGTCTAAAGTTTCTAGACTTAAGTCGTTTTAGCATGCAACATGGAAGTTCAAGTTTTTATAAGGCTACTTCACAAGGAGTTCAAAGTTTTGGAAATAGGATGAAAAATACTTGTATACCTGATTTAAATGTTCCTCCGATCGTGCAAGGTTAGCCTTTAACTTTTTGTCTATTAATTAATATGTTGTATTAAAAAGTACTGACAATTCAAGATTTTTAGTATTTATCGTAATTTCATCATGAATTCAGAAAAATTGTGTTATAACACGAATGTCATAGTTATTAATTACTCCTTTTATATTTTACTATATCATTATAGGTATTCGAAGTGAAGATAATCTGCTTGATATAAATGAATATTCATGTAATGGAGGTAAAGTTTGAATCTCTTTACAACATTTGAAGAATTTACCGCATTTGATTGTTAATATGACCCTTATGATAATAGGTCTTCAAAGTCAGTCTCCAGATATCCGTCCACATCAGATTCTACCTAATTTAAATGTTCCTTTAATTTTGTCAGGTTGGTAATTGAGATTCTTTTACTACCATATTGAATAATATATTATATTGAAAGTTACTGACAAGCAATAATTATATAATTCTTTTAGAATCTGAGGGTGGAAATGTCGATCTTGCTATACAAGGTATGTAACAGGGGTATTTTGATTTTTCATTTTATAGGCATAAACAAGTAAATATTTGATTTCTATCTAAGTTGTTTGGACTCTCGAAATTGTCGTACTTATGTTAGATTCTTAAAAAATACACTATCTTTGGATGATTCAACGCGCACCCATCAATATTTTTGAGTAGTCTGAACCACTTAGATTTCTATGATAAAAATTACTTTAGAGTGAGATCACTAAACATGAACACACGTGTACAATTTCATCATATCTTACTTTCATACATAACAGGTAGTGATATGCAATCAATCTTAGATGATGAACATGAAGAGCACGATCATTATGAAGGTATGTAAATTGTAAATCAAATAATTGTCAATATAATTTTATATGGAAAGACTAGAACTTTAACATATTTTTCACTTATATTATTGTAATATTAAATTTTCAGATGATAATATCGAATGTGGAGACATCTGTAACGATGGTACGTATCGTATATTATATACTACTTTAATATTTTAAATTTTTGTGTTGAATATGGTATTTTAACTTTAAGTTTTATTCATTTTAGAGTATTGGGACATAGGAGATGCTAATTATGAATGTGAACATTGTGGGGCATATTTTTGATATGAAGATAGAATAAAAAAACATTATAAGTCTAAAAGACCAGTGTTTAATTTGTGTTGTAATCATGGAAAGATCAAGATCCCTAATTCAAAGGATCCTCCTCCAACTCTAAAACAATTATTGTTTGGATCAGTTTAGAAGAAGCAACTAATTTAACCTTATTATTATGATGTACTCCGCACTTTCATGTATATGCTTATCATTTTTCAACTCTTATATTTTGTAGGTCCTAAAACAGTTCATTTTCAAGAAAATATTAGAACTTACAATTTGATGTTCACATTTACATCGATGGGTGGAAAGGTTGATGTCTCCGTCAATCAATCACGTGGTCCGCGAACATTCAAATTATCTGGCCAGAATTATCATCAAATTGGAAGTTTATTGCCTCCTGAGGGGTCTAATCCAAAATTTGTGCAATTATATATTTATGATACGAGAAATAAAGTCAAAGATATAATTCATGCTGTGAGGTAAGTATTTTACCAAATATTATATACATAACAAAGTACATTAAACGAAATCATGTACCAAAATTCATATAATCTTTGGTTTTGCAGTCGTGGTCAAAGCGTAAACAAACTTCACACTGAGATTATTTCTGATTTGAAGTAAATGCTTGATGAACACAATGTTTTGGCCAAGACATTTAGAATGGTAAGAGATCAATTTCAAGAAGATAGAAGCTCCAATGTTAGACTCAGATTGATAGAAAAAAGAAACACTAATGGAGGAAGGTATAATTTACCAACGGTTTAGAGGTAGCTGCTTTGATGGTTGGAAATTTTGAACTATCAAGATGTAATAGAGATATCATAATTGAAACATAGTTTGTTCAACTGCAGAGGATAAATAAGTTGAATGCTGCCTATTTAGGTCTACAGTATCCTTTGCTTTTTCCATATGGTGAAGGCGGATACAGAGAGGACATTTCTTTAAATGGGTATGCAGGTGGAGATCATGAATCAGTTGGAGGAAGACAACATGTTAGTGTGCGAGAGTTTTCTTCTTACAAAATTCAAGACAGGAAGGATGAAGTACCAATAATTGTGTCTGCAAGAAGATTATTTCAACAATTCTTAGTTAATACATATACAATGATTGAATCAGGTCAATTGAAGTATATTAGGACTCATCAAAAACAGTTGAGAGTTTCAATGTATAATATGTTTCAAGAAGCTATTTTGCATGGATAAACTAATCCTTCATCTCAGGGAAAAAGAGTTGTGTTACCATCAACCTTTACGGGAGGTACACGATACATGATTCAAAACTATCAATATGTTATGGCTATATGCAAATAGGCTGGGTATCCTGATCTTTTTATCACGTTCACTTGCAATCCAAAGTGGCCTGAGATTCGAAGATTTGTAGCGAGTAAGGTCTTAAATCCCAAGGATCGTCCAGATATCTTAAGCAGGGTTTTCAAAATCAAATTGGATAGCTTAATAAAGGATTTACGAGGCAATAAAGTTTTTGGAGAAGTAAAATCAGGTATACATTTAGTTTTTTAAATAATAATTTTATCATTGTTTTTATTTTTTCGTGATAACTTTTTATTATAGATTAAAATTCTTTATTATTCCATAACTTCATTTAAACTTTCTGTGCAGTGATTTATACAATTAAGTTTCAAAAACGAGGGTTGCCTCATGCTCATATATTGTTGTTTCTGCATGAGCATAACAAATATCCAACTGCCGCGGATATCGATAAAATAATTACAGCAGAAATACCAGATGAAGTAGCTAATCCTCAACATTACAAGGTCGTGAAAAGTTTCATGATTCATGGCCCGTGCGGTGCTACTAGAAGATCTTCTCCTTGCATGTGAAATGGGAGATGTACCAAACACATTCCTAAGAAGTTTGTGGATTCAACCACAATTGATGAAGATGGTTATCCTATTTATAGAAGAAGAGATGATGGAAGAACTATCCAGAAGGATCGTATTGACTTGGATAACAGGTTTGTCGTGCCGCATAATCATTTTTTATTAATGAAGTATGGTGCACACATAAATGTAGAATGGTGCAATCAGTCAAAATCCATCAAGTACTTATTTAAGTATGTTAATAAAGGGCATGATCGTGCCACTGCTGCTTTTGCCCAAAGTGTACATGATGAGGATTCACAGGATGTTCATGAAATCAATATGTATTATGATTATCGATACATATCACTTTGTGAAGCTGCTTCGAGGATATTTGGATTTCCTATAGACAACCTTCGATGGAGAGGCTATAATTTCATCTTCCAAATAAACAAACTACTATCTTCTCTGATGATGAGCCAATTGATGATGTTGTCAATGGACCCAGTGTAAGGGAATCAATGTTTTTAAGTTGGTTTGAGGAAAATAAAAGATTTCCTAAAGCAAGACAACTAACTTATGCAGAATTTCCTCTTAAGTTTGTGTGGAAATCAGATTTGAAAAGATGGGAGAAAAGAAAAACTTCTACATTTAAAATTGGAAGGATATTCTTTGTTCCTCCTAGATCTGGTGAGCTATACTACCTCAGATTGTTGTTGAATGTTATTAAAGGTCCAACATGTTATAAGGATCTTAAGTTTATCAACAATCATGATCATGCCACTTTTAGAGATGCATGTTATGCACTTGGCTTATTGGATGATGATAAAAAATATGTGGATGCCATAAAGGAGGCAAGTAATTGGAGTATGCCATCGTATCTTAGGTAGTTATTTTCTATGTTGTTGTTATCAAATTTGATGTCACGACTAGAAAATATTTGGCAAGAAACATGGCGATTATTGGCAGATGATATTCTTCATGAAGAAAGAAGATTATTGAATAATCCAGGTACGAATATAATTCTTATATTTTCACGTTATGATAGTATCTTATATAATTTTGGTGTCCATGTGATAATGATAAATGAATTATTCATTCTTAGGATATTGAAAATATATATTTTCAAGGAGGAGATAAATTGTCTTTATAGTGATAAACAAATGTCAAAAACTTGAATAATTAAAGTGATTATATATGTTCATCAATTGTAGTTAATTCAGAAATGGTTGAAATTCATTTTGATATATTTTTTTTCATTGAGTTAACATCTTTATATTGCCTCATAAAATGGAGTTCTATGGAATGTTTCCTTGAAATCTACAAGCCAAATTTGAAAAACAATATTCTAAGAGATCCCTAAAACGAAGAACCAAAATATAATTCTATCACTGTCACTAAATTAAATAATGATTATTTTATGTGATCATGTAACTTTTATTTTTAGGTTATAGCCATTGAGATGATGTTTATTTTTGTTCTTTTAGATGCACATCTTTGCGATGATGAAGTAAAATATCGATGTTTACAGAAGTTGGAAATTTTTTTGAAAGGTTGCAGAAGAAGTTTTCAGGATTTTCCAACAATGCCAAGTCCTCTTTACAGTGAGGAAGAAGTTGACAATAGCAACAAATTAATTCATGATGAATTGCGGTATAATAGACGCTCTTTGTTGGATGAACATCAACGTCTATTGTTGAATTTGACAAATGAACAAAAACCTGTTTATCAAAAAATCATGACAGTAGTGGATGAAGATAGAGGTGGATTGTTCTTCTTATATGGTTATGGGGGAACTGGCAAGTCATTTATTTGGAGGTCTTTATCTTCTGGTATACAATCTAGAGGAGATATTGTACTAACTGTTGCATTGAGTGGGATTGCATCTCTATTGTTATCAGGAGGTCGAACTGCTCATTCAAGATTTGCAATTCCCTTCAATCCAACCGAAGATGCCACTTGCAATATAAAGCAAGGGAGTCCCCTAGCAAAATTGATCATCAAGACAAAGTTGATTATCTGGGATAAGGCGCCAATGATGCATAGATACTATTTTGAAGCTCTTGATAAAACTCTTAGAGATATTCTTAGATTTGAAGCCACTTCCAATTTGGATCGACCATTTGGAGGTAAAATAGTTGTTCTAGGCGGTGACTTCAGATAAATTTTGTCTGTCATTACAAAACGTACTCGACAAGATATTGTTAATGCTACTTTAAACTGTTCTTATTTGTGGCCCCACTGTGAAGTTTTGAAATTAACAAGGAATATGAGATTGCAGGGAAATCAGTTAGGTACACATTTAGAAGAGTTAAAAATATTTTCAGATTGGATTTTGGCAATTGGTGATGGAAAAATTGGAAGTTTTGTTGATGGCATCGAAAAGGTCCGATTGCCTGATGATATTATCATACATAATTGTGATGATCCAATATCTACAATTGTCGAAAGTACTTATCCTGATTTCCTCATCCATTCTAATGACATAAACTACCTCCAGGAAAGATCAATTCTTGCTCCAACTCTCGATATGGTGGGATCTGTCAATGAATAAATGGTTTCACTCAATCCCAATCCCGGGAAAACCTACTTGAGTTCTGATATGATTTGTATGTCTGATCTTGCTTTTATAGGTTTGTACCAAGTGCTTACACCGGAATTTCTAAATAGTATTAAATGTTCAGGAATTCTGAATCACTCTATTACTCTTAAGGTAGGTATTCCTGTGATGCTATTGAGAAATATAGATCAGTCATCGGGATTATGTAATGGAACAAGATTGGTCATCATAAGACTTGGAGATCGAGTTATTGAAGCCAAGATTTTATCAGGTAATGTGGCTGGACAAAAAGTGTTCATCCCAAGAATGACGTTGACTTCATCCGACGCGAGAATACCTTTTAAGTTTCAACGATGGCAATTTCCAGTCGTTGTGTCTTTTGCAATGACGATCAATAAAAGTCAAGGCCAGTCACTATCTCATGTGGGATTATTTTTGAAGAAACCAGTGTTTACACATGGACAGTTGTATGTTGCGCTTTCACGCGTGACAAGTAGGAAAGGGTTAAAGATTTTAGTTTATGATGATGATGGAAAAATAACAAATGAAGCTACAAATGTAGTGTACATTGAAGTTTTTTGTAATTTGATTTGACACGTTATTTTAAGTTTTCAAGATTCAAGTGTTGTGATCATGAATGGTTTAGCTTTATTCAACATGTTCATGGTTTATCTGCGGAACCACGTGTATATTTCATTGGATAATTTCATTGGTATCTCAAGTGTAATTTATAAATGATTTAATTATCCTACACATATCTTCTTGCTTTTTCTTTTTTAATGTTAGACAGGGTATATAAGGGTGATTGCTTAAGTTCGATTGTGTATGAGAGAGGTACAAAGGAGATTGGTCAAGTTGATAAGTGGAGTAATTGGTGTGTTCGTTATATTGACAACTTTAGTTCTGGTCATCGAGGATCTGCTTCTACAGAGTATACCATGAAACACTGTACTTAAATTTTCAAGTACTCATCTGGTTCATATAAATCTTTTCCATTTCAATTGTACTGGAATTGCAGGTACTTTTTGAAGGATGGTTATTCTGTCATCTTTATTTATTGTAGGTTTGTATCAAGGGCATTGCTATGCATTACTATTATCCTGATCTTTTCACTTTGAAAAAAAGTAGATGATCGTGACTAGATTTTTAAGGCCAGAAAACTCAACATATGCAGGGGAAACTGCTAGCCATTTTGCAGATCTCTTCCTGAGGATCCATTGCTTGAGTGTTTTACTTCAACTAATCAATCCCAAAACTACTAATCAGAAGCATCATAAATTGCCAGGTATCAATATAATTAACCACAGGGAGAAACAAGAGAAAAATATGTTAGAGGAGATAGTAAAATTTATCTGGAAAGAGAGGCAGGGCATTGGAACCTAAAAGCAGTGTTAAGCTTTCTTACAAATCAATTCTTATGATTTTTTCAAGTAAAAGCAGTGTTAGAGGAGACAGTAAAATTTATCCGAAAAGAGATGGCAGAGCATTGGAACCTAAAAGCATTGTTAAGTTTTTTTATAAATCAATTCTTATGATTTTTTTTCAAAAACAAATATTGTCCTAACTCCAAATGTCTCTGACATAGATAATACTATAAGTATGGTTTAAATTTTCAACTCTTGATTATTCTTCTCTTAGATTGTTAAAATTCTCTTGGACTGCTGCTTGCAACCTGATTCATTTGATTATAATCTGATATTGTTGTCATGGCTACATAAAGGCATTTTGGAAACATTCTCGATATGGGGTTGCAGGTTGATCAACTGATACACTAGCACTATTGTTGTTATCCATGCCAAGGTCAAGTAAAAAAAAGTACAAGAGTGCAACTGGTTGCCTTACCGCAGGACGCTGAGCATTAGCTGTAATAGCTGGCGGTGACGCACCACTATCTGCTACAGGAGCAGAAGAGTCAGAATAACCCTGTTCACCTGCCTCATCATACTCTTCATCCTCAGTTTTCTAAGTGATATTCACACGATTGATAAATGCTTCTGGAGGATTCTGATAGACAACGAATTTTCATGGTAATTAAAGACGACATAGACTGCTATCCTCAACCTCCAAAGGGTATATATTTTAGTTTTCATCTTCACACTGAGCCCAATTACTATATTAGGAGGATACCAAAGATTTGAGGCTGCTTTCACAAGAGTAGGGGCCTGATAGGTACAAGCCTTAATTTAGGGGCCTAAGTGAATTTTCGGGACAAGTTTGAGGTTCTATCGATGGTTTTGGCCTAAATGAGTAGTACATCCCTTGGTCATCATTGTCTTGTACTGTCCATTCATTTTTACTCTATCATTGGAGCATTTTAAAGTAATTTTTATTTATATTTATTATTTTTGATATATAAAAAAATAAAAGAAATTTTTATATTATTTTTAATATTAATTTTTTATTTTTAAATTATTTCTAAGACATAATATTAAACATTAATTAGTAGGAATAGTATGATAAAATAATTATATTAATAATTATTTTTTAAAATAAATATGTCAAATTAAAATATTAATAAAAACAATCGGAAAAAGTATATACTTCCTCCATTTCAAAATAATTGAATTGTTGGGGTATTACACAACCCT
The DNA here is from genome assembly GCA_030864215.1 of Capsicum pubescens. Lineage (NCBI taxonomy): Eukaryota > Viridiplantae > Streptophyta > Magnoliopsida > Solanales > Solanaceae > Capsicum > Capsicum pubescens. The sequence continues at coordinate 44,603,085 of CM061541.1, forward strand.
TAAGAAAAATTTTTAGGACATAATTGTAAGTTACTTTCCACTATTATCCTTTTAATTGTTCTTAAATTACTCTCCTCGAAAATGTGAAGTACTTAAGATCCCCATTAAATAAAAGGATAAAATTGAAAGTAATTTCTAACATGTCTCTTGAAGAATGAATAATTTATTTATTTTAAATATTACAAAATAGCTTAATAATTTATTTATTTTGAAATGGAGGGAGTATTTTAGAATAGCAAAAGACACAATGTTAGATTCCAATTTAGTCCCCGAGGGAGAACAAAATACTATACATACACACATCTAAAGGCCTACACAAAGAAAGAAAATAGTGTACTGCAGGCGCCTGCAGCTGCCACGTGTACCACATCACAATACCATGTAGGGATCGTTTGGTACGAAGATAAGTTATGCAGGGATTAGTAATACAAGGATTAGTAATGCAGGAATTGTTACTTCATGGATTAATAATGCTGAAATTACTTTTTATCAAGTATTTAATTTATTGTGTTAAAAACTGTTGGGTTCAAGTCGGATGTGTGAATGGAAAATGAAGGGAATAATTTGAAGGGAAAGTGGAGCTTTCACTTAAAGGAAAGTCTAATTCTCCCACATTTGTGGGAGAAAATAACTTTCTTGCGTTTAATTAAAACACACACCTTTATATGGATAGTGAGGCAAGAAAAAAGAGATGCCTCGCGTCGTCGTCGTCGCTCGGCTTCAACTTTGAATTTGTAAAATGATCGAGAGATTAATTTTTTGGACAAAATTTATTTGAAAGTTGGAAAACAAGTAAAATTTTAATCCAAAAATCCAATGTAAATGTTTTTCTCTATGGGCGAACGCATTTTGGGCGCCATGCAAACGTATGCACAATGCACCTCTAAGGGACGCAACCCTTCAAGGTGAAAGGCACACTGTTTCGCACAGAAAAGTGACTTGCGCGTGCACCCGACGACCTGAGGACGTAGGTCCAGCACAGGTGCTGTGGACATGTCACTGAAATCTGCACAATGTCACATGCGGCTGCAGGTCAGGCGCAGTTCCAGCACAGACCGGGCACATGTGACGTGACTGTTTAGAAATTGTGCCTCTTTTTATAAACCATTGCTTTCTTTTCGAAGGGACACTTAGTGACTATAAATGCCTGGACTTCTCCTCAGGTATTGGTACGATTTTAAGAGCTGAAAACATTCTTCATCTTCTTAAAACTCTATTGTGATCATCAACCGTTGAGTGTGTTTGAAGATCTGAAAGTTTGAGGTAACGTTATTTTTAGAAAGTGAACCAGTTTATTTCTTCATCTGCTTCATCTTTATTTCTTTAAAAGTTGATAAACATACCTCATTTGATAATTCATTTGATTAATCATTTGAGCTTGTGTTGAAGGTGCTGAATTTCATTATTGTTCTTGAAAACATGTTCTTGAACAAAGGTTGAAGTCTATATTGAAAAACATACAGATTGTGTACCCGAAACAACAATCTTAAGGAATTTAAATAATCTGTATTGTTTGATTTTTGGAGACTAAAACTTATTATTTTCTACTCTGTTTGAACTTAACAAGTGATTTGAAGATATAAAAACTTCATCACAAGTTAAAGGTCATTCGATTAATGATTAAAAGAGCATAAAAACTTTATCTTAAACTAAAAACAAGTGGTGTTTAAAGTTGTTAGAGCTTTATAATTAATATTCTGATATACTAAGTTTATTGTCTTTTTGTGACAGAAAAATGTGTCATGCAACTAATGGTGTGACAAGTGTAGCAGCAACAAATGTTAATATAGTCATGCAACTGATGGTGTGACAAGTGTAGCAGCAACAAATGTTGCTACAACAAGCCACACAAGTGCTCTGTCCGCAATAGCACCTGCAGAGAAATCCAAAAAAATTTGGGTGTAGAGTTTAAACGCTGGAAACAGAAAATATTCTTCTATTTGATAACTTTATATCTTCAAAGGTTCATATCTGAAGATGCTCCAAAATTATCCAAAGATACATCAGACAAGGAGCGGTTCGTTGTAATGGAGGCATGGAAACATTCAGATTTCTTATACAAGAATTATATCCTAAGTGGCCTCCAAGACGATCTGTACAATGTGTACATCAGAATTAAGACATCGAAAGAGTTGTGGAATGTGTTGGAATGAAAGTACATAACTGAGGATGTAGGAACTAAGAAGTTCTTTGTTGCAAGGTGCCTTGACAATAAGCTGATTGACAGTAAGACTGTCGTATCTCAAGTACAGGAATTGCAAGTAATCATCCACAGTCTTCTTGCTAAAGGTATGAATATAATAAATAACTTATTTGAACATGTTAAGTGTGTTCTTAATACTCACATGACCTTTGATGTAGGTTTGATTGTGAATGAATCCTTTCAAGTTGCAGCCATAATACAGAGGTTGCCACCTTTGTGGAGGGACTTCAAAAATTACTTGAAACACAAAAGGAATAAGATGTCAGTTGAAAACCTCATGAGGTTGCACATTGAGGAAGACAACAAAGCTGTCGAAAAGAGGCCGAAAGGAAACTCTGCAATCAGTGAAGCAAATATTGTAGAGGACGATCCTAACAACTAGAAGAAACGAAAGAAAAATGGACAACAAAGCAATCCACCAAACAAGAAATTCAAGAAAAAGTGCTTTAATTGTGGCAAAGCTGGACACAAGTCAGTAAATTATAGTGCTCCAAAGAAAGGTAAGAAGAAGTACCAAGCCAACATAGCTGAATCCAAAAATGAAATGGATAATCTATGTGTTATGCTTTCGGAATGTAACTTAGTGCAAAATTCTAGAGATTGACGGATAGATTCTGGTGCCACCCGCCATGTTTGTGCCAACAAAGAGTTGTTTGCTTCATATGCTCTGGCTCAAGATGGGGAGAAAATCTATATGACAAACTCCGCAACAACAAAGGTTGAAGGGACTGAAAAAATCTGGTTGAAAATGACGTCAGGCAAAGTGTTGACTCTCAACAACGTCCTTTATGTATCGGAGTTGAGAAAGAACTTGATTTTCATATCACTTCTGACCAAAAATGAATTAAAATATGTATTTATTTCTGATAAGGTTGTAATTAGCAAATGAAAAGTGTATGTAGGAAAAGGCTACCTCACCGAGGGCCTGTTTAATATGAATGTCATGACTGTTGAAATCAATAAAAATTCTATTTCTTCTTACTTGCTTGAGTTTAATAAATTGTAGCATGAATGATTAGGGCATGTCAATTACAAAACTTTGCGAAAACTGATTAACTTAGAAGTTTTGTCAAACTTTGAGTGCAATAAATCAAAATGTCAAAAGTGTGTGGAATTAAAGTATGCTAAGAATCCGTATAAGTCTGTTGAAAGGAATTCCAATCCCTTAAACTTAATCCACACAGACATTTGTGATATGAAGTCAACACCATTTAGTGGTGGAAAAAAGTATTTTATAATTTTTATTGATGATTGCACTAGGTACTGTTATGTCTATTTGCTAAATAGTAAGGATGAAACAATAGATGTGTTTAGGCAATATAAAACAAAAGTTGAAAATCAGTTAGAGAAAAAAAATAAAATTATAAGAAGTGATAGGGGTAAAGAATATGAATTTCCTTTTACGGAAATATGTGTAGAGAATGAAATCGTCTATCAAACTACTGTCCCGTATTCACCTCAATCTAATGAAATTGCGAAAAGAAAGAACCAAACCTTAAAGGAAATGATGAATGTCTTACTTATAAGTTCAGGTTTACCGCAAAACTTGTAGGGAGAAGCTATCCTTACAGCTAATCGAATACTCAATATAGTTCCTCATAGTAAGACACTATCAATTCCATATGAAAAATGAAAAGGAAAGAAACCCAACTTGAAATATTTTAAAGTGTGGGGGTATCTAGCGAAAGTCAAAGTTCCTATGCCTAAAAGGGTGAAGATAGGACCTAAAACTGTGGACTGCGTGTTCATTAGATATGCTTAAAGCAGTAAAGTATATCGGTTTTAGGTTCATAAATCCAAACATCCAGCTATCAATAAAAATACGGTAATTGAATCAGATAATGTTGAATTCTTTAAACACATTTATCCGTATAAAACTAGACATGAACAATCTAGTAGAGGTTCTAAACGATCATGAGATGAACCAAGCGAGAATATGCATAATGATGAGAATCCAAGGTGTAGTACACGTCAAAGAACGTTAACTTCCTTCGGATTGAATTTTGTAACATTTCTCCTAAAAAATGAGCCTCAAATATTTAAAAAAGTAATATCATCTTCAGACTCATCCTTTTGGAAAGAGAAAGTCAATAGTGAGATTGATTCGATCTTGAGCAACCATACTTAGGAGTTGGTTGATCCTCCTCCAGGAAATAAACCCTTAGGTTCTAAATATATCCTCAAAAGGAAAATGAAAGCGGATAGTACTATTGACAAATACAAGACAAGACTTGTAGTGGAAGGCTTTAAACAAAAGAAATGCCTTGATTATTTTGATACATACTCGCTCGTAATGGGGATAATGTCAATTCGGATGTTAGTTGCCTTGGCGGCGGTATATGATCTTGAAATCCATCAAATGGATATGAAAACAATATTCCTGTATTGAGAATTGGAGGAAAAAATTTACATGGAATAACCCGAGGATTTTGTGGTTTGTGATAAAGAAAAGAATGTGTGCAAACTTGTTAAGTCACTTTATGGACTAAAACAAGCACCCAAACAATGGCATTCAAAGTTTAACCAAACTATACTGGCAAAAAGGTTTAAGATAAACAAATATGATAAATGTGTTTACATTAAAGACACTCCAAATCACAAGGTCATTGTTTGTTTGTATGTGGATGACATGTTGATCATCAGTAGAGATATTTCTGACATAAATACTACGAAACGAATGTTTGAGAGCAAGTTTAATATGAAAGACCTTGGAGTTGCGGATGTTATCTTAGGAATAAGAATCCATAAAACTCCACAAAGGTTGGCATTGTCACAGTCTCACTACATTGAAAAGGTACTTGACAAGTTCAAGTATTTGAATTTCGGTATTGCCAAGACTCTATTAGACGTGAGCTTTGCTCTTTAAAAGAATGAAGGTGAAAGTAACTCACAGTTGGACTACACAAGAGTGTTGGAATGTTTAATGTATATCATGAATTGTACACGACCAAACCTAGGATGCACTATTAGTAAATTGAGTCGATGTACGAGTAATCTCAATAAAACTCATTAAATAGCAGTGAAAGAGTTTTGGGATATCTTAAATACACTCAAGACTATGCTTTGCATTATAATAAATATCCAGCGGTAATTGAAGAATATAGTAATTCAAATTGAATCACCGGATCAAATGAAGTAAAATCCATGAGTGGATGTGTATTTACTTTAGGTGGAGGAGTAGTCTCTTGAAAATCGTCCAAACAGATGTATATTAAACGGTAAAAGACTAATTGTGTGACATGTATTGTCTAGATGTATATTAAAGTTTGACGGTTCAAAGATATCAAATCTATCGATTGACCGAGTGCATCCGATGCATTTTCACTATGGAAAGTCCAAAGGAAAACCCACTTATCTAGATGCAATTAGTCTTTGCTTGTTGACCACATACTTTTCTGTAAATTTTTGATAAGATAGTCATTCCCCATTCATGTGCGAGATTGTTGGGTTCAAGTTGGATGTGTGAATAAAAAATGGAGGGAATAATTTGGAGGGAAAGTGAGCTTTCACTTAAAGGAAAGTCTAGTTCTCCCACATTGGTGGGAGAAAACAACTTTCTTGTGTTTTTATTAAGAAACACACCTTCATATGGATAGTGAGACAAGAACAAAGAGATGCCTCACATCGTTATCGTCGTCGCTCGCTTGGCTCGGCTTCAACTTCAGATTTGGATTTGGATTTGAAAAATGATCGACTGATAGATTAATTTTTGGACAGTTTATTTGAAACTTGGAAAACAAGTGAAATTTTAATTCAAAAATCCAATGAAAGTATTTTTCTCCATGTGCGGTCGGGAGCCATGCAAACGCATGCACAACGCACCTCGAAGGGACGCGACCCTTCGCCGTAAAAGGCACACTATTTTGGAAGAAAAGTGACCTGCACGCACATCTGGAGACATCTAGAATCTGTAATGTCACCTATGATCGCAGGTCAGGTGCAGTTCCAGCACAAACAGGACATAGGTGACGTGACTGTTCAAAAATGGTGCCTTTTTTCATGAACCATTGCTTCCTTTTCGAAGGACACTTAATGACTATAAATACCTGAACTTCTCCTCAGGTATTGGTACGAATTTAAGAGCTGAAAACATTCTTCTTCTTCTCAAAACTCTATTGTGATCATCAACCGTTGAGTGTGTTCGAAGATTCTGAAAATTTGAGGTACCACTGCTTCCAGAAAGTGAACCATTTTATCTTGGGAGGAAAGATTTAATAACCTCGGGTACTTGAGGGGAATAAATTTCTTAAGGACACACCGTGAAGTCAGTGGATTTGGTTCTAAATTCTGCTTCATCTTTATTTCTTTAAAAGTTGATAAGCATACTTCATTTGATAGTTCATGTAATTAGTCATTTGAGCTTGTGTTGAAGGTGTTGCACTTCATTGTTGTTCTTGAACAAAGGTTGAAGTCTATATTGAAAAACATACCGGTTGTGTATCCGAAACAACAAAAACTAATATATCATGTATTGTGTTTGGTTTAAAACTCTACAAAAACCTTCTTTACAATTGTATCCTTGAATTTTTGTGAGATTTTCTATTTCATCTGACTTGAGAAGTTAATAAATAAAATGTGAAAAGTTCAATTCTTAATTCTTTTCACTTTATCTGGGAAGTAAAAAATAGAATTGAAAGTTTGACTATGTGTTCATGTTCGTTAGTTTTTCACTGAAGAAGCAAAATAATTAGAAAACTGGCAAAATATAATTGTCTTGATCTGCACATAGGCATAGCCAAAGGAAGCTGGCAAAATATACTGCAGCATACAACTGAATTTGTAGAGACGAGGTTTAAAACGGAAAAGATAATTGCTATAGACTGTATAAAGAAATTGAGGGGTAATTTAGTCATTTTATTGTCTTATTCATGTATTGTTAAACTTGGTATCAGTAATCCCATGTTTTCCTCTGCATAAGATAAGACCTCCTATGTTGTATTAAGTTATCCATGTATTAAGTGAGTTTGAGTTAAATTTAACAACCAAATGGTATTGGGTGCATTAAATTTTAATACAAAGATTATTTTAATTAGTATATCCTACCAAATGGTTCTTATGTCCCTGTGAGGACGACGACGAAAAATGAAGATTCTCCCTTATTATATTATAAGTAATAAAAATACAAACTCTGATCGTAATTAATTTGAAAATAAAGTAACTAAACTAATACAACTAAATTATCTTGTCCAATAACTAGCAAATTATACTATCTTCAATTTCAAGTGGTTAGCTGTGCGGAGTTTACTAATCCAAGTCAATGTATTGGGAATTGATATGAGACCTACTAAAAATACTTAAATATTCATAGAATATAATAGATTTCAAATAGTTAGTTAGCGCATGAACCACAAGCTAATTAAATAAACATTAGAATTATTTTTAATCTTTTCATCCCTCTCTCACATTTTCTCAAGACTATCTAACATTTATGTGTTTCCATGTCTATTTATTTGCAGCTAGCTATAGTTCATTTGAATGGTAAAGTGACAAGAAAAGAAGAGGGAACTACGAAAATGGAAAATTTTTTGTTTATAGCTTTCTTATTTTTGGCAGTAGCAGTGTTGCGTTCAGCTCATGGGATTGATCAAAGTCCAAAAGGAGTGGAGAAATGGTTCATGGAGCTTCCCCATGAAAAAGTAAAATTGACCAAACTTCACTTCTACTTTCATGATACTGTGACCGCAAAGAATCCATCAGCAATTCAAATTGCCCAAGCCAATATTACATTTCAGTCACCAACACTTTTTGGCTTATTGCGGATGATGGACAATCCAATGACGATTAAGCCAGATCCCAACTCTAAAATAATAGGCCGAGCCCAAGGGATCTATGGCTCGGCCTCGTTCGAAGATATAGGCTTCCTTATGACTCTCAACCTTGTATTCACAAAGGGTAAGTATAATGGTAGCACACTAAGTATCCTTGGGTACAACCAGATTTTTCACGAGTATCGTGAAATGCCGATCACTGGTGGTTCTGGAGTTTTCCGGCTGGCACAAGGCATCGCCACCGCGAAAACTTATTGGGCTGATAACGCTACACAGAATGCAATAGTTGAATATCATGTTGTGGTTTTACATTATTGAAGTCTTCTCGTTTGTCTTGATTGTTCATTCTTGTGATGCCAAAAATACATGTGAATGTGTGTGATAAATTAAAGAAATAAAGTAATGTTTGTTGCATGTTGGGATCTAGTGGAAAACGCTGGTTTGTATGAATTATGAAATGATTAAAATCATTCTTATGTATACTGTTTGAATTGTGAAAGTATTTTACATCAAGTAAAGGGAATCAAGGATTCATGTCGTATTATTGACTTCGGCTACATGTCAGTTATTGTAACTAACATTTAAACATTAGCATCTTCTTATTCTTTATTCAGTGCTTAACATCATTATCAGAACACGACGATCACACATATAACTTGTTTGTTATGTTGACTGCAATCTACTATCTGATGAAAAGCAGTTTCTTTGAGTAATTATGAATGAAAAATAAAGTGCAATATAAGTATATCAAGATAAATATTTTGTGTGAAAAATTTCTTGCTCAAGGGGGGCAAAAATCAAAACCTACCTCTTGTACACTTTTTCCAAAACTCTGAATAAATTTGAGCAATTTAAGGTTACAACCGCCCTTGTTCACCTATGGGGTGGTCCCCACCCCTACTTTTAAGTTTTATCCTTATCCTCAACTACTCTCTTCTTCAATAGCTCTACCCAAACAATGAAGTCTATTTAATAACACTGACTACAATCAACTTAGAAAGTAATCAAAATATTATATTGAAACCACACGAATCGAACCGCTACAACTCAAGACTCTTTGTGGAGACTCTGCTCTTTAATTAATGTGATTGATTTATATGAGTAAGTAGACGCTCGTATCAACTAAGATGTACTGTGACTTGAGAAAAGAATTTGATAGAATGGTATGAAAAAGCACATCACAAAAGTTGAACATCAAAAGCCCGGTGATAAGGTTCACGATATAAGCATGGTAAGGCTCGCGATATAAGCATTCTACATGAAAATGGAAGATGATAAACATGGATTTCATAATAGGCCTACCTCGTATTATTATATAAAGGTAATGTAAGAATAATAGGTCTCCCTATTAAGCAAAAGTGGACAAAATAAAAGAAAGAAATAGAAGTTCATCAAGAGAAAAAAATCAGATCTGAATTTCAGAAATTTTCGACACATACTTCTTTTTTCATAACAATCATATGATTTTATTTTATTTTGGGGCGGAACTCAATTCTTGTTCCTTATACAGAACTAGTATAAGTATTCGTGTGATGCATGAATAATATTAAAATATTATTTTTTTAATTATTTTATATTAACGTATCTCGTTCCACCATGTTATTAAAAATTAATTATTATAATATTTATCAATTAAAAAATATAATTAAAAAAATAAATCTACCCTTGCCCATCTCCACCCCCGCTCCCGCCCCCTCTTCAATTTTAAATATACTAAATTATTTACTATATTGTTGGGTTTTTACCTTTATAATTTTAATAAATTAAGATATTTGATTACAATCCTTACATTCATTTAAATTTTTTCATTTATTTTAATCTATCAATTCAACTTCAACAACTAACTACACTTTTTTATAAAAAGATTTTATCTTTCAATTTTATTTAAAAAATAATTAATTATTTCAAAATTTAAATTTCATCATTATTAATCCAATAAACAAAGCACATACAATTTATTATTTTTTAAAATTTTCAAACAAAGTTTAATTGTTCGTAATTTTTTCACCGTTTAATTTTATCATTAATATTTTTAAGTATTTTATTTATACGTATTATTATATCTTCTAAATAAACTTAATAAAAATCACTCATACCACACTCAAAATCATCGATCTCCCTCACTCCCAACCCTAACCTCCGATATTTTATTAACTTTTAACTTTTTTTGTCTTACCCTACCCGACCCCCTACCCCCAACTTATCCTCCCGGCTCCCCCAACAGCTAAAAATTATTTTATTTTATTTTATTTTATTTTTTAACAAAAGAATTTTTTTTTTCTTAACATCACCCACCCCACCACGAAATCCCCTCCTCCGCTAAAAAAATAATTTTTTTTATTTTTTATTTTTACAAAAAAAAATTAAAATCTTTTTTCTAATCCCCAAAAAATTTTACTCTTTAATTTATATTTTTTAAGATTTATTTTCCTATTCCCACCCCAACTAAACCTATATTCACCCCCTACCCCCCCCCCCCTCCAAAACACACACACACACACACCTAGACTACCCCTTTCGTCCCCATCTATCCCAATTAACCCCGACCATATTCATCTTTTTGTCACCATTCATTTTGATTGTTTAGTATTAGAATACATATATGCTTTTAGAAAAATATTTTTTTTTGCGTCGCGAATAAAAAAAAAAGTAAGAAATAATTTATTTTCTTAAAAAATATTTTTCATGAAAATTATATATATCCATACTGAACACACCAATAAAATCATTTAAAAAATCCAGTGATAAAAGATAAGAATGATGGTATACAAAATCTTGAACGTTTTTTTGGTAAATAGAAAATATTATATATAAATGATAGAACTTTTGTAACAATAATATTTATCAAATCAAAAAAATAAATTAACAATACTATTTTGTAGAACAAAAAACATGTTCATTTTGTAACTTGAAATGATCAAGATCCCTGAATCTAAAATGTATAAATAGATGAAAAGTACGATATATAATTATTATACAATATATTATTTGTGTTGACACCATGAGCACCCACGTATTGTAATTTTCAGATAGCTTAGTACACAATAAAGCATGAAATGCATGTATTTACAAATTTTAGAAAAACAGATAGATTAAATTGGTGTACCTTTAACATCAATGGAGGAAGATGAAGATGAAAATAACATATTTTTCCTACATATAGAAAAGAAAAATGTTAAATCAAAAATAATTTTTAGAAAATGAAGAATTAAAAACTGCGGTAAATAAATTCATGAATAAAGCTAATGATATATATAGGAGTATATATAAGAAAGCCTAAAAAGCTAGAATTCCATTTCAATTCAAATTTCATTTAAATTCAAATTCAGATATTATCATATTAATTTGTTAAAAGAAAAATAGTTTGTTATTCTTCTTTATCCTTTTTTTTTCCCAGATATAATACATAGTTATTTTATCTGTATATTTGAATTGAGATAAATATTTGAAATCAATGAGATAATTATAATTTAAAAATTATTATTTTATATTTAATATATAAATATATTTTAAGCATTCAACTTTCCACTGATGATTTTCTACTTTTACACTAATGAAAATATATTTTTTCCTCACATTCAAATAATTTTTTTTTTTAATTATTATTATTATTATTATTATTATTATTATTATTATTATTATTATTATTATTATTATAAAACTACTACTACTACCACAATATTTTTTTTTAACTTTAAAAAGTACTACAGCGTGTCTTCTACTATTACTACTACAATTATTATTATTTATTGTTATTACTATTAATATTATTATATTTTATTTGATATTTAAATATGTTTTATAATATTGAGAGGGATAAGATCATGATAATGTATTTATTGTTCAGATTAAAAAAATAATTTTTTATTAAATATACCATCTTAAACGTAATATTATGAGTTCTACTATTATTTATTAATAGGTTATTATTATGATGAAATAGTTATAGTTTATTTAGGATTATTCATCTATATTATTGCTAGATTTAAGCTAATAAAAATCTTTTATTTTTCTTTTAAAGTATTATTATTTTCAAATGCACAAACTATCAATTTATAACAAATTAACTCTATAATATAAAATACACAAAATATTAATAAATTATAATCAAACAATCTAAAGTTAAGCTTTGAGTAGCAAAAATTTATGCACAAATATATTAGTATAATTATGATATATTGTATAATCAATAAAGGAATATGATCGAAGAATTAAAGAGTAAATAAAGAGTTTAGAGAACAAAATAAAAAGTTTGATTAAAAAATCAGATTATATAAGAAAGAGTTATTTGAAATTCAGCTTTATCTAGTATAGAGTTAGTATTCAATTCAAATTGTAGAAGAATCCGTAACTGACAATCCAAATTCGAAATTCAAAATTTAACATCATTCAAATAACTAATTTTTAGATAACTTTATCTAAAAAGTAATTTTAAAAATAAACTTTATCTTTAAAATTAAACTGTATCCTTTTATAGTTTCAATTTAGAACTATAAAAGAGTGTTTCAAACTTAATAATTTTTGATGAGTTGAATTTTTATCTATAAACTAATTTTAATAATTTTGTATTTTTATAACTACAATTTGTAACTTACAAATCGTAGAATACTTTGTTTTACAAAAATGCAATGTATGTGATAATGCTTGCGAAAAAATGGGAATGAATAAATTAGTTTTTTCTTTCTTTCTAATTTTATCATTTTTCTTTTATTATTATTACTAATAAGTCTTTCTAAAAAATTAAGATCACTACTACTACGTATGTATTGATGTTGTTGTTGTCGTCGTTGCCGTTGTTGTTGCTACTACCACTATCGTCGTTGTCGTTGTTGCCGCTGCTGCTAAAACATTGAAAAGAATTAATTTATGAATAGTAAGAGTTCATTTAAAACTCTTCAATGTTAGGTTCCTAATTTCAAGCAAATGAGAATATTTTTCTAAAAGAAATCTAATATTTTCAAATTCAAAAATTCCTATCTTTTAATTCAAATTTTTTATTACAATACTATATTAACCTTGTCTTAAAATTGCCAAGTGACTTATTCTTATGCTGCCACTTGAGTTCTTCTGGTGCTTCATCCTCTGCTTTATAATATATATAGAAGAGTGTTTCAAACTAAATAATTTTTGATGGGCTGTATTTTTATCTATAAACTAATTTTAATAATTTTGTATTTTTATAACTACAATTTGTAACTTACAAATCGTAGAATACTTTGTTCTACAAAAATGCAACATATGTGATAAATACTTGCGAAAAAATGGGAATGAAGAAATTAGTTTTTTTTTTCTTTCTAATTTTATCATTTTTCTTTTATTATTATTACTAATAAGTTTTTCTAAACAAATAAGATCGCTACTACTACGTATGTATTGATGTTGTTGTTGTCGTCGTCGCCATTGTTGTTGCTGCTACCGCTATCGTCGTTGTCGTTGCTGCCACTGCTGCTAAAGCATTAAAAAAGAATTAATTTATGCATAGTAAGAGTTCATTTAGAAATCTTCAATGTTAGGTTCCTAATTTCAAGCAAATGAGAATATTTTTCTAAAAGAAATCTGATATTTTCAAATTCAAATATTCCTATCTTTTAATTCAAAAATTTTATTACAATACTATATTAGCCTTGTCTTAAAATTACCAAGTGGCTTATTCTTGTGCTGCCACTTGACTTCTTCTGATGCTTCGTCCTCTGTTTTATAATATATATAGATAAGGAAGAGGGTCATTGCACCAATTAAAAAATGTGAAGGTAAGAAGGTGGATTGGATGGATACTGATAAAGAGTTCTACTAGTAACTAGAGGGGTATGACACGGGCCCAACATTAATCTGTACGATAAGCTAGAGTGAGGTTAATTAAAATTGTAACTTGCATAACGAAATAGAAGTCAATTAGAACTATAACTTGCATAATCCGCTCACTTGAAACATCAGTGGCCTCATGGGAGGTCGATACATTAATCGATTTCATAAGAAATGAGCTAGCAACAAGACACCGTGAGCTCGATTCAGCTTTAAGACATCTAATTCCAGATTCATTTTCTTGTTGGACATGTCACTTTCAGAACAAACGTTGAGCTATTATATTCATTAGGTAAAAAAGAACAAAGCAATTTGGAAATCATCCTTCTTAGTATAGCTAAAGAGAATCATAGGAAAATGGCCAGAAATACCCTTTTAAGTATTAAAATTGATTTAAAAATACTTTTCGTTAATCTATTGGGTCAAAAATACCTTTCAAGTATTGAAATTGGTCCAAAAATACCCCCTTCATCCTTTTTTTTGGCTAAAAAATACCCTTACAACTAACGATTTTTATAAATCATAATTAAAATTTTGAAAAAGGGTTAAAAATATCCTTCAAGTATTGAAATTGGTTCAAAAATATCCCTTCATCCACCTTTATGGCTCAAAAATACCTTACAACTAACGATTTTTTTAAATCATATTTTTTTTTAATTAAATACGTGACAGCTTTCTATTGGTTGAAACTACTACTACTATTACTGTTGCTGCAACTACTGCTACTCCTGCCACAACTACCACTGCTACCACTACCACCACCACTTAGGGATGGCAATGGTGCGGTGCGGTGCGGGTTTTAAGCTATGCGGGGCGGTGTGGGTTTTAAGTTATGCGGTGCGGTGCGGGTGCGGGTGCGGGGCGGGTTAAAGAAAGTTTTTTTTAAATGGTGCAGTGCGGTGCGGGTTATGGGTATATGCGGGTTTAAATTAAAATAAAGCTAAAAATTAGTATTGTTCTCGTGAATATACCTAAAATTATATGTATTATTTACTTAAAATTTTATAATATTTAAAACGACATGTATAACACTACAAATAAATAATTTTATAGTAGCTTTTTTAACATCTCTATTCATTTTTATAAAAATATGATTACTTGTACACGTTATACTTTTTGACAATTTTTTAGTGAAAAGTGATACAATAGAAATTAGTTATTATTTCCTAATTGTAGATTTGAAAATATTATGATTTTCAATGGAGTTACAATTTTTTCAAAAAAAATAAAAAAATAAAAACATGCATGGGGCGGTGTGGTGCGGTTATGCGCGGATATGAATGTGGGGCGGGTTTATGCGGGTTTAAAGGTGATGCGGTGCGGTGCTGTTTTAAAATTTGCGGATTTAGAAAAAACCCGCACCGCACCGCACCATTGTCATCCCTACCACCACCACTACTACTACTACAACTACTACCACTACTACTACCACTATACTACCACTACTTTCACTATCATTACTACCACTACCACCACTACTACTAATATCATTACTACTACAATTACTACTACCACTACTACCACCACTGCTGTTGACACCTAATTTTTGCACTTCACGACTAAATTTTATCCCGAGTTTCTTCGATTTTTAATAAAATTGAAATATTTATTTCATCTAAATAAAAAATTTTCAAAATATTTTTTGTACGTAGTTTTATCATTTTAAGTAGCGATTATATATTATCGTGTTCAGTTATACGAGATTATATAATTTGATTACTTAAATATTTATTCTATGGAATATTGGATTTTAATTAAGGATTATTTTGAAAATAAATATAATGATTAAAATCTTGATTTTAATATAATTTATCATCAAAATAATTTATTTGGATAAATATGCACTTAATTTTATTAAACCAAGAAGCTCGGAATTAAAAGAAGTATTAATTCGTATCAAATTTCAATTTAATTTAGTCAGTCTATTAGATTTGGTCATAATTGAAATCAAATTGGTCATAATTGCAATGCAATCTGTCAATTGA
Organism: Capsicum pubescens; assembly: GCA_030864215.1. Classification (NCBI taxonomy): domain Eukaryota; kingdom Viridiplantae; phylum Streptophyta; class Magnoliopsida; order Solanales; family Solanaceae; genus Capsicum; species Capsicum pubescens. The sequence goes on from CM061541.1 coordinate 44,618,843, forward strand.
TTTTTAATTCTGTCAAAATTAAATAAATATGGCTAAATTTTAAATTTCAATTGGGATTATATTTTAAATAACCCCAAAATTCTCAAAAACCCTCACAACTTCTACCTAATTCCCACCAAAAAATAATTTCAAATTATACTACATTGTACTATTTCACCCTAACTTTGTCCTCTCCAATAAATACTACCACTACTTTAGTAGAAAAGGGGGTGAAAAGGTTAAAAAAAAAAAGGCTAGAAAGGTGAAAAGATCTTTTTGAGCAAAATAGTTATTTTTATTTAGTAAAATTTTTTGTTTCATAGAGTTGGTCGGCTAATTAAAATTTTTGAGTTGCCGCCGATATTTTTCGGTGGTTGATTGATTCCGACGAAGCTCGTAGTCTTGTTTTGCTGCCCCCAAAATGGTAAACACACCTTTCTTTCTTTTTTTAGTTTTATTATCATTTTCTCTTTCATTTTTTTTTTCTTCGTAGTTCGCAGTTATAATTTTTGTTTGCTAGGATTGTTTGCTGTAGATGGCCTTGAAGGCCATAGGACGCTGTGGAATCGATATTTTAATTATTTTCATGTTCATGATATAAAAATGAGCTAGCAATAGTTGTACGTGCCTTTTTTGACTTTATTCTTTGATTATTATAGATAAAGTTTCAATCTTTGCTTAAAAGATGTACTTATGCTTTGTTTAAATTCATTGTTGGTGGATATGTTTATTTCCAGCATGTAAAGTTATTTCCTTTATGTTGAAAAGAATAGTTAATATTGATTGTTTTGCCTTTTGACTTTATTCTTTGATTGTTATGTATAAAGTTTTGATCTTTGCTCAAAAGATGAACTCATGCCTTATTTAAATTCATTGTTGGTGGATATGTTTGTTTTAGCGTGTAAAGTTGTTTCTTTTATGTTGGAAAATGTTATTATTGTTTGCTTCTCCTAAATAAAAATAGTAATTAGTTAAGTCAGGAATTTGTCATTTGCATGCTTATTATTTTAATGAATTTCAAAATCCTCATATAAGAGATAAAGTGCTAGCTTTATTTTTCATCCAAGATGTTTATTTCTCTTTTGTTCGCATGTTGTCTTGTCAAAATGATGAGAGAGTTCGAACTTTTGTGGCTAAATAGAATTATTTGGATATTTTTGACTCATGCATAGTATGATTGTTGAACGATATTTCACTTTTAGAGATGTTAAACTTTTATTCTTATTTTCTTACTCCGGATTGTTATATGTGCTCTTTGTGTGTGTAAAGACTTGATTCATATTTCTTTTTTATTCATAATATCAAAAGAGAATCAACGATGTCTTAGAAATATAAACCATAGATCATTACACGTTTTTTCATAAAATTTTGGTTGTAATTTAGATGTATGAATTTTCGTTAATGTCGCCTTAATTGAAATTTAAAGATTCTCTTTATTGAAAAGTTAACCTTTATTTTATTTTGTTACATGGATTAGTGTTCTATGTTCGTTCAATTTTAGAAGTCATGAGTATTTTCCTTGTTGCCTTATCCCTTTACTTTCGCAAGCTTATGTTGTTTGTTTCTCGCATTAATTCATTGAATATTGTCTTCTTCCTTTTACCTTTATTCATTCTTGTATGAACATAAATCATGAGGCATGTAAGGGGGTGTCTTTGCTTTGCATTTTATTGTTGACTCTCATTTTTGTGCAAGTGTGCTTATCATTGTCATTCAAAAATTGGTTCTTGATATTTTCTTTTGCTTTGAAATATGTCACTTTTATGCCTTGAACGTATATTAATTTCTTTATCTTTTCATTGCATACAAAAAATATCTCGAGTTCAAATGGACTCCTCTCCTCTTGCATTTCGTAATGGGCCAATAAGGTCCACCTCTTTGAGCCAAGTTTGAAGTTTAAACCCAAGACCGACTACATGGCGTGCGGATGCTAGAAGATAGATGAAGAAGGAAAATGGGTCAAAACCCATTGATGAGTTCGCTAAGAGACTTGAAAAGTCTCAATTTTTATTATTGTCTTCTTTTTACTTAGTCATTTATTTATTTATTTATTTATTTATTTGGGGCCTTGAAGCCAAGGTTGTATTATAATACAGGTAAAGCCGATTGTGGGACAAAAAGGGCTAAAAAATATAGATTAGGACAGGCGATGATGGGCCGAAAGCCCAAATTAGTTTAGGACGGTTTATTGGTTTAGGCCTAACGACTTAAATCTTCTAATTTCTCCCTTTCCCCTTTTATGTGCTTATTTTGCTTCTCATTTGCTTAGACTTGGTTAAATCCCCTGCGAAGTCATCAAAATTTATTTTTTATACAAATCTTTTTCTAAAATCACCTCCTTTAAAAAAAAACCAACTTCTTCTTTATTCAAAGTTAGTCAAAGATAGTTTTCAAATAGTTCGAATAACCTCAAGTTAGCAGACATTTTAGGTGCCTTAAGAACCTTCCTAAAATGTTAATAGGAACCGCTTAACTAGAATTTCCAACTTAAATGATTTTCCTGTTTTGAGCATCTAAGTATTTCAAAAGGTTTTCTTAATTCCTTTTCAAAAATTAAGTGGCGACTCTGAAAGTCAAAATTTCTGCAAAACAACTGTCACTACCACCACCACTACCACTACTATATAGTGGGACTCACACTCTTATGGTTTGGTGTGTTATGGGATAATTGTAAGGTGGAAATGATGAAGTATGTTATTTATTGTTTGGGGCATAGTCGAGTAGTGTCACCAAGTTTAAGGTCTATTCATTGTATCTTGTAAGGTGGAGAATGCTTCTATTCCAATCTCCCGCGAAACCTTATTCCATGTCGAGTATCAATGAAAATTAAGACCTATGATCGCCAAATAAACTCATGCCTTATATTATGATGATTATGATCCATAGAACTCACGCGCAAAGCCATACATGCTTCGTGCTGACATAATTTACTATTGGTTATCAAGAAGCTCTTTTGATGCCTTTGCATATTTTGTTGAGGAAAGTTCTTAATGGGAGACTACGTCCTTCATTCCATACTTTTAGAGCTTCCACAAGTTCCTACCCATCATTCGAGGATGAATGATTCCAAGGGAGAGATAATGTAACACCCCATGCTTTAATCGCTTGAATAATGCATAAAAAATAAACTTTAGGACCACTATATTGATGGTAAATCGTGTCTAGTTGGGATGGTGAGTGTTGGGGGTGCTTTTAGGCTTTGGAAAGGGGTTGGCATCCCAAAAGGGACTCTCCGCAAAGGCCCCACGCCGCAGAGACATCATAAAATGCCACTAGATAGTGTTTTCCTTGGCCTTGCATCACAAACACTGAGGTTTAATTTTTCCTAGCGCCACAAACGTTGTGGTTTTCTATGTCCTTGCACTGTAAAGCCAAAGCCAAGCATCAAAATTTGCTCCATTTTAATTTAATTTAAGGGCGCTAAGGTTTTTTCACACCCTATAACCGTCCCTAATCCCTTATGAATAAAATTTAGATCTTTAAACATGTCTTATCGCTCACAAAATCCCTAAATCATCTTTACATAAGCAAGAATGGAGAAACTACCTAGGGTTTGGAGATTTTAATCTCCAAGGGTCAAATTTCCCTATGTTCTCTTCGATTTCAAGGTATGTGGGACTATCCTAAATCTCATGTGCGTAAATTTAATATTTTTAACAAGTTTTTAAGATATATATTTATATATATGTAAGGGGTTTTGGAAATCGCTTGAAGAGTCATGCATCATGAATCCATGTTTATGAAATTATGAAATTTCTAAGGGAGTTTTCCATAAGTTTGATTTATAATCATGTGCATATATGGTATGAGTTTCAAAAAGTGATTTATGAGTATGATTTGTGAAAATCCCCCCTATCATGATGAAATTTGTGGTCTTAACATGTCATGGATTATGAAATGGGTTTGAGAACATGAATTATAAGCCCTTTTTTTATCATGAGATTTATGTATAACTAATGTTGGGGTTGTCTTACGAATAAGGATAATTCTTGAGTTTTAAATGCCTCTTTATATATTATGCATGGTTGTTTTACATATGTTTCAAAGAGGTGATTATTATTATAAATTCTATTATTTCTTAATGAAGAAATTGCATGTGTTTTATGTAAGAATTGATCACCACAAGTTGAAGTATTGAAAACAGAGCATTTTGCATAAGTTCATAAGATATTTGATATAAGAACTCTCTCAAGTGATGTTTAAATCTTTTGGGTGGTCATTAACATGCTTTTGAATAAAAAAGGCTATGGATATGATGTGATATAATATGAATGACTTGCGAGTTTAGGTAGGACTATACCCTGTTATGATATGCCCTTAATAGAATAAGAAATGCTTTTTTTATAAGCATGAAGTATGATTTTAAGAAGGTTAAAAATGGGCTTAAAAGATAGTTAGATGGTTACCCGAAGAACACACGAGTTCAGATAACTCATTGCCCGAAATTGTGTTTTGCCGATGAGGAATTTATGATATGTTATCCTACATGGGGAGATAATTGGGACATCTCACATGGGATATTCCTACGGGTATACTCACATGGGGGGTATACCAGTTTATGAAACTCTAATCTTTGCGGCAAACTCGTATTGGGGGCTTGGCCGCTGAGTTAAGGGAGAACCCATATATCCCGTGGGTATTCAGAATTGTTGGGTGTACCATCTAGCTTAGAACTAAAGAAAAGAGTTGAGTCAATGTTTTACAAGCATGAATTGAAGCTTTTTACATTATGCCCATGTGTTTTTGTATATACATTATGATAAATTATTTTCACAATGCTCTCGATTATTTTTATATGAAATATATGTTATTTTTGGCTAGTTCTGCATACCAATACTCTTCAAGTATTGACCCCCATATTTCAGGTTCTGTGGTATAGTCCCATGATCTATCACATCAGCAGAACATTTGTGATATGACAGAATTGGTGAGCCATCCATATTTCGGAAGACATTTACTTATATGTTGAGTCTTTCAATTTATGATCTATCTGGGTATCTTGTCCCAACCTAGACAATTAGTATTCAGTAGAGGCTTCATGGACGAGTTTTGGTTGTTGTATTGTCATAATATTATTGACATATTTTGATTTTCAGATTTTCTTAGTTTCATTATATCTTCTGTACTTTGATTTTTGTATGAATTATGCTTATGATGGTATGCTAAGGGGTCTCTAAGGCCTTCATGGTTCGGGATGCCCGTCGTGGCCAGGGCCTCGACTCGGTTCATGACAATAAAATATGACAAAGGTGGATCCAAGATGTAGGCTTTATGGGTTCAACCTTTAAGATTCTTATAGTTAACCCTATTGTATTGTTAAAGTCATGGGTTCAACACTAACAACAACAAACCCAATGTAGTCCCATAAACGGGGTCTGAGGAGGATAGAGTCTATGCAGACCTTACCCCTACCTCATGGAGGTAGAAAGGTTGTTTCCAAATAATATTGAAACAAACTACGGAATCAAAACTAAACTAAGAAATGAGAAATGAAAGATAAAAAGATAGATGAAAGCAAATAAAGATAGACACAAGATAGAAATTGAAATGCAAACAAAGGGTATATTAAACCTTTAATCCTTAATTCAAATTACCTACAAGAACCTAACTCTTACGTAGACCACAAGGGAATCAATTTTCAAGAAACCAACCTTTCTAAATGAAGTTTCAATGAAAGCTAATCCAAGCTCTCACACACACTCATACTAGAGTATAAGTTCATTAGCATCAAAATTTATCCTAAAATAAAAGAAAAACTCCTAGTTATAGTCTAGAGATAATTATTACACATTTGGGCCCAAAAGTGACCAATTTTAAAGAAAATATCAAAGCAGCCCACCTGTAGCATTTTTGGAGCATATGGGGCGCATCTCAGGTGTACCCTAGGGTCATAGTGGACTACTTTGACTTGTTCTTGATTTTCTAGAGCATGTCAGATGCATGTACCTTTCAAGGGGATTTTTGGCCCTGTTTTGCATTCCATCGAATCTTCCAGTGATCCTCCTTCCAATGTAGGTGCAATCACCATCATATGACATCCTTTTGATAGCACTAAGGAGTTGTCAAGTTCCTCTATCATCAAAAGCATCCCATCCAAAGGTTCGAAGGCAATTTGGATTGTTTCACCAAAATACCCCCGACTCGACTAACGACTATTAGAGTAGCTAAATGGATTCATATCTACTATTTGCTGCAAAAGAAAAATTTTAAAATATATAAATTATGAGCTGTGTCGGAAGTACTGGGTTCAAAAGTGTCTCCCCTTGCGCCATCATCATCCCTCGACTTGATTTTGAATCTCCAATTGTTGGCTATAAATTTTTATTTCTGACAACTAAAAATAATCAAATAAGTTTTAGAGGCTTCTCCCAGCCCAGACAATGAAAAACAAAGAGAAAGTTACACCTCTTATCATTTCATTTGTTAGTCTCCAATAGTTTGCTATAATTCAAATTTTGAAGTTTATAAATTTCTATAATGGAATCAAGATATATAAGTTGATTCACGAAAGAAATCATTGTAACTTTGTATTGGTGTATTTTAATATTAAAATTAAATTACATGATAATTAATGGACATAAAGTGAAGAAAGTGGGGTCATTATATTTTGATAACTCTTGTAACTTCTAACACTTTATTTTTCCATTATATATCACATTATTTTATTGTATCTTTAATCTTATGAGTTAGTGGTAAGAATGTGGCCATAAGTTTCTTGTAACTTCTACCATTATTCTACCTCTTTATGTATTGTAACTACAATAACATATGAAACTCCTAAAACATTCATCTTCCTCACTTAATATCCACAACTCTCCCATTTACTGGATGGAAGAATACTACACCGATATAAATGGTGTTTACTTCCCTGTGTTAGAGAATATATGAAAGGGATGAGTTGTAGTATATTATGAGTGATAAAAAAAGATGATAAGTGAAAGAGAGAGTTGAGACAGAAAATATTCTAAGTATTCACTATATTCACTCTGCAAAAGAGAGTAATTATATTAGTAAAAGAGAGAGTTGAGACAAAGAAAAATATTCTAAGTCTTTAACTACATTCACTATACAAAGAGAGTTTTAACATGTTGAAGGAAGGTGTTCTTGTGGTGGAACTTTGGACCCTTCACTAATGCGGAGTTGCTTGAGTTGTACATCATTGATAGACTGTTGTATCCTGAAGAGGACAAGTTAAGAGATATATTGTTGCATCGGTGTAGATTATGCCGCAGTGGGCTTGAATCTTCTTAAAGAGAGGGAGATACCCGTGCCTCAGCCAAGAAAAAGATTATTTTATTTTCTTCACTTTTTATATTTTCAACTGTAATTTAATTATTGTAGTATATTACACCAACATTTTTAAAATATATAAACCCGATCTTCGACAAACTTAATTAGGTTCAAATGAACCCATAATCGACACTATAAAACCACCCTGAGAATTTTTCTAGGAGTATCTTTAAATATTGGTGTTTAACTTTTATCTCAATTTATTAAAGTAGTACAACTTTTCACCCGCCAGAACTTCTCATCAGTCTTCTTCCTCTTTTTTTCGTAAGTCCAAGGTTTGTTCGAAGCAACATTTTTATCCCGTAAAGATATGGGCACCATCTCCAAACCCCACTTGTAAGTTGTTTTAACTGATCAAAGTGCATGCTTATAACATTCTCTTACTAAACAGTAAAACACAATTATTTATTTACTAGTCTTTAGATACATGTGTTGCACGTATATTCCATTCTAATCTATACCTATACTACCTAAAACACTAAACTTAATCAGAGTTCATCATGGATGAACTCTGTTAACCGGAATGGAATAAAGAAGAAGAAAAAAGAATAAGAATGCAAAGAGAGAGAGAGAGAAGAGTTTAGATTGATCTCATTGATTGAATCTTGATCTTATATTGTATAATGTGTATTTAGCATGTATATATAGCTAATCATGGAATCTTCTAGAGACTAACTACTTAACTAACTTAGTAAGCTACAAGTTACAAAGTTAGTTACTAACTTCTTTTTGGAAGTTAGTTAACATTGTTTTCATAGTGTTTATTGGAAGGGCTGAGCTGACTTCCCTTCTTTCAACACTCCCCCTCAAGCTAGGTGATCCCAAATAGATTAAGGGTACCTAGCTTGGATAACAAGTGTTCATGTTGAGATCTGCTAAGCCCTTTAGTCAGCATATCATCAGGCTGGTCTCTGGTAGGAATATAATTGACTGTGACTAGTCCTTGATTTATTTTTTCCCTTATAAAGTGACAGTCTATTTCAATGTGCTTGGTCATTTCATGATATATAGTATTAGATTCAATTTGCATGGCAGACTCGCTATCGGTGTAGATCTTAGTTGGCTGTGTAGTGTTAATCCCAATCTACTTCAATAGTACAAGTAACCAGACAAGTTCAGCCACAGTTGCAGCAATGCTTCTGTATTCTACTTTAGCTGAGCACCTGGAAATAGTGTTCTTCTTCTTAGATTTATAAGAGAGAATAGATTCTCCAAAATTCACAAAGTACCTAGTGATATATTTTTTAGAGAATAGACATGATGCTCAATCTGCATCACAATATGCTGAAACTTCAGTATTTGACTGGTTGGACATTAGCACTCCTTGTCTAGGTTTCATTCTGATGTGCTTGACTATTTTGATAACTGCATCCATGTGAGATATTTTTGGTTGCTGTAGAAACTAACTAAGAGTTTGAACACTGTAGGCAACATCAGGCCTGGTCATTGTAAGATACAATAATTTTCATATGAATCTTTGATAAGCATACGCATTTGCTGGTGGATCACTGATTTCATGTTCCTTTTTATGGACATGATCAACATATTCTTTAGTAGTCAGTTTGACGTTTGTATCAATAGGCGCAGTGACAGGTTTAGCAGCTCTAAGTCCAACTCAGACACAAGTTCTAATGTATATTTTCTCTGATGCATCAGAATACCTTCCTTCGATTTTGCAAATTCAATCCCTAAGAAGAATTTGAGTTCACCCAGGTCTTTCATTTTGAAGGCTTGTTGTAGTCTACCTTTGTTATTTTCAATCAATCTTAAGGAATTACCCATTACAAAAAAATCGTATTTAGCAACGGATTTGTAGCAACAAGGACATTTCTGTCGCTAATTAACGACAGAATTGAAACAAAATAGAAATTTTATCGCTAAATAAATAAAAATTAAATTAATAGCCTAATTAGTGATGGATTAGCGACAGAAAATAAAATTTGTTGCTATATTTTGGCGGTAAATATTGGCGCCTTTATTTTGGTGACAAAATTAGCGACATAAAAGGTGGGAATTTTTTTTGACATGGTAGAAACGAAAATAGCAACGAAATTATTGTCACTGAAATTATTTTACCATTTTTAAAAAATATATTAGTTATTTTTTTAATAAATAATTAGCAACGGATTTTAAATCCGTTGCTGAATCCGTCACCCTACCAACTAAATATTAGGGAAAAGTCTTTTATTTCACTTTATTCCCAAAACATAGAATCATCCGTCTCTCTCCAAAAACAAACTCTCCTTTCTCTTTTCTCTTAATTGAGAAAAGAGAATCGCTCAATATCAATCAAAAAGGGAGTCAATCGCTCAATTTCGAATCTAAATTAGAGTTACGATTCTAAATCTCGTAATGTGAGTTGTTTTTCCTGTTTCAATTTCTTAATTTCTATGTTAGAAATCACTTGTAAATGATAGGTTTAGGGTTGTTTGAGCTCTTTCACTTAGGTTTTCCTTACCACTGTTGATATTATATGTCTTTATGGTTAATTGGTAGACAATAGCATGTACCATATTTTCTCACTTAGTTGTCTCAGTGTAGTATAAGAAAATTTTCATATCTGCTTGGATTTCTTATTTTGAATTTAAAAGATATTTGCGGACTTTATTTTGGCTTATTTCTAGTAATTGAGTATTATTAATGTGATTAAAAGTCTAGATTTATAAAAACTAGAGAAAAAATTTGTTTCTCTAAACCCAGAGGGGTGGTCGCAGAGATGGAGACTACCATCAGGTTGTTCATGTGTTGATATTTGCTGAGAGTACATAAGAACTACTTCTCCAAGGACAGTAAGCATCTCTTGTAAAATATGAGCAACCCTAAACCCTTCTAGAGCCCAAACTGATTGTAAGGATTCTTGGGTTGGTCAATGGGATATCTTAAGTGTCGGCCATATACTCCTTTACAATCTACAACTTGTTAATTTTGTAAGTGTTTGGCATTATCTTCTCTAAGTTGCTCCTGAAAAAGTCATGTTTAGATCTGTTAAATAGAAATTCTTTCTCTGACCCCTTCAAGTTATTTTTTAGCATTTTTTTATATAGCTGTGAAACTTCACTGCATTATATTTGCTTTATTTCATTGCAAATGAATCGAGGATGGGAATGACCTCATATAAGCAAATTCAGTAAATTGGAAATGTTGTTTGTAAGTTGGACAAATGCTTTAGTTTCTGACTTTTATGTTGCAAGTGTGTATCTGTGGAAGAAGTTTAATGACGAATGATGTTATGAGAGGCTTGTATATTGCAAACTCTTTATAGATAGTTATATTATGGCTAGCTACTTCCCGTTCCTGTCATGGATAAGTACACAGTTACATGAAAAGCCATTTGAAAGTTGAACAAATACTTTATTTTCTGACGTCTATGTTGTATGTGTATATCTGTGGAAGAAGATCAATTACGAATGCAATGCAATATTATGAGATACTTGGCTACTGAATACTCTTTCTCGATAGTTAATTTATGTCACTACTTCCTGACGGGATAGGAAAGGTTTTCTCTTGGGATATGTAATTGTTATTGGACATGTATATAGGATGGGCTCCTCATCATTCCATTTATCGTCCTTTCCCTTTTCACGGTTGGGAAGGGGAGCCTTGGAGTAACTGGTAAAGTTGCTTCCATGTGACCAGTAGGTCACGGGTTCAAGCTAGAAATAACAGCCCCACGCAGAAATATAAGGTGAGGATGCTTTCCCAAGGATGTTCTAAGAGAAAAGTGAAGATGTTCTAAGAGAAATCAGTCTCAACACGGGGAGTAGACCATATCCCGAGGATGTTTTCCGCATCGCTGGTGAGGAATCGAGACTCTCCGTTGATGTTGAAGAGACTTAAAAGCACCTAGAGGTATTTCAAACATTGAAAGAGTCATTGCTTAAGGCTTATAAGGTTATGGATAGAGAACTCAGAAGCTATACGAATATCGATTGCTTCTGTAGTGGAACAACAACTGTAAACCTGGTTAAACAGGTTCGTCGACATATTCAGCAAGTTGAAGCTAGCTAGTTTTTCTACCATTTTATTCTAAATATGAACACTTTTATTTTGTTTTTTGGCAGGGTAAGAATCTTGTTATTGGTAATATTGGGGACGCTAGAGCTGTGCTGGCTACGACAGGCGAGGATGCTTCTCTCACTGCAGTGCAATTGACAGTAAACCTTAAGCCGGATTTACCAGGTGCATACATGTCTATATCTTGTTGCCTGCATAGTGACATTTTTATTTGAAATTGTGTTGATCAACAAAATTACCACTTAATTTTTGTTTATTTAATGAACTTATCTATCTCCCGATAAATGTTATGTCAGCTGTTTTGTGCTAAACTATTGCAAATAGCCATTAGATTTGAAATGGCGCTATGCTGTTACAATCTTACACATTCATGCATCCTTTCTCCCCAAGAAAAAAATGTGTCTATCTCCCAAGTGTTATATCCCTTCCCCTCCCTGGTTTTGGCCTTTGTGTGTCTCTACAAATTTCAGCTTTCAGTCAAGACTTCTCACATTTTTTATGACAAAATCAAGAAAACATAAATGTTAGCTATTTGAGATAAGTTGATAATGGTCAAAACTGTGAACTTTTGGGTTCATTGGTTAAAGAGATAGAACGATTAGGATCTCATCCGTCAACGGTGGCGAGTATATGTTATAGAGTAAAGTTGTTGTAGTGTGGGTCGAATTATCAATTCATATATGAAATCAGTCAATCGATCAACTCTAATCTCAGACTAGTTGAGGTTGTCTATTCGAATCCTCTGTATCATCTACCCTAATGATGAAATTTCACACTTTACAATAATCATCTACAACTTGCTTATTTCTTTTATTTAAGTAGTGGTCAGCTGTTACAATTTTGGAGTGCATATGATCATTCAAGTATCAACAATTTCATTTGGTTTCAACTGTCCTAGTAAAACACAAACTACAACTTCTAAACTTCTATAATTAGCTATAGATATTTAAATATATTATTTCTTGAATACACTTTTCTTATGTAAAGAGAGTTTAACTAACACAAGGATTATTGTCTATGTGTGAAATTTTACACCCCCTTGAAATGTTGAATGTTCTCTCCCATGTGATTGCATACACACATGGTCATGATGAAAAATCTTTCATTGATGAACGTTCCCGAATCGTCCATGTAAGACTAAATCTTAATGTAGCAGTTTACTTAATTCTTATTTTTTAGTTTAAAGTAGTTTTTGGCATCTAATCATTTTTAAGTACAATCCATTATAATTTCACTTCCTCTATTACAGGAAAGATTTGAAGAAATATTATGAGAAAAAACATTATCAGTATTTGATATTGATCAATTTGAAGCATATTACCAAGATGCCAGAGGAGAAAAGAAGCGAAGAGTATTTGGTCTTGGATCTAAAGTAAAAGGCTACTACGGGCAAACTCTTTGTGTTTCTTGTGGAAAGACATCATCTTTAGCTTCTCATGAATTGTGTTTAGCTTTTGCTATATTTGGTATTGTGGATGATGTGGGTTATTTTAAGGATAGTTGGTTGATGTTTGGTACTATGGATGTTTTGGACATAATTATGTGTTTAGATGTTGCTATATTTTTTATTGTGAATGTTTAGATTTTTCTATCTATATATGTGGGTTCTTTTATATGAATGTTGGATATTTTAAGAATTTTAAAAAATTGAGGACTAAATAACAGAAGTTTTAGCGACGGGCTAGCAATGAAATATTTGGTCACAAAATAATCAAAATGACGAAATACAATATTAAATTAGTAACGACATTTATAAATATAACAACGAATATATTCGTTGCTACAAAATGGCAACGGATATAGGTCATCTCTATGACATTGCAAAATTGACAACGGATTTTATTTTTTCCATTGCTAAATGGTTAGGAACGCGCAAAATAGCAACGACACATATTCCGTCGTTGATCCATCTCTAAATTGATATAGCGATGGATATATGTTGATTAGCAACGTTTTTGGTCTGTTGCTAAATGCGGTTTTTTTTGTAGTGACCTGTGATTAGCATATCATATACATAGACTAAGACAATAATAATACCTTCACTGTCTTGCTTTATGAATAGAGAATGATCTAATTGACTTTGATTGAATCCTATTTTGGTCAGTGCTTCAGATAACTTGACTTTCCACTGTCTGGGAGCCTGTTTGAAACCATACAGGGATTTTAAGAGTCTTCATACTGGTTTCTTCTCCCCCTGACTCTTAAATCCCTATGGCAAGTCCATGTAAATCTCCTTATGTTAATCACCTTGTAGAAATACACATCCATCTTGTGAATGTACCGGTGTCTCTGAGCTACAATTATGAGTATTTCTCTGACTATTTTCATCATCACAACACGAGAAAATGTCTCTTGAAAGTCAAAGCCTTCTTGTTGATTATAGCCTTTTGCAACCAATATAGCTGTGAACCTTTCTATTTCACCAGTAGCTTTGTATTTTATTTTGAAACTCCACTTGCAACCAATAGGTTTTTTGCCTTCAGGTAAGCTAGTGATCTCCCAAGTTTTGTTTCTTTCTAGTGCTGCAATCTCCCCCTTCATTGTTGTTATCCATCTTGCATCTTTCTTAACTTCACTGTAAGTAGCTAGTTCTGTAGTTGTAGATGACTTTGCAATAGATGCATGGTTCTTTGGAAATAATGTATCATAGGTCAAGTACTTCCCTATAGCATAAGGTTCTTTTTTATGAATTTTTAGAGAAATAAAGTCCTTGAGCCATAGTGGAGTTTTTCTGATTCTGTTGGTCTTTCTGATCACAGCTTGTTCCTGATTTTTAGCCCGTGGTTGAGATGTGTTTGGAGTTTGAATCTGATCAGTTTGTGCACCTGCTCTTGTATCATTTGATCATTAGTGTTCTTAGTTGGTGCTGAATCCTGAGAGATTTGTATGTTCTGCACCTCCATGTTTGACCAGTTGACCATCTCATTGAGTTTGGTAGCAGTTGAATGTTGGGAGTCATGCACCAGGACTTTAAAAAGCAATACATTTTCTTTGAAATTGACATCCCTATTAACAAAAAACACTTTATTAGTATGATCATATACTAAGCAACCTTTCTGGGTATCAGAATAACCCATCAAAATGCATTCTCTAGATCTAGGTTGAAGTTTATCATATTGCTAAACTATCTTATCATAGCACAAGTATACTATAGTTCTCATGTGATTGATATTTGATTTCTTTCTATACAATCTCTCATAAGGAGAAATGTAATCTAGCACAGCTGTGGGAAGTCTATTGATAATGTACACTACTACTTTAACACACAAGCCCTAAAACTTAATAGGCACTGTTCCCTAAAATTTGATGGCCCTAGTGATTTCCAGAATGTGTCTATTCTTTCTTTCAACCACTCCATTTTGCTGAGGGCTGTAAACACATGTAGTTTGGTGAATAATCCCTAAGTTGCTACATAAAGTAGAACATATAGAGTTGATAAACTCAGTTCTATTATCAGTTAAAATAACTTTAATGTTTTTATCAAATTGAGTTTTAACAAGTTGAATGAACTGAGATAGTATTACACACACATCTAATTTAAGTTTCAAAAGATAGATCCAAGTCATTCTAGAATAGTCATCAACACCGGTTAAGAAGAATCTATTTCCTTCAAAAATGGGAACTCTATAAGGTCCCCATACATCCATATGCGTTAATTCAAATGTAGAAGTAGATTTGATACAGGTAGTTGGAAAAGGAAGTCTGACTTGTTTTGCACAAGGACAAACAACACATTCACTGATTTTTTTAATGTTATACCACTAGTTAGAGGTAGTGTTTTCCTAAATACATGAGTAAAAACATATCCTATTTGTTTATTCCATAAGACTATGTCTAAGTTGGTATTATCAACTATAGAATCATAGATAGAATTAGGAACAAAATTAATAAGATTTGATCTTTTTGCTATCATCACAGCATCATTGGTAGTAGTGGTATTGGCAAAGATATAGAGTCCACCATCTTCTCTACCAATCACCTTCACCTTCCCATTGTAGAGATCCTGAAACACACAAAGATCGGGATAAAAAGATACAATACATTATAACTCCTTTATAAGTTTAGAGACTGATAATAGATTAAATTTAAACTGAGGAAGTGAAAAACATTTGTAAGTGTATCAGTGCCAAATATATTGGCTGAACTAACATGTTTGACTAAAGATATGTCAGCATTTGGTAAGTATACTCTTTTGGAGTGCAATTACTGGTTATGGATGACTCATTTAGTGCACTGAGATCAGTAACCCCATGGTTGGTCGCACCAGTGTTTATGATCCATGGATCCATATTGGTGGAGCCTGTTGACTCTACCATTTTAACTGGTGTATGATATGAGTATTTAAACTTGTCTTCTTTATCTAACAGTTACAAAAATTGAGTATACTGCTCATTAGTGAATACACAGGGACTTGTTTGTGAACTAGAGCCTCCCATCCCAGAGTTGTCTATAAGATTGGAGTAGTTAGCTTGAGTGTGAGATGAGTGAACCAGTTGACTATATCCATGTCTTGCATTTTCCTCCCTAACATTACACACTGCATTTACACTTTTATTGGTTCCCATTCTCTTCCTGAACTTGAAATCAATAGGATAACCAATTATTTTCCAGCAGTTCTCTCTGGTGTGACTACTAATCTTGCATATATCAGAGTACAAATTTTGATTCTTCTTGAACTGTTTGTGTTGTGGGCTTCTACTTCTGGGGAATATTGTTGTTTCAATACCTTTAGAATAGCCATTTTGGTCATTACTCCTTGTAAACATAATTGATTCATAACCTGTAATTGCAGGAGTAGAGCCAAGAATTCCTGTAGTAGCTTCTACTAATTTTTGACTTTTATCACTGACTACCATTACACATGCTTGCTTAATAGATGGTAGTGGACTCATAATTAAGATTTGACTCCTTGTCTAACTATAAGATTCATTTATCCCCATCAAGAACTGAAATAGTTTTAACTTTTGGAGATGAGAAACATAATCTTTGGAACTCTCACAGTTACAACTAGGTATTAGAACCAAAACCTCAAATTCTTCCCACAGATCTTTCAGCCTAGAGTAATACAGGGATACAAAAGCTATTCCTTGAGATAATGTTTCAATTTCTTTATTGAATTTTCTTGAACCATCAATCTTGTTGAACCTCTCACACAAATCATTCCAAACAGCTTATTCACTAGTGGCATACATGATCCCACCTAACAGATTTTTAGCTACTGCACTATGATCCAAGAAAGTACTATTACATTTACTCTTTCCTAGTGGTTACTCATTTTAGGAGGGAATTTATCCTTAGAACATGAACCATCTATCATTCCTAACTTGTTTCTTCCTAGCAAAGACAGTCTCATGGATCGAAACCACAAAGAGTAGTTTTCAATTCGAGTTAATTGAAAAGAGATGATCTACAGGCCACTTACATCTGATGGATGTAGAAATAATGGATGGTTATAATCAATTCCTACTGAATGTTGAACTTCAGTTGCTCCATTAGATGAATTGGCTAATTCTTCAGCATGTGCACCATTGTTAGAACCCATCACTATATCTATAAACTATTTTCTTGATGTAATTCTTATATGTGATCTTTGTAGATTTCAGAGTTTGGAATTTGCAAAAGTAGAATCTCAGTAATGGAGATGATTAAACAGAATTGATTGTGCTTTGATACCATGAACTTAATCAGAGTTCATCATGGATAAACTCTGCAAACTAGAATGGAATGAAGAAGAATGCAGAGAGAGAAGAAGAGTTTAGATTGATCTCATTGATTGAATCTTGATCTTATATTGCACAATATGTATTTAGCATGTATATATAGATAATCATGGAATGTTAGAGACTAATTACTTAACTAACTTAATAAGCTACAAGTTACAAAGTTAGTTACTAACTATTTTTTGGAAGTTAGTTAACACTGTTTTCACAGTGTTAGTTGTAAGGGCTAAGCTGACTTCCCTTCTTTCAAATTTGACTTCCCTTCTTTCAATAAAAAACCAACTCAAAAAACTTAAAGTGAAATTACTAAAAAAATTCTAAATTAAAAAATAATAAATAATAGTTAATTTTTCAGCCTGCAACATTGCACTAAAAGACGCCACTCCAGCTCTCACAACCCTTAGCGAAGAGACACCACTCCAACTCTCACAACCTGGATAGACGCCAACCTTAAAAAAATCTCTAACAATTGCAACTTCTTGCTTTACTCTCTTTGAAAGAAACAATTGCATAAGACATTGTTTCCACAAATCTGTAATTTGCGTGAAACAAACATGGATGCCTTGTTACTCCTCCTTACCCAAAGTTTCTGCCCGTCGAAACAAAATATCATTTTTTCTATGTGTGACATTCTTTTCCCCGCAGATCAAAATAACTTCTTCACATGTTAGGCATTTTTTTCCACAGATTATTGTGAACATTAGTGTTGCTTCTCCTGCAACTCACAATTACAGTCGTGGTAAAATTTGTCTCCTCTGAAAAAGAGTTGTAAGTTTACACCTCTTAATTTTATACTCCTACAAGTGTGCTATTTGTATCTGTTGACTGTGTTACTCTTGTGTTAAAAAATTATAGTAAATCAAGAAAACTAAAACTAGAAAAAACAATAAAAAAAACTTATTTAAAATAATCGAGTCCACAATTTTCTTGTGTGTACTTATAAAATTTAATCCTCTCAGTGCACCTAAGGTTATGGACTACTTTCTCTCCTAGAATAAAATGGATATATCTATTATTGGTGTGGCGGCGCTTTCTTCATCAAAATCAACTCAGTTTCTTAGCTCAAACATGAGGCCTCTAAATTCCACCTCATTCAAATTGTTTTAATGAAAATGTTAAAGACCTTGAGACATTTCATAACAAAAAAATAACAAGTGCTAGTTCTTTTTCTCTTTTCTCTTTTAGAAGTGAAAACTAAAGTTGCTTGAAATAAAATCTGAAATATCTTTGATATAAACTTCTAGATTTATTCAAAATATAATTTTAGCTTGATGTGATTTGAGTCAACTCATTTCGTTTAATTATTTTCACCAAGTTTTAAGTCACGTATGTTGAAACATGCATGTTTCTTAGAGTTGTAATTATATAAACTTTTTTTTGAAGTTGAATAAGTACCTCTGTAAATTGGTCGATAACCTCTCGGCCTTTAAATGTATTAGCTTTCAATCTCTCTCTCTCTATATATGTGTGTGTGCAAGTGTATGTGCGTGTGTATGTGATGTATTGTATTGTATAAATAGTCATGCAACATATATGTAATGTAGTGATATTGTATAAGTGGTGTATAAACATGTTTATATATGATGTATAACTGTATATCAGAGATATGTATATATCCAAGAGTATGAGAGGATTGATTCTTCCAGTTGGATCTTTGCTGAGAGGGATGAGGGGGGCTATTGAGGAATGAGTATAAGCCAAAGAATAAAGGGAGGGAAAGTTAGTTATCAGGTTCTAGAAGTCAGTTACAACATCACATTCAAGAATTTAGTTACATTGTTGTAGGTAGTTAGTTAAAGGCTCCTTAGGTAAACCTATCATCCAATCACTATCTGTACACATATATATCGACTATGTACAGAAGAACTAAAATGAATTAGATTGAATATAATACTAATTTATAATGCTTCTTCTTCCTTTGTCTTCTTCTACCTCTCTATTTCTCTGATCTCTACTACTTCTACTTCTCTGTATCTCTTATTCATCTCATATTTGAGCATCATTACTTTGTTAATCTTTATGGTATCAAATTATATAGTGAATTAAATTAGTACATGATCCTAGTTTTCATTTGAATAAGCATTGGTTCTTGAATTCAAGAACATCAAAATCTGATAAGTGTGTGCAAATCTTCTGTAATCGATAGCAATGGCAACTTGTGTGGATGGAATTGGTACTTCAAATGTACATCCAGTGAATACTGCCAATGACTGTTCTACTTTTTAGTATACATCTACCACTTTAGGTATTAATCATCCTCTATATCTCCCCACGACTAATATCTCAGATACTTCACTTATTTTATTCTAGTTAAAGGGAAGTGAAACTATGTTATGTGGAGTAAAGCTGTTAGGATTGCATTGCTAGGTCAAAATAAGTTTGGAATGGTTGACGGTTCTTGGAAAAAAGAGAGTTTCTCTATTGATTTAGCTAATCTGGATGAACTCAGTATCTAGTAACCTTCTTGGAGGGGTAGTTCATGCCTCGAGTGCTTATGATGTTTGGGTTAATCTTAAAGAAAGATATGATAAATAGATGGATCAAGAACCTACAATTTGCATCAAGAAATTGCAACTATGTCTCAAGGGGTTCAGTCTATTTCTATCTATTTTACTAAGTTGAAATACCTATAGGATGAGTTTGAGTCTCTAGTCCCATCACTTGCTTGTAACTGTGAAAAATCAAGAGAGTTTCTAGCTTATCTCCAAAGACAAAAGTTGTACCAGTTTTAATTTGCTTGAATGATTCATACTCTCAAGCAAGAAGTCAAGTCTTGTTAATGACAACACTACCGACTATTAATATGGCTTATTCCATGATTATGAATGATGAAAATCAAGAGTTTGTGACTCAGGCTATGCATGCCATAGGACTTGTTGGTGTTGCTCCTACTATAACTAAAACAGTGGCAATATTCTCTAAGTTTGGATATCAAAATGGGTATCAAAAGGGAAAAAGAAACTATGTTTCTACCTACTACCCTAATGTTTTTTATGATGATTGTAAGATGAAAGGACATTATAAGATGGATTACTACAAGCTGGTTGGATATCCACCAGGTCATCCTAAACATGGAGATCAAAGAATACACAATGAGTTCAAAGGTGGCTATGATGGCAAATTTATGAAAATAAAGATTGGTTCTAGTGCTTATAATGTTGTGATTGAAGCTGCAGTCTCAACAGACTCAGTCCCATGGTTCATATCAAACCTTACAACCTATACCAAATTATGGAATATTCACAACAAGGTTTACACCTGGACAATATGATCAGATTTGCAAAATACTAGCAACAAAATCAAGTCACAGTACCCTCCACTAGTTCAGCTATCATGTCAGGTATTCTAATGCCCTGTTGGTTTGCAGTAAACCACATCAGTGGATTGTTGACATAGGTTCTACAAATCACATGACTATAGATCATGAACTCCTTGATAAAGGTTTAATATCTGAGTTAGTGCATCCTCAAAAAGTCACATTACCGAATGGTGATATGTCACTTGTTACACACATTGGTTCTAGTAGTATCTCTGATAATAGCACTATCCAAAACATATTCCATTTACCATAATTCAAATTTAACTTGTTGTCAGTTTCATAGAAAACTAAACAACTTAACTGTTCTGCTACTTTCTTTCCTAACTTTTGTGTATTTCATAATCTTTGGAGTGGGATGGTGAAGGAGATTGGTAGACATAATAATGGACTCTACTTTTCACTATGGGAAAGACTGCCAGGACATAGAAAAGTAGTTGATTGTATGCTTATTGCAGAGATAACAGATAAAACAGGCCTTAAACTGTGGTATAATAGGATTGGACATGTTCCATATAGGATACTATGTAAAATGTTTCCTACTAGAAATAGTTCTCTGGATGGTGTTACCAATAAATATAGTGTGTGTCCACTAGCTAAGCAAGTTATATTAGCATTCCCTACTAGTGCTACCCCTATTATTAGACCCTTTGATCTACTACAAATGGATCTTTGGGGTCCATACAAAGTTCTTGCTTGTGATGGTCACAAATCATTCTTAACTATGGTAGATGACTTTACTAGAATAACATGGATATTTCTGCTTTAATTGAAGTCTGACATTGTGGTTATTCTTAAGCATTTCTTAGCTTATGTGCATAATCAGTTTGACACATGTGTAAAAGTCATCAGGACAGATAATAGAACTTAATTTGTTAATAACTTATATAGTGATTTATTTGCAAACCAAAGCATAAATCATCAAACCTCCTACTCTTATACACCCCAATAAAATGGTGTGGCTAAAAGATAGGAAGAACTCTAAGATTTTAAGATAATATACCTTTAAAATTATGGGGTTATTGTGTTCAAGCAACATACTTAATTAATAGGCTTCCATCTTCTGTGATAAGTTATATGACACCTTATGAGAAGTTTTATAATAAAAAACCTTCACCGAAACATCTGAAGGTGTTAGGGTGTCTATCTTATGCTAAAGTTGTCAATGAATCAAACAAACGGATGCCCAGATCTAGAAAGGCAATTCCTATGGTCTATTCAGAAACAAAGAAGGGTTATATACTCTCTGATCTTACTAACAAGCTTTTCTTTGTCAATAGGAAAGTGGTGTTCAGAGAAGACACATTTTCATTCATGACTGATCTAAGTCAACCTACACAATATTTGTTTCCTACATATGATCCTGAGGTTGAGTCAAAATATACTACTGGTGTGACTAGAATACAACCTAGTCATGACCTTTAACTTTAATCCACTAGTAACAACACTGAAGATCAACCAAGCACTACACAGGGTCAACTTGTACAACCTACACAGGAAGAAACTATACAACAAATACTAGTTCCTACTATTGTAGCAAGAAGAGTAACCAATTGAATCACAAGACAACAAGCTGTAGAACAATCTATGCTACATCTTGTCACAACAAGGATGGCTACTAGACTACAAAAAACTACTCAAAAGGAACAAAGAAAATCTACCAGGGGTTCAAATCCACCTGGATGATGAGAGATTTTGTGTTATTAACTATCAATGGCAATGTTTTATACCATCTTTCTAACTATGCCTCTTATAATAACATATCTACTGAGTATTAATGATACTTATATCAATTCTTTAATCTTATTGAACCTACATCTTATGTATAAGCTATGAAAGATCCTAGGTGGCTGGAAGCTATGAAAGCTAAGGTTGCTACATTTGAAAGAAACAACACCTGGAAGGTGGTTGATAGACAAGAAACCTATAGGATGCAAGTGGATTTATAAGATCAAGTATAAAGCTTCTGGGGATTTAGAAAGGTTCAAGGAAAGGTTGGTTGCAAAAGGTTTTAGCCAAAAAGAAGGAATAAATTACCAGGAAACCTTCAGTCCAGTAGTGAAAATGGTCACACTAAGAACATTTTTAGAAATAGCAGCTACTAGACACTGGCACATCCATCAAATGAATGTGTACAATGCTTTCTTACAAAGAGATATGGAGGATGAGATCTACATGGAACTTCCACAAGGATTTAGAAGTCAGGGGAAGAATAGACAGGTATGCAGACTTACTATATCCTTGTATAGACTGAAACAAGTACTAAGGCAATGGAATACAAAGTTATCTCAAGCTTTAATCAATTGCAAGTTCAGACAAAATCAATATGATCATTCACTATATATCAAAAAAACTAGTGATATACTATTATATGTTGATGGCATACCAGTAACTGAAGATAAGCTGGATCAGCTAGTTGAAACAAAGAAGCACTTTACAGAGCTTTCAAGACTTACTAGGAATCGAGTTTACAAGGTCTAAAGAAGGAATTGTGATGCTCCAAAGAATGTATGCACTTGAATTACTTTTGGAAATTGGTCTTAGTGCTGCAAAACCAGCTCCAACACCATTTGATATCATAGAAAAACTAACAACTACAAAGTGTGATCAGGATTCTCAAGAGGTACAAGTTCAAAAGATAAAGTACTAGTTGATCATGGGATGTATCAAAGGATAATAGGTAAAATGTTATACCTCACATGAACAAGACCTGGCATAGCATACAGTGTACAAACCTTGAGTCAGTTCTTACAAATTCCAAAATAGTCTCACATGAGTACAACACTTAGGATTATCAAATGCATAAAAGGAAAACCAGGACAAGGTCTTCTAATGTCTAGCTCAAAAAGAGATGTTCTCATAGCTTATTGTAATGCATATTGAGATGTTTATGCCTTTTTAGGAGATATATTACTGACTTTACTATCAAACTAGGTAAATCACTAGTTTTTTAGAAGTCAAAGAAACCAACAATAGTTTTTAGGAGCTCAGCAGAATCAGAATATAGAAGTCTTACTTTAATAGTTGTATAACTTATATGGCTGATTAGCTTGATAAAGGGTCTAGGTGTTTAACTATAACCACCAGTGATCATCTTCAATAACAGCAAAGCTGCTTTACAAATATATATAAATCTTATCTACCATGAGAGGACTAAGCATATAGAAATAGATTGCCACTTTGCGAGGGAAAAATCCAACAAGGACTGATCAAAACTGAATTTATATATCCACTCATGATCAACCTGTAGATGCATTCACTAAAGGCCTGACTAAGGTTCAACATGAATATCTTATGTGCAAACTTGGCTTTGTCATTCTCTTTATAGTGCCAAGTTTGAAGGGGAGTGTTGAGCAATGAGTATAAGCCAAAGAAGAAAAGAAGGGAAAGTTAGTTATCAGGTTTTAGAAGTCAATTGCACCATCACATTCAAGAGGTTAGTTACATTATTGTAGGTAGTTAGTTGAAGGCTCCTTAGTTAAGTATATCATCCAATAACTATATATATACATATATATTGACTACGTACACAAGAATTAAGATCAATCAGGTTGAATACAATACTAATATATAATGCTTCTTCTTCCTTCTTCCTCGTCTACTTTTCTGTTTCTTGGATCTCTACAGTTTTTACTTCTCTATATTTCTTATTCATCTTATATTTGAGCATCATTACTCTGTTAATCCTTAGGGAAAGGTACTAGGTCCCACTGAAGTGATTCCTTAAGAGGACTGATGCCCTATAGAGTTTGACTGGGGATCGAGATCCTGTTGGAGGGACATGGATGAATTAGGTTCCTGATGGTTGGAGTAATCATTTTTGTATCCGTGAGATAAACCTAGTCCTTATAAATCTATAGCATCTTCTTTCCTCATCCGTCTTTTCACCACAACTTGAACTTCCTAAAGCTTGAAGGAGATCTTTAAAATCAGTATCACCATGGGTATGGCCTTTATTTGAACTTCCCACTTCATCAAACATCACATTCACTCTTTCATCTACACACTGTGTTCTCTTGTTGTAGACTTTGTAAGCCTTTCTATTTAAGGAATAACTAACAAAGATTCCCTCATTACTTCTTGGGTCAAATGTTCCTAGGTCATTCTTTTCATTGTTCAACACTAAGCACTTGCACCCAAAAACTTTGACTCAACTTGGGTTTCTTTTTGGTTAAGAGTTCATATGGGGTTTTCATAAGAATGGACCAAATGAGACATATGTTAATCACATTGCAAACAATGTTAACAACTTCAACCCTAGTTTTTGGCTATTTCAACATGGTTCTATCAATATCCACCAA
Organism: Capsicum pubescens; assembly: GCA_030864215.1. Classification (NCBI taxonomy): domain Eukaryota; kingdom Viridiplantae; phylum Streptophyta; class Magnoliopsida; order Solanales; family Solanaceae; genus Capsicum; species Capsicum pubescens. Next base: position 44,643,463 of record CM061541.1, read on the forward strand.
TGTTCTATTTTTCTACTCTACAACACCATTTTGTTAAGGTGTTCTAGGATAAAAAAGTTATGATCAATTCCAAGCTCATTAGAGAATTTATTGAATTTGATATTTTCAAATTTTTTCCCATGGTCGGACTAGATCTCTAGAATCTTTTCACTGTACTTCATCTGCACCTGTATGGTAAAGGTTGTGAACCCTAGGAAGGTTTCGTCTTTGGATTTCAGAAACATAGTCCAAGTAAACCTGAAATAGTCATCAACTATGACTAAAATATATATTTTCCCCCTTTAATTGTGACTTTTATAGGTCCACACAAGTCCATGTAGAGAAGTTTCAGGGCTTTAAAGGTACTCACTTGTTCCTTTGACTAGAAAGAGGACCTGGTCTGCTTCCTTTTTACACAAGCATCATACACATTGGTGCTTGCAAACTTCAACTTGGGCATATCTCAAACCAGGTCCCTACTTACCAACTTGTTCAGCAGAGAGAAACTCACATGTCCTAGTTTTTAATGCCACAATTCAACAACAACATCTTGAGTACTAAGACAAGTGAAATTCTTAGCATTACAGGACCCCAAGTTAGATACACATGTTTTTGCTTCTACAAGTTGTGAGGATAAATTAATTATTTTTAAGGCTTGTAACTGTACACTTATCAGACATAAACTTCACCTTATTTCCTTTGTCACAAATTTGAGACACACTTAACAGGCTGTATTTTAGACCATCAACATAATGCATATTTTTAATTGCATGGTTAAGATTTTTGTCGATTCTTCTAACACCTAGAATAAAACCCTTTTACTATCACCAAAAGAGACACTGCCTCCTTTATGGGCTTTGAATAAGAGGAGTCTTCAATTCTTCCAGTCACATATTTGGAGCAACCATCATTTATATACCAATGATGGCTATTTTTTCTTGCTCCAGCCTGTAAACATAGTCATTTGTTAATTCAAAAACCATTGAAACTTGAGTTCCTAGTAAGGAAAAGGAAAAATAAGGTTTTTCTTGGTCCAAGCAAGTAGTCGTATATTATGAGTTTTTGATTCAAAAAACTTGCTCAACTTCCTTACAACAGCTAACCTGGCTGGACAAAAATCTTTGACATGGCCATTTCTACCATAATGAGTGCACAATAGATTGTCTACAACAGGAAGATACTTTCTATGAGGATTATAGGGTTGACCTGATCTAGGAAGCTAAGACCCACTCCATTATTAGACCCTTGGTTGGTGGGATTGGTTAGGACTTGAGAGAAAGTGGTTTATTTTAGAGATTTCACAAGCTCAAATTTGATCCGGACCAGACCCCTCTCAAGCTTGGAGCTTCTCTCCAAAGAGGAATTCAGGTCTAATTAAGGCTAGGTCAGTTTCTCCTCAAGATCAAATTGGATCCTACTACCTTCACCTTTTTCCTGCTCATCAGACTTAGCTATTTCACTAAGCCTCTCATTTAATAGATCATTTTCAAAAGATAAGGACTGGTAACTTTCTTGTAACTTAGATAATAATTCAGATAACTCCACCTTATGGATATTATGTATATTCAACTTTGTAAAGAAGGCAATCTTTGATAAAATGACCTGGTTTTTCATATTTGTGGCACATGTTGTTTCCCCTGGTGTAGCTACTTGAATATTCTCTTCTAGGAAATCCTTCATTTCTTCTCACAATCATGAGAAATTTTTTAATATGTAACCAATATCTTCATCATCTTCACTTGATTCCTCATTTGCAAATTTCAATGCCAAATTTTTATCCTTCTTTTGTTCACTTCCTCCCTTGTCTTGTTATCTTTTGAGATAATAAGTTTTCAAGTTTCCAATCAAATCATTCATGATTAAAGTTTTAAGGTCTTTTGCCTCAGTGATAACATCAACCTTACTCTTCTAAGACTTGGGCAAGATACTGAGAATTTTTCAAACTTGTTTGGTAGGCCTTATCACTTCACCAAGACCATGTAATTTATTTGTAATTGTTGTGAACCTGGTATGTATCTCTTGGATATATTCACCTTTTTTATGGTAAAATCCTCGTCTTGAGTAGTTAACATGTCAACTTTTGATGATTTGACCTTACTAGTCCCTCGTGAGCAGTTTGCAAACAATACCAGATCCACTTAGCAGATTCACATGTTGAGATTCTATTGTATTCATCAGGTTCATTACCACAAACAAAGAGTTTCTTGGCTTTGAAGTTTTTCTCGATCTACTTCTTATCAGCATCATCAAACTCCTTTTCTCATTTTAAAAACAGCTGAGGTGACTTTCCCAACCTTAAAAAGTTTAGTAAGAACAAAAGGTCCATCAAGAATTACATCCCACAACTCACTATCATCAGCCATAATAAAATCATATATGTGAGTCATCCACTATTGATAATACTGTCCGTTGAATCTGGGTGGTCTACTAGTGGACTGACCTTTTATAAGGTTTAGTGGTATTGGCATCTGAGATAATTCTTTCTAGTTGTTAACCATTTAGGAAAAACACGCTCAGACACAAATTAAAGAGGCATAAGATATACCTTTCATCTTAGGGACCAGGTTCCTAACCAACGTATACAGTGATAAAAAGGAATAAACAAAAGGTACAACATAAGGAAAACAAACACAAGATATTTACGTGGAAACCTCCTTACTTAAGAGAGTAAAACCACGACCTATCTCATAGGATTTCCAACCACTTTACTATCTTCAAGCAACTTGAATACAGACTTCGTAATTTGAAGGATTAAACTCTTAATCCTATATAACTTGCAATAACTCAATTACAATACTCCACTGCAATAACTCTATTGCTAACTACTGAAACAACTAACTCGAGATGATTCAACCATTGGTTAACTCTAGCCTTGATTGTCAAACACTAGCTTATTCAACATTAAGAGAAGAACAAACAATGAAAAGACCTACAATATCTTAACGAGAGAAGTAGGTTTATCTTTTACAAATCACTAGATAAAGACTCAAACACCACAAGAACATAAGAGACACTTTTGACTTAGCAGGTCCTTGTTGCAGCTGAGGCTTAGCTAAATGTTTGCTTCAAGAGAGATTGAGTGTTCTTTGCATATGAGACATAGGATTTTCTTACTGCAACATGTTGTATATATATGAGACAAGTAAACCTAGGACTCATTTTGACACGACCCCAACCAAGGCCTGACTGTGTCGGGTATCTCAAGTCCAACTAGGATCAAAGACCACCCCCAATACCCATACCATTGACTACCCTTCACCCCATGTCGGATGAATCTCGAGCATATTACAAAATAATATAACATTACTTTAAAGACATGATAACAAGTCTAAAATCAAAACCGTAATCCACAACCAACCAAGCACCTAACACTGATCCCAATGCCAATACCATTACCAATTGTAACACTAATACCGACACCGCCCATACCCATAGTAGTCCAACAAATCCTCTAGTTAGAGCATAAGAGTATCCAGTCGGGACATGCCCTCGACCATAGCCAAAACTAAAACCAAAGGACTAATGAAAACAAAAGAAATCCATAGCATGAATAGGGCCTTCCGGAGTATGGAATCTCGCCATATTAGTCTGACTTAAAAGTTGTCCCTGAATCACCAAGTCACTGAGCATAAGGAGTGGAAGTATGGTTGGTTCTTGCATCTCATGGGGATATAGCGCCCAAGATGGTTAGCGGGGTTAGCGTTAGTATGTAACTCAGGGATAAATATAAAATAATGCCATTAATTCAAAACCAAATCAAACCAATACAAATAACCATATGCAAATACATATATACATATATATACCATACCAGGATAGGGAACAAGGTTTAGCATATATTTTAAAACCTTACCCTAGATTGTGTAGATTTACCATCATAAATCCACCCACGGTCTATATGGGTCCAATGTTTCCCCCTGAATGGGCCTAGTGCGTGTAGCCGCATGAACTGGAGATATCATAGATGACCGGGGATTCCCTTGTACCCTTCACCCTTTATGATACATATATACTAGTATAGACTTGAGGGATTTTAGTGTAGCCCACAAGCATATGGTCACCAAGACCAACCCTCATGTCAGCAAACATGAGTTCCAGTGTCCATCATTCACCTTCACGGCTAGCTATCACAACCCCCATTATTGCCCAATTAAAATAATTAGCACATGACCAAATAACCAATTCCAGGAGTCAATTATTATGGCATTATTAAGTGGTATCATTATATTGACTATACCTTTCAAGCAATGTCATTAGCCAATACTTAGGGGATTTTTGTGTACCCCACAGACTCCATTATTAAAATTACTTGGGGATTCTCGTGTACCCCACGAGGTTTTCAAAGACATCATTAACCATTTTTCCAGTTATGAAATGCATTAATTTAAGTAATAAATCAACCCAAACACTTTGGGGATTCTATTATACCCTTAATTTAAATTCCCACCATTCTCATGACTACTAACCAATTTTACAATACAGGGTTAGGGTCATAAACACTTCAAAAGTCAAAAGTTTAGAGAAAATTACTATTCTTAAGTTCAATCGTCATACCCATGCACCCACATGTTCAAAACCATATTTAAATCATAGAAAACCATATTTTAACCATGATAAAACATCATTCAATAATAAGCATTCAAAAACCCCAACCCTTATTTCAAAACCATAACAATACCATGAAAGCCATACATTAAAACATGTGATTTTAATGAAATAACAATGAGGAAGGAGTAACATGCTTGAAATACCAAGGAATGTGGAAGAGATTTGTAATACCCCGAACTTTCTTTAAGTCATATCTAGTCTCCACAAGAGTTAGTGATGACTTCCTAAATGATTAATGTTTAAATCAGATAGAATTTACCAAATTTAGACTTTTTATATTGTGGTAAATTGAATTAGCTTTCCAATGATATAAATTTTTTCCAAATCCAGTATCGGAGTAAATAGTTATGGATGTTTTACAAAGAACTGTCAGAACTGCCCAGAAGCGACGGTCAGGCTGACGGACCATCGCCCAAGCCTTAGCAACTAAGGCAGTGAATCGATCTTCTGGCTAAGTGAAACGGTCAATACTGACGAATCATTGAGCTAGCAATGAACCGTCTCCAAGCCATCGCAGACAAGGCATGAAGTTTAGGTTCTGGCCAAGTACGACGGGATAGACCGACAGACTGTCGCCACTTTCGATCAGCGATTTTAATCCATTTTTAAAAGGATATTTGGGTCTTTTTCCTCCCATTTTAACCCCTAATTATACCATACTATAGCTCATAACTTCATTATTCATCTATAACACCAAATTAGGGTTTCTCTCAAAGATCAATCCCCAAGAACAAGAAACCCTAGATGTTTAATTCCAAGTCAAGAATTTAAGATTTTCTCTACCAATCGTTAAGAAATCATCCACCCAGGTATGTCAAGTGTTGATCCATGGGTTCCTTTCACCCATGAAGCTCAAGAAACCCTATTTGAAATATAAACTTTGGATTCCATGGTATGAATTGAATTATATCCATGTTTATGTTCTTGTTTGATTTCCAAGTTGAAGTCTTTAATGACTATCATGAAAATATGTTAGTATGTGGTTGAAATTTTTGCATTGGAAGTGTAAAATGTTTCCATGAAGTATTATTTCAATATTCATGCCTAAGCCTAATGATATGCATGCAAGGTGTTTGATAAAATGCCTAAGAGAATAAGAATTATGCCTTATGACTCATTTGTGACCAAAATTGATGAATCCATGTTTCTCCCTTATGTTTGATATGACTCCCACTTTATTTTTATGCTTTGTAATAGATTGACATAATGCTCATGAGATTAGGCTATGAAATTATGATATATTTACATGCATTCCTATTCATGTGTAATCTTATAGCATGTGAATACTTTATGAAAATCCCCAATGTTTATACTATGAATTGTTAACTATGGTCATGGGTCAAGAAGTGTCATGTTTTGTCAGTTTCATGCTATCGAGTCCTGGGAGTACTTGTACCCGAGAATTTAGTTGTGTGCCTAGAGCCAGTGTCATGTTTTTTAGATACTCTCAGTCAAGCCATGATTCATAGAACTCAGTCAGCCATGTGACTCAGAAAAACTCAGTAAACTCAGTAATCTTAGAAATCTCAGAAATTCAGTAATCTCAGTAGTGTTCCGTCAGTCAATGAAACTCAATGAACGCAGTCCAGTTAAGTTCAGTTAATCATGTTCAGTGTCTATTCAAATGGGAGTAGGATTCAGCATCAAGTGAGCCTAAGGATAGGAACTTACATGTGATTCTTAGAAGCAATCCTTGCGCTCCAGAACTACATAGCCAGCGGAGGATGAGACATCAAACCTGCTAGTTAAGGGTAGATGAGGTGGCTTAACCTGTTATATGAGGGTCCCACCATTCTCCTTAGAGTACCTATTAGATAAGGGATTACTCACAGTTTGTCCTTACCAGTGGCGCGGTATTGACACCCTTCCAATTGGGGTTACAGATTGGACCCCAATTTAATTATATTATCTTATTTGGGGCATGTCGGTTAGATGAATACTTCCCATAGTTACAGTCTCAGTCTCAGTCACAATAATAAAACTCAGATAGTTCTACAGAATTCATGACTATCAGATACAGTTACCCAGCTTAGTACGGAACTCAGCTAGTTCCATCAGAAACAGGATTGTCAGACACAGTCATTCAGATAATAGTATATCAGTTATATAAAACTTATGTTATCAGTATTCAGATTCAGTGATGTCATGATCTCAGTTACAGTTCACGTATTCATGCATGTATTCTCACGTTCATGTTATTCAGTCAGTTAGTATTGTTCATGCATATAAACCCCTTGCATTTAGCCTACCTCACTTGCATACCAGTACATTCAATCGTACTGATGTATTTGCGCTATGATATTTTATACCATAGGTTCAAAAGTACAAGCTCCAGAGAATCCTTAGTAAATCAGACGTTCAGCAGCCAGACTAGCAGTGAGTCCTCATTATTCGAGGATTGTATGATTATTTTATTACTTTATTATTTCAGTAGTCTGGAGTTAGTTGGGGACATGTCCCATCAACTCCATAATTTTTAGACAGTTTAGAGTCTTCCAAGTCTATAGCATGTTTAGACAGTTATTTTAGTTTTGTTTTGGTATTGATATACCGTATTTCCAGATGTTATGTTTTATCAAATATTTGAATCTTATGGCCTTTCAGCCTCTTTCCGCATTTATACAGTATATTATGTAGTGCCTAGTTACAGATATCAGACATGGGTTAGCTTGTGGTCCTTTGGGGTCATGAGCACCGTGTAGCATTTCGGGTACCAGATTTGGGGAGTTACAAGGTTACACCTTTAGAACCATAGATGATCACCTTCTTTGAAACCCCAGCCTTAGCTTGAATAGAGAGTTTGAGAGAGAATTTAGTAGTGTTTTATTAAGAATGACGTGATAATAAAGTCCAAAAGAAGGTTTTAAGACATAGGGTCCAAGGGGTTAAAGTGGGAAATGTCCAGAATACCCTCAACTTAATAGTTTTAAAAATCCGTCCTTGGTTACGAGTCGACCCATTGACTCGTCACCACATCATACGACTCATAGCCTTGAGTAGTATCCTAGGCAGTGAGTTGGACACCCATACACTATCCACCTTACAAATTTATGATCCCACTTGTAATCTAACCCTACGACTCATAGGGTCTAGTCGTGACCAACATAGTACCCAAAGGGGTTAGACACTGGAAAACATAAGACTAAACCCTACCACTCGTACCGAGGCCTTACAACTTGTAGTGAGACGCTCGTACTCATAGCAAAACTTATCCATTTACATACTATTTTGGTTATGACTTGGGTCCCAAGACCCCTAATCACACTATACGACTCGTATGATGAGTCGTCAACAGGGCAGTGAGCTCAAAGCTCAGGAAATTCCTAAGGGCCAAAATATGGGGTGTTTAAATTCTCCCACACTTGGATCATTCGTCCTTGAATGATGGGACAAGGCATTGAATAGCACGATTAAACCCCCAAACATCTCTACTCCTACCTTTAAGACAAAAAATAGATTACCAAGGAATTCACAATCTTTCTTTATCAAACACAGAAAATAAAGATATTAAGAACAACACATACCTTAAGCATGATTCTCCGTAATAGAGAATAGGAATGGATACTCGGACTTCACGTCCTCTTCAGTTTCTCAAGTAGCCTCTTCAACCTTTTGGTTCCTCCATAGAACCTTTACCAAAGCTACGTCCTTGGTCTACAACCGAGAAATTGCTAATCCAAGATTTCAATCGGGACTTCCGGATAAGACAAGGAATCTGAAATACCAATATCCTTGATAGGCACAACTTGCGATGGGTCACCCACATACTTCCTCAACATAGATATAAGTAACACCGGGTGAACGGAGCTCAAACTAGAGGGGCAACTCCAATTCACATAAAACATTACCAACCCTCTTCAAGACCAAATACAGGTTGACAAACCAAGGACTGAGCTTCCCTTTCTTACCAAACCGCACCACTCATTTCATGGGAGACACCTTCAAGAACACCCTATTCCCAACCTCAAACTCTAACTTCCTATACCTCACATCCGCATAGGACTTTTGGCAACTTTGGGCAGCTTTAAGCCTATCTCGAATCATCTTCACCTTCTCATGTCTTGGTAAACCAAATCCAGGCTAAACATCTCTGCCTCACCAACCTCGAACCACCCAATAGGAGACCTACACCTCCTACTATACAAGGCCTCAAATGAACCATCCCAATGCTGGAGTGGTAGCTATTATTATACACAAACTCTATAATAGGCAAATTCTCAACCCAACTACCATCATAGTTAATCACACAAGCTCAATGCATATCCTCCAGTGTCTAAATAGTTCTTCCATTTGTCCATCCAATTGCGGGTGGAAAGTCGTACTAAGACTCACCTTAGTCACCAAACCTTTCTGAAACGACTACCAAAAGTGTGATGAAAACTGAGCTCCACGATCGGATATGATAGAAATAGGCGCCCCATGGAACTTTACAATTTTCTCAATGAACAATTTGGAATAATCCTCCACTGAGAAATTAGTCCTCACTGGTAAGAAATGAGCAAACTTTGTTATCCTATCCATGATGACCCAAATCAAATTAAACTAATTCTGAGATCGTAGAAGACCGGTAACGAAGTCCATATTGATCACTTCCTACTTCCACACAGGCAACTTAATTTCTTGAAAATCATTCATGCCTCAAGTACTCAACTTTCACTTATTGATACACCATGTATTTAGCCATAAAACTGGACACATCTTGCTTCATATTGTATTACCAATAGATCTTCTTGAGGTCATGATATATCTTTGTCAAACCAGGATAAACAACATAAAGCAACTCATGCACCTCAGCCAACATCCTTTATCAAAACCCATCTATATTGTGAACACACAATCTCCCACGGTACCGCAAAGTAACATCACCACTAACCTCAAAGGACATCACTTTCTGTCCACCTACATCACCCTTGATTTGTATCAAAATAGGATCTAACACTTGTTTGTCTTTCACTTTTGCACCAAGAGATGACTTTGCCACCTCCTGAACAAACACACCACCATCGTTCGAGTTCAAGAGGTGAACTCTAAGGTCATCCAAACAGTGAATATATTTCACCAATTCTCATATATCCTTATCCACATGAGCTATACTCTGTATGGTAACCTCTAAGAGCATCAGCAACTATGTTAGCTTTACCTAGGTGGTAGTGAAGACTCATGTCATAGTCTTTGAGTAGCTCAAGCCACCTTTTTTACCTGAGATTTAGATCTTTTTAAGTGAACACATACTGTAAGCTCTTATGATCTAAAAAGATATCCACATGCACTCCATAAAGATAGTGACGCCAGATTTTAAACATGAACACCACATCCAATAACTCTAAGTCATGAGTCGAATAATTTTTCTCATGTACCTTCAACTGTCTAGAGTCATAAGCTATCACCTTGCCATGCTACATCAAAACATAACTAAGCCTTACATAGGATGCATCACAATAGATGACAAAACCTTCAGTGCCTTCAATCAAAGTCAAGTCTAGAGCCAAAGTCATCTTATCCTTCAGCTTCTCAAAACTACCCTCACAAGCACGGACCACAAGAACTTTATTTTCTTCTGAGTTAACTTAGTTAACGGGGTAGCTATAGTTGAGAAAAATTCAACAAATCTCCTGTAGTAACCGAATAAACCCAAGAAACTCTAAATATCGATTGGATTCATGGGACTAAGATAATTCTTAACCACTAAAACCTTCTGCGGATCCACCATGATACCTTTACTAGATATGACATGACCCAAAAAGTGACAGTGTTCAACTAAAATTTGCATTTTGAAAATTTAGCATACAACTACTGATCTTTCAGGGTCTGCAACACAATGAGGAGGTGATCGACATGATCCATCTCGCTCTTTAAGTACACTAGGATATCTTCTATGAATATAATGACAAACCAATCCAAAAACTGATGAAAGACTCTATTCATCAAGTCCATGAATGTCATCGGGGCATTACTCAACCCAAAAGACATAACCAAGAACTCAGAATGCCCATATCGAGTATAAAAGACAGTCTTAGGGATATCCTCCCCTAATCTTTAACTGATGATACTCGGATCGAAGATCGATCTTGGAGAAAAACATAGCACTCTGAAGTTGATCAAACAAATCATCTATCCTCAAAAGATGGTACTTAGTTTTTATCATCACCTTATTTAATTATTGGTAATACACAAACTGAGAGAACCATCCTTCATACGCACAAAAAATACTAGTGCACCCTACGAGGATATACTAGGACGAATGAAATCTTTGTCTAAAAGATCCTTTAATTGCTCTTTAAACTCCTTTAACTTAGTCGGAGCCATTCTATACAGAGGAATAGAGATAGGACAAGTGTACGGAACAAGATCATTCCCAAAATCAATCTCCCTATTAGGAGGGACATCGGGAAGGTCGTCAGGGAAGACCTCAGGAATTTTATTTATCACCGGGATGGAATGTAAAAAAGGACCCTCTGAGTTAGAGTCTTTAACCCATACCAGATGATAGAGACACCCTTGGAGGTTAATCTTTGGGCTCTAAGATATGATATGAACCTTTCTTTTGGAGCTAGGTAACCACCTTCCCAATCAATAACTGACTCATTAGGGAATTTAAAGACGACCTTATGGATTCGACAATCTAGAAAAACCTAGCACGAGTGCAAGCAATCCATCACCAATTGACATAAAACTCAACCATATCTAATTCAAACAGATCCACTAAAGTCTCCCAACTACCCACAGACACCACACAACCCCTATAGACTCTTTTAGCAACCATAGATTCTCCCATAGTGTAGAAATAGAAAAAGGGTCCGAAACACACTCGGGACCAAAACCAAAAATGCACAGCCATAAATGGGGTCACACAATAAAGAGTGGACCCCAGATCAAGTAAATAGTACACATCACGAGAAAAAAGTTTCACCACACCAATGAGACATCAGGTGATGCCTCAAACTCTTGGCGGGTAGTGAGAGCATAGAATTGGTTCTGACCAGTGTAAGATCCAGATGGTGTACCCTTTTGCGTCGGAGCTGATGAAGAGGCAACCAAAACTTTGTTTGCCCCAGAAGCAACCTTAGCCACTAGATAGTTTCTAAGAATATGCCCTGGATGACCATATTTGAAGTACTTATCCCTTCTCTCATCATAGAAACCATGATATAGTCGACCATAAAATCTGCAAAGAGGATATGATGAAGCTGATTGGGCTCTACTAGCCTAAGATTACGTACCCTGTACCCTATAATTGTAGCTACCCTAAAAATGTTTGTCACCAAATGATTTTTGGTAGGAAGCACTAGATATCAGTAGGACCCATAATTGCCCCACTTTGTTTTGGTCTAATTTCCACTATCTCTGCCACTCTGCTGCAGACCTCCCTCTTGCTCTGAATGCTAGAATTTCTCACTGTCTTTCCCTAATTTCAACCTTCTTCCTCTTTTCTTCCTCTACTTATTTCATATACACAATCATCCTGGAGATATCCATGTTCTTTTTTAGCAAGGCAGCCTTACTTTCCAGAATCAGGTCTTGGAAAAACCCAGAAGCAAACTTTCTTATTCTAGCTCGCATGCTAGAATCCAACTCTGGAGCATACCGATATAACTAGTGAAACATTATGGCATACACCGTGACTGACATCTTGCCTTACTTTAGGTTAACAAACTCTTCTGTCTTCGCCTTCCTGAGCTCTTGAGAAAAGAAGTGGTCCAGGAAAACATTAGAAAAATCATCCCACAAGGCTATCTCAGTATCTTCACCCCTTGACTGGTCTCATTTCTCATACCACTGATAAGCCACATCTTTCAATTGATAGGCAGCGGCCTCTACGCCCTTCACATTAGTGGCATGCATCAGATAGAGGATCTTTTCCATATCATCAAGAAAACTTTGAGAATCCTCATTAACCATAACACCAGTAAAAGTCAGAGGGTTTAACCTCATAAATTATCGAACCCTTGTGGCCTAGAAGATGGAGTAACAGAAGCACCAAACTCAAATTGAGAAGATACCATCTAATACAACATATGAATAGACTAACAAAACTCAGTATTTATCATATCAGCCTGAGGAGCTTTAGAAGGACTAGAGGGGACCGATGAAACTCTAGAAAGGCAATCAGGAACTGGACCCCTAGACCAGGTCTGGACCCCATAAGCAGGATGTGTCCCATCAATATTTTCCTCGAGTAGGACAGAGAAGTTTCTATGAGCTTCAGATAATCTAGGAAGCATGATCTGAAAAGCAAACAAACAAGGCATAGAAAAGATCTTAAGACCTTAGAATCTACAGTGCTAAAATAGAACACAAGAAAGAGAAACATTCTTAAATACCTTGTAGCCTCTCCCTTATGAGTGTGGCACTCTACACACACTTAAAAGAGACTCTACTCAACACGGCTTTATGGAAACCCAATGGACCATGAACCTAGGCTCTGATACCAATCTAACACGACCCGAACCAGGGCCTATTTATGTCAGGTATCTCAATTCCAATAGGGACTGGAGACTACCCCAATACCCATATCATTGACTACCCTTTACCCCATGTCGAATGAATTTTGAACATTCAACAAGATAAGATAACATTAATTTAAAGACATGATAACTAGTCTAAAATAAAAATCATAATCCACAACCAATTAACCATCCAATACCAATACCAATTCTAGCACTAATACTAATACCGCCCATGCCTATAGCAGTCCAATAAAGCCTCTAGTTAGAGCCAAAGTATAACACCCCATATTTTTAAGCTAGAAATAGAATCATCATTCCTACGTGTGTAAACTCTAATTCCATGATTTAAATTTAAATTCATATGTCGTGATCTTTATCCTAGTGTGTGAAGTTACTATGGGGTGAAAAATATCCATAGAAATCACTTAGAGCAAAGTTGAGTTAAGAACTTTTGATTCGTCCAAAGTTTGGTATTCGATTCAACAAGGGTATACTTTGAACGTGTATAACTTTTGATGTATGAGGAATTTTTTATCACAAAACCACCAAATTATAGACAATGTAGTCAGCTTTCCAATGATACCAATTTTGCCTTAATTCGATACCCGAGCAAGAAGTTATGATCATATTTGTCAGGACTAGTAAGCCACCGCAATAGTGGTGCATCACGGTAAGCCTTTAAATCGAGTTTCAGTTACGAATTTTAACTCTAAGGGGTAGTGTTGTCTTTTACCTATAGTACGTAATTGTGATAACAGAAGATTTAAGCATCATTAGGGCATTATATGCCCAAAACTACTCAAATTATCTCTCAAAACAAACCCTAACTCCTCTCCCAAATATTAAGAATCAAGCTCTTAAGTCAAGAATTCCAAGATTCGGGTTCTATTCTTCAAACTAAGTAGTCTAAGGTACGTGGGGCTTTTTTAAACTTCATGGGCATATTGAAATCATTTTTAGTAAGCTTTAAAGTTAAGGAATCATATATTTATGAAGGGTTTTGAATTTACATTGAAAAGTATGTATCGCGAACCCTTTTTGATGATATACGTTTTATCCATGAGGCCTCTTTATAGAATTAAATCACGTTTGCATACGTATAAGTATTTTCAGTTTTGTAAAGTTAATTAAGAACATGTGTAATGAATTTTTCCCTCTCTTGTTATGATACTTCTTGACTTTACACATTGTGGGTTGTGAATTGCATTATTGAAAGCATGAGACAAGTTTTTACTATTATTTTGGACTTGATATTGACTATGAATTAAAGAGAGGGTATTTTCTTGATCATAAATTTTCAATGTAATAATTGAAAGGGTTGCATGAATTGTTATAAAGGAATTGATCATCATGTATTGAAATATTAAAAAGGGAGAACCTTTGCATGAGTTTGCACCTATTTTGAAATAAGGACTTTCTTGCATTGTTTAAATGTTTTTGGTGGTCAAATAATCTAGTTGATTGAAAAATCTAAAGCAAAACATTATAAATGGTTTGAATGAGAAGGGTTGTGGCATGATATGATAAAATGACTTATAATTAAAGGTATGGCGATACCCCATTGTGAATCGCCCTTAACCGAATAAGAAAAAAGTGGTTTGTAATCATGATGCATGTTTTCTTATAAGAGATTTAAAAATGAGCTTAAAGAGAGTTAGATGGTTACCCGAAGAAAGAACGAGTTGGAAGACTCAATGTTTGAAACCGTGATTTTCCAATATGGGATTATGGTACCCTACTTTGTGATCTTGTGTACTTTGATTCATGTTATCCCCATTTGGAACTATGGTTAGGAGCCCTGCTTTGTGATCTTATGCACTACCATGACATGTTGATTTAATTGGGGATTTTGGCTCCCTGCTTTATGATCTTGCGTGTCCCCCTTATTGATACTCTAATCCTTACAGCAAACTTGGATTGGGGGCTTGGCCGCCGATTCAAGGGCGGATTCCATATATCCTATGGAATTATAGTTTGTAGGGTGAACCATCTAGCTCAGAAGTAAAATAATAAAGAGTAGAGTCATGATTCTAGAAAGATGTTTTGAAATTTTTTAGATTATGCCCATTTGTTTTAAAACATTTTAAGATGACATTGTTCTTATTAAATGCTCTTACCTATATTGTATAAAAATGTATTTTTTGTTTTTAGATTGTTCTACGTACTAGTACATCTGTATTGACCCTTATATTTCAGGATTTGAGGCTCAGTCTCGGGGTCCTGCTAAGCAGTAGATCAATTTTGTCAGAAGTTGTAGTTGGTGAGCCTCCCTTATTTTGAAAGTCCTGATTATGGACATTGTTATTTTATATTGGTTTATGGTCCGACTAGGGGCTTTGTCCCAGTTTTAGATAGATGTTAGTTTCGTAATTGTTAGAGATTTCGCAGATTGGTGTTAGATGTTGTTGAATGTTTATGGATTTCATAATCATATTGTTAGTTGAAATAAGATGACAACAATGTTGTTGTTGTATTATTTTTTTGCACTTCTTTATAATATGTGATTGGTGTGTATGATTGCCAGATAGAGATGGGCGCCCGGGCCTTTATGGTTCGAGATGCACATCGCGGCCAGGGCCTCGGCTTTAGTCATGAAAAACTTGGTATCAAATTATGTTTCATGGTCCCAGGGTGTCTATGAAATCACATTGGGTAGAGTCCTGTTTATGGGTGTGTGGCGCGCCACATTTATAAGTAGGAAGCTACTAGGCATTTAGGAATTTTTCTTTTTTTCATGTTCTAGATCATGCCATTGTGTTGTCCATGTGGAAGTTATCCAAATTCCTTCTTTACTCTGACTTTATTAACTATGTCTCATTGTCGAGTCAGTTCAAGTGTAGAATTTTAGAGTCTAGATGAGGTGGTCCCTTCTAATTGGATCATAAAAGATTATGAAATTGCACAAAGACTTGAGAGGAGTCCATAAGTTATTTACAATGTATTGATTTAATATTATACCCCTATCTATATCAATCATGCATTTAAGCCTGAGGTATGAAGTGTATTCAGTCCCTTTCAAAATTCTTGTTACAAATGTCATACTTAAGGGTAGTGATATATGTCAGAATGTTGGAATAATATTTTCACCCGAGTAGTAGTATGTGCTAAGGTGTCATACCCTATTGGTAGTAAGATCATCTTGAAGTTAGTGATATGACGTCACAATATTAGAAATCAGAATGAGGGTGACTTTTGCGTAAGGAAGCTAGTTTAGTCGTATAATCATTGATTGAGAGATGGGTTTCCATTTCATAGTGATAGACTAATGGGTAGTAATATTTGTAGATTTTATGATAGTCTGTGGAGGAAGTGTTTGGCTATGATTATTATCTATTCAAAATAGAGAAGGAGCCTAGAGTGGATAGTTATGATGGTTATAGAAATCTCTTATAGGCTGTGAATGGAAACAGTTAGATTGGCCAATAAGTTATAAGTATAGACTCATCGTTGTATATTAAATTTTGAAGGTAGTTGTGTTGTATGAATGGGTAAGTAACTATGATGTTAGAAAGTAGAATATGTTGATAAGATCGTAATGGGTTATAGTATAAGATAAGATCGACTATCCCTATTATGTGTTTTTACCCCCTTAATTGTCTTTTCTCTAGTCATCATAAACTAGTACTACACGGGAGAAGGTAGGTAGTATATTTTTGAGGTATAGTAGTAATTTCATGGAGAGGATGAACTTATGGGCCATAGTTAAGTGAAAAAAAGAGACTTAGGCTGATATTTCTATTCTGACTTAACTCATAGTTGCATGCATGGGAAGTTTAGGACCTGAAAATTTTTGTAAGTGTTGGGAGACTTAGGCATATTTTAAGCCTCTTAACTTTGAAGATTTTTAAATTGGTCTTCCTGACTCCGAGACGTAGATTTTTTAGTTTATTCATGTTCAGGGGTGTAAGGAGTATGTCTAGGAGAAGTTTTGGATTTTTCGAATGAGAATGGGGTCGTGTTTGAATTTCGCTTCCAAAACCTCACTGTGATAGTGGCGCGTCATGGTGGTAATATCGGTGAGGCCTTTACCGCGTCGCAGTGACCTTGTCATCGGTGTTCCAGTCGCAAATTTAATTTCTAAAAAGGCAATGTAGTCTTTCCCTCTTATTCCAATTCGTAAATGGATGAAGTGTATCACCAGTTAGGACAAATATTGACCATTAATATAGTATATGGCATGCTTGATATGATTGGTGTAGCTAGACTATAGGCTCAAACTATAGATGTGGATTGTGGTGATAAAAATAGTAACTAAAGATTTATGATGCATGTTTTGTGGGAGTAAGTAGTAGGCTGGATTTATGTGTGCAATAGCCGAGATTGGCAACTTGTGGAACAATGAGTGGACAATTGTGATGTATATGCATACGTGAGAACAAAATAAAAATGATGAATTGTGGTCGCATCATTAAGTGGTTAAGAGCATGAGTGTATACGAATAAGTTGAACCCAAAGGTAGCATATTGTTGGATAAGGTTTATCTATGTATAAGTGTCATGTGTACCTAGTTCACATTCTAGAATTTTGTAGTATGGAGAAGTTTAGGGAGTTATTGTATGGTGATCTTTAGAGTTGAATTAAGGAAATATGGGTAGTCAACATGTTCCTTCAGTATAGTTTTACAAATTTTGTTAAGTTTGTAAGTATGCGAGTAGAGGTCTAGCATTGGCGTGTCAAGTAGTGAAGAATGACCTATTATGTGATAAGGAGTGTGGATGTGTATGCTCATGAGAGTGGGAGTGATAGGGTGATAGCTATAGAGGCTAGCGAAAGTTAAGAGTAGCATTTTCGAAAAGCAATGCCTTCAGTATATAGTTTATCAGGAGAAGTTTAGCAGTTGTGTGTAAAGCGATACCTTATTATGTTGAGTGTTGTGCTTGTAGATTTAGTGAGAAGATATGTCCTCAAGTCTAGGATTGTGAATTTGATCAAAGAGGGAGATGGTGAATTAAGGTAGTTCCCGAATTTTCTTGAGGTGTCCAGTTTCAGGAAGGAGTCATGACAAAATCTATTCCTATTCAAGCAAGCTACTCCTATTTCAATTTAATGATGATATTCTACTAATGTCCTATGTATTGAAGTCGTACCTATGCCTAAGGTCCGAGTTTTTATGCAACTTATGTTATGATCTGACCTCCATACTAGAAGTAAGGATGTCTCAGTAACCTAATCTTTCAAGTATTCAAGTCCTATGTTATGTTACTCATGATCCATAAAAATCCATGTCTCACATCATTCTTGGACCTAAGAAAATATATTTCTATATGTCACCGAATCATTCTATGTCGGGTTTAGCCAAAGTGATAAAGTTTATGCAAACTCATTTCTATCTCAGCTCTGAAAGTGAGAAGCAATAGCTTCAAGTGCCAATCCTTGTCTCAGTCGTTGACCCCTTGAGTTCTGCCTTCATGTTATACCGCTCATGATATATGCTAACATGTTTCTCACTGTGCCCAGTCCTAAGAACTCATGATGTTTAGGTTTATGTCTGAACGACTCTTTGGTTATGATCCAGACACTTGATATATGAAGCACTTAGTGTCTATTGTATTATATCTTCATCTCATATCCCACCTTGAGTATTGCAATAAGTATATGGTATAATCAAATAGTGTGACTTCATTTCTTGATCCATATGCTTGGGTCCCTCCATGACCCTCTGAATGATAGTATGATAGTAGTTATGGATAAGTAGTAGCAACGTATGAAGGGGGAGTAGATGTTCTTAAATGAGAAAATTTTGATGTGATTTCCTTAGCTAAGGTTATAGGTGATGGGAAAAAGAAGGAGATGGACTTTCATTATGTGAAATAGCTGGAACAGAGGTATATAGGGAAAATAATTGTGAGAGTGGTTGAAATTGTTGGTTTTGGTGGGAGATCCATGAATTGGGTGTAGTAATGATGGGCTTGAATGTTGTGGTTGATGAAAACACAAACCAATATGCTATATGGTTAGTACTTCCTGAATTAAAACTTGAGTGTGTTTGATAGTGGTGATAAGGTGAAATGATATTCTTAATGGGATATAGAGTACAGGGTCCCGTAGCTTAAGCTAGCACCTCTTTTCTATGAGTTAGGCTTCAACATGGAAGAACCACGCAATGGGACTAAGACTCTTATGGTTAGATGTGTTATGGTAGAAATGTAAGATGGAAAGGACGAAGTATGTCATTTAATATTGAGGCATAGCCAAGTTGAGTCTTTAAGTTTAAGTCTATTCGTTGTCATGAAAGGTGGAGAATGCTTCTATCCCTATCTTTCACAAAATCTTATTTCATGATTAGTACCAATGTAAATCATGCTTATGATCACCAAATAAACTCATACCTTATGTTGTGATGATTATGATTCATATAACTCATGTGCAAGATCATCCCTATGTAAAGTTTCATTACATCATGCTTCGTGCTTACACGTTTCACTAGGAGTTATCATGAAGCTCATTTGATGCCTTTGCATATTTTGTTGAGGAAAAATATTCAATGAGAGATTACGTTCTTCATTCTACACTTTTTAGAGCTTCAAAAAGTCCCTACCTATCATTCGGGGCCGAATGATCCCAAGGGGGAGATAATGTAACACCTCGCATTTTTTAGCTAAAAATTGAACTGTCGTTCCTACATATGTAAACTCTAATCCCATGATTTAAATTTAAATTCATATGTCGTGATCTTTATCCTAGTGTGTGAAGTGACTATGGGGTGAAAAATATTCATAGAAATCACTTAGAGCAAAGTTGAGCATAGAACTTTTGATTCGGCCAAATTTTGGTATTCGATTCTACAAGAGTCTACTTTGAACATGTATAACTTTTGATGTATGAGGAATTTTTCAACACAAGACCCACCAAATTGTAGACAATTGAGTCAACTTTCCAACGGTACCAATTTTGCCTTAATCCGATACCCGAGCGAAAAGTTATGGTCATTTTCGTCAGGACTAGTAAGCCACCACGATAGTGGCGCATCGCGGTAAGCCTCTAAATCGGGTTTCAGTTGCGAATTTTAACATTGAGGGGTAATATTGTCTTTTATCTACAGGCCCTAGTCGTGATAACAAAATATTTAAGCGTCATTAGAGAACTATATGCCAATAACTACTCAAATTATCTCCCAAAACAAACTCTAACTCCTCCCCCAAAGATCAAGAATCAAACTCTCAAGTCAAGAATTCTAAAAAACGAGTCAAGATTCAGGTTCTAATCTTCAAACTAAGTAGTCTAAGGTACGTGGTGGTTTCCTAAACTTCATGGGCATATTGAAATCATTTTTAGTAAGCTTTAAAGTTAAGGAATCATATATTTATGAAGGGTTTTGAATTTACATTGAAAAGTATGCATCGTGAACCCTTTTTGATAATATATGTTTTGTCCATGAGGCCTCTTTATATAATTGAATTGTGTTTGCATACGTATAAGTATTTTCAGTTTTGTAAAGTGAATTGAGAGCATGTGTAATGAATTTGTCGCTATCTTGTTATGATACTTCTTTGACTTTACACGTTGTGGGTTGTGAATTGCATTATTGAAAGCATGAGATAAGTGTTTTACTATTGTTTTGGACTTGATATTGATTATGAATTAAAGAGAGGGTGTTTTATTTTTCATAAATATTCAATGTAATAATTGAAAGGGTTACCTGAATTGTTATAAAAGAATTGATTATCATGTATTGAAATATTGAAAAGGGAGAATCTTTGCATAAGTTTGCAACTGTTTTGAAATAAGGACTCCTTTGCATTGTTTAAATATTTTTGGTGGTCAAATAATAGAGTTGATTGAAAAATCTAAAGAAGAATGTTATAAATTGTTTGAACGAGAAGGGTTGTGGCATGATACGATAAAATGACTTATAAGTCAAGGTATGACGATACCCCATTGTGAATCGCCCTTAACAGAATAAGAAAAGAGTGGTTTGTAAGCATGGTGCATGTTTTCTTATAAGATATTTAAAAATGGACTTAAAGAGAGTTAGATGGTTGCCCGAAGAAAGCAAGAGTTGGAAGACTCAATGCTGAAAACTGTGATTTGCCGACACGGGATTATGGTACCTTGCTTTGTGATCTTGTGTACCTTGATTCATGTCGTCCCAATTTGGGACTATGGTTAGGAGCCCTGATTTGTGATCTTGTGCATTACCATGGCATGTTGATTTGATTGGGGATTTTTCCACCCTGCTTTGTGATCTTGCGTGTCCCCCTTATTGATACTCCAATCCTTGCGGAAAACTTGGATTGGGGGCTTGGCCGCTGAGTCAAGGGTGGATTCCATATAGCCCGTGGAAGTATAGTCTGTAGGGTGCACCATCTAGCTCATAAGTAAAATAATAAAGAGTAGAGTCATGATTCCAGAAAGATGTTTTGAAATTTTTCAGATTATGCCTATGTGTTTTCAAACATTTTAAGATGACAATGTTTTTATGAAATTCTCTCACCTATATTATATAAAAATGTATTTTTTTTGTTTTTGGACTGTTCTACGTACCAGTACATCTGTATTGACTCATATATTTTAGTATCTGAGTCTCAGACCTGGGGTCCCGCTAAGTAGTAGATCGATTTTGTTAGAAGTTGCAATTGGTGAGCCTCCCTTATTTTGGAAGACCTGGTTATGGAACATTGTTATTTTATTTTGGTTTATGGCCGGATTGGGGGCATTGCCCCAGTTTTAAACAGATGTTAGTGTTGTAATTGTTAGATATTTCGCAGATTGGTGTTAGATGTTGTTCAATGTTTATGGATTTCATAATCGTATTGTTAGTTGAAATAAGATGAAAACCATGTCTCTGTTGTATCATTTTTTCGCACTTCTTTATAATATGTGATTGGTGTGCATGATTGCCAAATAGAGATAGGCGTCCTGGCCTTTATGGTTTGGGATGCTCGTCACGGCCAGGTCCTCGGCTCGGGTCATGACACAAAGAGTATCAGATCAGGACATGCCCCAGACCATAGCCAAAACCAAAACCAAAACCAATAGAATAATAATGACAAAAATAAATCCATAGCATTAAATGGGGCCTTCCGGAGTATGGAGTCTCACCACTTCAGTCTGACTCAAAAGTTATCCCTGAATCACCAAGTCACTAAGCAGTAGGAGTGAAAGTATGGTCGGTTCCTGCATCTCGTGGGGATACAGTGCTCGAAGACGATTAGCAGGGTGAACGCTAGCATGTAACTTAGGGATAACGATAAAATAATGCCATTAATTCAAAACAAAATCAAACCAATGCAAATAACCATATGCAAATACATATATACATATATATACCATGTCGGGATAGGGGACAAGGTTTAGCATGCATTTTAAAATCTTAACCTGGATTGTGTAGCTTTACCGACATAAATTCACCCACAAACTATATGGGTCCAATGTTACCCCCTGAACGGGCCCCAGTACGTGCAACTGCATGAACCGGATATATCATAAATGGACGGGGATTCCCTTTTACCCTTCTCCCTTCATGACACATATATTCAAGTATAGATTTGGGGAATTTTTGTGTACCTTACAAGCATATGATCACCAAGACCAACCCTCATGTCGGCAAACATGAGTTTCCAATGTCTGTTCTTCGGACTCACACCTTCACGGTTAGCTATCACAACCCCCATTATTGCCCAATTAAAACATTTAGCACATAACCAAACCACCAATTCTTGAAGTCAATTATTATGGCATTATTAAGTGGTATCATCATACCGATTATAACTTGCCAGCAATGTCATTATCCAACACTTAGCAGATTCCCGTGTATCCCACAGACTCTATTATTAAAATCACTTGGGGGATTCCCGTGTACCCCACAAGGTTTTCAAAGCCATCATTGACCATTTTTCCAGTTATGCAATGCATTAATTCAAGTAATAAATCAAACCAAACACTTTGGGGATTCCATTGTACCCCTAATTCAAATTCCCTCCTTTCTCATAACTACTAACCAATTTTACAATACAGGATTGGAGTCATAACCACTTTAAAAGTCACAAGTTTTGAGAAAATTACCACTCTCAAGTTAAATCACCATACCCATTGCCCCACATGTTCAAAATCATATTTAAATCATAGAAAATCATATTAAAACCATGGGAAAATATCATTCAACAATCAGTATTCAAAACCCCGACCATTATTTCAAAATCATAACAATACCATGAAATCCAAACATTAAAACATGTGCTTTTAATGAAAAAACAATGAGGGAGGAGTAACATTCATGAAATACCAAGAAATTTGGAAGAGATTGCACCCTTAGAACCCTAGATGATCACCTTCTTTGTAACCCTAGCCTTAGCTTGAACAAAGAGTTTAAGAGAGACTTTGGAGTATTTTATTGGGAATAATATGATAATAAAGTCCCAAGGTTTTAAGTCGTGCGGTCCAAGGGATTAAAGTGGGAGATGTCCAGAATACCCACAGCTTAAAAGCTATAAAAAGCCATTTTTGGTTATGAATCGACCCATTAACTTGTCACCACATCATACGACTCGTAGCCTTGAGTCGTATCCTAGACAGTGAAGTTGACACCCATACATTGTCCACCTTAAGAATCTATGATCTCACTCGTAACTTGAACTTATGACTCGTAGGATCTAGTCGTGACCAACACAGTGCCCAAAGGGGTTAGATACTGGAAAACATACAACTCAACCCTACCACTCATACCAAGGTCTTAAGACTCGTAGTGATCCACTCGTACTCATAGAAGAACTTAGCCAATTACACACTGGTTTGTTTATAACTCGAGTCCCTAGACCTGTAACCATACCATACGACTCGTATGATAATCATCAACAGGGCAGTGAGCTCAAAGCTCAGAAAATTCCCAAGGACCAAAATCCGGAGTGTTTCACCTTTGATTGGTTGAGACAAAAAAATGTTGCACCTCTGCCACCTTTTCTCACTAACTTTCTGTCATCCGTTATAATTTCCAGTTGTAATACTGACTTGGTGTTAAAGGTACAGAGTCGATGAACCCGGTCCCTAAGCAGCTCCAACTCATCATCAAAGTGCTGCTCCTAACTCCATAGGGACCAAATCCTAACAATGGTTTGTCAATCGTCAAAACTAAAGACTTAACATGCCTCTATAACAACCCACCACCACAATTTTCATCTTATTCTCCCAATTCTTCACCATCCTTTCTTGCTTCAGAGTTATATTTATTAACTTATTTTCCCCTAAAGGGTTGTTTATCTTTGACAAACCTCTATAACTGTTAGCTATTTTTAGTGATATTTTCTATTCCCTCAATTTACACTACATATTTGGTTGATATGGACTATGTATACTAAATTGGTATTGAGGCTAATAGAGAAATACATTCCACATTTGAGATGTTAAATGAATTTTAACTCTTGAAATTTGTTACTAGATAGTGCAATATAAGTCTGTAACATCTCAAAACTGAAAGCACAGTAGTTCACTTTCTTTGAGTTATTAATGACATCAGGACATAAGTTTTGCCATTTTATCATTTCATGTTGAAAATGGAAATTTTCGGGTTGTACTCTCTCTCATCATTCACATTGATGAAATATGTAGCTTTAGTCGAAACATTCAATCTTGAAATTGGAATTACTGGTGCCATTTTGACAAAGTTAGATGGAAATTCTAGGGGTGGAGCAGCTTTAAGTGTCAAGGAGGTGGGCTCTTATTACTACACGACACATGCATTCATTTTTTCCTTATTCTAAGTTTAGTGTTGTATAGTAAGGTAAAGGCTGACAATGAATGGTATACTTGCAGGTTTAATTTTGCTTAAACTTCTCTCTAGGTTAGCAAAATCAAGATATATACTTTGTAAACTGAACAGTAAATAAAGAGGAGAGTTAATGATGAAAGTAAATGACTCTGAATGCTTAAGATGCTAAAAACTTCCTTTGTGATACGGGAACAACATGGATTGTACCAAAACAACCACAAAAACAGTCTACAAACACAATACAAAACCGAGACAAGTTGGAAACAAGTCCAAAACCAAGAATGCTACACAATGTTGAGTTAATAACGTGTATAACCACAATAACACAATAAGGTGGACAATAATATGATAAGGACAATAACAACAAGAGACAACAACTCACGGATTGAAGATTACAAGATACACAAATGGTTACAAGATTACAATGAACAAAGGATAGATAGTTAGACCTTGGTTGGTATAATCTTAAGAACCCAAGAACATGTGTTACTCTTGGACCCTTAACACTACACGCAACGGTTAACCTAACTCCTACGTTGACACAAGAGGGACTTTACCTCATCTAAACACCAAGGTCTCAAGCCATGAATGCAACACTAGTGATTCCACACTAGTATCACCCTAGTTTCGGGCTGCCTCATCAAGAGAAGAGAGGACTTGTCTTTCAAAGTGTTATACCACTTACAAATATCATCAAAGTCTAATGAATGAAACCCTAAAAGGTTCTATTTATAGATATTACAAAAATAGTGTGAAATGTCTATAATAGCCCTTCAAGAGTGGGCTGCCCCTTTAGTGTTTGTAGTGGGCCATTTTTGGTGTGTATTTGGGCCCTTAATTGAAATTCTCTTGCACACACACTTGGACGACTTCAATACAAACCCACAAGAGTCCATCTATGTGATCGCACTCATATCATTCTCCCCTTCTTGAAAAGGATTCGACCTCGAATCCATTCCTTACAAAATCAAAAGAGAAGACAAACAAGCAACTTCCTCATGGCATGAGGGTTAGGATTAGCAAAAATAAACAATAATGGTATGCACTCAAAACACTCAAAATAGCCCACACCAAAAAAAAAACCGAGGACCCTTCAAGTCTCGGCCAACAATAAATCTTGACATGCCAAGGTGGTTCATATTTGACATATAACCAAGAGTTCTTAGTGTTAAACATTATGAAGCCATCGACAAATTCACCAAGGACTTGGCTATGATAAGCACCCAATATAAGCTCACCTAAGACGAGATCAAATCTTCTCCATCCTAAGATGGAACCGGGATCAAATGGGAAGGGTGGCCATAGACACGGGTCTAAACAACACACCCATATCCCATAGTCTTTACCATAACCACACGGCCTACTCTCTACATTGGCATACATATCATCATAAGTAAAGAGAGAGTAGAGAAAGATGGCACTCAATTTTGCTTCTACTATGGTGTCCTTGGAAAATCCACACAAAGTAGAAGAAGAAGTAGTTTTCAAGACCACACATTCCTTACCCTTAAGAGTACTCTCATCTTCCAAGAAGAGATTTCCATCTTTAGGAGGAATGTTGTCGCACCATAATGGGTTAGCATATATGTTATAGCTTCCAATGCAAGCTATACCATCATTTTCACCACTGGGTCTATTAGGAGTGTTTAAACTATCTTCAAATAAGACATTGTACCTAAATAGTGAATGATCTAACCCGCGGACAGATTTGGAACGTTCACTCTCTAAGGAATCATTATCAAGTTCCAAAGATATGTCAAGCACACGATTAACCCTATGATCCAAGCAAACATTAGAATCCTTACAACAACATAGACTCATGGGTTCACTCTTTTTTTCTTGACCAACATTTTCAAATTCTTCACTCACTTGAGACTCATTAATCACATCACACATATCCTCAAGTGGTGGGCAAGTTTTACTCACAAGTTGGGCAGCAACTTCCTCCGGGAAGCTCTCAACGCAAGGTGCTTGGACAATTGGATTTTGTGGGTAGAGTTTGGGTAGCAATTGGCGTATAATTTCAATGTACCATTTCATATCTTCAATATTGTCATTGATACGAACACATGTGGCATTGAAATTATGGGCAGCCATTGTACCTAACAAAAGATACAACAAACAAAGAAAACAAACAAACTTGTTAGCTCAAAAATATCTCACCACATTCTCAGTCTCGATTTTTACCTCACACTTGGTTTCACAAGTGTTGAAAGTCGGCTTGTACTTCATGAGTGATTGAGTGTCGAGTCTACTCTTGTCCCGGAATGGATTTTTGTTTGAAACTCAAACGAAATCTTGTAGGACTTGAGTCAAGAACTAACAACGAATTCAAAAAGATAAAAGTACACAACAAACGTAAACACGAACAAACGGAAACAAAACTAACTTACAAGCTAGTAGGAGATTACTAGGTTGTCAATTAGTGTTCGAACCAACAAATGAACTAAGAGACAATAAAATGAAACTAAGAAAACTAAAATATGAGCCAAAATTTGATGCATGAATAGTAATTTGATGATGTGGAAGCCATGTATTGGTCTCGGTCCCACACAACTTTTGTTGTCCAATTTCAAGTCTTGGTCAGTTTTTCAATTTGGACTTTGGTGGAATTTGTTTGAGGGAAATTCAAACAAGTCTTGAAGCCCTTTTCAATTTTAAGTTTTCAAGACTTGACTTCATTGTACTTCTCCTTAAAACATGGATCCTTAAATCATGGAAAAGTGTTGGAAAGTGGTTGAGACTTGATTGATAGGTCTTTCTTGGTTGTAGTGTCTTTCAATACTAACAAATAATACACCCTTTTCCTTCAACTTTTTAGATTTAACATTCACTTTATCTTCAACAATATATGAAGGTGGTGATGAACATCAAGAACAACAACAACAACACCAAGAACTACAACAATAATCTTCAAGAACACCAATAATTTTCACACGGCCACTCTCAAATTCCACAATAACAATATCTCCAACACTTGGCCAAGACAACTACACCTTCAACAAAATGGTTCTCAATCCACCAATTAACAACAATATCACATGGCCAAGCTTATAACAACAACAAGATGAAATCCACAAGGCCAAAACAGTCCACCACAACAATGTTCAACAACAAATCGGCCAAGTCTAAGTTCACGAAAACAACACCAACAATGTAAGCTCAAACTTAGATTTAGACTCAAAAGTGTTAGAGATGAAGAAAACAATACTAGAAACAATAAAACAAGTAAAAATCTCGGCCAAGACACAACAATAACACAATTTCGGCCAAGAACACAAAATGGACAGATTTGCTTCTTTTTTATTTTTCAGTTTTCTAACACTTTTTTTTTAATTTTCTATCAAGCAAGCCCAAGATTGATCTTGTAGGAACAAGATCAAGCCATGCTCTGATACCAAATGATACGGGAACAATATGGATTATACCAAAACAACCACAAAAACAGTCTACAAACACAATACAAAACTGAGACAAGTTGGAAACAAGTCCAAAACCAAGAATGCTACACAATGTTGAGTTAATAACGTGTATAACCACAATAAAACAACAAGGTGGACAACAATATAATAAGGACAATAACAACAAGAGACAACAACTCACGGATTGAAGATTACAAGATACACTAATGGTTACAAGATTACAATGAACAAAGGATAGATAGTTAGACCTTGGTTGGTATAATCTTAAGAACCCAAGAACATGTGTTACTCTTGGACCCTTAACACTACACGCAATGGTTAACCTAACTCCTACATTGACACAAGAGGGACTTTACCTCCTCTAAACACCAACGTCTCAAGCCATGAATGCAACACTAGTGATTCCACACCAGTATCACCCTAGTTTCGGGCTACCTCATCAAGAGAAGAGAGGACTTGTCTTTCAAAGTGTTATACCACTTACAAATATCATCAAAGTTTAATGAATGAAACCCTAAAAGGTTCTATTTATAGATATTACAAAAATAGTGTGAAATGTCCATAATAGCACTTCAAGAGTGGGCTGCCCCTTTAGTGTTTGTAGTGGGCCGTTTTTGGTGTGTATTTGGGCCCTTAATTGAAATTCTCTTGCACACACACTTGGACGACTTCAATACACACCCACAAGAGTCCATCTACGTAATCGCACTCGTATCACTTTGTCCTTTAAATGGAATATTAGTATCAAATAGTAATGTCATTATTTATAAAAGTAAATATTAATTTTAGTTAATAAGATGTTATTCATTTGTTTTACATACATATCCTTGGATGCTATTGTAAAAGCCTTATTTTTTAATATAGAAATTTGAGTTATTTAATTCAAAATTTTAAAATATTTATATCAAAGAGTAGATATTTTTTTTATATTAATTTTGTACATTTTTTTTTACAATCGTATATATTGTTTTAAGTAAAAATAAAATTATAGAATTGACTAATAAAGCTTTGTGAGGCCTCAAGATTTTGAATGCGAGACAAGAAATCGATAAGATCCCTTATCAACTTAAATTACGTTTAAAAATTGCAACTTTGAGCATCTATATATACCTCTGGGCAGAGTGAGGAAGCATATATTTTTTGTGTTTAGTTTAGGAGTATTAATTTTTAAGGAATTTTTATCTGGGCAGAGTGAGGAAGCATATATTTTTTGTGTTTAGTTTAGGAGTATTAATTTTTAAGGAATTTTTATTTAAACTAACTGCTGATTAGTTTTGTCAATAAAAAAAAGTGGCAAGCTATTAGGGTTTTATCTATAATCTATATCTATATTTATAATCTATAATCTATAATCTATAATTTGTAATCTATAATCTATTAAATGTGGGAAGACATTTGTAAAAGTGATTTAAACTTTTGTCCTTATTTAAAAGTCTTTGTAATATACAAATATATTGACCTACTCAATCCCATTAGGAGTCAAATAATTTGTTCAGCATATTAAATTATTAACCTAAAATTCATGAGAAAATATGGAAACCTTACATACAAACGTTATTGCATGCCTCCGAAAAAGAATTTGTCTCCAAATTATTGAGGTTTCGACTCTAACTCATTAACCAACCAATCATCTTATTTAGGTACGCTAATTTATTTTGTGTATCTCTATAATTATTTTGGTGTAAAATAAAGTAATAAGAAAATTTTTATGCTAAAATCATCTCATAGATGGTATAACGAAAAGTTTCAATTAAATTGTTATCTTCCATGGAGAAAACTGCAACTAAAATCATCAAAGGGCTACGACGGAGAAATCTTCAGCAATGGCAGCTATGGAGGCTAAGGTCAAGGCGAAGTGGTGGGCTGCAGCGGAAAGAGTAATAGCAGAGGCTCAATAATGAGATTTTGAGAAGCAAAGATGTGCAGTGTAGGTGCTTCCTAACCATCTTGTTCCTGTTAGAAGATAATTTTTCTTTTGTACATATAGAACTTTCATTTGTTTAATTGTCTTGATTATTCACTCAATAGTTTTTTTGTTAATAATTAGTTATATGTAGGTCAATTGATCAAATTTGCATGAAGCTCTGTTTTTTCGATCCCAACATGTTCATAATTTGAGTTCACATCAAAATTTTGGACTCACTCGATGACTCAATTTATGTAAACAACATTATGCTTCTACTTGGGATTCAAAAGAGATGAACAAGAGTGTACCAAAACAGGAGAAAAGGTGAACAAGACACAATAAAATCAATTCCAACAATGATTGGTTTAAAGTCAATATGAAAATTGATTCCATGTAAGTTTTCAAGTATTTAAATGAGCTCATCGGAACTATTGTTGAAGATATTGAGACCGGACCTATCATTGTAGGTTGGGTTGTTGGAGTCAGACGATCAGAGGAATAGCAAAGCTAGAATAGTAGATATAAGTTATAAATATTTCATTGCGTTCTTTAGACGTTTCTTCAATCATAATGCATCGATATAAGCCATTATTGATTGACTCTTCAATATTCTTGCACAGGTGAAGAAAGATTCATGGGATTGAGACTTCATGTCGATTACAAGAGAATTTAAAGGAATTTTAAAAAAAAAAATATTTCTCATTCGTAGTGATACTATTTATGTCATTAAGATGTTTAAAATTGTCCTTTGCTATTTTAAACTTACTTCAGTTTATGAGAAAATAGCGGGTGCTGGTAGCACTGTCATGGCTAAAAGTGCAGGGCACTGAAACTGAAGTTGCAGGACATGAAGAAAATACCAAACAAAATGATAAATGAGTGATAATGAAGGAATATTTAGCAGAGAAACTTAAGCCTAAGGCGTAAAACAAGGTAGCTGGAGTGATTTCAGGGTCACTTTCAAGACAAAAACAGAAAACAGGGGAGGCAAAGCCAATGGGAAATGTGACCGCATCTACAGGAAGTAGAAAGATGATTGGATCCTATTGGAGATACAAAGAAAGAAGAACATGCTGCTTATGGAGAAACACAAGTTGGTGAAGCCTTTGGACAATGTGTGGTGGACAGGATCAAAGGTGTTGTAAGTACATGACTTGGAAAAGGTGGTGAAACGCAAACATCTTCAAGCGTCTCTTGGTAAGCAGATATATCAAATAGATGTCTGCAGTTTTGTCCATTTTGATATCTATGGACATCGTAAAATAAGCTTAGCTTCTTTTTGGGTTTTGTCTACAGATTCTGTTGTGGAGGGAGGTGTTGTTGTTGGAGGTAGGGGTTGAATCATCAACACAGTTTTTGCAAAATCTCAAGCTACTAGGAAATTGATGTTTGAAGTTGTTATAACCATGAAGCTTTGACTTCTTTTACTTTTGCCTTTATGCCTAGTATTCTGTTTCTCCTTTTTGTTGTTTTGTTTATGGAAAACTGATCATGTATGTTGCCTGATAGTTTTTAGGAAAGTTGTATCTTTTCCATATTGTTTTGTAAGTATTCCAGTGACTCGAGGACGTGAGATTTCTGTATCTAATGGTGTTGTGTTCATGTCTTCTACAGAAGCTTAGACACGTAAGACGACTAGAAAAGTATTAAATATTCTCGACTTTTCTCCACAATTACAACATCTTTTTCAGTGACTAATTGCAACAGTACAATTTCAAAGGCATAAATGTCCATCTTGAAAGTCGTTGACCCGGTCACAATGTCCTTAGGTGTCATGTATTGTGGCATCACCACAAGTTCCCAAGTCATGCCTTAGGTATCCATTTTTTGGCAAGACTGAAGAACATTTCACTAAGTTGAGTGAATATATGAGGAATTGACTCCTTAATATCGAGAAATTTGAGAAGGCAGCTCAAGAGGTTCAAGAAAAGCAATTTAGTCGTCAGGCAAGTATATTGACCATATACAACATGTTATGGAGAAATCAGCCAAGTTCCTTCTAATTAAATTTCTTATGTGTATTCCACAATGATAGTAACAATCACTAGAGGTTGGAAGGGTAATGGAATTGTTGCCTGTGTTGAATGTAGAAATTGGATGTGTGAATGTGCATGAATCATATTCGTGCCTACTCACTTGCATCACATTGTGATACTTCTTGTTGTACTTGAAAACTGCACGTTCATGTACACCCCTCAATTAGTCCATAAGAACTTAAATTAACTTCTCCATGCATGTAACTAAAGTTAGTGTCAAATTGAGTACAAATTCTCTTTCTTTATTTGTTCTATTGTATAGAAAATGACTAATTTTCAATGTTATAATAGATTTGGATAATTTTATATTTTAAGATTAAAAATTGAATATTTAAAACTGCGTGAAAAGTATTGTATGTTTCAATTATTTTCATATCAATATGATGAAAAAATACATCTTAAAATGTTGGATATAAAATTCAAATTACGACTAATAAAAAGAAATGGAAGGAGTATAGGTTTCATGCAATAGTCTATTATTATAACATAGAAGTAATGAAGTTAAACTTTTATTATGTCTTTGAGGCCTTGGAAAATAAGCAAAAAGTGAGTTGTGAATCAGAAATGTGCAGTATTTTGACATCCGTTTGGATTGTATTCAAGACTCAAATTAGATCATACAGTCATCAATAAGGGTTTGGTAGAGTTATGATACTGAAATTTATTAATTGCACTTCTGGTGAAGGAATATTTTGTAGGTACATCTAAAACTTATTAATGTATATATAATATGTTAGTAGTATTTGGTTTGACAAGTAAAGATGTAGAGTTAATTCTCCATATTTTTCACTCAATCTAGGAAAATGTATAAAGTCATTTATTTTTCCCTAATGAAGTCATTTATGTTTGTGCATATTTTTCTTTCAAACTATTAATTGCTAATAGTGACTTAAAAAATGGGAGAAAAATAACAAAAATAGTGTCATAAGTTTGAATTTTGAATTTAAATAGTCCTTATGCTAAAAATTTTAATTGCTAATAGTGATTTAAACTTTTGTCAAATTAAAAATGTTACTTTTAAAATGGGAAGACCTTTGTAAAAGTGATTTAAACTTTTGTCCTTATTTAAAAGTCTTTGTAATATACAAATATATTGACCTACTCAATCCCATTAGGAGTCAAATAATTTGTTCAGCATATTAAATTATTAACCTAAAATTCATGAGAAAATATGGAAACCTTACATACAAACGTTATTGCATGCCTCCGAAAAAGAATTTGTCTCCAAATTATTGAGGTTTCGACTCTAACTCATTAACCAACCAATCATCTTATTTAGGTACGCTAATTTATTTTGTGTATCTCTATAATTATTTTGGTGTAAAATAAAGTAATAAGAAAATTTTTATGCTAAAATCATCTCATAGATGGTATAACGAAAAGTTTCAATTAAATTGTTATCTTCCATGGAGAAAACTGCAACTAAAATCATCAAAGGGCTACGACGGAGAAATCTTCAGCAATGGCAGCTATGGAGGCTAAGGTCAAGGCGAAGTGGTGGGCTGCAGCGGAAAGAGTAATAGCAGAGGCTCAATAATGAGATTTTGAGAAGCAAAGATGTGCAGTGTAGGTGCTTCCTAACCATCTTGTTCCTGTTAGAAGATAATTTTTCTTTTGTACATATAGAACTTTCATTTGTTTAATTGTCTTGATTATTCACTCAATAGTTTTTTTGTTAATAATTAGTTATATGTAGGTCAATTGATCAAATTTGCATGAAGCTCTGTTTTTTCGATCCCAACATGTTCATAATTTGAGTTCACATCAAAATTTTGGACTCACTCGATGACTCAATTTATGTAAACAACATTATGCTTCTACTTGGGATTCAAAAGAGATGAACAAGAGTGTACCAAAACAGGAGAAAAGGTGAACAAGACACAATAAAATCAATTCCAACAATGATTGGTTTAAAGTCAATATGAAAATTGATTCCATGTAAGTTTTCAAGTATTTAAATGAGCTCATCGGAACTATTGTTGAAGATATTGAGACCGGACCTATCATTGTAGGTTGGGTTGTTGGAGTCAGACGATCAGAGGAATAGCAAAGCTAGAATAGTAGATATAAGTTATAAATATTTCATTGCGTTCTTTAGACGTTTCTTCAATCATAATGCATCGATATAAGCCATTATTGATTGACTCTTCAATATTCTTGCACAGGTGAAGAAAGATTCATGGGATTGAGACTTCATGTCGATTACAAGAGAATTTAAAGGAATTTTAAAAAAAAAAATATTTCTCATTCGTAGTGATACTATTTATGTCATTAAGATGTTTAAAATTGTCCTTTGCTATTTTAAACTTACTTCAGTTTATGAGAAAATAGCGGGTGCTGGTAGCACTGTCATGGCTAAAAGTGCAGGGCACTGAAACTGAAGTTGCAGGACATGAAGAAAATACCAAACAAAATGATAAATGAGTGATAATGAAGGAATATTTAGCAGAGAAACTTAAGCCTAAGGCGTAAAACAAGGTAGCTGGAGTGATTTCAGGGTCACTTTCAAGACAAAAACAGAAAACAGGGGAGGCAAAGCCAATGGGAAATGTGACCGCATCTACAGGAAGTAGAAAGATGATTGGATCCTATTGGAGATACAAAGAAAGAAGAACATGCTGCTTATGGAGAAACACAAGTTGGTGAAGCCTTTGGACAATGTGTGGTGGACAGGATCAAAGGTGTTGTAAGTACATGACTTGGAAAAGGTGGTGAAACGCAAACATCTTCAAGCGTCTCTTGGTAAGCAGATATATCAAATAGATGTCTGCAGTTTTGTCCATTTTGATATCTATGGACATCGTAAAATAAGCTTAGCTTCTTTTTGGGTTTTGTCTACAGATTCTGTTGTGGAGGGAGGTGTTGTTGTTGGAGGTAGGGGTTGAATCATCAACACAGTTTTTGCAAAATCTCAAGCTACTAGGAAATTGATGTTTGAAGTTGTTATAACCATGAAGCTTTGACTTCTTTTACTTTTGCCTTTATGCCTAGTATTCTGTTTCTCCTTTTTGTTGTTTTGTTTATGGAAAACTGATCATGTATGTTGCCTGATAGTTTTTAGGAAAGTTGTATCTTTTCCATATTGTTTTGTAAGTATTCCAGTGACTCGAGGACGTGAGATTTCTGTATCTAATGGTGTTGTGTTCATGTCTTCTACAGAAGCTTAGACACGTAAGACGACTAGAAAAGTATTAAATATTCTCGACTTTTCTCCACAATTACAACATCTTTTTCAGTGACTAATTGCAACAGTACAATTTCAAAGGCATAAATGTCCATCTTGAAAGTCGTTGACCCGGTCACAATGTCCTTAGGTGTCATGTATTGCGGCATCACCACAAGTTCCCAAGTCATGCCTTAGGTATCCATTTTTTGGCAAGACTGAAGAACATTTCACTAAGTTGAGTGAATATATGAGGAATTGACTCCTTAATATCGAGAAATTTGAGAAGGCAGCTCAAGAGGTTCAAGAAAAGCAATTTAGTCGTCAGGCAAGTATATTGACCATATACAACATGTTATGGAGAAATCAGCCAAGTTCCTTCTAATTAAATTTCTTATGTGTATTCCACAATGATAGTAACAATCACTAGAGGTTGGAAGGGTAATGGAATTGTTGCCTGTGTTGAATGTAGCAATTGAATGTGTAAATGTGCATGAATCATATTCGTGCCTACTCACTTGCATCACATTGTGATACTTCTTGTTGTACTTGAAAACTGCACGTTCATGTACACCCCTCAATTAGTCCATAAGAACTTAAATTAACTTCTCCATGCATGTAACTAAAGTTAGTGTCAAATTGAGTACAAATTCTCTTTCTTTATTTGTTCTATTGTATAGAAAATGACTAATTTTCAATGTTATAATAGATTTGGATAATTTTATATTTTAAGATTAAAAATTGAATATTTAAAACTGCGTGAAAAGTATTGTATGTTTCAATTATTTTCATATCAATATGATGAAAAAATACATCTTAAAATGTTGGATATAAAATTCAAATTACGACTAATAAAAAGAAATGGAAGGAGTATAGGTTTCATGCAATAGTCTATTATTATAACATAGAAGTAATGAAGTTAAACTTTTATTATGTCTTTGAGGCCTTGGAAAATAAGCAAAAAGTGAGTTGTGAATCAGAAATGTGCAGTATTTTGACATCCGTTTGGATTGTATTCAAGACTCAAATTAGATCATACAGTCATCAATAAGGGTTTGGTAGAGTTATGATACTGAAATTTATTAATTGCACTTCTGGTGAAGGAATATTTTGTAGGTACATCTAAAACTTATTAATGTATATATAATATGTTAGTAGTATTTGGTTTGACAAGTAAAGATGTAGAGTTAATTCTCCATATTTTTCACTCAATCTAGGAAAATGTATAAAGTCATTTATTTTTCCCTAATGAAGTCATTTATGTTTGTGCATATTTTTCTTTCAAACTATTAATTGCTAATAGTGACTTAAAAAATGGGAGAAAAATAACAAAAATAGTGTCATAAGTTTGAATTTTGAATTTAAATAGTCCTTATTCTAAAAATTTTGTTATATGAATAAGGAGGTAGGAAATCTTAAAATATCAATAGAGACAAAAATAATTTCTTTTAAGTTTTGATGAATTGAGTTCCCTGTTATTTGTTACTAGTGAGTGGGAGGTGACAAGTACCTCGTGAAATTATTAAGATATGCAAAAGCTAATCCAAACACCATGATTATCAAAAAGTTTATAAATTTTATTTATCTATCGTATCAATTTGATATATCTCATTTTTGTCATTTCAACAATTATTCCATTTATTTTTAGCATTAATTGCTATTCAATAATCTATTTTTATGTACTTCATGCTAATTAATTGACGTGCATATACTAAAATTTGAAGAATAAATAGTATTTAAACGAATATAATATTACATATGTTATAATTTCAATTGTAATATTATGTACTTCATTATTTTTATATGCGACTTTTTATATTGACTTAAAGTACATGTGAAATGTACGTACACTAAATTAGTATTATAAAAAGTAGGTATATGCAATTAAAAGTGACAAATAAGTTTGTCAATTAAGTGGGGATCCTTCGAGTTTTAAAATTTAGGTCAAAGTGACCAATTTTTTCAGCTTTTTATTTTAACATTTTCATTCCAACAGCTATAAAAATTATATCATCACCTATAGAAGTTGTACCAACAACTATCGAAGTTGTTCGACAATTGTGTGAAGTTGTTGGATAATTAAATAGTTATTAGGATCACTAATGCAGTTGTTAAACAGTTGTCTCCGATTATTTGAGCCACTTTACACTTTTTAACTCAATAATATTGTGGGACCCACTCGTCCCTTTTAATTGATTGAAGACTTCATACATAGTTCAGACATGAAAGAGGGTAGTCTGATGGTTCTGGAAGCGCTTGGAGATTACGTCAATGATATATACGCAGTTCAGTGACCGAAGAACTCCTGCAACGACGATGGATCAAATGCCAAATCAAACTAATAGGCAAGCAAATGCCAAATCCACAGAATTAACTGTCAAGTTATCTGAGCAGAATGAACAAAGCACTTCCAAATGAAAAAGAAGTATGAAAATTTTCCTTCAAAATCTTTGCTTCCAAGCTTGAGCTAGTCTTATAACAGGGAATAGGAAAATCATGCACCTTGTTGATGTTATGGTTCCTTGCATATATGCTCCACTCTACTTTGCTATTAGTTGTCATGTTTCTCCCCCTCTATCATTTTTTTCTTTTAGTTACTGCTTTGAGCTTTATTTGAGCCTAGGGTCTTTTGAAACTGCCACTTTACCTCCAAGAGGTAGTGGTAAGGCTTGCGTATACTCTACCCTCCCCAAACCTCACTTTGTATGATTTCACTTGATATGTTGTTGATTTATGGGCTTGGCATGCCAATTTCTTGTATTTTCTAATTTATGAGAATCAATTTTTTTCCATCGTCAGTTTTGAACTTCACGGGGTTGAAATGAGGCTGATTCCCTATCCAGTTGAGTAGGATATTGTGCATGAGCCATTTAATTGTCCGGGTGAAAACAATTGATAGGAATTTTTTTTAAGACGTATAATGTGGTATGTGAGTGCATGACTGATTTTGGCTTTACCGGTGGGTAACAAATTAAAGGAATACTTTTGCAAGCAACTATATAGCTTTTCGTTTGATTTGTAGAAATATAAATATATCTCATTAATTAAAGCCTCTTTAACTATGTTTACTTTCGTTTTATATAAACCCGTGATTTGAAGTCTGACGTTTTCTACCATAATTTGAAATATTTAAACAATATTTGTTTTACGAGTAGCAGGCTATGGATCATTTAATTGCTAATATGGTGTTCCATAGTGTGATTCAATTGAAAGGAATCTCAGGCCTATATCCTATCAAAGCAAGTTCTATGAGAGCATGACAAAGTTATTGCTACATACTTGTGATCCATGTACTCTAAAAGTTGGGACGTTTTTTATGCCAGTAAGATTTAATACAGCACGATACGACATAACATGTATCAACCATCTAAACAAGTTATGAGTATGGCATGCGAGCAGACCCTTCATAGGATCTCGATGTTAGAAGACTAGTTGATTAATTAAAAATGTTACTTTTAAAATGGTTTGTTTTTTAAATGAGATGATTAGATAGTTTAAATGATACTAGAGCAGATAGAAATTAGGTTCAACTCTCAAATGAATGCTTTATTGGAAATTTTGGAGTTTCTTTTGCATAAAGGTAACATAATTAAAGGTAACAATTATGATGATATATAATTAAGAGAAAATAAAAAAATAAGCAAGGAACCTTGATCTACACCACCAGTTAAGTTGCACTAGTCGTGTAGAAATACATTTGCAATATTTATGCATTAGTACATGTAAGTTAAATCTCAAAAGCCACTTTTCGGGTTGGAGGGAAAGATGGCTATTATCACTGGTGGTGTATAGGAATGACTATAGTCCGAGTCTTCATTGAACATGGTGCAAAAGTCTTCATTGTGGATATTCAAGATCCAAGGAATAAAGAAATCACAACCAAGCGAGGCAAAAACACTCACTACATTCTTAGCGAATAATGGAAGAACCGATTGATAATGTTATGGCTTCTGCTTCTGGAGCAATAATTGTTGTTTCATTAAGCCGTACTACTCCTGCAATGACTGCGGCAAAAAAGTTCAGAAAGTTTTTCGGTAGTAAATTTGAAAGGAGGCAATAGAAGATGTTTTTCTATCTGGTCACTCTTAGTTTGCAGAGGTGTATCGCCGAGAAAGTTCCAACCTTGCCGGATAACACTCTTGCGAAAGAGCGTTTTCTCAAGAGTTATAGGAATATTGTTTATAGTGTTTACAAAACTTCGGAAAAGTTATGGGACGCTTTGGACAAGAAATACAAGACCGAAGATGTTGGACTAAATAAATTTTTGACTATCAAATTCCTAGAATATAAGATGGTTGACAACAAGTTTGTTAGGTTTCAAGTCCAAGAATTGCAAGTTATCATTCATGATTTACTTGCTAAAGATATGATCATAAATGAAGTGTTTCAAGTAACAGTCTTTATCTAAAAGCTACCTCCTTTTTTGAGGGATTTTAAGAACTACTTAAAGAACCAAAGAAAGAAAATAGAGTTGGAGGACCAGATTTTTCGTCTGCGGATCAAAGAAGATAATAAAGCTGCAGAAAAGAAAGTCATTGCAAAATCAACATTATCAGGTGCAAAAAATGTAGAAACTCTTCCAAAAAAAAAGTCTGGTGAAGATAAAAATAAATTAAGGATTAATATTAAAAGTCTGGTCAATATTAAGCTCAAATTTGAATTTTTTTTTTGTAGTTTCTAATTGTTGATTCTTGATTTCATTAGTTGATCCTAGAACTAATTAACAAACTAGTAAACTCCTACTAGATTGCCAATTAGTCCTTGCATCCATTGTTAGTGTCTACGTTTCTTTTGTGCTTTTGTCGTTTTTAATATCGTAGTACTTCTTAGTTCAAGTTTGAACATTACTTACTTGAGTCGCCCAACAAAGAATCCATTCCAACTAAGGAGTAGACTTACTCTTCAACTCACCACGAGTTACAAGCCGACTTTCAAATTAAACATTTGTGACATCAAGTGTGAGGCCACAACGTGAGTGAGAGAATAGTGAGGTTGTTTGAACTAACGTGTGTTTTGTTTTGTATTGTTGTGTGTGATATTGTGGACTGATTTGGTGACTTGTTGGACCGTAACTTGAAGGATTAATTCTGATACAATCACCATGGAACGAGTCTTCAAATGCTCAAACAATTGTAACGCCTCGAGTCTGCACTCTGAACGCCACATGATGCTTACAAGCTAACCCATGACCGGTACCTGTTGTGAGCACTAAATAATAATACTAAAATAAATACAGAAGTATAACTGCAATACCATAAGGTTCATAATTTGAATATTGAAAAAAATACTGAACACTGATAGTAATACTGAATAACTGAACATCTGTCGGAAATAATCTAGTCTGAAAAGACTCTAACTAAACTTTCTAAATATGAAGTTGATGGGACAAGTCCCTGACTAACTCCCACTACTAAACATATTGAACTACTGAAATGCTGAAATAACAACTCTATCCTCGAAATATAAGGACTCGCCACTATAACTGCTACTGATAACCTGAGCTGCTAAATACAGTTAGGAGCCCATGAGTCTGAACCTATGATATGAGACATCATAGCGCAAAAGAAAGAGTATACGTCAGTACTTTGAATGTATTGGTATGCTAAGCGAGGTAGGCTGATAAGCATGGGTTTGTATACATGAACAATTACTGACTGGGTGATATGAATATAACTGAATGAGAGTACATGGATGACTGAAAATGATGTAAATACTAATTATGCAATACTGTGCATATACATATATATATTATATCTGAGATCATACTGAAGCTGAATACTAAATTTTGATAATTGAGTGACTGATATCTGAGGTTACTGATACTGTATTACTGATATTTGGGTGACTGTTTCTGACAGTCCTGATTCTGTAGAACTGAACTGAGTTCTAGACTAAGTATAAAATTGAAACTGTTACTGTGGGAGTTATCATCTAACCGACATACTCTGATTATAAACTGAGTTGGGGTCAAACCTGTGACCCCAGTTGGAAGGGTGTTAGCACCGTGCCATAGGTACTAACAATAACTATATGGATCCACTAAAGAATCACCCTCATCTGGCAGGTGAGATATGTCTTACCCTCAACTAGAAGGTGAACACTTTATTAACCCTTAACTGGCAGGTTGACATACTTAACCTACGCTGTCTACGTAGTTCTGGAACTAAAGGACTACTACTAAAGGTCACACCCTTAACTGGTAGGTGAGCCCCCATTCCTAGGTTCGCTCGGTGCTGAATCCTACTCCCAATTGAATAGACATTGAACTGATCACTAGGTTGTACTAGGCTTGACTAAACTAATACTGATTGTGTTAACTGACTGAACTGGACTGAATTTACTGAGCTTTGCAACTAACTGAATACTATTGTTCATAACATTACTAAGACTATTCTGTAGCTATTATAATTCTAGGTAAACAGTTAGATTTTTGGGTATTTAATACCCCCAGGACTCGATAGCATCGATAGTAAACATGGCACAATCTTGAAAACATACTAGCTAGTCACTTAGTCATGATTCATTCATTGAGACATTTTGTCAAACACTTACAAGGCATGAACTTGTACATGAATGGGAACATATGCTAACATATCATGATTGCACTATTCAATTCACGTAGGCCTTCTAACAAACACTTGGGGAGCATAACTAATGCACATGATAATCGTCATCACATAAGCATCATGAATGCAATACTCAACTTGTAATTAGAAGGTTTAACATGAGGATCCCATAATTCAACACACATACTATCTTGATTTTCATGAAACTTGCAATTAGTCATGGATTGAAACCCCGAACATCAATACATACATGAACACAATCAAATTCCAATATGTAAGTCATGAAATCATAAACTTGTAGTTCAAAAAGGGTTCTTGAACTCCAAGGGTGGAAGGAAACCCAAGGATGAACACCTAA
The DNA here is from genome assembly GCA_030864215.1 of Capsicum pubescens. Classification (NCBI taxonomy): domain Eukaryota; kingdom Viridiplantae; phylum Streptophyta; class Magnoliopsida; order Solanales; family Solanaceae; genus Capsicum; species Capsicum pubescens. Next base: position 44,685,652 of record CM061541.1, read on the forward strand.
CATACCTTAGTAATCAAATTCGTAAAGATTGATGGTGCGTTCTTGAAACTTGGACTTGAAATTGAATGCCCTAAGGTTTTGTTCTTGAGAAAATTTGAGAGAAAATGAGTGTTTGGCCTTTAGGGTGGCTTAATCTCGTATTTTAGGGCTGAATAAAAGTGGGGAAATTGATCTAAAAATAACCCTCTGGATGCGGATTTAATTACTGAAAAATGCAGCGACGTACAGACCGACGTGCCGTATTGATGGGGTCGACGCGATGGTCGATGCAATGCATCGAGATCGCGTCGGCTCACTGAAATTTGCCCGCTTGAGCTGGTGACAACATCGTCGATGCGATGGGTGATGCGTCCCATTGAGATCACGTTAATGCACTAGTTTGGACACCTAAACGTGCCTCAAACGACGTCTGAAAAATTTGAAACTCATCCGTGAAAAACTATTGACATCCCTGATCATGAATCAATTTAGAAATAGACAATTTAGGGTTGTCAAGATAAAAAAATAAGATCATCAAATTATGAAGGACAAAAATGATTCTAAGTATAAACACTTCGCTGAAATTTTCAAGTATGGGACCTCATTTTTCATGTTATATAGGATTGGATTAGACTAAGACTTTTACGGGGTCTTACAATATCTCCCCCTTGGGAACATTCGTCCTCGAATGAGACTGACTAACCTGAGAATACTGATAGACTGAGTTTGCATACTGAACATGCACAACTGAAGCATGATTATATGACTGAAATTACTGATAAACTGAGTTTTCATACTGAACATGCATAACTGAAGCATGACTAAATTCTGAAGACATGTCACATGACTGAGCTGTTTCATGAAGGTATGCATGATATGTGAATGCTATGCAGCTGAAAATGATACCAAGTTTGTAAAGGTAATCTGAGCATGGAACTGAGTAAATCTAAGAAAGACTGTTACCTTGAGCCGAGTCTGAATTTCCAGAGAAGAGGTGAGGATACTTGATTCACATATTTGTTTCTACTTCCCAAGTAGCTCCCTCAACAAACTGATTTCGCCAAAGCCATTTGACCAAAGGAACTTAGTTATCCCTCATCCTGCTAATCTGATGATCAAGGATTTTGACTGGGACTTTCTCATAAGAGAGACTGTTCTGAACATCTATACCCTCTATAGGGACTACAACTGCTGGGTCACCAATCCATTTCTTTAGAAAGGAGACGTGAAATACTGGATGTACTGAAGCTAAGTCTGAAGGCAACTCAAGATCGTAAGCTACCTTTTCGAAATGGCTGAGAATTCGGTAAGGACCGATATACCGGGCACTGAGCTTCCCCTTCTTGCCGAACCTCTTCACTCCCTTCATGGGAGAGATTTTTAAGTACACAAAATCGCCAATTTCAAATTTGAGATCCTTTCTCCTCACATCTGCATATGATTTCTGTCGGCTCTGGGTTGTCTGAAGCCTCTCCCTGATCAACTGAACTTTATCTAAGGCGTCAAACAACAAGTTAGGCTCTACTACTGCGGCCTCGCCTACTTCAAACCAACTAATAGGAGATCTACTTCTCCTCTCATAATGCGCCTCAAATGGAGCCATCTGGATGCTAGAATGATAGTTGTTATTATACACAAACTCAATCAAAGGCAAGTGGTCATTCCAACTACCCTTAAAGTCAACAACACACACTCTCAGCATATCTTTTAGAGTCTGAATGGTCCTTTCTGGTTGACCATCTGTCTGAGGGTGAAAGGTTGTACTGGGGTGAACTTGGGTACCAAGACCCTTTTAGAAAGCTTTCCAAAAATGAAAGTGAATTGCGTACCTCTATCTAAAATGATGGACAACGGAACCCCGTGCAATCTGACCAACTCTCTAACATAGATCTTGGCATAATCCTCGGCTGAATAAGAGGTATGAACTGGCAAAAAATGGACAGATTTGGTCATCCTATCCACAATGACCCAAATCAAATCATGCTGACGACGAGTACGAGGCAAACCCATCATGAAGTCCATGTTCACTTCCTCCCACTTCCAAGTGGGAATAATGAACTCCTATATAGACCCACTAGGATTCTAATTCCCAATCTTAACCTGCTGATATGTAGAGAACTTAGCCACAAACTCTGTAATGTCTCTCTTCATCCCACTCCCCCAATAGATCTCCTGCAAATCGCGGTCCATCTTAGTGGCCCCAGGGTGAATTGAGTAACGCGCACCATGTGCTTCTGTAAGAATCCATTACCTCACGCCATCCACACATAATCTACCTAGCAACATAGCACACCATCTCCCCCTTGGGAGAAAACCTCTACTTTCTGATCTCTGACTAACTCTTTCAGCTTAACTAAACTAGGATCCCTGTCCTGCATTTCTTTTACTTTGGAAACCAAAGATGATTCTGAACTATTCTGCACCCAAACACTACCCTCAGTGGAATCAACCAAACGAACACCCAACCTGGCAAGCTGATGAACTTCCTGAACTAACTTCTTCTTACCTTCCTCAACATGAGCAACACTACCCATGGACAATCTACTGAGAGAATCAGCCACTACATTGGCTTTGCCTGGATGATACAGAACACTCATGTCATAGTCTTTCAACAACTCTAACCACCTTCTCTAATGGAAGTTCAAGTCTTTCTGAGAAAATACATACTGCAAACTTTTATGGTCTGTGAACACATCAACATGTACCCCATACAAATAGTGTCTCCAAATCATTAAAGCAAACACTACAGTTGTTAATTTTAGATCATGAGTGGGGTAATTCTTTTCATAGGGCTTAAGATGTCTAGAGGCGTAGGCTATGACTGTACCTCTCTGCATCAAAACACACCCCAAACCAACTCTGAAAGCATCACAATACACAACAAACCTATCTGAACCATCTGGTAAACTCAAAACTGGGGTTGCAGTGAGTCGAGTCTTCAACTCCTAAAAACTCTTCTCACAAAAATATGACCACTGGAACTTGACTTTCTTCGGAGTCAATCTAGACATAAGGGATGCAATAGACAAAAATTCTTCAACAAACCATCGATAATAGCCAGCCAAACCCAAGAAACTCCTGATATCTGACGGAGAGATGGGTCTGGGCCAGTTTTTCACTGCTTCGGTCTTTTGAGGATCAACTCTAATGTGTAAGACCCTGCAAAATCCTAAGCTTAATTCAGTCCTTTAATGCTTGTCAAGGGTTCCCAGACTTAAAAAATTCTAGAAAAAATTCTAGCTAAGTTTTCAGACTTAGTTTATTTTTAGCCTTTGAAAGTTGAAAATCTCATTTCGCAATCTTAAAGTCCTTTAAATATCTATATCTTAGTTAATTCATGATCAAGGATGTCAATAGCGATTTTCGGACGAGTTTTGGATTTTTTGGACCTCGTTTAGATCAAGTTCTAGTGTCCAAAACATTGAGTCGGTGCAATGTTGGTGCGTCGCATTGCCAATCGCGTTAACAGATAAAATCTTCCTCGGCTCAAGGCAATATCTAGTGAGCCAATGCGATGTCGACGCGGCGCGTCGACCAGCGTGTCGGTACCGAGTTTTCAGTCATTAAAATAGTCGCAACCCCAAGGTTATTTCAGTCTTTTTCCCACCTCTATATAGCCCTAAAACACGAGATTCAGCCATTATTCACCAAAGTACACATATTTTCTCTCAAATTCTCTCAAGATCAAGCATTAGGGTTCTTAGTTCAAGACTCAAAACTCAAGAATTTCACGTCAATCTTCTTAAAGTCAAGTATTAAGATATGGTAGATGTTGATTCATGGGTCCATTCCACCCATGAAGTTCAAGAATATTTTTTCTAAAATCAAAGGTTATATATTTATGAGTTTTCATGAATTATGTGAATTGATATTTATGTTCATGTTGTTGTTGGATGTTGATTCATGTCTTAGATTACAAGTTTCAAGATTTGATCCTAGTATATGATGACTTAAATAATATTCATAATAAACCCTTAAATTTGCAAGTGAGTTGATGTAGCTATGATGATTTAGATGTATTGATTGTTGTATGACCCAAGCACGCTCCCCATATGTTTGATAAAAGGCCTATGTGAATGAGATAGAGTCATTATAGCATGTTGACAAGAAATCCCCAATTATGTATAAGTTAATGCATGCCAAGTATTTGATGAAAGACCTTATTGAATAAATCATGAGACATTAATATGATTCTCTATACATTTACAAGTTTATGACTTTCAAGTGCTAGATGAAATGCCTCATTGATTGTATTGTGAATGATAGACCATTGTCATGTTATTCAAGAATTTTCATGTTTTATATTATCCATACTATCGAGTCCTGGGGGTATTTAATACTCGATAATTTAGCTGTGTGCCTAGAGCCAGTGTCAGTTTCAAGACAATCTCAGTCGTGCCATAATAAGTAGAACTCAGTTAGTTATAGAACTTAGGACAACTCAGTAACTCAGTTCAGTTCAGTTAAATAGTACGTTCAGTAACAGCTCAGTCAGGCCTAGTATGAACTAGGAAATAAGTTCAGTGTCTTTCAGTTGGGAATAGGATTTAGCACCGAGCGAGCCTAGGGATGGGGCACACCCATTAGTGAGGAATGAGTCCCTAGAAAAAATCCCAAAGTTCCAGAACTACGTAGCCAGCGTAGGTATGAGATATCACCCATTGGATAGGACTGACATACTCAGAGATCACCCGCTAGTTAGGACTGATCTTAGGGGTTACCCGTTAGATTAGGACTGACTCCATAGCAGTTGTCTTTTCCCGTGGAATGGTACTAACACCCTTCCATCTGGAGTTACAGGTTGGACCCAAATTAGTTCAAAAAGAGGCATGTCAGTTAAATGACTACCTCTCACAGTTTCAGTCTCAGTCTTCAGAATAGAACTCAGATCAGTATTACAGAAATCAGGATTGTTAGACACAGTTACTCAGCTTCGTAAAGCACTTAGATAGTTCTATAGATTTAGAGATCACCCGCTATATAAGCCTGATTTCAGCTTCAGTCAATTAGATATCAGTATCAATAGACTCAGTTGTCAGAAATCCAGTCATTAGAATTCAGTATTTAGTGATACTACAATTTCAGTTATAGTTTATGCACTCATGCCTGCATTCTCACTCAGTCATGTTCACGTTACATAGTCAGTTACAGTTCATGCATATGAACCCTTGCATTCAGCCTTACCTCATTTAGCATACCACTACATTCTTACATACTGACGTATACTTTTCTCTTGTGTTATGGTGTCTTATACCATAGGTTCAGAAGAACGGGATCCCGAGCACCCTTAGCAGTTTAGATTCAGCCAGCAGCAGTAGACTTAGCAGTGAGTCCTCATCATTCGAGGATGTTCCTTATTTTATTATAGCATTAGATTTAGCATTTTAGTAGATGGAGTTAGTTGGGGGGATTGTCCCATTAACTCCTTATTCAGACAGTTTAGAGGCTTTTTCAGACTAGAGTACTTTTAGACAGTTGATTTAGTTTTAGTATTGTTATACTTTATTCAGTTTTATTTCAGTATTGAACCTTATGGCAAGTTTTCCGCCAGTTTTCTGTATTTTACAGTATATTACTCAGTGCTCAGTTATAGATATCAGTCATGGGTTGGCTTGTAGCCCTTCGGGGTCATAAGCACCGTGTAGCGTCTAAGGTTCAGAATCTGGGGCGTTACAAACTTGGTATCAGAGCCTAAGGTTCAACAGTGTCCTAGGAAGTCTGAAAAGCTGCATCTAGGAGAATCTTGTGCATGGGTGTATTGCGCACCACATTTATGTATAGAAGGCTATGAGATATTTTAGGAACAGTTTCCCTTCTTTCAGTATTCATGTCGTGCGAGTGAGCATGAGATCTAGTTAAACCCAAATCTAATTTGTTTCTTCCTTTCGTTTACAGAATATGCCTCCTTACGGAGCTAATGCCCATAGAAATAATAACCAGCCACCTCAGGTCGCAGATCCTTTGAATGAGAATGTGTCACATGTAGAGTTTCGGGTAGCTTTTCAGGCGCTAGCCCAAGTTGTGACAACAAATATTCAGGGTAACCGTCAGGCTACAGCCCCACCTCAGTAAGATAGGAATTTAGCCGCAGCCAGAATCAAAGATTTTATGAGAATAAACCCACTAGAATTCGTTGGGTCAAAGGTAGGTGAGGACCCACAGTTTTATCTTGATGAGGTGTAAAAGATCACCCAAATTATGCATGTGTCTGAAGAGGAGAGTGTAGAGTTGGCATACTATAGACTGAAGAATATTGCTTATGATTGGGTAGTGATATGGAAGAAGAATAGATGAGAGGATGAAGCTCCCATGACTTGGCAGATATTTCAGGATACGTTCTTAGACAAGTTTTTCCAACTTGAGATAAGGGAAGCTAAGATAGAAGAGTTCATGAACCTAAGGCAGGGATTTATGATAGTGGAGGAGTATTGCCTCAAGTTCAACCAGTTGTCTAAGTATGCCCCTGATCATATGACTGACCCTAGAGCAAGCATGAGTAAGTTTGTGACCGGTGTGTCTGGGTTGGTGGTTAAGGAGTGTAGGACTGTTATGCTCAATAGAGACATAAATCTTTCTAGATTGATGATGCACACTCAGCAGATTGAGGTAGAGAAATCCAAGAAAAGAGAGAGAGTAAATAAGAGAGTCAGAATAGGTAGTTTTAATTTTTCTCATCCAGGGTCACAGGGTGGTAAACGTTCTCAGCATAGTTAGAATTTTTTAGTCCCAGCCCCATCTTCAGCTAGTACACCAGTACCAATGTTCAGGAATGACATTCATGATGGGGTGCCAGGCTCCAAAACCCAGGGTTGTGTGAGAAGTGATTGTACCTATTCGCTTTGTGAAGAGTGTGGTAGAAATCACCTAGGTGCATATAGAGCAGGCAGCGAGGTATGTTTTGGATGTGGCAACCAGGCCACAGGCTACGGGATTGTAGAGTTTTGGCTCAGAGGGGTAAAGATTTATGTCTGCAGGGCGCCACTTCCAGTACCACTAGTGGTCAGCGTCAAAATAGATTTTAGGCACTTCAGGTTCTCCATGATCAGGAAAGTTCCTCTAACATAGATTCGGGTACGTTATGAGTCCTTCATCTTCATGATATGCTTTGTTAGATCCTTTGGTCCCAATTGAGCTTAAGTTTTCAGCATGAGTCAGTCAGTAAAGCCGTAATTTAGTTTTACAGTCAAGCAGACAAATTCGTATGGTTTGTTTTTCCCATCTCTCCATCTAGTCATATTAGTAGAAATCTCAGGACTATAACTGTTCCTAGAGAGAACATCCTAGTAGTTGCGAGTTCAGCTCAGTTTATGAATTATGCATTAGTTTTAGATCCCAGATATTAAGTCATAATTCAGTTCGCAGGTGCCCTGTGCATCGCCCCAGCATCTCAGTGAAGTAAGCATTTTTAGAGGGACAGAGTGTCCCAAGGGGGAGATACCCTATGATTTCCCCGATGCTTTCATGTCCTTAAACCCATCTAGTTTCACTCTCAGATTTTCCTTACAAACTCGATATCAGTCACCATTACATATTCAGTCATGCATTCATGAGTCGGGTATCCATGCATTAGATATGCATGTCCAGTATGAAATTTCAGTAAATTAGTAATGTCGGTTATATAGTCATGCTTCAAATGTTCATGTCCAGTAAGTAAGTTCAGTCTATCAGAAATCTCAGCTTAGTCAGTCTCATTTGAGGACAAATGTTCCCAAGGGGGAGATATTGTAAGACCCCACAAAATCCTAAGCTTAATTCAGTACATTAATGCTTGCCAAGGGGTCCCAAACTTAGAAAATTGTAGCTAATTTTTCAGACATAGTTTATTTTTAGCCTTCGAAAGTTGGAAATCTCATTTCGCGACCTTGACTTAGTTTATTTTTAGCCTTCAAAAGTTGGCAATCTCATTTCGCGACCTTAAAATCCTTTAAATATCTATATCTTAGTTAATTTATGATCAAGGATGTCAATAGGGATTTTTGGACGAGTTTCAGATTTTTTGAACCTCGTTTAGACCAAGTTCTAGTGTCCAAAATAGTGAGTCAGTGCGATGTTGGCGCATTGCGTTGCCAATCGCGTCGATAGATAAAATGTTCCTCAGCTCAAGGCAATATCCAGTGAGCCAACGCAATGTCGACGCGGAGTGTTGGCTATCGCATTGGTGCCAATGACGTGGTGCGTTGACCAGCGCATTGGTACCTAATTTTTAGTCATTAAAATAGTCGCGATCCCAGGGTTATTTCAGTCTTTTTCCTACCCCTATATAGACCTAAAACACAAGATTTAACCATTATTCACCAAAGTACACTTGTTTTCTCTCAAATTCTCTCAAGAACAAGCATTAGGGTTCTTAGTTCAAGACTCGAAACTCAAGAATTTCACCGTCAATCTTCTTAAAGTCAAGTATTAAGGTATATTAGATGTTGATTAATGGGTCCCTTCCACTCATGAAGTTCAGGAATCTTTTTTCTAAATTCAAAGGTTATTTATTTATGAGTTTTCATGAATTATGTGAATTGATATTCATGTTCATATTGTTGTTGGGTGTTGATTTATGTCTTAGATTACAAGTTTCAAGATTTGATCCTAGTATGTGATGACTTACATAATATTCATGATAAACCCTTAAATTTGTAAGTGAGTTGATATAGCCATGATGATTTAGATGTATTTATTGTTGTAAGACCCAAGCATACTCCCCATATGTTTGATAAAAGGCCTATGTGAATGAGATAGAGTTATTATAGCATGTTGACAAGAAATTCCCAATTATGTATAAGTTAATGCATGCCAAGTATTTGATGAAAGACCTTATTGAATGAATTATAAGACATTAATATGCTTCTTATACATTTACAAGTTTATGACTTTCAAATACTAGATGAAATGCCTCATTGATTGTATTGTGAATGATATACCATTGTCATGTTATTCAAGAATTATCATGCTTTATATTATCCATGCTATCGAGTTCTGGGGGTATTTAATACCCGATAATTTAGCTGTGTGCCTAGAGCCAGTGTCAGTTTCAAGACAATCTCAGTCGTGCAACAATCAGTAGAACTCAGTCAGTTACAGAACTTAGGATAACTCAGTAACTCAGTTTAGTTCAGTTAAACAGTACGATCAGTAATGGCTCAGTCAGGCCTAGTATGAAATAGGAAATCAGTTCAGTTTCTTTCAGTTAGGAGTAGGATTCAGCACCGAGCGAGCCTAGGAATGAGGGCACACCCATTAGAGAGGACTGGGTCCCTAGAATAAATCCCAAAGTTACAGAACTATGTAGTCAGTGTAGGTATGAGATATCACCTGTTAGATAGGACTGACATACTCAGAGATCACCTGCTAGTTTTGGACTGATCTCAGGGGTCACCCATTAGATTAGGAATGACTCCATAGCAGTTGTCTTTTCCCGTGGAATAGTACCAACACCCTTTCATCTGGAGTTACAGGTTGGACCCAAATTAGTTCAAAAAGGGGCATGTCAGTTAAATGACTACCTCCCACAGTTTCAGTCTCAGTCTTCAGAATAGAACTCAGATCAGTATTACAGAAATCAGGACAGTTAGACACAGTTACTCAGCTTAGTAAAGCACTTAGATAGTTCTATAGATTTAGAGATCTCCCATTATATAATCCTGATTTCAGCTTCAGTCAATTAGATATCAGTAACAATAGACTCAGTTGTCAGAAATCCAGTCATTAGAATTCAGTATTTAGTAATACTACGATTTCAGTTATAGCTTATACACCCATGCCTGCATTCTCACTCAGTCATGTTTACGTTATGTAGTCAGTTACATTTCATGCATATGAACCCTTGCATTCAGCCTTACCTCATCTAGCATACCAGTACATTCTCACGTACTGACGCATACGTTTCTCTTGTGCTATGGTGTCTTATACCATAGGTTCAGAAGCACGGGATCCCGAGCACCCTTAGCAGTTCAGATTCAGCCAGCAGCAGTAAACTTAGCAGTGGGTCCTCATCATTTGAGGATGTTCCTTAATTTATTATTGCATTTGATTTAGCATTTCAGTAGATGGAGTTAGTTGGGGGATTATTTATCAACTCCTTATTCAGATAATTTAAAGGCTTTTCAGACTAGAGTACTTTCAGACAGTTGTTTTAGTTTTGGTATTGTTATACTTTATTCAGTTTTATTTCAGTATAGAACCTTATGGCAAGTTTTCCACCAGTTTTCCACATTTTACAGTATATTACTCAGTGCTCAATTATAGATATCAGTCATGGGTTAGCTTATGTTCCTTCGAGGTCATAAGCACCATGTAGCGTCCGAGGTTCAAAATTCGAGGCATTACATAATGCCATTACCAAAAACTATATGACCGAGGCAAACTACTAACCTTAGCCAAAATTTGCATTTACTGAATTTGGTGAATAACTGATGGGCTCTGAGGGTCTGTAATACTATTCTGAGATGGTTTGTATGATCATGTTCACTACGAGAGTAGAAAAGAATATCATCTATGAAGACTATGACGAACATGTCCAAGGATTGCTTGAACACTCTGTTCATCAAGTTCATGAAAGCTACTGGGGCATTGGTAAGACCAAATGACATGACTAGAAATTTGAAGTGACCATACTGAGTTTTAAAAGCTATTTTTGGAATGTCACACTCTCTGACTCTGAGATGATGATAGCCTGATTTGAGGTCTATCATAGAAAAGTAACTGGCACCCTGAAGTTGGTCAAACAAGTCATCGATTCTGGGAAGTGGGTATTTGTTCTTGACTGTAACTTTGTTCAACTGACGGTAATTAATGCACATTCTGAGAGAACCGTCTTTCATAGACACGAAAAAAACTGGTGAGCCCCAAGGGGAAACACTGGATCTAATAAATCTTTTATCTAGAAGGCCTTTCAACTATTTTTTTAGTTCTTTGAGTTCTGCTGGAGCCATTCTGTATGGCAAAATAAAGATAGTCTGGGTATCTGGAAGAAGGTCTATTCCGATGTCAATTTCCCTTTCGGGAGGAAATCCTGGAAGGTCTTTGGGAAACACATCTGGAAATTCACATGCTACTGAAACTGACTCAAGGTTAGGGGTCTCGAAACTAGAGTCTCTAACTTGAACGGTATGATAGACACACCCCTCAAATATCAACTTTCTCGCTCTAAGATTGGAAACAAGTTGACCCCTAAGTGCTGAAGTACTACCCCTCCATTCTAGGACAGGTTCATTCGGGAACTGAAAATGGACAACTCTATTTCTACAGTCAACTGAAGCATAGCATGAATCAAACCAATTCATGCCGAGAATGACATCAAAATCTGTCATCTCTAACTATACTAAGTCTACTGAAGTTACTTTCTGAGATACCATAACCAGACAGTTCTTGTATACCTGCCGAGCTATGATAGACTTACGCACTAGGGTAGAGACTGAGAAGGGCTCTAGTAGAATTTTAGGACTGACTCTGAATCAACAGCTATATAAGGAGTTACAAAGGATAAAGAAGCTCCTAGGTCTAGCAAAGCATAAACGTGTAAATGATAAACTTGTAACGTACCAGTGACTATATCAGGAGAACATTCCTAATCCTATCGCGACTGAAGTGCATAGAGTCTGTTTGGACGTTTCCCACTGGTGGAACTGGAAGTGGCACCCTGCTGAAATGAGCGATTGGACTGAGCTGGGGGTGATTATACTGACCCTGAGAGCCTAACTGAGGACAATCTCTGATTATATGGCCTGGCTTGCCACATCCGAAACATACATCGCTTCCAGCTCTGCATACACCCTAATGGTTTCTGCCACACTTCTAATAAAGAGGATTTTTTCAAGCACTGCTAACACTACCCTGAGACTTAGAGCCTGGTGCCCTATCTTTATTACTATTTCTGGACTTAGACACTGGAGCACTGGTAGAGGACGGAGATGGAACTAAATATTTTGGGCAGAACTGAGGACGATTACCACCTTCTGACTTAGGCTGAGTGAAATTGAAGCTACCTGTTCTAGCCCTCTTGTTCTACCTCTTTTTCTCCTTAATCTTCTGTTCATCTGTCTATTGAGAATGGACCATCAACCTAGCCAAATCTATCTCCTTAATTAGCATCGCAGTCCTACACTCCTTGACCATACTGTCGGATATCCCAGACATAAACTCTCTTCTTAGATCTCCTATCAGCTACCACATGAGGAGCATATCTGGCTAACTGTGTAAAATTGAGAGAGTACTCCTTCACTAACATGCTACCCTGCTTCAAGTTAATGAATTCTAACACCTTAGTTTTCCTCAACTCCAATGGAAAGAACCCATCTAGAAAGGCAGTAGCAAATTTCTCCCATTCTATAGGCCCTACATCTACAACCCTATCTAACTTCCACTGTTTAAACCACGTATGGTCTATATCCTGTAACTGATATGCAGCTAACTCAGCACTCTCACTAGCGGTTACCCTCATAATATCAGTGACCTTATGCACCATGTCAAGGAATTCCTATGGGTCCTCTTTAAACTTAGACCCTGAAAATGAAGGAGGGTTCATTCGAGTGAAGTCCCAAATTCTAAATGCAGCAGTATTAGCCATTGGGTTGTCCAGAACAGTAGTTGGGCGTTCATTCTGGGCAACTACGGAATGGGCTAGAGTGGTGGAAGCTGCTCTAAATTCTACGTGAGAAACATGCTCATCCAGGGGATCTGCCTGAACAGGAGGAGGTGTTGGCTGGTTTCCAGTTCTTCTTCCGTTAGTCTTTTTGGGAGGCATATTCTGTAAACGAAAGAGAAATTTGGATTAGATAAAGAGTTTAACTTGAGCTCATGCTCACTCGTATGACATAGATACTGAAAGAAGGGAAACTTTTCCTAAAAATGTCTCATAGCCTCTTGTCCATAATTGTGGCGCGCTACACACCCATGCACAAGACTCTACTTGACGCGACTTTCAGACTCCCTAGTACTCTGTTGAACCTTAGGCTCTGATACCAATTTTGTAACACCCCGAGTCTGCACTCTAGACATCACACGGTGCTTATAATCCTGAAGGACCACAAGCTAACTCATGACTGGTACCTGCTGTGAGCACTAAATAATAATACTAAAATAAGTGTGAAAGTATAACTACAATGCCATAAGGTTCATAATTTGAATACTGAAATAAATACTGAACACTGATAGTAATACTAAACAACTGAACATCTGTCGAAAATAATCTAGTCTGAAAAGCCTCTAACTTAACTGTCTGAATGTTGAGTTGATGGGATAAGTACCCTACTAACTCCGACTACTGAACATACTGAACTACTTAAATACTGAAATAACAACTCTATTCTTGAAATAAAAGGACTCACCAATGTAACTGCCACTGATAACCTGAGCTGCTAAATACGGTCAGGAGCCCATGCATTTGAACCTATGATATGAGACATCATAGCACAAAAGAAAGAGTATGCATCAGTACTTTGAATGGACTGGTATGCTAAGTGAGGTAGGCTGATATGCATGAACAATTACTGACTGAGTGATATGAATATAACTGAATAAGAGTACATGGATAACTAAAAATATTGTAAATACTGATTATGCAATATTGTGCATATACATATATACATACTATATCTGAGATCATACTGAATCTAAATACTAAATTCTGATAACTGAGTAACTGATATATGAGGTTACTAATAACTGTATTACTGATATTTGGGTGACTGTTTCTGACAGTCCTGATTCCTTAGAACTGAACTGAGGTTTATACTGAGTCTAAAACTAAAATTGTAACTGTGGGAGTTATCATCTAACCGACATACCCCGATTATAAACTGAGTTGGGGTCCAACCTGTGACCCCAGTTGGAAGGGTGTTAGCACCATGCCACGGGTAGTAACAATAGCTATGTGGATCCACTAAAGAATCACCCTCATCTGGAAGGTTAGCTATGTGTTACCCTCAACTAGCAGGTGAACATTTTATCAACCCTCAACAGGCAGGCTGACATACTTAACCTACGCTGGCTACATAGTTCTGGAACTAAGGGACTGCTACTAAAGGTCACACCCTCAACTGGCAGGTGAGCCTACATCCCTAGGTTCGCTCGGTGTTGAATCCTACTCCCAACTGAATAGACACTGAATTGATCACTAGGTTGTACTAGGCTTGACTGAAATGTTACTGATCGTGTTAATTGACTTAACTGGATTGAATCCACTGAGTTTTGTAACTAACTGAATACTACTGTTCATGACATTACTGAGAATATTCTATAGCTAATATAATTCTAGGTAATCAACTAGATTTTTGGGTATTTAATACCCCCAGGACTCGATAGCATCGATAGCAAACATGGCACAATCTTGAAAGTATACTAGCTAGTCACTTAGTCATGATTCATTCATTGAGACATTTTGTCAAACACTTACAAGGCATGAACTTGTACATGAATGGGAACACATGCTAACATATCATGATTGCACTATTCAATTCACATAGGCCTTCTAACAAACACTTGGGGAGCATAACTAATCCACATGATAATCGTCATCATATAAGCGTCATGAATACAATACTCAACTTACAATTAGAAGGTTTAACATGAGGATCACATAATTCAATACACATACTATCTTGATTTTCATGAAACTTGCAATTAGTCATAGATTGAAACCCCAAACATCAATACATACATGACCACAATTAAATTCTAACATGTAAGTCATGAAATCATAAACTTGTAGTTTAAAAAGGGTTCTCGAACTCCAAGGGTGGAAGGAAACCCAAGGATGAACACCTAACATACCTTAGTAATCAAATTTGTGAAGATTGATGGTGTGTTCTTGAAGCTTGGACTTGAAATTGAATGCCCTAGGGGTTTTTTCTTGAGAAAATTTGAGAGAGAATGAGTGATTTTGCCTTTAGGGTGGTTTAATCTCGTGTTTTAGGGCTGAATAAAAGTGGAGAAATTAACCTAAATACCCCTCTGGACGCGAATTTAATTACTGAAAAATGCGCCCAGCGACGCCCAGACCGATACGCCGCATTGACGGGGTCGACACGATGGCCGACACAGTGCATCGAGATTGTGTTGGCTCACTGGAATTTGCCCGCTTGAGCTGGTGACAACACAGTCGACGCGATGGGTGATGCAGCGCATCGAGATTTCATCGATTCACTATTTTAGACACCCAAACGTGCCTCAAACGACGTCCAAAAAATCCAAAACTTGTCTGAGAACACCTATCGACATCCCTGATCATGAATCAATTTAGAAATCGACAATTTAGGGTCGTCGAGATAAAAAATAAGATCATCAAATTATGAAGGCCAAAAATTATTCTAAGTATAAATACTTAGCTAAAATTTTCTAAGTCTGGGACCTTATTTTTCATGCTATATAGGTCTGGATTAGACTAGGAATTTTATGGGGTCATAAAACAATAGACAGTAATGCCATCAATCTCATTTGGCTCGCCTTGAAACTACGTCCCGGGATGTGGCTAGGTTGAATGTGGGTATTGAAAAATTAGATACGGATGTGGCATCAATGAGTGGAATATTAGAAATGTGGAAATCCAAAGGAGTTGACTTTCCACCCATCAAAACATTTCCACAACCAATACTCCCGAGGCCTTGCACCAAATATTCCACCCACCTAGACAACCATCCAATGTCACAAACCAAACCCCATTTTACTCCCAAAACCGAGACCATGAGAGACCAATCCACCCACAACTTCACCAATTCCAACAAGAAGGACTTGGAACCCAAGTGCCACCCCAAAACCCTAACCCTCCTAACCAAACTCCACTTGACCAAAGGGCTCACTATCCACCAAATCCAATCCCGCCACTACAAGCTCCACTTAACCCAAATAGACCTATCCAACATGAGGGGTATGGGACATTTGATGATATTTTCATGAGAGGAGAAGATATACGGGGTATACATATTGATCCAAGGGAAGTTCATGGCCGGGACAGAAGAGTTATTCATTGGGACCAACAAGGGAACCAAAACCATGAACTATGTCTAAATACCATCAAAATGAGGCTTCCAATCTTTAAGGGTGAGAGTTATGACGAAGATTTTCTTGCATGGGAATCCACATGTGAGAGAGTCTTTCAAGTCAATGATCTTACCGAGGAGAAGAAGAGTTTCTATGTGATTTTTCACTTTGAGGGTTATGCTACTACATGGTGGGAGTATGTTAAGCGTTTTGGAAATGTTTTGGTTGAGGGGCAGCCCCCTCCTTGGTTTTGGTTAAGGTACCTCATGAGACAAAGGTACTTACCCGGAAGATATTATCAAGAGCTACTTGCCAAGTTGTATAACTTGAGGCAAGGAAACAAAAGCGTCGTGGCTTACTACGATGAGTTCTAACAACTCATTTTGAAACTTGATCATAAAGGAGAGGAAGTGAGTCACGACATCATTCGATTCAAGGTGGGGTTGAATAGTGATAGTACCTCACGCTTGATACTTCACAAGTTCGACACCCTTGATGCCATCTTCCAAGACATATTAGAAATTGAAATAGAGTTGCAGGAGAAACCGGGGTCCAAGTTCAAAACCCAATCACCCTCGGGTTGGAACCATGATAAGAATGATTCATCCAAGGTATATCAATCCGAGGACAAGGCTGTCCAAGCTGAGAACAAGGCTCACCAAAGGCACCCTCCAAGAAATAAAGGTAAAACACATTCCTTTTCTAATTCTAACTGTTTTCAATGTTTTAAATGCCAAGGGTAGGGACACAAGGCTAGTGAGTGTCTGAATAGTTTTATTTTCTTAGGGAGGAGGTGGGACTTGAATCGAAGAAGATTGATGATCAATCTCAATATGGGGAGGGGGTAGAACTCGAGAATCCAAAGAAAGGGAAGAAGGAGGATTCTTGGTCGTGTGATGGTGAGCTTGAAGTACCATGTTTTGTGGTGAGAAGGGTCATAGTTAGTAAGGCTTTGGTTGGTCCTAATCAAAGGGTAAACCTTTTTAACACCAAATGTCTTATTAAGGGAGTTGTGTGTTATATGATTATTAATGGAGGTAGTTGTGCCAATATTGCTAGTAGTAGCTTGATTGATGCTTTGAGGCTTCTAAATATCCGTCACTCTCATCCATACAACCTTCAATGGATTAATGAGTATGGAGAGTTAAAGGTAAATTGGTAAGTGGTGATACGGTTCAAGGTAGGCAACTACTTTGACGAGGTGTTGTGTGATGTTATTCCTATGCAAGCGTGCCACCTATTATTACGGAGACCATGGAAATATGATAGATCTACCGTGCATGGTGGAAGAACCAATATCTACACTTTAGAGATCCATGACCGAAGGTATACCCTCCACTCTCTCTTACCGATACAAGTGGCCGAAGTTAGTCAACAAGTGAGAGAGTTGGAGAAAAAGAGAAAGAAAGAGAGAAAGGGAAAGATTGAGAGTGGGAGTAGAGGAGAAGAGGAGGGAACCAAGGAGCAAAGAGACAAGGGGTCCTCACTTTTGATACTTACCCTCGGAAATCCTTTACCTCTCACTAATGTAGGTACTAGCATTTTGCCTAGTACCGCTTTTTCTTGTGTGCAGGTACATGATCATGTGCTTCCTAGGGAAGATACCAAGAAAATTTCTCACCAACACATGCTTGATAAACTCAAGGAGTCCTTGGCTAAGCCTCCAAGATTTGGGACAAAAATGAGAAGGTGATTCTATAGGGGAGCCATGAGGTTGATGAAGCTGTGAGTTTGAGGTCAAACTCCTTTCAAGGTGGAGAGGATGATACGAGTACGACCTCGTAGATGGACATATTTTGAGCTTGTTGAATTCAACCGAGAAGTTGCACACATTTAAGTGTGATGGGGGCTCCAAAACCATCCATAATAGATACTACATAGGCATCTAATGCTCACTTGGTCATTAAAGGGCCTTTTTATCTTTCCACATTTTATGTGAGATATAATATAAATAGAACATTTTATGTCTTTTGATCCGTAGTTGATTATTTTTTAGACCTGAAACTTGTAACACTTAAAAGTTCTCTCTAAGTCTTAAGAGGAACTCCAAAATCGAAACTAGGGCTAGGCAAGTGAAAATTCACTTGTGTTTGCATTGTTGTCTTGATACGTTGGTGTTTAGAGGAGGTAACGTCCCTCTTATGTCAATGTAGGAGTCAGGTTTATGTTGTGTGTGGTGTTAAAGGTGCAAGAGTGGAATAGGCTCTTGGGTTTTTAAGGTTATACCTACATTTGTCAAGCTATCTATCTTGTATCTTGTTGTTTCCATCAGTTTCTTGTTGTGTTAATGTAACCCGTGAGTTTCTTGTTGTTATAATATTGTTGTTCTTGCCTTGTATTGCTAATTTAGTTTGGTGGTTGGCTGGAAATTAGGTGTTAAACATCACATTACATTGTGTTCTTGTTGTTGATCTTGAATCCAAGAGGGGTCACTCAAAGGGGTCCTCGGTTCTCTTGAATTTGTGGATTGTTTTGGGTGTTTGTTTTTGTGTGTTATTGGTCGTTCTTGTATCATTAAGAAATAAACAACCTGTGTGCAATGCTATCAGAATGTAATTTGATAAAAAATTCCAATGCATGGTGGACAGATTCGGGTGCAACCCGCCATGTTTGTTCTATTAAGGAACTATTTTCGTCTTATACTTTATCAAGACCCGGCAAGATTATTTTTATGATAAATTCTGCAACGACAGATAGAAGGAACTGAAAAGATAGTCTTGAAGATGACGTCAAACAAAATTGTGACTTTTACAATATTCTTCGTGTTTTCTAAATGCAAAATAATTTGATCTCGACATCACTTCTAGTCAAGAATGGATTTAAATGTGTATTTTTTTTCTTATCAAGTTGTAATTAGCAAGAATGGTATGTATGTGGGAAGGGGTTATCTTACTGAGAGTCTTTTCAAGCAATGTAAGTGCGATTGAAATGAATAAAAGTTTTATTTTTTCTTACTTGCTTGAGTCGGATAGTTTATGTCATGCACGCTTAGGACATGTTAATTATAAAAATTTACGAAAAATGATTAACTTGAAAATATTACCTCATTTTGAAAGTAATAATTTGAAGTGTCAGGTATGTGTGGAATCTAAGTATGCTAAGCATCCTTATAAGTCGATTGAAAGAAATTCAAAGTTAATTATAAAATTTTATGAAAAATGATTAACTTGAAAATGTTACCTAACTTTAAAAGTAATAATATGAAGTGTCAAGTACGTGTGGAATTAATGTATGCTAAGCATCCTTATAAGTCGATTGAGAGAAATTGAAATCCCTTAGATTTAATCCATAAATTTTTTGTGATATGAAGTCAATATCATCTTGCGGTGGAAAAAGATATTTCATAACTTTCATTGATGATAGCACTCGATATTGTTACGTTTATCCACTTTTGGAAAATATGGGGCAATTAACTCATTCAAGCAATACAAGAATGAAGTTGAAACACAACTTAATAAGAAAATCAAAATAATTAGAAGTGATGGGATGACGAATATGGATCTCCTTTTGAAGAAATGTGTTTGGAATATACTATTATTTATCAAACAACTGCCTCATACACTCCACAATTCGTTTTTCTTCGACCATATGAGCTTTCATGACAGGTTCCTTCAAAATATTATTGTTACGATATTGTCTCTTGTTCAATTAGCAAGTGTTGTAATAATTGTTTTGTTGGGTTCAAGTTGTATGTGTGAATGAAAAATGAAGGAAAATAGTGAAGAGAAAGTGAGTCCACACTAAAAAGGAAAGTGTTCTCAAAATGAGGAAAGTCTACTAAATTCTCCCACATTGGTGGGAGAAAGAAACTTTCATGTATTTATATTGAGAAACACGTCTCCACTTGGATAGTGAGGCAAGAACAAAGAGGTGTCTCACGCCGCCATCGTCGTCGCTCACTCGGCTTCGGCTTTGAAAATGATGAGATTAATTTTTTAGATAAATTCTATTTAAGACTTGAAAAACAAGTGAAATTTAATCCAAAGAATCCGATAGAAATATTTTTCTCCATATGCGGGCGCATTTTGGACGCCATGCAAACCCATGCACAACGCACCTCGAGGGGATGCGATCCTTCGAGGTAAAAGGCACACTGTTTTGCGTAGAAGAGTGATCTGCGCATGCACCTGGCAACCTACGAACGCAGGTGCAGCATAGGTATTGCGCAAAAACTACTGAAATCTGCACAATGTCACCTGCGGCCGCAGGTCAGACGCAGTTCTAGCACAGACTGGGAGCAGGTGACTATACAGAAAATGTGCATTTTTTAGAATCAATGCTTTCTTTCCGAAGGGACACCTTATGGCTATAAATACCTGACGTATTCCTCAGGTATAGACATGATTTTTGACATCTAAAAACACTTCTTGTCTTCAAAAAACCCATTGTGATCATCTCCTATTGAGTGAGTTTGAGGAATCCAATAGTTTGAGGTACCGATACTGTCAGATTGAAAGTCATTTTATCCTGGAAGGAAAATTTTGCAACCTCAAGTACTTGAGGGGAATTATTTTCTTAAGAACACTCCGTGAATTTGGAGGACTTGGCTTTAATTTCTGTTTCATCTTATTTCTTAACTATAACACACTTCTTGGATAGGTCATTTTTTATCTTGTGTTGAAGGTGTTGAAACTTTAAATTGTTCTTGACAAGTTTGGTCTTGAACTTCGTTGAAGTTTATACAAAGTAAAATACAGATTATTGTACTATTTGAAACAACATGTTCAAGAGTCAAATCTTTCTTTTTGTGTAAGAATTTGCTTCGGTACTCTTTTCAAGATGGAGAAATTTTTTATATAACAGCACCAACATGGAAGTTTTTATCAAGAGCAATTTCAGATATAATAATTTTATTAGTTATAAGTTGAAATTCTTCTACTTGTTCAGTGATTGATTGGTCATCAACTATTTTAAACTCAATATAATTTGAAATAAGAAATTTCTTAGAACTCGTCTTTTCTTCTAAATAAATAGCTTGAAGAGTGTCCCAAATCTCCTTAGCAATTTATATTTAACATAATATTGATCATAATATTTGTTAGACATTCCTCCAAAATTATAATTCTTGTACAAAGAATCATTATATTGCTACTTGACAATATTTTTTTTTTTAATTAAAGTAGCTTTGTTAGATGTTACCTCAGAACCAGGAGCATTAGGTCAGGGTTCTTCAAGAACATATGTCAACTTTAATCGTTTTAAGAAGAATTTTATTTTTCACTCCATCTAGAAAAGTCTTTGTCATCGAATATTTCAACATTAAGATTAGGCAAAGATGAATGCTATTTGATATTGATGTAGAAGTCATAGAGACAACTATCTTGAAATTGTTATAACAATAATGATAATTGTACAAGAATTCAAAATAAAACTTGCTTGGCTTAGAGGCACATTAATATATTTCTTGAAGATAGTTGGAATCTCTCCCATGAACATACAAAAGAATTACTAATAACTCTATCCCCAAAATTCAACTAAGGCACAAAACAAGTCGCATTCAAGAATGTTGCTCTTCTATTCTTGAATTGGTGATTTCACCATTTGATCAATGTCTCTCAAATATTTCTTTTTCAAGGGAAAAGTATTTTTTTTTAGTGCTTGTCTTTTCAAACAGAAATACTATTATAGTATAAAAGTTTGTAAAACTTACAAAAATCCCAACTAGTTTACTCATAATTACACCTTATCTCAAATTTTTTTTTAAAACTTCATTGTTGTGTTTTTCAGATGTATAAAACAAGAAGAGATACATGATCGATGATACATGTTATGAGACAACTAATTTGCAAATTATGAAAAGTGACGGTAATTAACACATTTAAGGAGTAATTTACTTGCAAATCTTTTAATTAACATCTAAATATCCCCAAAAAAGAGCATATCGTTAATAATGCATATTTTTTGAAAATATTCATCTCCATATTCATCTTCCAGATTCTTTCACCATATTCATTTTTTCAGATTCCTTATTGTTCTGCTTATCTCTTTTCTTCTTGGTGTTGTTTTTTGTTTTCAATAATTCACAATAAATTTATCGGTGTTATTACGTTATTTCGGTGTTTGAATTACCAATGTCAAGTACAAAGAATATAAGAGTGATGTCATATGTAATCGGTGAACATGTAACCTATGAAAAATTAATTTCCCCTATTGCAACAGAATTTGAAATTGACGAAACAAGGAAAAAAATTATAGTGTGATACATTGTTGATGAAAATTCAGCTCCATTATTGATGTGTAATCATATAGGGGTGAATTTATATATCAAGGTTACAAAAAGTGTGTTAGGTTTTAGGATGTATCTACTATACATAGCTACAATCGGTAAAGATGAAAGAGAGATGTTGTTTGAGGGATTGTGATTGCTAAGATACATGTCAATCAGATGTATCAAGTGTTTAATGTATTAGAAAAAAATTTGTATCTCTTATTTATTCATTGTCTCTTGTATGTTACAATAAATTTGATTCAATTAATCCATAATAGTAATTGATGAGATATGTTAATCAGATGTGTCTGGTGTTTAATGTATTAGAAAAAAAATTGTATCTCTTGCTTTTTCATTGTGTATTTCATGTATGTTTATCGTTTATTTGGACATATCATAGAACACTTAATTGAATGGAAAGAATTCATAAAAAACATTACTTGATCAACAACAAAAATCAATCACCAATTTATTTAGACAAATACTTAAAAGTGTTTACATATTTGCACCTAAAACAACATAACTAAATCTACTCAACTAAAATCACTTTGTTTTCATCTGAAGTAATGAAGGTGGGTTTAGGTCTTGGTGGGTGATCACTATCACTAGCATAGTCATTCTTAGCCTTGACATGTCCATAATTGCATAAGAGCAAAGTATATCTCATTCAAAGAAATTCAGCATCAATCCCAAAATATAATACTTGTAGTCCATCACTTAGAAAATTCAACGAACAAAGCAATAAATAGATCACAATTCCTTCATACTTTATCGTCTATTAATAGGTTAAAACATTTACGTGATAAATGAATAGAAAATGTTAAAGACAAATGATACAAGAAAACTGCAGTAAAAAATAATAGATACAAATGTATGCATCTGTAAAAGAGTTAAATGATAAGAGATACAAAAACAACATATGTAACAGAATTAAAAATAACAAGAGATACATAATTTGGCATATGTAACAGAACTAAAATTAACAAGAGATACATAATTCGACATATTTAACAAGTTAAAATTAACGAAAGACACAAAATTATGCATATGTAAATGAATAAAAATAACAACAAATACATAATTATGCACTTGTATTATGCACTTGTATAAAATAACAAGAGATACAAAATTATCCTTAAGTAACGAGATACAATAATTTTCTCTTCTCTATCAGAACACACAAAATCACCGTAATTGATCCATAATTTTTCTTTATCAGCAACCCAAATCTCATTCCGATAAATAAGTCGTATACATAATTTTTGTCATATTTTTAAACAGACACATCATTATAATGTATCTCCTTTGAATAAATCTCAAGTATATCAATGTATCTAATTACAATGTATCTCCTCTATCCACCTTGCGGCATCGAAAGTTGAATCGATTTCCACCATTGATAGTGGTAATGTCGTGGTGTTGGTGGTTGTTTGAATATTATATTAGTTTATGTTGTTGATGGTGAAAAATTGAATGAATAAAAGTTGGCAGAGAAAAAAGATTAAAAAACCATTAATGGTGGTCGTGTTGTGGTGGTTGGAAAAACTATTGCATCTTGTTTAGGAGGGGGCTATCTATATCTCACTTTTTCGGTCTATTGAGATTGAGAAATTGAAGATGAAGTGAGATGGGGTCCGGTGGATTGAGGAAAAATCAAATATCTGCTAATTAGCAGATATTTGAACAATAAATAGGAGTAACCGAGAAAGGGGGAGGGAGTTGTGATGTATCAGACTCTTAGAGAGAGAGAAAGGGAAATCAAAGATATAAGTAATTATTTGAAAGGTTTGAGATTTTACGAAATTATGCTAAAATAAAGCGTGATATTATGTAATTTATCCTAAAAATTTTATGTAAGAAAAAAGTATTAATTAAGTAATTGTTAATAGGTTCATGAATATTTTAAAATAAATATATACATTTTTTTTTAAAAACCTAACGTAAAACTTAATGAATGAATGAATTGTCAAATTCACATTCATGTTCTTTGCAACTCAAAAACTTTTAACCGATGTATTTATTTCAAAATCAATTAAAATATAACCCAAAAACTTTTAACCGATGTATTTATTTTAAAATCAATTAAAATATAACCCAAAAACTTTTAACCGATGTATTTATTTCAAAATCAATTGAAACATAAACTTTAACACTAACCACATATGTACATTAGAAGTTTATTGTTTAATGTATTTGTTAAAAAGGTAAAAATATAACAAACCAACCATAAAGCTTCTTCCTCAATCGACAATGCTCTCAGTTTGAGACGTTCCTTCATACCCGTTTTCTGCCCTAATAACAACAATTACAACACAAAGTGAGTTCTTGAATACAAAGATGTTATTTTAATAACTGCATTCTAACGAGTCCAGAATTGTTAAGCAGCAAAGAAAAGTTAGGCCTTGTTTGGCATAATTCTTTGGAGTTGGGAGTTGGAGTTGTTATGAATATAAATTGGAGTTGTTCTTGAAATTTCGTGAGAGAAATATGAGTGAAAAAGGTGAAAACAAGTTTTACTACTTCACTTTTCCAAATACAATTTCAAATTGTATTTGAAATTCTTATGGTCACACACTATTATTTTCACCCTTTTCACTAAAGTGAAATAATTTTCAAGAAAAAAGTGAAAAAAAATTCATGATCAAACGGCTACTTAATATAGTAAAATTCCAAGGACAAAAAAACAAAGGATTCAATCACTTGCACTAATGAAATGACATTCTAAATAAGCTTCAACTTTGACTAGAACAACAGTGTCATGAGGAATTTATGTTCAAAAAACCATGTAGTGCAAGCATTGTTGTTAACTTGTTGTCACTGCCGAACTAATTAATAGGAAGCAACATCTTCATTTGATTGTTTACAGGGATGAACACATAATATATATGTCATAATGAGGAGAACAAGCTTAAAACAGATGGTGCACAAACTTGCCTGTTGCGACTGCGGAAAAGAATAAGGTAGACGGGATCTTGAGACGAGAGACTGAAAAGTTGAAGAGCAATATAGGCACATGTGAAGGTGCTGAGAAAATCAACATAAAGCATGAGTCAGATACAATTATAGTCCAAAAACAAGTTGTTGCAACATATCAGAGGAATGTAGCCGAAAGTGCCATCAATTTTACAGAGACCAAAAAATTACCTGCATGAAAAAAAGAAACACAAATTTTCTATTTTCTTTGCCCCTAAAGATATATTGCTATAACATATGGAGTCAGGTCCAAAACATGCTCAGAACCTGAACACAAGTAACCGTTGAAGCTAAAGGACTGAAGAACAAGAGGAAAAAAAAAAAAAAGATAATTTTCTCCCACAATGGAAAACAATGAAGCCATCCTTTACATTCATACAGTTGAAGGTGAAAGAGACATTTCAAGAGGACAAAAAGAAAATACAAACTAGATTGAACTATGGTTACTCTAGATGGAATATAAATTCATGTTCAGGAAAACTCTACGCATGCAAACCCATATACGTGAAGTCCTCGATTCATTATATATGAATGAGACCATATTTTTCTCTCACACATATAGAGAAACAAATAAGATGATGTATGATGAAGCTAACCTCAAACTGATACAATGTATGAATTATGCAAGAATAAATCCAACATAAAAGACATACCTGCCAAGACAAATTATTAGTATTATCCAAAGAGCTGCACTCGGCCAACTTGATTCCTTATATGCAACCCAAACCTGAAAAAAAAACAGTGCAACTAATCTAAGATCCACAATCACATAAAAAATCGTAACTGATGATTTTGACACATAATGCGGTAACTGGTCCAGGTCCAAGATGAGATACCTTAGCAGTTAATTACTACTATATTACCCCAAGTATACAGTATGTTGCTGCATGCCGTACATAGTATCAGATTTTACAAACTTTGCACTTCCTTATCAAGATATTGACAAAAAAATCTTCAAATACCAGTGAGATTAACAGCAAAGGTAGCTAAATATTGAAAAACTTACTGATAGAGACACAACATTGGCATAGAAATCAATTATTGTTGCTGACAGCCACCTGCACAGATATTAACTTCTTAAATAGCAAGTCAAAATAAGATTTATACCAATCGCAATATTATAATCGGCTGATGTATGAGGATATATATATGTATCACTTCATCAAAATCTCATGAAATTTGTCTTCCAGAAGAAGCTTTGGAACAAGTTTGCAAATGACAGATCGCAACCCTTTGGACAAAGAAGAAAACAGGTTTCTAGGGATGCCATCATCAACTAGAATACAGACCGGAAATGGTGATAGTTTTCCTGAATCTAGGCCCTAAGGATGCCCTGTACACAGTGAATCCATGTAGTGGAAGAAAGAGCTAATTTCAAAAGTATTTCATTGGTTAGATTTTACAAAGCAAAGAAGAAGACAATTAATACAAAAATTCTGATTGAAATTTAGTATTAGCGATGCTAGTCTCTTCCTATTATAGAGTTTGAAATACAATAGATACCATATTATCTAACATAAGTCACTCTGAAGGTAGTATCATGTTTTGCGGGGGGAAGTTATAAAACTCACCATAGATAATTAATTAAGGATAAAATGATTAACATGACGTAAGAAGTCATCAATGGTCCTTGGTCATGCAAAATGAGTAAGTCAATATTATTAGCGAAGAAACTTTAATACATTTTTAAAGCACAAGTCATTTTCAGTAATCTTATTCTAACCTCTGAATCGCTGTAATACATAAACTCTCTCATTTAGGAACTCATTACATAAATAATTCTTAAGTAAATAAAATGCTGATATAACATTGAATAAATGAAAAGTGTGTTCTGCTTATGACACTTTCCCTATAAGTGCATCAATTTAGAAAGCAGTAGAAAGGAGATCTAACTAGTTCAAACAAGAAATAAACAAAACTTTTATGTACTGACAAAGTCCTCCATCAATGCTAATATCTTTTATATCTGAAGCAAGTCCTGCCTCCAATTGACTAGGAAAAAACAGGTTGATGGCATCCGTTTAAAATAGGAATAAATAAACAAATAAATAACTTACGGAGTAAAAACATCTCTGCGAAATGGAGAACCATCAGTTACAATGGTGTAAATCAATGTCCCTAGCATCAGACAGCCCAAAGCCAGAGATAGAATTCTTGCAGTTAAAAGAGAACACTTCCTCTGTTGTTCTGTTTCAGTCCTAAATCACAAAATCTCATCAGATCACTATAAGTTGAGGTCATTTTCAGAAAGAAAACTAACACAAATAGCCGCCTGTCATAATATAACAGTAATGAGGAAAGCTTCAAACTCCAAGAACACTTTTTTTTAAGGAACAGCTATTTGTATCAATTAAAGTCTTAGTACAACTATTTTCTGCGAAGAGCAGGCTATTAATACCATGAAAATATATGTACTAAACATCATTTCCCAGTTGAAACTCTCTTTTTCTTTTCGTGGTCTCCAAAGAGAGAAATGAAACATAAACATGAACAGAAAAAGAACTTTCTGCAAGTATCTACTCACTTTTTCTGGTGTCGTAATAAGACAGAGTAAATTGGATCCTGTAAAGATTCCTGAGTTGAAAGCTTTAGCAATTGCAATACGATGTAGCCGCATGTAGTAATGCTGTGAAGGAAGTAAAGAGGAGGTTATCACCATCACTGAATATATGGTCACAAAATGACAAAACAAATATTAGATTCACAAGTGACATTTAGAGATTTCATGAAACTTTGCCTTACAAGACAATTCTAGCTATTTTGGAATGAAATGGGCCCAAATAGAGAGGAATATGCTAGTTTGGATTGAGGTATAGTTGATCGATAGATGGATTGGGTGTATCATCAACAAAGTTATTTTTATGCAACGGGAAGTCAAGGCAAAGAAACACAAAGATACAATACTTGGATTAAAAACTTGGGAACATCAACCCTAAATGGTAATGCCTATGGAGAAATACAAGAGATGAGAATGTTAAATGGTAACTTAACATTTAGTTATTCCGGTAAAAAGTGAGCATAAAAGCAAATAAAAGGAAATAAATGTCAAAAACTGTGACGTGTGATAAGGTTTAAATATTTATGTCAAATCTCCTGCACCGACCAAATTCATGGGACCAAAACATAGCTAGACAAAGAAGACCCCTTCGAACCCAACATTTGATCACCAATTGTGACCATGACCTAAAAGTTGCACTTCAAAATCTCCATATAACATGATTTGGTCATATTATACACAATTACAATCATATAAAGAACAAACCAAGAGATTGTACGTCAACAGCTAGTAATCTACAACACCTAGAAGAATAAAGATAACAAGCCATCAGAGCATTTCTCACGAGATTATACTACTGTACAAGCCAAGGGAAGAATAAACTTGGTCACACTGTTCAAATAAGTGAAAATGTTCAACGAGAGAATCCAGTCATATAAGAGAAAGCTTAGAAAACAGCCATCATCAGAACTAAAAGTACATCAAAGTTGTTTTATATACAGGCACTGGGGTAGCATACCTTCCTAAACATACTAGCAAGACCGCCCAAAGTATTGCAGTAATCCAGTAGGATTCCTTGTAGACAACCCACGACTGAGAACACAGCACCAAAATATAAGATCATTGGTTTTGCTTTTTGAAGATAAGAGCGGAGAAACATATTAATGTCTGATGCTTTCTGGCCAACATGTAGGAATCAAAAAATTGTTTACCAAGCAGTTGAAAACTAAAGGACCTCAAAGATGCACCCCATCAAAAAATAAAGAGACAAGAAGAGGCAATTACAGGTTTAGATATTTTCTTAATCAATGTTTGCTTAAACTGCAGGATGACATTCTACAGCTAAGTTGCTCGAACTCTTCAAAAATGTCTATGGGTGCGTGTCGGATCCTCCAAAAAGAGTGTATTTTTGAATGATCCAACACGGGTGCGGCAACATTTTTGGAGAGTCCAAGCAACTTAGTTCAACAGTTGTATCTGCACAACCCCTTGGGATTCTGTGAAGTGCAATAGACAACGTCAAATCTCAGCCTAAGGCTAAGGACTAAAAATTGCGAACTACAGGATGCTAGTTCTTCTATAGTATTGTCACAAATATCTGACACTCTTAATGAAGTTTAAGTTTTCAGATCTCAGCTTAAGGCTATTGATAAAGCGTGAAAACCTGCACTTCTGTGAATGCTCTTTTATCTTTATACCATTTATATCTCTAACTTCAAACGTAGTAGGTGTATCAAATTCAACATGTTCTCCTTAACGCCAAATGCTAGTGAAACTTTCGCAAATAAAATGCAATTGACTTCAGAATAAAGGTTCACATATGAAACATTTTGAAGCATTAAATTAATCATGCCATACCCCTATTATAAACACATGTATGTAGAAATCTATCAGGGTTGCTGCCATCCACCTGCAAGATTCATCCCACTCATTTCAGAATGTAACTATTTTTCAAGTCAAAATCTCAATTTCAAGCTAGTTACCCTTTTCATTACTCCCTTTGTCCGAGTACGAGGGTCAAAACACTTATTTTGAGTAAGAAATCAGATACAGATTCTTCAAACTTACCAAAATAAATTTATATATTTGGAAACTATACGAAAAGCAATAAAAGTCAAAATAGCTAACAGTTCAAAATATTTTTAAAAAAACATTGATAAAATTATATTAAAAAAGAAATTGTTCGACTCTCCAAACAGTAACACCTTCACATAAAATGAGATGTACTCTATTTGGATGGTTGTTACGTACAGTTTCATAATGTATTCAATATTTGGATAGATTTTCATTGTCACATAATATCACAAATCAATAATTTAAAGGAGAAATCCAGTAGAGAGGTAGAGCTGCTATAAAAAGAGAAACCCAGAAGAGAGGTAGAGATGCTATAGAAAGATAGAATAAAGAATAAAATAAGATTATTAAATAATAAGTTACGACAAAATGAGGGAAAAAAAGTGACGATGCAATCACACCAAATCAGTAGCTACACAAAATGAGACTATTCATAGTTACCTAACAATGAATGTAACGATACGATACGATACGGTACCATAAAATTTAAGTGAGAGTTAGTAGGAGAGAGAGAGAAAAGGAAAGAAAAATACGGGGTGAGAAGTTCTTTGCGGAAAGGGAGGCCATCAGTGGCGACGGTGTAGACTACTGTCGCTGTAACTAAACATCCCAATACGGCGAAGAGAGTCTTTAAGGCAATTGCCAATGATGCTGCTACCATTTTTCTGTGTAGTGTGTTCTCTTCGTGTTTGAGTTTTTGAGAAGAGAGAAAGGAAGCGTAAGTTGAAAAAGGGAAGGGAAATGTGAGAAGGACATTGCTCCACGTCCAACTCTGCTCCTGTGTCACTGTCTTGACTTCAAATGTTTCTTTGTAGTATATGTAATAATCCTAATAAAAACAACTACTACCTTGGTCCATTTTATTGTCTTTGCTTTGACTTCGACACAATATTTAAAAAAAAAAAAAATACTAAAATTTACGTCTAAAATAATCCTTGCTAGCCAAAAAGCACGTCAGGCAAGGGGAGCGATAGTATCGTGCTTAATCAAATATTTGATAGTAATTATGATTTGAATTGTCTTTCAAGTTTCAACTACTGAAGACTCCCTTTCTTTTGGTGGATAGATTGAATCCCTTCAAGTTAGAATTGAAGTATAAGCGATGATGGCACATCCTTCAAATGGTGTCATCTTTGGGACCCACTTCGAGACTTTTGCGGTCACTTTTAAATATTTGTGTTATAGATAATTCGGAAAAGGTGAGATGTCCTTCAATTATTTGAAACAGTGTAAAAATATTATTCATCTATTTATTCGGTTTAAATTATTCTTCATATCTATTTGGACATAAAATATTTTTTCCGTCTATCTATTAAGGGGGGGTTATTTTTTCCTTTTATTTAAGAAAAAAGTTATCTAATACCACAACTTATCTTTATTAAATTACATAAAATTCCTATTATTTTTATTAATATTAACCAAATAAATAGTTCATAATATTATTTTTTTGTCGTTCTAAATTGATCTGATAAACAAAAAAAAAAACCATAAATAGCCATTTTAAAAAAAAATATTATATATACATAACCGTATTAGTTAATTGTCAGATGTAGCATATAAAATATTTATTTTTATAACAGATTCTAATATATAGAAAAAATAATTATATATTAAATTTTTATATTTCCTATTTATTGTTTATTTTTGTGGAAGCCTTTGTTCATTCATTTTTATATACTATATCAAAATTTTATGTTTTTCATTTTCATTTCCTTCCTTCACAATGCCTCCATAAAAATATATGGTATATTTATACCATAAAATTCATGATATATTTATATATTATACAAATTATATTTATATCATAAAAATACATGATATATTTATACCATACAAATTATATTTATACCATAATAATACATGATATATTTTAGATATAAAAATTTCATACCATGTAATACTGAAAATACATATTTATATTTAATAAATAATTTTTTAACAAGAAAAGTTCTTCCGATATAGTGAGCTATACCATGAATATTTATCTCATAAATTATATCAAAAATAGATAATAATCTTGACTTTGACATAAATTATATATATACAACAAAAATACATGGTATATCTGTACTTCCAACATAATGATTTTTATTTCATAAATATTTATCCATAAAAAATTATGGTTAACCCATTACATTAGAATTAAAAATATATGATAATAAAATAATACTAGATGATTAACATACATGAAAATAAAACGAAACATACACGAGCAAATAATGGAATACTTAGTTTATTTAAAAATATTTGAATTTTGAATATAAGAGTGAGAAAGATTTGAAAACAGTGATTATCTTTTCCACTTTTAATTTGAAGATTGAAAATATATCTCTTAAATTAAGGTGAATTGATAATTAGTTGAAGCATTAAATTAGAAATTATAATTATCTTTTCTGATTTTTTTATATGGCTATATATGAAAAAAAATATTATTTTGTAATATTAAAAAAGTATTATTATTTATGTAATTAAGTTTTAAGGATGGTCTTTTCATGTAATTTGCCTAAATAAAAAGGCAAAATAGGTCCAATAGGTAGACGTGAAGGCCATTTTAGGCTCAATGGATAAGTGAGAAGGGCATTTTAGACCCAATAAGTAGACAAAAGGGGCATTTTAGGCCCAATAGGTAGGCGGGGGATATTTTTACATCATTTGACATAATTGAAGAGCATTTTATGCCCTTTTCAGTAGATAATTTATTAAGATTAAAAAAAGAATTTAACATAATTTTAAAAAAAAAAATTATAGTGAAATAATACTATATTTTTTTAAAAGCACTAAAAGGTAAGGCATGTGAAGGGAGTAATTTGAAGTTTGAATGCACGTATTCTTAAAAGTACTCCCGCTTGGACTTCTCTCGGTAAAAAGATAGAAGGGTAAGGCTTTATTTGTTTTTTTTAAGATTCAGACGTCTGAATCTGAATGCACATCTGAATGATTAAGATGTTGTCTCTATATCAGAAAACTGAATGTTTAAGACTGTTTGTTTTTCAACATCTGAAAATGCAAAAAAAAAATATTTGTATATATAATAAAATAAAAAATACAATTCAAATAAAAAACTAATTATATATTATAAAAGTATGTAATTTAATACAACAAGATTATTATTTGATTGAAAAAAATAATTATGTTTGTTAGTGATAGTGGAGATAGTTTATAATAGTGGTTATGGTGACAATGAATGATGTTAGTTATTAGTAATATTAGCGGTGATAGTTGTGATGGTTGGTATTGTAGTGACTGCTATGATAGTGGCGATTGATAGTGGTGGTTGTGTGATGTGTCGTTGCTTGATGTTAGTAGTTGGAGGTGTTGATTGTGATGGCTGAAAAATGAATGCATGATGGTTGACAATGCGTTGGTGCTAGTTGGAGATGTTATTAGTTGTGATGGTGGAGATGGTTGCTAGTAGAGATAAATTATCGCAATGGTAGTGGTTGAAGTGGTGGTAGAGGTGGTGTTACTAGTGACAATGGTGGTGACGAGCAAAGAATATGTAGAGGTTGTGATGTATTAGTGGTAGATAGCGATGGTGCTAGTTGTGATAGATGAGTTGGTCGGTCGTAGGGATTGGCGGTAGTGGTTGATGATGGTGGTGGCGTTGACGAGGCGGTGAGTATAATTAGAACAATAGAGGTATAGATGTGGCAGCGGTTGACAATAATGGTTGGTAACAATATTTGTTGTCGATGGTGGAGGTGGTTGGGGGTGGTGGGTGGTAGTTGACAATGGTAGCAATGACAGGGGTGGTTAGTGATGGTGACTGATGATTATGAATAGAGTGACGATGAATATTATCTAACACCAGAATATCTCTTCAGACCTATTAAGACTTGGTTCTAGATCTGAATGATTAAGAACCATTAAGAGCTATTAAGAGTTAAAATCCTAATAAAAAATAAATGCATTTAATGGTCTGAAGTCTGAACCATTCAGATTCAAACCTCTATTAAGTGCAGGCAAATGAGGCCTAAGAGTCATCCAATTAAGTAGGCGAAAGAGACTCATTCGAGTAACATCTTTCACCCTATGTTCTATAGTAGTTTTCATTTTTATTTTTCAAAGGTTAATTTGGGTAATTTTCTTTATATTAGTTTGAGATTTTAAAATTAGAATTTACATATTCAAAAAATATAAAAAATATTATAAATTATATTTTTTTCGATATCAATACAATAAAAAATACATATTAAAATATTGGTCAAAGTTCGTATTATTTGCTCAAAAATGAAATTTTGACAAATATTTTGAAACCGAAGTAGTCACTTTCATACAAATTTGTAAATGCCACACCTTAACTTGATCTCAACTATCAATTAAACATTTCAACTTTGAGTACACACATTTTATCATATCAATAAACTCAATTGAAAAAGATAAGTCTAAAATATAGAGTTGTCAATATCGGTCGACTCAGCCTATCTGGGCTAGCCCACACAGGCTTTAGAGTTTGACAGGCTAGGTCGGGCTAGCCCATCAACATGATAGGCCAAAATATAATAAGTTCAAATCATCACACTTGGGTTGCGGGCCTTCACGGGTCAGCCCACTTTTAAAATATTTTTTTTTCATAATTTTAATTTAAATTTTAAAATGTTAATTACATAAATATTTACAATATAATATTACATGAAGTTACTACCTGTTAATCAAATCTCAAATTTACAAAAAAAAAAAATCTAATAATCTGTGAAATTAAATAAGTTTTGATACCAAATTCAAACCAAATAGAAATGTTGAAAAATAAACGAAACAGTTAATGAGTAATACTATAACTAGCTAAATAGAAATATTAACCTAATTTTGTTTTAATGGATCACAATAAAGCACAAAGAAATGTCAATATTTAGTACTTTAAAAGTAAAAATGAACTCCTCCAAAAAAAAAATCTCATAGCACTTATGGCGTGTTCAACATCGCCTGTTCAACATCGCCACTTCATCTTCATCAAACATATTTGACTCCTTGAAAAACTTAGTATTTTGTATTTTAATTATTTATATATTTTATAAACATAACTAATATTTAAATATCTATGATCGTCCAAATAGACTTTGAGTTTGGACTCTTTTTTTATTCTTAATACTCAATTTTATTTTTTAGTTATTTTTATTTGGCTCACGGGTCAGCCCAACCCATATTGCTCAAGTCCCATGGGCTAACGGGTTTATTGGGTCGAGCTAAAAAGCCCGATTCATAAGCGGACTATAAAATTTGTAATCCAAACTTATCAAATTACAAACTGGGCCGGGTCAATCCAACAGGCCTGACACATATTAACGTCTCTACTAAAATAACAGTAACGCTAAAAAATTAAGAGAAAAAAGAAAAGCAAAAATTGGTTTAAAGCGCAAACAATTCTTTTTATCTTATAAAACAACAAAGAATAAAAAAGAAGAGTAGAGAGAGAAGAGAGAGTAATTGTTATTTCTCTTGAGGGGCGATTTACAATGAAGGAAAGCCCATCTATTTATAGGAAAAATTTGCTTCTAGTTTCACACTAAAAAAAAATACATCAAATCCTGATAGACATCAACTAGATCTTGATAGACACTCACTACAACTGATATACATCACTATCATAACACTCTCCCTTGAATGTCTAATAATACGCATATAGGTTGCCTCATTAAAAACCTTACAAGGAAAACCTAGTGAGACAAAGCCTCGTAAGAAAAAAAGAGTACAACGCATATTAGCTCCCCCTAATAAGAACATCCTTAAACCTTTGCATTCCGATCTTGTGCATCATCTTCTTGAAAGTTGCAGTTGGAAGAGACTTGGTGAATAAATCAGCTACATTATCACTTTAACGAATCTGTTGTACGTTAATATCACCATTCTTTTGGAGCTCATATGTATAGAAGAGCTTTGGCGAAATGTGTTTCGTTCTATCTCCTTTTATGAATCCTCCCTTAAGTTGTGCTATGCATGTTGCATTATCTTCATATAAAATCCTGGGTACTTTGTCACATTTCAAACCATATTTTTCATGAATAAGATGTATTGTAGACCTCAACTACACACACTCTCGGCTTGCTTCATGAATAGCTATAATCTCAGCATGGTTCGATGAAGTGGCTACGATAAACTGTTTTGTTGATCTCCAAGATATGGTAGTACCTCCACATATAAACACATAGCCTGTTTGAGATCGAGATTTATGCGGGTCAGATAAGTACTCAGCATCAGCATAACCAACAAAATCAAGACTGCAATCTTTAGAATAAAATAAGCTCATATCGGTAGTCCCTTTTTAGATACCGTAATATGTGTTTGATCCTATTCCAATGTCTTCTAGTAGGAGAAGAATTATACCCTGATAACAAATTAACTGAAAAGTCTATATCAGGTCTTGTAGTATTTGCAAGATACATTAGTGCACCAATTGCACTATGATATGGTATTTCAGGACCAAGGAGTTCCTCATTCTTTTCTTGAGGTCGGAATGGATCTTTATCCACATTAAGTGATCGAACAACCATCAGAGTACTTAATGAATGTGCTCCATCCATATAGAATCTTTTCTACACCTTTTCTTTGTAGGTAGATTGATGGACAAATATACCGTTTATCAAATGCGCAATTTGCAAATCGAGGCATAATTTTGTCTTTTCGAGATCTTTCATCTTAAAATCTTTATTTTGGTAATCAATTGCCTTTTGAAGATCTATTGGAGTTCCAATATAGATTATGTCATCGACATAGACAATAAGTATAACAAACTCTGGCGTTGTTTTCTTTATAAAAACACATGGGCAAATTTCATCATTCATATAACTTTTCTTAGATAAATATTCACTAAGATGGTTATACCACATGCGTCCAGATTGCTTCAAACCATACAATGATCTTTGCAATCTAATGGAATACATTTCTCGAGGTTTTGAACTATATGCTTTCGACATTTTAAATCCTTTAGAAATTTTCATGTATATCTTATTATTAAGTGATCCATATAGATAGGTTGTTACCACATCCATCAAATGCATTTCAAGTCTCTCATGGACAGTGAAACTAATAAGATAACGCAATGTTATTGCATCCATAACTGGTGAATATGTCTCGTCATAATCGACCCCAGGCCGTTGTGAAAATCCTTGTGTAACAAGGCGTGCCTTATACCTTTGTATTTTATTTTTCTCATTTCTTTTTCGCAAAAATACCCATTTATAGACAACAGGCTTAACATCATTAGGTGTTTGAGCTATAGGTCCAGAAACTTCACGTTTGACAAGTGAATTCAATTCAGATTGAATTGTTTCTTGCCATTTTGGTCAGTCATTTCTTTGTCGACATTCTGTGACAGATCGAGGTTCAAGATCCTCACTATCTTGCATGATTTTCGTTGCAACATTATATGTAAAGACATAATCCACTACTATTTCAAATATATTCAAATTAGTTCCAGCATCACTTGAATTTATGGATAGTTCCTTATTTTATTGAGTCTCGGGCTCATTAATTCCTTCAGAAATATCAACATTGCTCAAATCTTGAACTTTCATATGAGGATCTTTCGTAGTGTCATCTTGACTATTTTTTTTCTAGGATTTCGATCCTTAGAACCTAATGGTCTACCACTCTTCAAGCATGTTTTAGATTCATTAGCTATGACACTAGTGGATGGTCCTTTAGGGACATCAATTTGAATTGGGATATTCTCTGCAGAAATATGTGATTTGGTGATCCTTTTTAAATCAGTAAATGCGTCTGACATTTGATTTGCAATTTTCTGCAGATAAATAATCTTTTGTACTTCTTGCTCACAAAGAGAAGCACGTGGATCAAGATGAGATAGTGATGGATTTTTCATAAAATTTCTCTCTTGATGCTACTATTTTCTCCCTCTAATTTTGGGAAAACTATCTCATCAAATCGACAATCTGCAAATCGAGCAGTGAACATATCTCTCGTTAATGGTTCAAGATAGCGAATAATGGAGGGTGATTCAACCCCAACAAAAATTCTTAATCTTCTTTGGGGGCCCATCTTGGTGCGGTTTGGTGGTGCTATAGGCACATACACACCGCACCCAAAAATTCTCAAATGAGATATATTAGGCTCTTGACCCAAAACCAATTACAACGGAGAAAAATTATGATAATTTGTCGATCTAAAAAGAACAAGTGTGGCAGCATGCAAAATTGTATGACCCCAAACAGAAGTGGGCAACTTAGTTTTCATAAGCAATGGTCTTGCTATCAACTGCAGACGTTTAATTAATGACTCAGCAAGGCCATTTTGAGTGTGAACATGGGGTACAAGATGTTCCACTTTTATCCCAATTGATAAGCAATAGTCATTAAATACTTGGGATGAAAATTCTCCAGCATTATTAAGGCGAATAGACTTAATTTGATTATTGGGAAACTGTGCCCGTAATCATATTATTTGTGCCAACAATTTTGCAAATGCCAAGTTGTGAGATGACAAAAGGCACACATGAGACCATCGAGAAGAAACATCTATTAGGACCATGAAGTATCTAAACGATCCACTAGGTGGGTGAATGGGTCCACAAATATCCCCATGTATGCGTTTCAAGAACACAGGGGATTCAATCCCAACTTTTATTAGCGATGGCCTCACAGTCAGCTTGCCTTGATAACAAGCATTGCATGAAAATTCACCATTCGAAAGAACCTTCAAGTTCTTTAATGAATGCACATTTGAATTTTCTATGATTCGTCTCATCATTATAGATCCAGGATGTCCCAGACGATCATGTCAAAGTACGAAAGTATTGAAATTAGTAAACTTCCGATTTACTATAGAATGTGCCTCAATTGCACAAATCTTTGTCCAATACAGGCCAAAAGATAAAGCAGAGAACTTTTCTTTAACACATGTCTGGCCAGAGATATTCTTAGTGATACCAAGATATTCAAGATTCATCTCATCAATTATCTTGATATGATAACCATTTTCACGGATATCTTTAAAACTCATCAAGTTTCTCCGAGACTTGAGAGAGAACATAGCATTACTTATGATGAGTTTAGTTCCCTTGGCCAAGATTATAATGACTTCTTCGAAGCCTTCAATCAAATTAACACTACCAGAAATTGTAGTAACATTAATCTTGCTAATATCTAGATGAGAGAAATATTTCTCGTCTTTGAATATCGTATGTGTAGCGCCAGAATCAATCAAACAAATATCTTCACAATTGGACAGCTTACTTTGAAAATTATTCATATCTTCAAATAAAATGACATAGACTAAATAAAATATATATTAAATCTTTGTACAAAGTGAAAACTTATACTATAAGATTTTGTTAATCACCATTTACTAAGCAATTAAATAAAGTTGTTGATCATGTACGCTTTTGTCAAAGTTGGAGGCTATATCATTGGACAACACATTAATTAAGCAAGTTATATTTAACCTTGGTCACATTAATAAAGCAAGTTACATTATCTAAACTGTACATTGTTGAAGGGTAAACAGAGTAGTTGGTGGTCACGTGGGACATGGTGGACGAAGACAACAACACAAGGAGTAAAACTGCACAAGTATTATATTATATTTCATAAAGAATATAATAATATTATTATATTATTGAAAATGGACGCATGTGGTATTGTGGAGTGCTTGCATTGCATACAAAAGGTAAAGTGTTCAATCTCTTGCATCTCCACACATATAAGATTTGATTTGTTCCTTGCACGTATCGTTCTTTTTTTCAAAAAATAATGGCAAAATTGAAATTCAGTTCAATTCAATAATAAATAATAATAATAATAATAATATGATTAAACTAATACTCATGCAAACAACTACTTTTACATGATTTTTTATTCACTAACTCTTATTAACAAAAAAATAAATAAATTAAAAAACATTCATTCACTACTAAAAAAATGCCAAAAAGCAACGGCCAGCGTCGTTTTTTTGGGCAAAAGCGACGAAAATCCGTTGCTTTTTTTCCGTCTCAAAAAGGAGCGTTGTTTTTTTAAAACGACGGTTTGCGTCGCTTAATTACGACAGACAGTGTCGCTTTTAGAAAAAAAAAATTAGTTATTTTTGAAAAAAGCGACGTTGTGCGTCGCTTTTTGTTCAACACATGATGAACAAAAAACGACGGTGTGCGTCGTTTTATTGAAAAAAAATAATTTTTTTCCAGAAAAATTGACACAAACCGGTTAATTTGAGAAAAAATAAAATATATATTTTTAAAAAAAACGACGTTGGTCGTCGTTTTTTGTTCTTCATAATGAATAAAAAGCGACGTTGG
Organism: Capsicum pubescens; assembly: GCA_030864215.1. Lineage (NCBI taxonomy): Eukaryota > Viridiplantae > Streptophyta > Magnoliopsida > Solanales > Solanaceae > Capsicum > Capsicum pubescens. Next base: position 44,725,597 of record CM061541.1, read on the forward strand.
TCGTCGCTTTTTATTCTTCATAATAAATAAAAAAGCGATGTTGGTCGTCGCTTTTTGTTCTTCATAATGAATAAAAAAGTGACGGCCATCGTCGCTTTTTTGCATTTTTTTTATGCAGAAATCTGCATTTTCTTCATCTCACCTGCTAAATAAAAATGCAATTCAATATATACATCTCTCATGCAACACACATTATTACAATAATCATACAACACACTACATCAACAAATCATTTAAGCAATTCAAATCAACACTTAAACAATGAATCCAACAACATTCAAAATACTTAAACACTCCTAAAGATTTTTCACTAAATTAAAAGCTAAGTTCAAAAATATCTAAAAATTATCTAAAAGTCAAGTCCAACAACACAACACTAAGGAGTAGCCCCAACAAACTCCTCATCACACTTTGTTTTCTCTTCGCTACTTGAATCAGGAGCAACGGCTTGTGTCAAGGCACGTCTAAGATGTGCAATCTGATGTGACATAGCAACATGTCTCTCAAAAATTGTAGAAATGGCCTGATCGTGCTTTGCCAACCAACAACACATTATCTGAAAATCAATTGACTAGTGTTATATGATTTTATATGACTAGTATGTATGTAGGTATATATATATATATATATATATATATATATATATATATTAAAGTTAACTAAATAATAATTAAATCTAATATACCTTAAACTCTTGAAACATGGCTTGTTTAGAGACTATTGGAATGTCCCACCACTCGTGCCAAGGATATGTAAAAACTCTCATAACACTCTCCCTTACAACCTCATTAACTTTTTTTGACGCGGGATACCACCTGTAAATAACATAATAAGTATGTAAGCTTGAATATTTTATTAATGAAAAAAATAAACCTATCAATTGAAAAATAAACTTACGAAGATCCATCAGGCTCGATAAACACTCTACCAAGCATGTTCGTATCTCCAGGAATTAGACCAATCAAATCTGCATCAATATCTTCTTCTACAGGAAGAGGTGCACCAATTTCAAGTCATGAATTCACATTTTCAAATGATTACACTTTACTAATTTTAAAACACAAGTTCATCTTTCAAGTAACTACACTAAACCATTTTCAAGTCACTAATTCACTTCTCAAGTAACTACATTTGATTAATTTGAAGTCACTAGTACACATTTCAAAACACTACACACAACCATTTTCAACTCTCAAATTCACTTCTCAAGTGACTAAACTTAACCAATTTCAAGCCATGAATTCACATTTCAAGTATCAACACTAAATCAATTTCAAGTCATGAATTCACATTTTCAAGTGACTACACTTTACTAATTTTAAAACACAAGTTCACCTTTCAAGAACTACACTAAACCATTTTCAAGTCACTAATCCACTTTTCAAGTGACTAGTTGATAACGCTCAATCTACAGCTCACGTTTGAGTGTAAAGCGGTCGTTAGCAAATATAGAACCCAACCTGGGTTGGGTGTCGATCCCACAGGGAATAGCTTGGCCAACAAGTAAGTAAAATTACTAAACTTTTGGTGCAAGTCTCGTAAGAAGGGGGGATTCTTGTTTTGCAAGTAATGTAAACAAAAGCTGAAAATAATAAAGTAAAAAGAGAGAGATTGTTACGTTGGTTGTAAACAATGAGAATTGAAGCGTTGGGGTTATGTCCACCTTCTGAGGTATACGTCTCTATTGGCTATGAGTGTGTAGAATTCTGACATGCAATTGCTTATAGAGGATTGTAGTCGATGGTAAATCCAAGCGTCTCTCGACCTAAACAAGGACTATTTCACTTTAACTCTCTCGAGCTTAAAGCGTGTCTAACGGTACGAATTCTCCAAGAGGTTAGTCCAGTTACGGCACTAGCTTTTTAATAGGAAAGGGTGTCGTACTACCTTGACATTATCTCTTTTCCAGACAAATAACTTTTCTCTCGAACAAGTTAAATGTTAGACTGGAGTATTCTTGCGTTTGCAACCGCAAAGAATGTAGATTAAGATGAAGAGAATAATGATATAAGCAATATACGTGCCTCGAACTCACAAACTCACAGTAATAGATAGTAACTCATTCGGCTTCCATAACCCTAACAGAGAAGTTTAGTTACCCATGAATGCGAAGGAAATCATGATTGACATTGTTATTATATCACGATATTGAGTAATGGCGTGTAGATCAAGTGATAGGTGTGAGGCGTGATTCCTTAGCAAGTAACGATTCTCTTGTTGTGGAGTTTAAGAATAGAAGAGTAGATTAGAAGTGTTTGTAGTGGAAGATGAGAGGGATGGAAGAAAATTAATTGTTGAATGATGAATGTCCCCCTTTTCTAAATCTCTAGCATGATAGGGTATTTATAATACTCATATCCTACTCCTACTAAGCTAATGAAATAAATAATCAAATCCTACTAGACTAATGAAATCCTTAACCCAAATGTACTAGGTTAAGGTAACATTATCATAATCCTCATAAAATAATGAAATACATAACCTAATTGCACTAGGTTAATGTATCATTGTCAAAATCCAGCTTTGTGTCTGTAAGTCCCCAAAGTCTTCAGAATTGTTGTTTTAGCCCGGGACAGATTTTCCATGCAGCAGTCTTGGTCCTTTAGGCGTCCCACTTCCTTCTCCTTCGTTCGTGATCTTTCTTTTGCCTCAAGTTAGCCATAAAATGCTGTATTTTGCATCATTTATACCTGAAACTTTCCTAGTTATGTTCGTTAGCTCATTTACGGGAAAAAGGACTAAAAGTGCATGAAATATATAATTTGTTCTCAAAACTAGGCTAAAATATGGGCAAAATATATTGATATAGGCGTGTAAATCCGCCTATCATCAACACCCCACACTTAGAGCTTTGTTCGTCCTCGAACAACATATCATGTCCTTCTAAGCATCAACTTAAGGTTTTTACAGCAACAACACAAAACATTTATTAAGACAAGCACAACGATTATCAACCAAGAGTAGCTTTCCGATTATAAGTAGAAACAATTTAACCTCAAGTATAGACTCGTGATGGTGATCAACTCGCATGCAAACGTTAAAGTGCATAGAATCATATACAACTATCCAAAACTCATCAACCATGTGTGTCTCACCATATAGTACCCATAATCACTCACAAATATAGCATATTTTTCAAACATGGGTATCAAAATGTCCTTGCTCTCACTCTCACAAAGAATTCATATGTAGCGACTGATGACCATAGGCTTGCCCTTAATGTAATACTCTACTAAATGTTGGAATGTTAAGATTAGGATCAAGTAGGTCTTTTGATGGTTGTAATGTAGGCTAAGGGACGGGTAGGACTATTTTGGCCAGGAATAGTGACTAAGTTCCTAAGCGCTTTAATACATCACTTTGTATCATTGACACTTTTTTCTTTCAACCTTTCTTCTTTCTTTTGTTATACCACCCTTGTTCTCCTCTTTTGTTTTTCAATTTTAAGCACAACTCGCTTTTCAGCTTTCTTTTTTCTTTTTCTTTTCATACCTCTTATGATAGCACTTTCTTTTTCATAACACATTCAAGCACCATTACAATTTATAGCATCATATTCACCCAATTTCCTCTTATGTTGTCACATGACTTTTTCACTTTAACGCACTTAGGAATTTGGATCAAATTACGGTCTTGAACAAAATGAATTAGGCTTACATACAAGGTTGTCAAAGAAATTGGCTAAAGGCTCAAAAGGGTTTAACTAGGATGATGTCCATGGGTAGGTAAAACTGAAGGTAAACAAATATAGGTTGTCAAAGAAATGCCTAAATCATATCCTAAACTTACACTCCTTATTTTCGCTTTGCATACATACCAGGCAAGTTCTAGCATCAGCCACACACATAGATTATACGATTATCTCACACACACAAGGCACATGGTCGACTTGATTGGGAGTAGTATAGACTCTCGACCCAACAAGTGAAGGAATTGAACCACACAATATCATATAATGAGTCACAACTGGAGCTTAAACGTCTCAATAGTCATAATTTTAGCACATACTCTTGTTATAATCTCATGCTGCCTATTAGAATAATCTCATGCGAGGCTAAGTTAAAAAAAATATTAACTACTAAAAAAAATCTTAACTATGAGATTATAAAACAAAAAATAAAACAAAAGCAAACAAACATAGATGTGAGTAGAGAAGTATAGCATGCAATACCACCACCCCACACTTAGTCGGTACACTGTCCTCAGTGGAAAATAAATAAGAAGAACCTGGTTAGTCGGACTCATCCTCTATGTCTGGGGTCATACCCCTTGCATTGGAATCATCATCAGAGTCATCATCCTTAGAAGTTCCTCATAAGTATCCCACTTAATTCCAAGCGTGAGTCGAGGTATTTGCAGCGAGGAGGGTTCTCCTTGCTCCTTGCGGCCTCTTTTCTTGCTCTTTTGGGAAGTGGTAGCCTTTTCTTTGCCTTGTCTTGCTTTGGGTGCCATTGTACCTGAGACTAGAAATAGTGTTAGTTGCAGCACAGTCTCACTTGATACAATCTATAAGCAAGCATTAGGGGTACCACCCCACACTTAGTTTTGTTAACACAAATCAGTGAGGTGAAAGTAGTCGATTTACTCAGATTTCGTCGAGATACGTTTTAGGATTGTATTCCGACAAGAAAATCAGCAATGCATCACTTACTTGCAGCCATTGGACTACTTTCATGGTAGATATAGCAACACTCCTACATAGGGGTTACTACATGGAATCGTTATTCTTACAACAATCACAACCTCCTAAGTCGGTAGGCACTATAAGTCTTATCCCGATGGCCGGGATAGTCTAACATATAAGTATCCAAACAACAATCTTAAGCAATATTCATAGCCATATCAATTCCGCAAATATCATAACAATGCTATTGAAACCAAATTCAAGTCGGAAACAAGTCAAGATTTTCCTACGTATATGTTCACTCACATGATTTTGCAACAACAATCCAAACACATGAACATCACCAACAATCTTATATAATTTAGCAATTAATAATAGCCATAGCAACGTAGTACTTACGAGAAATAAATGAAGAATAAGAGAGTACTTACTTGCTTGAAACTTGTGGAGATGGTTTTGTGAATTGGAAGAGCAAAAGAAGAAAATTTTGAGAAGATTTGGAAGAGTATGCGGCGCCTTTTAGGGTATTTTCTATTGTGGTTGTGTTATAAAACTAAGTCCCCTTTATATAGGAAGAGTATGGGTCGGGTTATGACCCATTTACAATCGGTTTTGGAGACAAAAATCCTACATATGCGGCTCATTGTCTATGGCATAATGGGACATATGCGGTGCATTGTCTATGGCATAATGGGACATATGCGCCGCATAGTCTATGGCATTTGTAGACATATGCGCCGCATAGTCTATGGCATATGAGATACTGAGACCAAATGTCATAGCATAGGCGGCGCATAGTCAAAAGCATACCTAGGAATAGGCGGCGCATAGTGTATAGCACACTAGATTACGAGACCTTAGGCTATAGGATAGGTTGTGCATCATTCGTGGCCTAGTTTTACCAAGGCCTATCCTTCCTCGAAGCCTATTTTGGCGTGAGAAAGGCTCAATCCATAGCCTTATGCATCACCCTTCCTAACTTACCAACTTTACCATACAATGCGTCCAAATCGTCAATTAAAATCAATCTCCTCGTTGACTACTTCTTGCACCTATATTCGCTCAAACAAATGAAAACGATTAGTACGATGGGTTGCCTCCCACCAAGCGCCTTAGTTTTGGTCGTGGCACGACTCTTATTTTTGGATTTTCATTATCAAAAGCAAAACACATACTAGAACGAAATGAAAAATGAAAAATGATAAACGATAAACGATGGGTTGCCTCCCATCTAGCGCCTTATTTATTGTCGTGGCTCGACATAGTTACCTCGAGTACTTAGACTTCGTCGAGATAGATAGTTGGTCGTTTTCTGAATGGATTTAGATGACAATGAGGCTTACTTGTAGGCATGCAATCTTCTTCAAGAAGACTCATACGTCTCCCCGGAGGGTCACCAATTATATCATCAATAGTCCAACTCATAGCTCTCATGTATCTCTTCAGAGCAGAGATGAGAGCCTCTACGTGCTGTTTACTTAAATCATCCGCACTCACCGGAAGTATATTTATACTTTCCAAGAACACATACCTTAGATAATCGGGGAGCTCTTTTGATTCTAACGTGGGTGGCTCTTCAATAGATGGCTTAGCTGGTGGTGTAGGCCGATTCTTGAGATCAAGATCCAGCTTCTTGGGAGTATAGCGATATGTTCCTAATCCCGATAGAGCACAAATGGATTCTTCAGAATTTTCAGCATCTTCACTCTCTCCATTCATGAGCACAACCTCCAAGGGATCATCAATAATTTGCTCTTCTTCAAGTAGTTCTTTCTCATCATCAAAGAAAACATCAGCCACCGAAAATACACTAAGATCTTTGGGTTGCTTCATTGATTTGCAAACATCAAAACGAACCACTTCGTCATTTATTCGGAATGAAAGTTCATTAGCTCTCAAATCAATGAGCACACTTCCTGTAGCAAGGAAAGGGCGCCCCAAGATTATGGGAACCTCAGAATCTGCTTCACAATCCAAGATGACAAAGTCTGCTAGAAAGATAAATGAAGAAACTTTTACCAAGACATCGCATAGAATACCAACAGGTCGTTTTACCGACCTATCCGCCATAACAAGCCTCATATTAGTTGGTGTAGGATCTCCTAACCCCAACTTCTTGTAGATCGATAATGGCATCAAGTTGATGCTGGCTCCTAGGTCACATAATGCTTTGGCAAAGTTCAAAGATCCGACGGTGCAAGGAATAGTGAAAGCTCCGGGGTCGGCCTTCTTCTGAACTATCGATCGGGTAGCAATTGCACTACAATGATGCACATCATCCTTCAGCTCATAACTTGTTGCCCTCTTCTTAGTCAAAAGATCTTTCATAAACTTCGCATACCCAGGCATTTGTTCAAGTGCCTCTACCAATGGAACATTAATGGTCAGCTGCTTCAACATAGTCATGAATTTGCTGAACTTAGTGTCATCCGCCACCTTCTTCAGTCTTTGGGGAAAAGGTGGTGGTGGGTATGGAAGTGTTCTTTCCACGGTTTTCTTCTTCTTTTGCTTCCGTTTTTCCATTTTTTCAGGCTGCACGTCACTGGGTGTGGCGTCCTTGACGTCGGGACTGGTTGTTGCGGCATCCTCTCCTTTTGCGTTATCATCCATGTCCGCAACTTCGTCAGCCACTTGCTTTCCTTTTGCTGAAGGTTCCAGCACCTTACCACTTCTGGTAGTGATGGCCATGCATGACCCATCATTCCTTGGGTTTTGCACAGTATCGCTAGGTAAAGTGCCAGCCTTTCTTTGATTGAGTGTTGCTGAAAGTTGTCTCAATTGCTGCTCTGTTTGCTTGATTGAAGTGGAATGAGAATCAACTAGTTGTTTCATGGAGGACAAATCATTAATTACCTCAGTAACTCCCGCGCTCGTTGCTTCCACTCCTTTCAATAATTTAGCCATCATGTCTTCCATACTTCCAGAATTAGATGTGGTGGTATCACGTCTACCAGGGGGAACATACACACCACTATTGTCATTCTTGTTCTTCCAACTACCTTGGTCCTTGTTTCCAGATTTCTCATAGTAGTTCCGACCTTGGTTTCCTTGGGCATTGCCTCGGAAACCCCCTGATTGTTCAAGTAGTTGGCCTCCTCTTCCGAATCAGATTCGTCTCTTCCTTTTAGCGCTACAGCTTTCACTTTTTCGGTCTTCACTGATAATAAATGCTTTGTCAGAAGATCCACTTGCATTTTCATGTGCGCTAAATCTTGATCACGTTCTTCTTGTCTTCTTCTTTGGTCTGCAGTCATGCCTATAGATAAAGTGGGGCTTGCTACCTCGGAATCCCTGGTATGCCAAGCTCTACTTTGTTTCGTCATGTGATCTAGCATATTGCTTGCTTGACCAAAGGTGAGGTCCATAAAAGATCCTCCGGCCGCATTATCCACCACTGGTTTAGTTATTGAATTCAAGGCTCTATACAATATCTCCCTGAGGTGAACATTAGTCATGTGATGGTTTGGGCATCTCGCTAGCTTTGTCTTGAACCTCTCCCATGTTTCATGAAGAGCTTCAGTTGGAAGCTGACGAAAGTTGCTGATTTCATCTCTCAATTGTGCTCTTTTGGATGGCGGAAAGAATCTTTCTAGGAAAGCGTCTCTCAATTGCCTCCAATTTGTAATAGAATCAGGAGTCAGCCCATTCAACCATAGAGTTGCCTCCCCAGAAGAGACAATGGAAATAAGTGTAATCGAATTGCATTCTGACCAACACCAGGATTGTCAAACGACTTGCATGTAGAAATAAAGTTGATGAGATGCATATTCGGATCATCGCCTGCTAGTCCACCAAATAATCCCTTGAGTTGCAATAACTAAATCATGGTGCTCGTGATGTTGAACTTGGCTCCGGGTGCCAATGGTGGAGGAATAATAGCTCCAGTGGCTCCGGCTCCATCAAGATCATCATCATCATCGTCGAAAGCTGGTTGCATGGGTTGGCGATCATACCTAAACCGAGCTTGTCGATCTCTTCTCTGCATGGGTGCCGCCATCTCAGCAGTATGTCGTGGGTTTAGTAGCTCCTCATCACCTAAATCCTCATCGTCAGGATTTGTTGCTCGTGCAGGGTTATCAATGTTCTGCTGATGCGCTTGAGCAGCCATCCTTTCAATTTCACGTTGTGCATCCATTGATGCACTGAACAAACCTGAATAAAACAAAAACAACAACTAAAAGTAAAAGTACGAGAATCTTTGACCAAAGGGTCTAGTAATTATCACAAACTTAATTGACACTTGTATGTCCCCGGCAACGGCGCCAAATTTTGATAACGCTCTATCTACAGCTCTCGTTTGAGTGTAAAGCGGTCGTTAGCAAATATAGAACCCAACCTGGGTTGGGTGTCGATCCCACAGGGAATAGCTTGGCCAACAAGTAAGTAAAATTACAAAACTTTTGGTGCAAGTCTCGTAAGAAGGGGGGATTCTTGTTTTGCAAGTAATGTAAACAAAAGCTGAAAATAATAAAGTTAAAAGAGAGAGATTGTTACGTTGGTTGTAAACAATGAGAATTGAAGCGTTGGGGTTATGTCCACCTTCTGAGGTATACGTCTCTATTGGCTATGAGTGTGTAGAATTCTGACATGCAATTGCTTATAGAGGATTGTAGTCGATGGTAAATCCAAGCGTCTCTCGACCTAAACAAGGACTATTTCACTTTAACTCTCTCGAGCTTAAAGCGTGTCTAACGGTACGAATTCTCCAAGAGGTTAGTCCAGTTACGGCACTAGCTTTTTAATAGGAAAGGGTGTCCTACTACCTTGACATTATCTTTTTTCCAGACAAATAACTTTTCTCTCGAACAAGTTAAATGTTAGACTGGCGTATTCTTGCGTTTGCAACCGCAAAGAATGTAGATTAAGATGAAGAGAATAATGATATAAGCAATATACGTGCCTCGAACTCACAAACTCACAGCAATAGATAGTAACTCATTCGGCTTCCATAACCCCAACAGAGAAGTTTAGTTACCCATGAATGCGAAGGAAATCACGATTGACATTGTTATTATATCACGATATTGAGTAATGGCGTGTAGATCAAGTGATAGGCGTGAGGCGTGATTCCTTAGCAAGTAACGATTCTCTTGTTGTGGAGTTTAAGAATAGAAGAGTAGATTAGAAGTGTTTGTAGTGGAAGATGAGAGGGATGGAAGAAAATTAATTGTTGAATGATGAATTTCCCCCTTTTCTAAATCTCTAGCATGATAGGGTATTTATAATACTCATATCCTACTCCTACTAAGCTAATGAAATAAATAACCAAATCCTACTAGACTAATGAAATCCTTAACCCAAATGTACTAGGTTAAGGTAACATTATCATAATCCTCATAAAATAATGAAATACATAACCTAATTGCACTAGGTTAATGTATCATTGTCAAAATCCAGCTTTGTGTCTGTAAGTCTCCAAAGTCTTCAGAATTATTGTTTTAGCCCGGGACAGATTTTCCATGCAGCAGTTTTGGTCCTTTAGGCGTCCCACTTCCTTCTCCTTCGTTCGTGAGCTTTCTTTTGCGTCAAGTTAGCCATAAAATGCTGTATTTTGCATCATTTATACCTGAAACTTTCCTAGTCATGTTCGTTAGCTCATTTACGGGAAAAGGGACTAAAAGTGCATGAAATATATAATTTGTTCTCAAAACTAGGCTAAAATATGGGCAAAATATATTGATATAGGCGTGTAAATCCGCCTATCATCACTAGTACACATTTCAAAATACTACACTTAACCATTTTCAACTCTCTAATTCACTTCTCAAGTGACTAAACATAACCATTTTCAAGTCATGAGTTCACATTTCAAGTATCAACAATAAATAAATTTCAAGTCATGAATTCACATTTCCAAGTGATTACACTTTACAAATTTCAAAACACAAGTTCACCTTTCAAGAACTACATTAAACCATTTTCAAGTAGCTAATACACTTTTCAAGTGACTAGTACACATTTCTAAACACTACAAATCATTTTCAACTCTCTAATTCACTTCTCAAGTGACTAAACATAACCATTTTCAAGTCATGAATTCACATTTCAAGTATCAACACTAAACCAATTTCAAGTCATGAATTCACATTTCCAAGTGATTACACTTTACAAATTTTAAAACACAAGTTCACCTTTCAAGAACTACATTAAACCATTTTCAAGTCGCTAATCCACTTTTCAAGTGACTAGTACACATTTCAAAACGCTACACACAACCATTTTCAACTCTCTAATTCATTTCTCAAGTGACTAAACTTAACCAATTTCAAGTCATGAATTCACATTTCAAGTATCAATACTAAACCAATTTCAAGTCATGAATTCACATTTTCATGCGATTACACTATAGAAATTTCAAAACACAAGTTCACCTTTCAAGAACTACACTAAACCATTTTCAAGTTGCTAATCCACTTTTCAAGTGACTAGTACACATTTCAAAATACTACACTTAATCATTTTCAACTCTCTAATTCACTTCTCAAGTGACTAAACTTAACAATTTTCAATTCTTAAATTCACATTCAAGTATCAACACTAAACCAATTTCAAGTCATGAATTCATATTTTCAAATGATTACACATTACGAATTGATGCTTACCCATTTTCGTCCTTGAATAATGCTTATAACTTATTTGACTCCTGTAATTATCTAAGACACTCATGAGATCATTTACTTAACTTCCACTTCATTTTATCCAGTACGTGGTCCTAAAATTCTATTAACTCTCAAAAATTTTAAATCTTTTTGCCAGAATTTCTTTTGTAAATAGGCCTATCGCAAACCTGTCAGCTAACCAGAATACATATAAATACGCTTCAGAGAGCGTTGCAACAAATATGTTACTCAACTGATAATACACGAGGCTCCGCTTGGCCTTATAGTCAAATATTGCGTACAATCAACACTATAACTTACCTAATATTTTACCTCTGAATGTTGCATTCATATAGAATAAAGGGACACATGCTAAAATTACGGAACAAGCAATTTCAAAATGGCCAAATTATGTATTGTAAAATAATTACTTCAATTAACACCCAAGACAATAAGAATTTCAAAATTAAAAGTAACACATAGACAAACACAAATGACAGAGAATCAGACGAAAGAAATCAATCACTTTTTATTAATTTTGAATTCAAAATCTGTCAAAGAAAAGGGAAAAAGAGGCAGAATGTAATTAAAATCAAACATAGATATTTAAACATTTGGTCAAACCTGGGATGGGTTGAAGGCTGTGGCGGCGGGGCTGTCGGTGCTGATTCGTTGTTTGACGGTGGCAGATCTCGCAGGAGAAGGAGAAATAAAGGCGGCAGCAATTTTGGCGAGGGCCGTTGTTGGCTCGTCAGTTGGTCGTTACTGAGGCCGGTTGGAGCGGCGGAGAGGAGGACGGAGACGGAGACGGAAGGGAGATCGGAGAGGAGGCTCGCCGGCCAACCGATAGGCTGCTCCGACAGCGGCAACCATGGTGGATTTAGAGAGAAGGGAGAGGGTATAAAGAGTGAAAGAGTAGAGGGGGGGTGAAGGCTGTTTTTGGAAAATTAGGTTTAGGGTTTCTTTGGTCTTAAAAGGAAAGAAAGGGATCCTTTGATCTCAGCCGTCGGATTAGTTTTGATCGACGACTGAGATTTAAAGGTTTGAATAATTGATCAAAATTTAAATATAATTTAAAAATGAGTCACCAAATTGGCTTTGATTGTAATAAAAGGACTAAAATTATAATGACATGGGTAAAAATTGAGGCTAAAAGATAAATAAATTAGGCAAAGATTTTAATTTAGGCTATTATTAAAAAAGTATTAGGGATAATAAATAAATAAATAAAAATAACAATAACAAATACTCATAACAATAATAATAATAATAATAATAAATAATAAAGAATACAAATTGACTATAATTGTAGTATCGGGAGGTCAAACTTAAAGATTTAAAGATTAAGAATTTGATCAAAATTTGCATAAATTTTCAATTGAGTCACAAATTGACTATAATTGTAGTATCGGGAGGTCAAAATAATAAAACATCGATATCAAAATAAACTAAGCATGTAAAAATTAATGTTATATAAAATTATCGATAGTAGTAATAATAAAGACAATGCATTTGTAAATTGTGAGTGCGCACATTTACGTAAAAATAAATAAATATTAATAAAAATTATGTAAAATGTCGAATTTGAATTAATAAATTGTGAAAAATGATAATTTAATAAATGTCAAAATGATGAGAAAAATAGTAAGACGTCGATATTAAAATAAACTAAGCATGTAAGAATTAATGTTACGTAAAATTACTATATAAAATAGCAGCCTGAGAGGGGTATCGTGAGGTCAAAATAGGGTGTCAACACAATTAAACCGATTTAGTCCCACAAATTAGGTCTGTAGAGAGTACAGTGTACGCAGACCTTCTCGAAAACCTATTCAAACTTGAAGATTCTTGTAAAATAAAACACATCATGTAAGATTTTTGCTGCAACTAAGATTTCATTTTTTTCTTGTTAATTAGTTGCTACTACTCTATTTTATGCATATTTTTCTATTGATTAAATCGAAAATCGAACCGTTAAGGACTAACAATCGATAAAATAAAAACCGATAAAAAAATACCTTATTGATTTGATTATTGGTTTAACTTATTTAAAAATCGATAATCGATAATATTTAAAATCAAATCGAATCGACCGATGCACACCCCTAATTTCAAGAAAAAAAATAGTGTAAATTGATTTTAATATTGACCTTTGATCAAATATGATGAACGGTTGAGATTAAAATTGCGGATATGAGTCAAATTGGGATTAGAAATTGGGTTAAAAAAATTAATAAATTGGAGATTTCGATTACGTTAATACAACATATTAATATGATGAATTGTCGGCTAATTGACTTCATTATTATAACTTCAATAGTGTATTATTACCTCGATCATATGATTTTAACGTATTATTCAAAATATTTGGATATGTAGATTCAGTTAGCTAGCTTTTAACTATATACATCACATGCACGAGTATATTACCTCGTATTACAACGTATTTTATTTCTACTCTGATGAATTATCGTTTAATTTAGCTGACATTATTATATTATAATTTTAAAAATATATTATTACCTTGATCAATCGATCGTATGACATCAATGTATTCAATATATATAGTTGATTGACTATAAAATTCACAATATGTACTAGATACATTACATACACATGTAAATTATCTCGTAATACAACGTTTTGTATATATACAATGATAAATTATCGTTTAATTTATCTTATCTTATTATATTATAACTACAATAATATAATTATTTTTTGATCAATCGATCGTATGATATCAATGTATTCAATATATAATTGAATACATTTAATTTTTTTAATATAAAAATTATTTATTTAATAGTAAATTAAAAAATCAAATATCGAAGGACAGTGTCGTTTTCATAAAGTTAATTTTTATTTAGTTTTAACAAAAGCGATGTTGTCCTTCGCTTTTTGAAAAAAATTAAAAAGATTTAAAATATTTACAAATTGCGACAGACGGCATCGCTTTTCTAGAATTAATATTTTAAAAAATAAAAATTACAGCGACGTTGTCCGTCGCTTTTAATAAAAATAAAAAAAATAAAAATTTAATTTAAAAAGCGACGATCAACATCGCTTTTCAAAAAATTAATTTTTATTTAGTTTTAAAAAAGCGACATTGTCCGTCGCTTTTTCTAAAAATAAAGAAAATTAAAAATAATTACAAATTGCGATGGACAACGTCGCTTTTCTAGAATTAATATTTTAAAAAATAAAAATTATAGCGACGTTGTTCGTCGCTTTTAATAAAAATAAATAAAAATAAAATTTAAAAAGCGACGTTGTAAAAATTAATTTTTATTTAATTTTAACAAAAGTGATGTTGTCTGTCACTTTTTGTAAAAAATAAAAAAAAATTAAAAATAATTACAAATTGCGACGGATAGCGTCGCTTTTCTAGAATTAATATTCTAAAAAATAAAAATTATAACGATGTTGTCTGTCTCTTTTAATAAAAATAAAAAAATTAAAAATCAAATTTAAAAATCGACGGACTACGTCGCTTTTTAAAAAATTATTATTATTATTATTTAATAAATTACGACGTTGTCCGTTGCTTTAATTAAAAAAATTATAAATTATTTTTTAATTACTTGGCACAAAAATCCGCAAAAAAAACGACGGATATTAAGATATTGACCGTCGCTTTTAATAAAAAATAAATAAAAATTAAAATAAAAATAAAAAGGCGACAGTCAACGTCGCTTTTCTCATCGCTTTTTAAAGCGACACAGTTCGTCGCTTTTTTTGCGTCGCTTTTTGGCCATTTTTAGTAGTGATTCTTCTATGTTTACAGAACCATCACCAATCAAGTGATCAATCTTTCCTTCAGGGTGCTCGACAAAATCTGTTACATCCAAGCATGTGATGTCAACATCATTTTCAGAGAGAAAGCTAGCCTCGGGATTTCTCTCTTTCCTTTTTAGTGATGCTTGATAAAGGTCAACTAAATGCTTGAGAGCACGACAGTCACGTGAATAATGTCCTTTTCCACCACATCGAAAACAAGTAATTGTTTCACGTTTCTTATCTTTTCTCCTTTTGTTGGATGAATAATTAACACCAGGAACAGAGATTTTTTCTTGGTCATCACGACCATGTCCAGGACCGCGACCTTTTCCATGCCTGGCATAGTGAGCATGCACATCATTCACCTTAGAGAATGGTGCAGATCCAGTAGGTCAGTTTCCGTGATTTTTCATCAATAAATCATTATTTTGTTCAGTCACGAGAAGATGAGAACTCAGTTCAATATACTTTTTGAAACTTTTCTCACGATATTGCTGCTGTAAAAGCACATTCGAGGCATGAAAAGTGGAGAGCATCTTTTCCATCATATCGTCATCGTTGACTGTCTCTCCACATAGTTTCAATTGAGAAAAAATTCTGAAATGGCAGAATTGTACTCATGAACAAACTTATAGTCTTGAAACCTCAGATGCATCCATTTATATCGTGGTTTTGGTAGGATAATCATCTTTAAGTGGTCAAACCTTTCTTTTAGGCTATTCCACAATACGAGTGGATCTTTAGTAGTAAGATATTCAATTTTTAGAATTTCGTCAAGATGATGACTCAAGAAAATCATAGCCTTAGGATGATTTTGACTAGATGTTGTATTTTTTTTCTTTATGGCGTCTCAAGACCCATAGCATCTAGGTGGATTTCAGAATCCAACACCCATGGAATATAGTTCTTGCCCGAACTTTGAAAGGCAACGAACTCACACTTCGTAAGATTGTTAGACATATAAAAAGGGAAGAAAAATAATACCTTAGCCTTCAAATTTTAAACGGTAGAGTCTCGTGCTGATAACGTGTTATAAAATAATAAAGAAGAAGAGTAGAGAAAGAAGAGAGAATAATTGTTATTTCTCTTTAGGGATGATTTATAATGAAAGAAACTCTTCAATTTATAGGGGAAATTTGCTCCTAGTTTCACACTAAAAGACAAATACATCAAATCCGGATAAACATCAGCTAGATCTTGATAGACATTAACTACAACTGATATACATCAATATCATAACATATATGATATTTTTTCTCGACTTATCTAAATTTATTGATTTCTTTTTTGTTTGTCATCATATCCAATATCTTTTATAACAAATTTAGTTAAAAACTCATATTTCTAAAATAATTAATACTAGTAATAGTAAACGTAATTGCAAATTAGAAAAAAAATTTACTCAATAATAATAAACCTAATTAAAATTTTTGAATATTAAGACTCATTTAAAATAAATTTGAGTTGGATCCTTTTAACTAACTAGTTTGTATGAACGTGTATTACACGTTTGTCACAAAATACTTGAAATACAATTAATTTCTTAACGATAAATTTTAAATGTTATGCATATTAGAACTTTTTAAAAAAGATTAACGACTTAAAGTTATATTATTTTTTTAAAATTTTCAAAGTAGGTATTTTTTCAAATTATCTCAACTACTTGCAGTTGCAGAACCTTATTGTGTCTACTTCCTTCGCTTCAGAAAATATAATTTAACAAGAGCAATTATAAAATCAAAAAATTAATAAATCCGGGAAACAATTAACATATTATATTTAGGTGCTACTTTTCTTTTGTTTCTTTTTTCTCTTAAAAGTTCGCTTTCATCAAAGGATTAACTCAACAGTGACATAAAAAGGAAAGTCAGAGTGTACTGCCAACTCGACTTTGACCAGGTGCTTGCTCGAAAAACCCATGAAATCGATAGAGTATACTGTCAATCCTTAATACTAAGAATTATTAACAAAAAATTACTATCCATTTCATAAAAGAAGCAGCATTATAAATTTCAAGCATTTTAACCTTAGATATTTGAGAAACTTGTATAGTAGACCTTTCCATATAAGTCAAGGATTGTATTAGAATTTTTTTTTTTTTTTTTGGTTAACTGTATTAGAAATTCAATATCATTGAAAGCATAAGAATGTTGGATCAAAACCTTTATTTCTTCGCTCCCCAATAACAAACATCAAATGACATGAATCAAAAATAAAATCAGATGACTTTATATTAGCGAATAAAATACCTAATCAACTAAGAGAGAGAACAATGAAAAGATATCAATTTTAAGTTTTGCCGTCCCACCTTCAGATTTATCCCAACGTACGTAAAGGTGAATCGACCAAAAAAAATTAAACAAAGAAAATTAAAAAGGACGAGATAACCTTTAATTTTTTTCGGCTACTTCATTCAGCTATAACATGCTTGTCAACCAACTTTTCGACAATAAATTTTCAACTTAAAAAAATACAAAAAATTATCAGAAAGGTAGAATCCACTATCAAGAACACATTAGAAAAACTTATAAATCGTAGTAAGTTGTTATTTCTCCGCCAATCTAGGCATTAGTTTTTAGGAAAAATAACATAAATATACACTTAACTTACCATATTTACACAAATCTCCACCCTTACAAAGTAATTACAAAAAATTCAATTAATTATGTATCTTCGTTGAATGTATCGGGGAGTTAGTTATGTATCTCGACAGATCCAAAATTTAAAAAATTGTATCGGGAGTTAATTATGTATTTTTACACGAAAAATATATTTTTGTGAGATGTATTATGTATTATGACAGACAAATAAAAAAATAAAATGCCGGAAGCTAATTATGTATTTTACAAAGAAACAATGTATCTTCGCTGGATGAATCGAAAGATAATTATGTATCTCAACAGACCTAAAATTGAAATTTTCAGTAATTATGTAAAATATCAAAATTTTTGTAATTAAACTCCAAACTGTCGGGATTTAAATTGTTCGCCCTATTTTTTAAATCCATTTTCTCCTTTTCTTAAAACACCTGCAACACTAAATTAACTTAATACTTCTCCTATTAATTTGTTAGGAACTCCTATTATAATAATAAGAGGACTTCCAATATTAAAGATAATTTGAAAATTTCCATATAAAGATACGTTTGAAAATATCCATATAAAGTAACTTTTGGGGGAATATAATATTAAATATATATTTGTCTTTATCTATTAACTTTACTTGAGAAAAAAAATAATAAAAGACAAATTTGTAAAAAATTAAAATACTTGAAAAACTTGCACTTAATTTTCTTCAACTTGGAATCAATTGGCTTAGGTATGAAGAATATGGTAAAATGGTATGAAGAATATGGTAAATTTTTAATTTATTTTTAAATTCAAATTTCAGGAATTGTGATATAGTCAAATAAGGAAAAATTAAAATTAAGTATCTTAATTTATAGCAAATGTGAACTTTAAATATATAAAAAAAATAGTGAAAAGACGATTTTGTCTAAAGCAGAGTGTTTTATTGAAGACAAAAAAGTTCAAATAATATTTCTAAAGTCTTTCACATTTTTAATATATTATATATTATAGATTATAGATATAGATATAAATTATAGATTATAGATTATAAATTATAGATAAGATATTTGGATTGGCTACTGTTTTTTAATTTTTAATGTGTTTAATAAAGTCACAAAATGTTTTTAATCACTTTATTTTAGACTTAAAAAGTACAAATAAAAGTCAAAAGCTAAAAGTTGATTGCTACCTACTTTTGACTTATAAGTCGCTTAAAAAGACTCATTCAAACACCCTATTAGTCTATCAGAATAAAGAAAAAATAAAATAAGAATAATTAATTCAAAAATGAATGTAAAATAAAACAGAAATGTTATTTTGGGACTATTTTTTAACCTCTCACAAAGTAAGTCAGACCACACTCTCTATGTCACTTGTCAATGTTGAGATTTTTTCGATAGAACATATTATAATTCAGAAAATAACAACAACAACCTCAAATATTAAATTAACAAATCGTGAATAATTGAGGAGGTTTGAAATATTAACTCTTTTTATTGTGTTAAATATGTTCTATGCGTATGAAATATACATCATGACATAACTTTTATGCAGGGGATTGGATTACATTGTGCTTAAGATAGAGGAGTAACAAAACTTAATCCAGATAAAGCAACATTATTATCACAGGAAACATTTTGGTTCTTTTACACAAACATATGTAAATTGGAACTTTACTTTGTCGACTTATTTATTAATGAAAAAAAAAAAAAAAAAGAATCTAATGATCAAATCAGAACTAAATCAACCATGAAGCTTCTTGCTCAGTTGACACCCTCCCATGTTCTCTGTGTAAGAGGTTCCTTCATTCCCTCTTTTTCTCCCTAGTAACAACAATTACAACACAAGATGAGTCCAAAATAAAATAATACTTTAGAAATTATAAAATAATTTACACTGTACAGTATTGTTAATTAGGAAACAATGAAACATTCACGTTGGATCGAACCACTATAGTAAAATGCAGTCCATTATTTGACCTACTAAGCACGTTGTTATGTTAATTTAGCTACAGGTTTAACAAAGATTGATCTCCATGCCAAAAAAGAGCAGCCCGCTACGTGCGGAATCCGGAAAAATGGCGTACCACAAGGGTCGATTGTATGCTGTCTTACTTTGCATTTCTGCAAGAGGTTGTTTCCACAGCTTGAACCCGTGGGTCACATGACAATAATTTTACCGGTTACGTCAAGGCTCCCCCTTCATGTCTCTTTCATGCAGAAAGAGCATGAACTGTAGTCCATATATTCATGTAGAAAAAAATGAAGAGCTCCATATTCTAGAATTCCACTCTTACCAGTCTTGAGATTGTTTTTCGATATGGTCTTAACCTTGACTAGAACAAGTATATCAGGGAGATATTTTTCTTTTTTACAAAGCAGTAGTACAAGCATTATTGTTGCAAGTTGCACCAGCAGAATCAACAGGATATAATACCTTCTTAATTTGCTTTTTCACAAGGGATACACACACAAAATCGTGGTCATAATGAGAAGAATATGCTTAAACAGATGGTGCACAAACTTGCCTGTTGCGGCTGCTGAAAAGAACAAGGTAGACGGGATCTTCAGATGAGAGACGGAAAAGCTGAACAGCAATATAGGCACATGTAGTGGTGCTGAGGAAATCAACACAAACCATCAGATTATAGTCCAAAAACAAGTTGTTGCAGCATATCAGATGAATGTAGATAAAACGTGTCATTAGTTTTAGAGGGACCAGAAAATTGCTTCTCACTGAGAATCTTTTATAAAGGCATGCAAACACATATAGATGAACTCTTCATTCCACTGGATATGAATGGGACTTTATATTTTGCTCTCATCCCATATAGAGCAACAAATAAGATGACATATAGATGAAGCTAATTATGCATTATGTTAGAATAAATACAACTCTAAAAGACGTACCCGCCAGACAAATTTATTAGTATTGTCAAAATAGCTGCACTAAGCCAACTTGATTCCTTATATGCAACCCAGACCTGAAAAAAAAATCACATGAAAAATCCTAACCAATGATTTTGACACAGAGAATTATACAAGCGTATGGCATGTTACCGCATGCCTTAGTTATACATAGTATATTATTTCACAAATTTTGGACTTGTTTATCAAGTTACAGACAGAAGAAATCTTCAAATAACTATGAGATTAAGAGCAAAAGTAGCTAAACAATGAAAAACTTACCGAAAGAGCTATAGCATTGACAAAGAATTCAATTATTTCTACTATCATCCACCTGCACAGATACTGACTTCTTAAATTGCATGTCAAACAAAGATTTATACCAAACGCAAGTTTATACTCAACTTCTGCATGGGATGCACATGCATGTATCACTTCATCACAAACTCATGAAGTTTTGCTTTCAAAACAAATTTGCAAACAAGTTAGATCGCAGTGCTTTGGACAAAGAAGAAATCAATTTTCTAGAGATGCGAGATAGGAAATGTTGATACTGTTTTGTTGAATGTTACCCCCTAAGAATTCCCCGTACATAGTGAATCCATGTAGTGAAAGAAAGAGCTCATTTCAAAAGTACTTCATCGGTTAGACTTGGGAAATCAAAAAGAGGATAATTAACACAAAAATTCTGATTGAAATTTAGTATCAATTTAGCACATATTTTCCTATTATAGAGTCTGAAATTCCATATATTACAGATACTGTATTATCTGACATATGCCACACAGAAGGTAGTATCATGTTCCGCGAGGAAAAAAAATTAAAAACCTCACAATAGATCAATCTAGTCAAATGTTTTAATACTATTTAAATTCATAAGGTGAGAACAATTAAGGATTTGATTAGCATGAGGTACGAAATCATCAGTAGTCCTTGGTCATGCAAAATGAGTAAGGCAATATTATTAGCCAAAAACTTTATACATTTTAAGAGCACAATCATTTTGAGTAAACTTATTGCCTAAATCTGTAGCAGATCGAGTCTCCATTTGACCAGGAAAAACTACAATCAAGGTTGATGGTATCTGATTAAAAGTAGGAATAAATAAACAAATAACTTACGGAGTAAAAACATCTCTGCGAACTGGAGAACCATCAGTTACACTAGTGTAAATCAATAACCCTAGCATCAGACTGCTCAAAGCCAGAGATAGAATCCTTGCAGTTAAAAGAGAACACTTCCTCTGTCGTTCTGTTTCATTCCTAAATCACAAAATCTCATCAGATTATTGTAAGTTAAGGTCATTTTCAGGAACAAAATTAACACAAATAGTTGTCTCTCATAATGCCGCAGGATCTTGCACAAAAAGGAACAACCACAATAAGGATAAATAGAAAATAAAAAACAGGTTGGATGACTGATATACAAGAACTTAAAAAGTGATATACGTAATACTTTCCTTTGTTAAGCTACATATTGCATAATAGGTATAGACAAAGCCAATGCTCATGAATAAAGAACAAAGTAATTCAACGAAAAGTATCTCTTTAGTATATATATTGCTGATAAGAATACTTGTATTCTTAAGAATATTTGTATTTTAGTTGCTTTTCCAATGAAATGAACTCCAAATGTACCATGTAGTATTATTATATGAACAATGAAGAGTTGAAAAGAATTAGCTTTTAGTTTAATAAGTCAAACTGCAGTACAGCCTATGTTGCCACCATTCTCTTGACCTGTGAAAAGATGTTCTTCCATTTCTTTAAATGTTAAGAACCACATTTTTCTAGATATTTTCACTGCATGCTTTCTCCGATTGAAGTAATAGGCATGATACGAATCTGAAGCAAAAACAAGGCTTATCTCTTGTTGACAGTGATACAGATTTAATAATTAATTGATCTCTTTAATATTGAAGGGGTTACAGCTGTATATATAGAGAACTGAAGAATAACTAATTACAGAATAACCCAGATGTATTTAATAATTATATATGTAGTCTATTATCCCCCCGCAAGCTGATCAGCGGTAACGAGGGGCAGCTTGGAGCAGAGAGACTGAAAAGGCTGTAACGGAAGAGGCTTGGTGAGAATATCAGCAAGCTGGTCAGTAGATGGGACATAGTGCGTGGCCATCGCTCCTGCAAGTACCTCATCGCGAACAAAGTGACAGTCAGACCCAACATGCTTCATACGATCATGAAGGACTGGATTTTTGGTAACACAAATAGTGGACTGATTGTCACAATAAATCTGTGGTTTCGTCGGGGGAATGCCAAGTGCATCCGTAAGGTATCGTAACCACATGGCTTCAGCAACACCCGCAGCCATGGCACGATATTCTGCTTCTGTGGAGGAACGGGACACTCGCGTTTGCTTCTTGGTGCACCAGGAAATCAGATTCGGTCCCATCATAACAATATATCCAGTAGTGGACTTTCGATCATCTTTGTCGTTAGCCCAATCCGAATCAGAAAAAAACAGATATATCAAACGAGCCCTTTTGAAATAAAATTCCACAGTGAAGAGTACCTTGAAGATAGCGCAGAATGCGTTTCAAGGCCTGAAAGTGTTGTTCTGTGGGAGCATGCATTGATTGGGAGACTCGATTGACTGCATATTGGATGTCCGGACGAGTAACAGCAAGATAATGAAGTCCACCGACGAGGCTCCGATATAGTGTAGGATCGGCAAAGGGAGTATTCGGCCCTGGGGATTGGCGGACTGCCATGGGAGTGACCGCGGGTTTGCAGTCTGTCATTCCAGCCCGATTTAGAAGTTCAAGGGTATATTTTGTCTGATGCATCAATATGGTTCCCGATTTGCGGATGAGTTCGAGGCCAAGAAAGAACTCCAGAGGACCGAGGTCCTTAAGTTTGAAGTCACGATGCATAGCTTCAGTAATTTCAGTGATGAGTGATGACGAGCTGCCTGTAATAACAATATCATCCACATAGATAAGAATGATGACT
This sequence comes from Capsicum pubescens, assembly GCA_030864215.1. NCBI lineage: Eukaryota > Viridiplantae > Streptophyta > Magnoliopsida > Solanales > Solanaceae > Capsicum > Capsicum pubescens. The sequence continues at coordinate 44,749,050 of CM061541.1, forward strand.
GTCCCTCGAGAACAGTGAAGGGTGAAGAGGCTGTTGTCATGATGGTAGGTGCGAAAACCAAGACCCTGCAGAAAAGTAGAGAGACGTGTGTACCAGGCACGAGGGGCCTGTTTCAGGCCATACAGTGATTTGCGAAGCTTGCAAACATAGTGAGGACGGTTGGGATTAACATATCCCGGTGGCTGAACCATATAGATTTCTTCCTCAAGATGACCATGAAGAAAGGCATTGCTGACGTCTAGCTGATGAAGCGGCCAATCATAGTGAAGAGCAAGAGACAAGACCAGACGAATAGTCTGTTGCTTAACAACAGGGCTGAAGGTCTCCTTATAATCCACACCATACTCCTGATGATACCCTTTTGCAACCAGACGTGCTTTATAGCGAGAAAGAGATCCATCTGAATTTCGTTTGATGCGAAACACCCATTTGCACCCAATAGACTTTCGGTTACTAGGCAGAGGTACCAAATCCCATGTACGTTGTTCATTCAGAGCCTGAAATTCCTCATCCATAGCTTGGCACCAGAAACTATTTTTGGAGGCTTGGTTGTAGGTAGTAGGCTCAGTTGTGGGATGTGCATCAAAGGGTATTTGAGTGTGGTAGGCTTTGGGTTTGAAGGTACCGGCCTTGGCTCGGGTTGTCATAGGATGAGTGTTGAGTGGAGGGTGATTAGGAAGGGGTGGTGGAGTTGTATGATGCGTGGGCGGGGGTTGGGTGGGGCTGCCGTGGGAGCTGGGATGTGCAGCGGTGGATGGGGTGGCTGTATGTGTGTTAGGAGTATGATGTAGGGAAGTGGTGGGTTGTGTGGCAGTCGGCTGGGTGTTCGGGTGGGAGGTTTGGGGTTTCGGGTGGGTAGTGGTGTAGTGGGGTACCGGGTTAGGTGCCGAGTGAGCCGGAGCATGAGCGTGAGAAAAGGACGGAAATAATGGCACAACGCCAAGTGGATTGGGGGAGTATGGAGTAGAGGAAAGACTTGTGTAAGGAAATTGTTCCTCCACAAAACGAACATGACGGGAAACATATGTTTTCTGAGATACAGGATCGAAACATTTGTAACCTTTGATAGTGGGATGATAGCCTAGAAAGACACAAGGGGTGGACCGAGGTTGAAGTTTATGTTGAGTGTGCGGACGCAACCAGGGATAAACTAGACACCCAAACGGGCGGAGATGGATATAGTCGGGTGGATGATTGTAGAGACGGGCATATGGAGTGGAGTTGGAGAGAGTGTGAGTGGGCATGCGATTTATGAGGTAGTTGGCAGTAGCAAGGGCATCAACCCAAAAGGAAACAGGTAAGGTGGAATCATGGAGGAGCGCAACAACTGTTTCTATTAGGTGACGGTGTTTGCGCTCAGCAACGCCATTTTGTTCAGGGGTATATGGACATGAAGTGTGATGAAGAGCCCCTAGATTTTGAAGAAAAACACCAAATGCATTGTTGACAAATTCTTTGCCATTGTCACTTCGAAAAATTTTGATTTTGGCATTAAATTGATTTTGAACCATTCGGTCAAAGTTTACAAAAATAGTATAAGCTTCGGATTTAAATTTCAGAGGATAAAGCCAAGTGAATTTACTGTAATCATCAACAAAACAGATATAATAACGAAAACCTTGAACAGAAGGAACTGAGGTTGGACCCCAAACATCAGAATGAATTAATTGAAATGGCGCAGTGGCCTTGTGTTCAGACAGTGAAAAAGGTAAACGACAAGATTTAGACACTGAACAGGACTCGCAATGTAATTTTTCTGAAAAATTAAAACCTAAGGAAGATAAAATGGATTTGGTGATGGCGGATGATGGGTGCCCAAGCCGGCGATGCCAGGTTGACGAGAGAATGGCTTGACTCACAACAGACGGAGACCTGGATGGAAGAGTGTATAGCCCATGCTCACAGCGGCCCGTGTACCGCACCCGGTTCGTGGTATTGTCCACTATCTGGAAATTGGTGTCATTAAAAATGAGGGTGCAGTTATTTTCTTTAGTAAAGCGATAAACAGATAAAAGATTGGATGTGAGGGAAGGGACGTGGTGAAGGGTTGAGAGATGAAATTTACCATTTGGGGTATAGACATACCCAGAGCCGGTGTTTGTGATGGGAAGGGATTGACCATTGCCTACTGTAATAGTTTCTGAGCCATGATACGGATGAGGAGCTTGAAGTTGTGAATAATCCGACGTCACATGGGTGTTAGCACCTGTGTCTAGATACCAATCGCCAGATTGAGCGTTTGTGGACGCATGCATCGCCCTTGATCCTCCGGACTGGCTATTTACATTCTGCGAGTCATCATAACGATACCAGCAATTAGCCGCAGAATGGCCCCGTTTAGCACAAATTTGGCACGTCGGAAGATCTCGTGTGGGCATCCGCTGGTTTCCTCGTCCCTGTCCGCGGCCTGACTGGAAGCCGTCCCTCGGTGGAGGCCCGCCTCTGCCTTGCTGCCCGGTGTTTCGACGGTCACCGCCGCCGCTGCCTCGCCCTTGGTTACGGCGATCGTCACCGCGACCCCTGGCCGAGCCTCCGTTGCCAGCCGAGTAAAGAGCCGTGACGCCAGGGGTGGAACTGGCTTCTCCGAGCAGTAATTTGTGTTCCATGTCTAGATTCAATTCTTCTGCATTAAGCCATCCAGACAGTTGATTCAGAGTGATTTCGACAGGCGAGAGGCGAATATGCTGTTTGAGAGAGGAATAGCCAGCCGGAAGACCACGTATCACGGCATTCACCACGTCTCGTTCAGGAATAATCTCGTTCACAGCATCTAGGTCAGACAGAATAGAGGCCACATCATCAAGGTATTGAGTCATCGTCTTCGTTCCCTTCCGAAGAGTATGCAATTTGTCACGCAACTGAAAAATATGAGCCGTGGACACAGAGTTGTACCTTGTGGCTAGTGCGTCCCAAAGTGAAGCCGATGTGAGAAAACCCCGGGCGTGTTTGTGCACAGAGGGGCTAATAACTGCGAGAAGACAGGCTCGGATCTGAGTGTCTACGATCATCCACGGAAGGTAGTCGGGATTTGGGAGCTTGACGCCGTCCTTCTCGGCTGTCTCGGGCTGCGGCTTCTCCGCACCGTCAATCCATCCGAGCAGCAAGTTGGCTGCGAGGGCGGTGCGGACGTTAAGTGCCCAGGCCGGGTAGTTGTTGTCAGATAATTTTTCGGGGATGAGATTGTGGAGATTCCTGAGCAGTAATTTTACTCCAGACGGTAATTTTGACAGAGGATCAATAACCTTGTCCATGGCGCCGACCTACGGCGGAGGAGGGAGGCCGTGCGGCGTGGTGTAGACGGTGGCGGCGGCGCACACACGTCGGAAAAGAGGAGAGATTAGGGTTTGGGCGGAAGAAGAAACCCTAGCTTTGATACCATGATACAGATTTAATAATTAATTGATCTCTTTAATATTGAAGGGGTTACAGCTGTATATATAGAGAACTGAAGAATAACTAATTACAGAATAATCCAGATGTATTTAATAATTATATATGTAGTCTATTAGACAGCAATTATTTATTACACTTGCACATGTTCTCTGACTAAATACCAAACTTGTGCATGATGTTTCAGTTCATGAGTATCCTCCAACAATTGGACTTGCATACATGAAAAGATATGAACTAATAACATCACTTCTCAAGTGAAACTCTCTTGTTCTTTTCTCCGGTTTGTAAAGAGAGAGAGAGAGGGGGGAAACAGAAACTATGAAGAAGAAACGAACTTTGCACAAATATTTACTCACTTTTCCTGGCGTCGTAATAGGACAAAGTAAATAGGATCCTGTAAAGATTCCTGAGTTGAAAGATTCAGCAATTGCAACACAATGTAGACACATGTAGCAAGGCTGTGAATGGGATAAAAGAAAAGATTATCACCATCTCTGAACTGAATATACGGGCAATGACAGCATGGCCTTCTGATGACATTCACCGGTAAAGTTGTTTATATACAAGTAAAAGGGTGACATACCTTCCTAAACATACTAGCAAGACCACCCAAAGTATTGCATTAATCCAGTTGGATTCCTTGTAGACAACCCACGACTGATACGATAACACAACATCAAAACATGAGAGCGTTGCTTTTGGAGATAAGCAGATCAGAAACATAACAATATGCGATTTGTTCTGGCCAATGTATTAGAATAAAAAAATTGTTGACAAAATTGAGAGATGAAACGTATACTACTAGAGAATTTCCCTACACAATATTTTGCTTAAACTGTAGGATGACATACGACAGTATCATTTGAACAACCACTTGGGCTCCTATGAGGTGCAACAGAAAATCAAATCTCAGCCTAAGGCTAAGAACTAAAAATTGCAAACTGAAGGATGCTACTTTTATAGAACTTTATTATAGTATATTAGTATTGGCACAAAGGTCTGAGATTCTTATTGAAGTGTAAATTTTCAGTTCTCATCAGCGGAGCTAAGATGAATTGAAGGTTTTAGAGACAAACCCTAGAGTCTAAAGGCTTCAGGTAGGCACGACTAGAGTCTAAAGGCTAGCTTCATCAGTGGCTCTCTCTAATATTTTTCTCTGAGTACTTTTCTTTATTTAATATTTTTATCATAGCTTTTTACTTTTGCATTTCTTTCAAACCATATTTCTAAAAAAGACGAGGGTCTATCAAAAACAGTCCTCTTCTTCACAAACGTAGCAGTAAGGTCTGCGTACGTTCCATCCTCCCCAGACTCCACTCGTGAGACTATATCGAATATGTTGTTGTAGCCTAATACTGCTACTGCACCACTGTGAATATGCTCTTTTAACTTCTATACTACCATAGATATTTCTAACTTCTAACATGGTAGGTGTATCAAATTCAAACATGTGCTCCTTAATGTAGTGAAACTGTAGCAAATCAAATGCAATTAACTTCAAAATATGAAACATTAAATTGATCATGTCATACCCCTATTACAAAGACGTGGACGTAGAAATCTATCAGGTTTACCACCATCCACCTGCAAGATTTATCCCACTGATTTTAGATAAAATTATAGTAAAAATAATTATTTGATCTTCTAAACAGTAACATCATTACTATACGTCAATACGGGAAAAAGTTATTCTGGGGTTAGTCAATTCAGGATTGTTATTCCATCCTCAATGTAAGATAAACTAACACTACAATTCCGAAATAAGTTAGTCTGTGATTTTATCCCAACCAAAAAATAAGATAAACTCATCCTAAAATTAATTCAGAAATTAGTTCTCTCTTAGTCCTCCTATCAAACGAGCCCTTAAGACACAATTAACTAAAAAATTATGTCGTTAGTCATCTCTAACAGGAGTGCTCACGTATAACATAGTAATACAGCATACAGAAAAAGTGAGTTCTAAATATATAAAGAATAGTGAGAGAAGAGAAAGAATATTACTCCTAATTACTCCTTACACATAACTAATACTATCAAATAAACTTATAGCTTAGAACCATAAGTATATATAATATACTTTAGTAGCTTATGCTTTTAATTTATTTTTGTTATTTTGACTTACAAGTTAAGAGTAAAATAATATTTTATTTTATTTTATTAGATATTACGTAGGTGTTTGACCATTAATATTTTTTTTAATTCTTTTTTGGAATTAAATTTCGAAAATCAACCAAAAAATTGAAAAATTTCGAAACAACTTGAAGTTGGATTGTGAAAATTTTGGAATTTAAAAATGCCATTTTTTTTTATTTTTTTTACTTTTTTCACTTCAAATCACCCGCAAAAATTCAAAGTTTACTTTAGTTATATTCGTAGTCAAACACAACTTCAATTTAATTTTCATATGGAGTATCAATTTTTACTTTAAGACAAAAAAATATTATTTTTCAAATATTTACAGTTTTCATGACCAAATAGGCCCTAAAATAATACTTTAAAACTATTTTTTAATTAAAAATATCTAAAATAAATTTATCCAAACATGCTCTTAATTCTTAAATAAATAAAAGTGATCCTTTTTTAAATGTTTCCTCTATCCCAATTCATATGACTCATTTTTTTTTAGTTAATCTAACAATAAATATTCAGTTTGACCTTAATGAAATGATTTATATACATACATTTCTTACAGTGTCAAGGCTTTTATACAGGGTGTTTTGTATCCATAATTCAAAAATATTTGGTACTAATAAACATTCAAACCCCAGATTATCCAAATAGAAGCATTAATAATGATCGAAAAAAGATGAAATTGAAAGGAGAGTTATACTCTGTTTGACCAAACTTTTTTTCTTTTTTCCATAATTGCTTATTTTTTCTTTTCTAGAAGTGCTTGTTTTTTGAAAATAAGGTGTTTGACCAAGTTTTTTTTTTAAAGAAAACAAGTCTTTAGAGGAGTTAAAAAAAATAAAAATTCATAAGCTAAAAAAGTAATTTTTTCTAAAAATATTTTTGAGAAAATACACTTAAACACTTTTAGAAACTTGATCAAACACTAATAATTGCTTAAAAGTATTTTCTTAAGTTTATTTGTCAAAAACAAACTGTTTTTATCAAAACTACTTTTATGAAAAGCACTACTAACAAAAGCCGTTTCTAAAATAAGCTGATTTTATAAGCCTAACTAAACATACTATTGATAAGAGAGCAAGGGAAAGAATAAAAATACAGACGGGTTGAGTTCTTTGAAGGAAGGGAAACCATCAGTGAGGAGAGTGTAGATGACGCTGCCTATAACCAAACATCCCAATACGGCAAACAGACCCTTTAATGCAGTTGCTAATGATGGTGATGATCCCATTTTTCTGTGTACTCTCTCTTCCTCTCACCTCAAAATTTATTTGTAATGAAAAACAATAATTTCGATCTTTCTAGTTGATCTTTCTTGACCGTTACTATCAGTGCTTTTCAGCAGCTTTGATTTTTCTCGTTGTATCTTTCTTGACAAAGCTACTTCATCAGTTTGACCAAGTTGTTTACTATATTAAAGCACGTGGGGGTTTGAACTATTTGTAATGAAAAACAAATAACTTTGATCTTTCTTGACAAAACTATCAGTGTTTTTCTTCATACTTATGGTCAGATCTTTCTTGAGTTTGATCAAGTTGTTTACTATATTAAAGCACGTTTTTTTTTTGTAATCCTCAAAATACTAGCATTACACATTTGGGGACAGGTGGGGATTTGAATTATTAATTTGACGGGATCTTTTACTTTATCATAATAAGTGAACCTGAGTTAATTCCTCACATTGTCATTGAATTATTGATAATATCTCACAAAAGTTACTTTTTGTATTTTTCATTAAAATATACTCCCCGTTTCATAATAAATGAATTGTTGGATTTTAACACACATATTAAAGAAAAAACATTAAAGACATAAATTTAACACAACTTTTCATATTAAAATATTAGAATGATAATTTGAGAGAAAATAATAGTTCAATGACATTTTTGTCATAAAAAAATAAAAATGACTTTTATGAGATATTATCAATGGGTTAATGACAATATAAGGAATTAAACTTTTCATATTAAAATATTAGAATGATAATTTGAGAGAAAATAATAGTTCAGTGACATTTTTATTTTATCATAAAAAAATAAAAATGACTTTTAAAAATGACTTTTATGAGATATTATCAATGGGTTAATGACAATATAAGGAATTAAACTGTATCACTTTGACACATTTTGTTGCCAAGTGAATGTAAAACACTCTTTTAATAATACTCTCAACCGCCCTCCCCCACCGCCCACCCTCTATCTCTTAAAAATAATTTATTTAAATATTTTTTTTCTATCATTTCTAACAATATAATTTAAAAAAAATTATGGGTGTATATAATGATGTGGCGATTAAAATGAGATGACACAAATCAATTGGTCGTTTCATTCATGTTGGAAGCATTGCAACCCACGCATCAAAACTGATGCCTAAAGGTGTCAAAATGACACAATCGGTAGTAAGGTGATTAAAATGAACAACGTCCTCTTTAGTTGTCAATGTAAAAGCTCGTGTCAAATTGAGGGACCGACCGATGTGTTTAGTCTTTTGCTTGAAACATATATAGGAGTAAGAACATGTAAGTCCAGAAACGACATTAACACTGTTATCATAGGAAACATTTTGGTTCTTTTTACACAAACATACGTAAATTGGAACTTTACTTTGTCGACTTATTTATAAGTGGAAGATAAAAAAGAGTACAATGATCAAACCAACCATAAAGCTTCTTCCTCATCAATTGAGCCCCTCCCATGTCCTCCGTGTAAGAGGTTCCTTCATACCCTCTTTTTCCTCCCTAATAACAACAATTACAACACAAGGTCAGTCTAAAATAAAATAATTTCAGAAATTACAAAAACAAAATAAAACGCATTGTGATGTGTACACTGTACAGAATTGTTAATTAAGAAGCAGTGAAAAATTAATATTAGATCGAACAAATATAGTAAAATGCAGGGATAAAAGAAAAAGGGCAGTCTATAATACTAAGCGTATTGTTATGTTAATTTAGCTACAGGTTTAATAAAGGTCTCCTTCATGCGCGGGATCAGGGGAAGGTTCGAACCACAGATGTCTATTTGTGCAGCCTTGCTTTACATATTTGCAAGAGGTGTTTCCACTGCTTAAACCCATGACCTCCCAGTCACATAACAATTTTATCAGTTACGTCAAGGCTTCCCTTCAAGTCTCCTTTATGCAGAAAGAGCAAAAAATGTAGCCCATACAACCAGTTAGAAGAAACCAAAGAACTCCATATTCTAGAATTCCATTCTACTACCAGTCTTGAGATTGTTCAGTCACTTGTACCAATGAAAGAAACTTTTTTAATAAGGTATTTAACTTTCACTAGCACAAGCATTGTTGTTGCAACTGCAGAATCAACAGGATATACTATCTTCTTAACTTGCTTTTTCCCAGGAATGAACGCACAAAATCTGTGTCAGAACAAGGAGAACGCGCCTAAGCAGATGGTGCACAAACTTACCTGTTGCGGTTGCTGAAAAGAATAAAGTAGACAGGATCTTGAGATGAGAGGCGGAAAAGTTGAAGAGCAATATAGGCACATGTGATGGTGCTGAGAAAATCAACATAAATCATGAGTTAGATATAGTTATAGTCCAAAAACAAGGTGCTGCAACATATCAGAATCTGATAATAGATGAATGTGCTCAAAGAGTCCCATTAGTTGTAGAAGGAGCAATGAATAAGATGACATATCGATGAAGCTAACTGCAAATGGATACCATATATGCATTATATTAGAATACATACAAAATCAAAGACGTACCTGCCACACAAATTTAATAGTATTATCAAAATAGTTGCAGTTAGCCAACTTGATTCCTTATATGCAACCCAGACCTGAAAAAAAATCACATGAAAAATCCTAACTAATGATTTTGACACATAGGATTATATAAGTGTATCGCATATTACTGCATGCCCTAGCCATTCATAGTATCGTATTTCACAAAGGTTGGACTTCCTTATAAAGCTACAGACTGAAGAAATGCTCAAATATCAGTGAGATTAAGAGCGAAGGCAGCTAAAACTTACCGAGACAGCTATAGCATTGACAATGAAATCAATAACCGCTGCTGTCATCCACCTGCACAGATATTGACTTGTTAAATTGCATGTCAAACAAAGATATATACCAACCTCCAGTTTATATAGTCGGCTGATGTATGGGGATGCACATGTATCACTTCATCACAAACTCATGAAGTTTGCTTTCCAGAGAACTTTTAAACAAATTTGCAAAATATAGATCGCAACTATTTGGACAAAGAAGAAATCAATTTTCTAGGGATGAGAGAAGGGAAATGCTGATACTGTTTTCCTGATTCTAGGCCCTACGTATGCCCTGTACATAGTGAACATATTTCGTAGGTTAGATTTTCCAAAGCAAGAAGAGGATGATTAATACAAAAATTCCGATTGCAATTTAGTGTATCAAAGAAGCACGTATTTTCTACAGATTTTGAAATTTCATAGATACCGTATTATCTGACATATGCCACAAAGAAAGTAGTATCATCTTTCGCTGGAAAAACCTATAAAGCTCACGATAGATCAGTCTACTCAAATTGTTTGATATTTTAAGTTCAAAAGGTAAGACACAATTAAGGCTTAAATAATTAGCATGAGGTAAGTAATCACGAATAGAAACATACAAATATTACTGTTCTCCAAAGGTGCATCAGTTAAGGAAGCAGTAGAAAGGAGATCTAACTATTCCCTAAATTTTTAAGTACTGACAAAGTCCTTTGTCGGTGCTTAATATCCTCTAAAACAAAGTTGTTGGAATAAATAAACATACAAATAACTTACGGAGTAAAAACATCTCTGCGAAATGGAGAACCATCAGTTACAATGGTGTAAATCAATATCCCTAGCATCAGACTGCTCAAAGCAAGAGAGAGAATCCTTGCAGTTAAAAGAGAACACTTCGTCCGTTGTTCTGTTTCATTCCTAAATCACAAAATCTCATCAGATTGTTATAAGTTAAAGTCATTTCACTAAGAAAACTAACACAAATAGCTGTCACTCATACTATGACATTGATGAGGAAAGATTCAAACGCCAAGAATCATTTATTTGTATCAGTTAAACTTTTAGTACTACTATTTCCTGCAAAAAGAGGTTATTAACACAGTCCATAAACTACATGACCAGATAAATACACTGCAGGATCTTGTACAAAAAGAAACAACCACAACAAGGGTAAATAGAAAACACAAAGCGCGATACTAATGATCCAACTTGCAGTTACATGCACCATTGTTATCCCACTAAAAGATGTTCGATGGCTGATATATTCAAGAATCCAATATACTTAAGAAGTGATGTGTAATACTTTCTTCTGTTAAGCTACATATTGCATAATATGTATAGAGAAAGCCAGTGCTCGTGCCTAAAGAACAGTGTAATTCAACCAAAAGTATCTCTGTAGTATATTGCTGATAAGAATCTCTTTTCCCAATGAACTCCAAACATACCATGTCATATGAGAATAACTTATGTCTTAGACAGCATTAAAATCGCACTTACCTTTTAACTACTCCTCTAACTAAATGAAAGATATATCTAGCATATAAACCAGGAACATCTTTAAACTATTCAACTGGTAATTCTCCTGCGGAAATGGAGGATGAAACATTTCGTTGACCAATCTTTTTTTTTCCCCCCTTTAAACTGAAGACTTCATTTTCCGAAATGGGGATTGAAGCAATTATCCGTAGTCTTGTCCAAGTCAAATGCCAAAAGTTCGATAAGTCAAAGTATCACATTTTACTTTCTTTGACTTTACCACTATGATTATTTAAACAATGAAAGAGTAAGAAAGGATTTTCTTTTAGTTTAATGTCAAACTGCAGTACATGCTATGTTTCCACCATTCTCTTGACCATTGAAGAGACATTCTTCCATTTCTTTAAATGTTGTGAATCACATTTTTCTTGATATTGTCGCAGCATGCTTACTCTGAATGAAGAAATAGGCATGACACGAAACTGAAGCAAAAACTTTACTTATATCTTGTTGACAACAATTCCTTATTACAGTTGCACATAAAACAGAAACAGTGAAGGAAAAAGAACTTTGTGCAAATATCTACTCACTTTTCCTGGCGTCGTAATAGGACAAAGTAAATAGGATCCTGTAAAGATTCCTCGGTTGAAAGCTCCAGGAATTGCAATACAATGTAGACACATGTAGCAGGGCTGTGAATGGGATAAAGAAAAGGTTATCGCCATCCTTGAATATGTAAGTACCAAACTGACAAACATTTATGCACAGTAATCAACACTGTGAAGGGCAATGACAGTTATTTTATATGCAGGAATAAGGGTGGTATACCTTCCTAAACATACTAGCAAGACCACCCAAAGTAATGCAGTCGTCCAGTTTGATTCCTTGTAGACAACCCACGACTAATATGATAAACCAACACCAAAACATGAGAGCACTGCTTTAGGAGATACAGCAGAGAAATGTAACAAATTGTTGTCAAAGCATTTGAAAACTAAAGGGCTTCAAAAATGCACCCCAGCAATAAAATTGAGCGACAAGACGCACAACTACAGGTTAGAATTTTCCTAACCGATGTTTTGCTTTAGCTGCAAGATGACATACTACAGTAGCATTTGCACAACCCCTGGGGCTCATATGAGATGCAACAGAAAAAAATGTCAGTCTAAGGGTAAGGATTAAAAATCGCAAACTATCAGATGCTAGTTTTACTATAATATTGGCACAAACGTTTAAGAACGATAGGCTCGAGATTTGGAGATAGACTTTAGAGTCTAAAGGATTAAGTGAGCAGGACTAAAACAAAATACTTTTACTTTAGTTATATCTAATACTTTTATCATAACTTTTTACTCTTGCATTTCTTTCAAACCATATTTCAAAAAAGCCGAGGGTCTATCAAAACAGTATCTCTACCTCATGAGGAGGTGAGTTTTATGTACACCTTATTATCAAAACACTTTTTTTAAAAACAAATTTTGTATATTTGAATGCATTAGTGGTTAAAGACACCTAAAATATCCAGGTGTGCGAGTTTCCTACAAGGCCAATTATTATAAAAACACACTTCAACTATTCATTGTTCACTTTTTTTACGTAAAATATCACCATAATTCAAGTAGAAAAAATGAATGATAGTTGGCGTGTCGTGTGATTGTTTGAAACTCACATACCTGATAGTTCAGAGATAAAACATGAAAAAATGGGAGACCCTTCCGTCTATTTGAAAACTAGGCGAAAAGTAAAATTAAATCAACATAGCTAATGATTCAAAATATTTTTAAAAGTTTTTTTGAGAAAGTTAATAGTAAAAGAGATTACTATTTGATCCTCTAAACAGTAATATCTTCACTAAAATGAGATTGAGGAGTACTTTATGAGGAGTCAATTAAGGCATTTAACTTAAAATGTTATCTTATATTTTATTTTTATAAAACAACCTCATTAAATTATATTGCATTTTTTTTTTTTTAAAAAAAGTACATTCAAATTTTCTAAGGAAAATATTTTCTCTTGCCCTCTACCTCTTATGATTTGAAATTAAACAAAATGATATTTTCATATCTCTATCTATAAAACTAAAGTTCTCTTGTGAGTAAAAATTAGAATCAAAATAAAATTTTCTTATAAAAAGAAGGAACGTAATACAACCTTTAAAAAAAAGTCTTGCAACGGATTAAAAGATTAATTCTTCCCATATTTTAAATATTTGTAAAAAAACTATGATGAAATATAAATCCAATTCCAATACTAAAAATTTCAAATATGAAAAAACAGTCCAATGTACTACTCCCTCCGTTTTAAAAAGAATACTTACTTTTTTTTTTAATCCGTTTAAAAAAAAATAACCTCTTTCTTTTTTTAGTAATACTTTAATTTCAAATTTCCACATGGCATGTTAGGACCACAAGATTAAAGGATATTTTGATACATTTAACATAACTTTAATTTAAGACCACAAGATTCAAAAAAAAAAAATATATATTTTCTTAAATTTTATTGCAAATCAAAATAGATCATCCTTTTTTTAACTAAATTTCTCGAAACTAGTAAGGCGTAGAGAGAAGAAAAATACTGACGGGCTGAGAATTTCAATGCGAAAAGGTGAGCCAGCAATGACAAAAGTATAGATAAATATTGCTGTAATTAAACATCCCAACACACCAAACAAACTCTTTAACACAATTGCTAATGATCACAAGCTGCTTGGAAATTGTTTGTTTTTATAATCCTTAAAATACAGGCACGTGAGGGACAAATAATTTTCTAATCCTTTATAGCTTGTTTGGATGGTTGTCACCTATTAAATAATGTTTTAATTCTTTACAGCTTGTTTTGGGTGGCTGTTAGTTATTGTATTGTATATTGTTGTTAATTTTAAATACAGTATTTATTTCGATTGTTATTTGAATTTTATTATATCTTCGTTGATGGTTAGGTAATCATGAAAAATTTTATATATGCAACTGTTAAGATGGTTTTAGCATGTGATGAGGAGATGCACGGATGTCTTAATGCAAATGTATGAAAGCTAGAGGTAGAAATAGATTGAAAAAATATTTTTTAAAAAAAAAAATTAAATAGGACATAATTTTGCACCGGGGGTACGTAGGTGGGGTCTGTGGATTTACGTAGACCTCTGCTTTCCTTTCTAGATTAGTAATTAGTAATGTTATATTTTTTTAAAAAGTACTCCCTCCGTTTCAAAAAAGAATGACCTAGTTTAATTTGGAATGAAGTTTAAAATAAAAAATAAAAATTGAATCTTATAGTCTTAAATTAAAATATATCAAATGTACCAAAATGGCCTCGAATCTTGTGGTCTTAAATATGTCACGTGGAAAGTTAAAATTTAAAAGTTACTAAAAAGAAAAAGAGATCATTCTTTTTTAAACGGATTAAAAAAAAATAGATCATTCTTTTTTAAACGAATAGAGTACTTAAATATAAATGTGTGAACCATGCTTGAAATTTTTTCAGAATAATGCATCCAACCTATTAAAAATTTGGATATGCGAATATTCTTACGTGACTGACACTAATTAATGTAGTGTTTGGTATGAAGGAAAATATTTTCTAAAAAATATTTTTCTGGAAAATAAGTTGATTTATTACTTGTTTTTTTATGTTTGGTCAGTGGATGGAAAATATTTTTTGAAAAATATTTTCTAGTATTTGATTGGTGAAAAATACATTTTAGTGTTTAGCTAAAGCGTAAAAATACTTTTAGAATTCTTTTTAAAAAAATAAATTAAAAAAAAAAACTTTTTTGGGGAAGTGGGTTAATAGGCGGGTGGGTGGGGGTGTCAGAATAGATAGCAGGGGTGGAGTAAGAAAAAATTTTGAATTTTTTTTTGTTAATTAGGAGTTGGGGGTCAGGATAGGGGAGTGAGGGGGGAGGGGGGAATTAAAAAAAAAAAAAATTAATTTTTTTTTATTTTTTTTTTTTAGGTTGGGAGGGGGATGAGATAGGGGGCTGGTAGGGGGGAGGGAGGGTAGGGTGTGGGATAAAAGAAAAGTTTGAATTTTTTAATAAAATGCAATTATTGTTTTGGAAGGGAGGCTGGCAGGGATAGAGCTATAGGGGATGAACTAAGAAAAAAATTTGAAATACTTTTTAAAACAATTGAATTTTTGGGGTGGGGTGGTGATGGGTAGGGGTAGGAGAGGTGGGATGGGGTGGGGTAAGGGTGGTGTCGAAGTGATAGGGTATTGGGGGTGGGGATGGAATAGATGATTTTGAGAATTGTATGAACATTTCAACTTTAAAGTGAGGTTGAAAAAGAGTATTGAAAAATGTTTTTCTTACTTTTTTTTTTTTTAAAGGAAAATCATTTTCTTTATATTTAAGTAAAATAAGTTGATTTGAAAAATATTTTGCAAAACATATAAGTCAACCCAAACATAAGAAAGAAAATGTTTTCCTTCATTCCAAACACACCCTTAATGTTTACGCTGTTTCTTTTTAAAATTTTGGATATGCGAATATTCTTATGTGACTGCCACTAATTAATGTAAGCTTAATGTTTACGCCGTTTCTTTTAAAAGCTCTGTGCATGTATTTTGGTCTTTTCAGATTTCATTTAGAGCTCGTTTGGATAGGATTAAAATCTAATTTAATTAATTTTTAATTTTTTTTTAGCTTTTTTAAGTATTTGATAAAATTAAAAAGTACTTAAAATAAGTTTAAAACGGATTAAAAAAAACAAAAAGTGAGAAGTTGGGTACCCCATCTTTTTTTTTTTAGATTAAATTTTTTTTTATATTTGACCAAAATATTTACCTTCTTACCCTTATATTTTCCTCTAATTCCAACAATATCCTGAACTTGAAGCCCTTGAATATATAGTTCTTTCTTTTTCTCTTGATTGCTTCTCTCCGCTTCTCTCTTCCAATTTCCTCTTCATCTTTTTTCATTATTTTCAGAGAATTCATCATTACATCGAAGGTTTACATTTTAACATAGCCAAATTATTACGAGCTTGCAATATTACGATATAATACTATTTTTATATAAAAAAATATCCTAAATTTTTTATTTTTAAACATGTAAAAATTAAAAAGTAAATTATATTTATAAATTGACCTCAGATAATCATTTGACGCTAAAAATGCATTTAAATAGAAATATTTTTGAATTATTAGAATTCAAAATTATAAATAATTGATCTTACTTACGATGTTAACAATTTTAAGGATATTTAAGTCATTCTAACAACAAAAAAGTGTTTAACATCACTTGTTATCCAAACACATCAATAATTTTTTTTTAAGTTTCAGCACTTTTATTCAAACACTTATCTGCTTAATTTATAAGCACTTATTTTAAACTTTTAATCACTTAAGATAAAAAATTATTTTTTTAATCCTATCCAAACGGGTTTTAAGTCTGTCATTAGTAGGGGCAGGCATGGTATAATATATATCGAATTAAAATCTTTGATATCATGATTTTGATATTATGATATTTGATATGGTATTTAAATTCTTTTGGTATATGATATGGTATTCGATATTTATAAATGACATACCAAATATCATATCGATGTGTGTGTATGTATGTATATACTATGCTATTTTGATTGTAATATTTTTTTTGTATAATTGATTAACAGATGAAAATCGTTTACACCCTCCGCCCCCCCTCCCCCCCCCTCCCATTTTATTTTAAAAAGCAAATTTCCCCCTCAACTATAAACAATAGATATTCTCCTTCCGTTATCCTATACAATGTCTATATTACCCCTGCATTTATAATCTCTATCTATTAACATATTTTATAATAATATTATATATTATTTATTTATTTTACTTAGTTATTTAATTTTTTTATTTAAATTTATTAATGTTATAAGTAGAATAATCCTTTTATAAATTTGTCATAAAAGCTAAGATATTTTTTATGAATGTTATTTTATTACATGCATTAAGTATTTATATATGTATGTTTTTGTATATTTAAGTTTCACTTTTTCATTATTTTTAATATAGATAAATGATTTTTGATTGTCATTAATGAGATATTCTAAAATATAATTGAAAGTTATTAACAATGTAAGTAAATTTTAGGAATTAATTTGTTTTAAATATATCTCCATTTTTATTAATTATTTTTGTGTTGCATGCATCAGAATATATTTATAAAGTTATTATTATCTGTCATTTGATTTTTAAGAAGGTGTGAAGAATATGAATTAGTGTAGATGATTAGGAGGTGGAGTAAGTTCATGCTTGTAGGTAGGAGTGTTGTCCTTATTAGTATTTGTAGTGCATTGCTTGTAGTTTTCTGTTCTTTGATTCTTATTGATATATGTCGTTTCAGATAGATCGCTTGTAGTGTTATTTTTATGTGGTAGTGTTGATATATTACTATATGTTATTGTGTTAATCCTTATTATCTTCTTTCATCTTTGTCTTGAGCCGAGGATCTATCGAAAATAGTCTTCCTATCTAACCTCGGAAGTAATGGTATGAACTGTGTACACTATCCTTCCCAAACTCTATTGTGTAGGAATACACTGCATATGTTGTTGTTTTTGTTATTGTGCTCATTTATTTTAGAGAGAAGTATCAATTACCCCTCTGATGTTGTCTCATTTTATTCATGATACACCTGAATTTTAAGTCATCTTAAGTACCTCCCGAACTTATTGATTTAGTAAGTCGCGTGCCCCTTTTTGGCCCACATGGCACAATGTGTGATTTCAAACTCCATGAGGCGCGTGATGGAGTAAAATTTTTGTCAAATCAGCATTTTTCAACGGTCAAACACGAAAAAAAAAATCCATTTTTTTTTATTTTTTCAAAAACTTCAAAGCCTCCTCTCTCTTCTCTTTCTATTTATTATCCCTCTTCCTTCATCACTTTCAAAATATGTAAAAAAAAATAAAAAATCTTTCAATTGCTTCTATTTTACCTACTTAAATTAGGGGTGTACATCGATCGATTCGGTTTGATTTTTCTATTATTGGTTCAGTTTATCGATTTTTAATTTTTAAATACGCTAAATCAATAACCAAACCAATAAGATATTTTCTTATCAATTTTCGGTTTATCAATTTTTTGTACTTAATGATTCGATTTTCGATTTAACCGATAAAAAAATACTCATAAAATAGAAAAAGTAGTAACTAACATGAAAAGAAACTGAATCTTTGTTACAATCAAAATCCTACATTTATATATATATATATATATATATATATAACCCAACAAATTTTTTTTTATAAAATCATTAAAAAATCGTTAACCCAATAACAATAAATCAATAACATTTTTATCGGTTCAATTTTTATACACCTCTAACTAAAATTGTAATTTCTTACTCCATTAATTATAATAGGAAACATATTTGTGCATGTGAGTCTCCTCAAAATCCTAATCAAAACAATAATCGAAAATACAATGAAACACTAACCGAAAAAAACAATCTCAGATTTTTAACACAAAAAAAAAATAAAAAAAATTTAGATAATAGTTTACTTGATCGACGAAAATTCAACCTTTCACTATTTCGGAGCATAGAAAAACTCAAAAATATAATTTTTGTAGAGAGAAATGTGTACGCGCGTGTTTTACACTTTGTGATCTTTGGACCAAAAAGGGACACGCGACTTACTAAATCAACAAGTTCGGAGGGGTACTTAAGACGACTTAAAGTTCAGGTGTACCATGAATAAAATGAGACAATTTCAGGGGTAATTGATACTTCTCTCTTTATTTTATTAGAACATCATTAACTTATAAGCTAAATTAATGCTTTTCACTTTCTTTTTTTTTCGTCTAAAAAATAATATTTATTTTTTCTAAATAAAACTTACTATACAGATTAAAAAAAAATCAGTGTTTTAAATAAGTAAAGGAAAATAAATATTAATAGAGTAAGGGTAAAGTAGACATTTAGAAAAGATAAATAGGATAAAGGGGGGGGAGAATGACTATTGTTTAAAACTGAAGGGGGAGTTCGATTTTTAAATCAAAGTTGAAGGGGATAAATGATTTTCACTCTTGATTAACAAAAGGAGTTGTTTATACTTATTTTTGAATATATATTTCTACATGTGTAATGTGTAATTACGATACAATTGAGACGTGCTTTTGAAAACTAAAAGTAATAATACTCTATTATCTATATACGTTGAAGTTGAACAAACTATGATTATTGATTATCATGCCGTAAAATACCGAAACCGAACATCAAAATACTGAACCATACCGAATTAATATGATATGATAATGGTATAGTATTTTTAAAAATTAAATACCGAAATTACCATATCAAAATTTCTAATATCGTACCATGCTCATCCCTAATCACCAAGGGGTATCGAGGTGGAGTCACCGGATTCATGTGAACCCTTGCTCCTTTACCTAAATCAATAATATTATAATTTTCTTTTTCTAAAATTACATAAATATAAATATGTGAACCCATGCTCGAAATTTTCTCATAACAATACACTCATTCTTTTAAAATTCTGAATAAGGCTTCCATGACTGCCACTAATTAATGTAAGCTTAATGTGTACGCCGTTTCTTTTGAAAGCTCAGCCCCTTTATGCATATATTTTGGTCTTTTGAGATTCCATTCATATAGGCTTTTCATTTTTTTGCGCAACTGATTGAATTATGTATAGGTTTTGTGGACGACTTTCACCGCGCGCGCATATATATATATATATATATATGGTTAATGATTTATGAATATCGTTTTTTCTTCGGTGATTTTAAAAAATGTACAGTTGATGTCAAACTAATTAAAGAAAAATTGAAAATTAAAAAACAATAAGTTCCCTGTGAGGCTATAAATTAGAGACAATATTTATCTTAATTATTTTCACATATATTTTGTTTGATGGCAAGTGCATCGTCCTGATTTTATGAACTTTATTCGATGAATAAAATACAAATGGTAAAATTAATATTGTTGATATTAGCTTTTCCTATTTTGAAGGCAATGAAAGCAACACTTCTTTCTTTTTTTTGGTTTTACATATAGGGTGAGTTTTTAACACAAAACTATGAGGGTGGGTGAGGGTTATGGGCTTTGTGGTTGAGGTGGTGGAGCAGGTGGTAGGGGGAGTGTAGGGGTGAGGGCGGAGCGGGGCAAGGCGTGGAGTTGAGGCAGGAGGAGACAACGCCACTAGTTTTTCCAACGTTTATTAACAAAGTCAGAGCTTGTTTTCCTAAAGGAAATATTTTTCAAAATTTTCAACCAACCGAAGATGAGAATATAGCAAAGTGCAAACACATATAATTTTGGCCCAACTGAAAATTTTATGGCAATGAACCACAGCGTCAGCTACCAACCCAACACATTATTATACGTAGAAGATGTAGAAAAATACAGCTTTCAGATTATACAATAAAGTCCAACCACTCAAGGGAGAAAAAAAGATGCACAATTACAATCTTTCTCAAAGCCTACTGCAAATACTAAGAGACGAATCCTCTTGAGTTCCTCTACCTCCAGTATCTTAAAATAACAAAAGATGTTTCTCCTTCCAAAACAACACTGAAGAAATCAAATAGCAGTACATAGTGGGTACAAAAGAATGGCTATGGCCTGAGAGTTTGTTACTGTTGCAGGAATATTAGGCAACAATGCGGATTAAATATGGCACTCGATTGAATTGCTACATCCACCTTAGCATGCACAACCACCTCTTTGTTCCGTCTCTGAAACTGCCTCCGGAATGCCCTGGAAGTATCTGTAAAACAGAACAAATATGACTTCAGTAAATACAGGTCTTCTAGCTGCCAAAAAATAGTATCTGAATGCAGAGGGATCAAGAACTAGATTCACTATCTCGCCAGCCAACATGCAATTTCACTTGCAGAGTCTCTATATAATTGTAGTTGATGGTCAATCAGGTTATCGTTATTCAACTAATCCATGACTAGTACAGAAAACTTAGGGGGGAAACCATTTGATGTAGAGCTTTCACGATTTCAGGGGTATCAATCAGTCTTGTGAAAACCTTTTCAGGTTCAATGAAACATTTGGTAGTTGTACTGATTAGGAGATGTGCCTCTAACAAATCAACTGGAGTTTATCCTAATAATCAAACATTTGCTTGAGATGTCTAAATTTTCATTGACACAAGCAGCAGTCACTACAGTAGAACATCCTAAGATGAAATGATGTTCCAACAAATCCAAGAGCTCTTGAACTCTTTACGAACCATACGTCAGAGTTACTCGAGTTCTGAGCTACCACAACATCCATCCCACAAAGGCTAAAGAACACAAAAACATTAAGATGTACAATATGATGAAAAACTGATGCTATTCTCTCACTTCTTTCTGATAGTAAATTCTGTAGTGAAGAGACAGTTTCTCCATCATGCCTGCATAATTAACTCTTAAGATATCACATTAGTCCCTATTAATCAGTATCAAATTTTTAGGCAGGTACATTAGCGAGACAAACAAAGTCGCCACTAAGTTAAATCTCCCAAACCAACATAAGGTTAGACATAAAATCCGTTGAACACGCCTAGTTAACTACCCTACTCTCTCGAGTCATCATCAAATGTCTGTTCTTCTTGTTTTAAAAAAAAAAAACTGTAGTGCACGGTCCAGCTTGCGCACACCTAGACTAATTTCACAAGGTACGTGCTACCTCCCGCAAGCACGAACTCTATCCCCTAAGGCTTAGACAGATGAGAAGAAATCATCAAGTGTTTTTGCCTCCAGTGAAAAAAATGTTTGGAATTCCTTTACAACCCAACTATGCTTCACATCACCATATAGATTGGAATTTGTAGCTCTATTATCAGGTCAAATGTGAAGCCCATTAACACTAGGCTTATAATCTGCATACCCTCGTGAGGTGGCTATATTGATGGGCATTACGTGGATTACTGAGAATTATCAATAAGCACTCAAATCATGGTTCCTGATATCTTCACTTCTAATCTCAATTTCTCTTGGTATTGGGAATCTTTTGCATATTGGTTGAACACACACAGGCTGCCACTTCAAATAGCCTTAAAATCATCTCCAGTGTCTTAGACACATTGATTCACAACAATCTGAATCAATTTCGACATTCAAAAACTAAATCTCGGAACTACCCAGTTAGTGTGGCACCCCAAGATCAATCTAGACAACAAGTTCTCAAAATTAAACAAAATGCACGACTTAGAAGTGCTAACGAACTTCATACTGAATGGGGCCAAAAAGTGTATCACTTCATCTAGTAGAATAAGATTCATATACCCGTCTAAGATCAAGAAACAAGACATAAATAATGTAAGATCATTACACATAAGGATGGAAAGGAAGGAAAGATAATTGGATTTATGAACCCATAGACTTTGTTGTCATTAACTCATGGAATGTAGGATTCAACTAGAAACAAAGCTTGAAAAACATCAAAGAACATTTATGAGTTCATTGTTTTGCAAACATCACCTCCTTTGCAAAAGCATCCTATAGCATACCATAAACATCTATAAACCAGTAGGTCCTAAAATATCACTCAATCACAATCAACAAGGCCCTTTTCCCAAATTGGTTGGTGTTGCTGATGCGAATCTTCTACATTCATTCCACTCTGTTAGCCTTATTTCATTCTAATATGGGTACAAAATTGTCTCTTAGGTAAATTAGGAACTTCCTAAAACTAGAGGTTCATCTAATTCTCACATTTATCCCTCAAAGCCTAAAGTAACAACAATATTAGAGAATATACTTGTCCTTCAATCTCACAGATAGTGTAAGGGTTTCCAAGGAGTCTTGGACTTGGTGTTTTTAAAAGCAAAAAGTGCAACCATAGGACAAGGTTCATTGAACTTGAACAGAAAAGTGATAAGTGAAACACTTACCAAAATGTAATCACAATAACTAATTTTAGCATCTCATATACAATAATGTGGATATAATCCATCTCTCTCTCTCTCTCTCTCTCACACACACAAACACAAATTCAGCCCATAGAATCACTAACATTGCTCCAACCCAATGTTAGCTCATTGGGCATATTAGAGTGAGTCAAGAGTCCAACATTTGTTGGGAAACAGGCTAGTGGTCTCCTTATGCGGACTTGGACAATTCTCCCGTCAAGAGCTAGCTTTTGAGGTTGAGTTAGGCCCGAGACTTGTATCTTCACATGGTTCTGGAGCCAAGCCCATCTCTCTATTTGGGTCCCCCGCGTTATATTGTCCACACTCCAATTGGCGTTCTAGACACGCAGGGGGTGGGGTGGGGGGTAGAGTGAGTTGGAGTCCCACATTGACTGAGAAATGGGTCAGTAGTCTCCTTATATGAACTTGGGCAATCCTCACCTCAACAATTAGCCTATGGGTTGAGTAAGGCCCAAGGTCATATCTTCACACTAATTTGCCTGCTCTACTCCACCTACTCATGTTGAGCCTCCACTCTCTCCCTAAAACAACAACATACCCAGTATAGTCTCACAAGTGGGATCTGGGGGTGGTGAGGTATACGCAGACTTTACCCCTAAAGAATACAAACTAAAAAACAAAAAGAATTTTCAGCACTTGAGACACTTAAAACGCGGGATATTTGCAAGTCAACTTAAGAATTCGTCAACTATAATATTTTCAACTAAAACGCTTAAATGTTCACAGCGTCTCAAGCGAACATTTAGAAATATTTGTTTTATCTTTTTTTCGACAATTGTGGTGTCCAGGACAACTTACCCGCATGTCAACTAATTCCTCCAACACGGATACTGGGTAACTCTATTCACCAAGGCTTGAACATATCTGTTGCGATTTGGGCCTCAAACCTCGTGGTTCTCAACCATCTTACCTGTGAGCCTCACCTCACCACCAGGCCACACCTTTTAATGCATAATTAGAAATATGTCTTCTTTCATATCCATGACATTCAGTAGACCGTTAGAGGAACTCATTTTCTACTGAAGTGTCCATTCTATCACAGTTCACCAAATTTCTATGTCAAATGCACCGAATGACCCGTGGAGAAAGCAGCAGGCAGTGTTGTCCCAACTCTCGAAGGGATCTTTCACTAGTAACAGGTGTTTCTTTGCAATAGTTCCCTGGGGAGAAGCTGTCATATATTTTTTCTCTTTTGTTTTATCTGACAGATTTTGTCTTTTTTTCCAAACCTGTTTGGAGTAAAGCAGGCCACAGGATGTAAAGAAGACCATAATATGCTTTCCAGAGCAGAAGGTAAGCAATAGATAAACAGAGGCTTGAAAGTGTCAATTTTCACTGTTGATATTGTTTTTTCGTATATACTTTGAATTGCAGCACTTGAGCCGAGGGTCTTTCAGAATCAGCCGCTCTACCTCCCCAAGGTAGAGGCAAGGTCTTGCACACTCCACCCTCCCCAGACCCCCCACCCACCCCACCCCACCCTACAGGGTCACACTCAGTACGTTGTTGTTGTTCTTGAGACTTGGAAGACTATCCCTATGTGCATCAGTTGGACAATTAAACCGTGAAGCTTAAAAAAAAAAAAAAAGCAGAAGCTTTGAAGGAAGAATAAACATATTCCCGTTGTAAAGTTTAACTGTCTACAAAATCTATATTTTTGATGTAAAAGCAAACATTCTACAGAAGATTTCGCAATTTTTGGATTTTTCGGGCTCATTGAGTCGATAGGGAAATTGTAAATTCTGATCTCTTGTACATCCCCTGGAACACTCTTTTAATAATATTACCTGTACCTGATTCAATAAAAAAATTCACAGAGACGTCGCAAGAGAAGCAGTGTCCTGAGCTATTCCAGATTTACCACCTAAGCAATTTATTCTTCTGCCTAGCATGATAGATGTTCCAACCTTCAGAAGAACTCTAGCACGGCCTTGCTCTTCGTCTATATGTGCAATAGATCAAAATTAGCTTCTGTCAAACATTTCGCTTCCAAAAGGCCGACAAACACAACTTTCTGAAAAGTTTTATCCCACCCACCTATTCTTCCCCAAGGCATTGTTTATGCTTTAGACCCATTTAATGTTTTTCCATGATTTAAAGCCCTAACCACCAATTGTGGTCTACTGGAAAAGACTTTCTTGCAAAACATTATCATTGCCATGCAGCGTTGAAGATTCATCTCATATTAACCCTGATTTTATATTTTATGTCTTCACAAAGAAAAAAAAGAACAAATGATGCAGACCATAAAGTGATTCTAAAAACAAACCACTATGTGAGTTACCGATTCCCCAAAAAAACAAACACAATATGCGCAGATCTTTTTATATGTAAATATTTGTCTCTATATCACCAACACCAAGAAGGTGTTAAGGGGTAACTACAAAATACTATACTGCTTATCTAATGGACTAAGGTCTTTCAAGACGACTTAAATAAAATAAACAGCAAAGCAGTGTCCCAAAAGACTCCTCCTAACTTATAAATAAGCTATAAAATACTATGCTACTACTCTTTCTTTTTGATATATAAAAACAAAATATACTAAAATACACCAGATAGTGCTGGGTTTACAAATAATATGATATAACGTATACACCACGCTTTCCAAATATTGAATTCTAGAACAAATAGAATTTCCTTATAACAATGGTTATCAAAAGAAGATTTTCCTTATAACAAGTTACCAGTGTCAAAAAAAAAAAACAGAATTTCCTTATAACACCAAAACAAATGAAACAGAAAAGGGTTTACCCTGCTACTTATCGAAACTAAACTAGAAGGAAAAGAATTCCTTGCCAAGCAACTGAACAAAAAAATATCTGTCTACAATCGTCTTGTTAGACAACTTTTAGCATCTTATCACTGACTTCACAATACTGTTGTCACATTTTCTGCCACTTATGGATTTTACACTTGAAATAACCTAACCTTACAAGAGATAATCTAATGTCTACTAGTCTAACCTTCAATATAACTCTCTCCTGCATAATTTTGAATGTGGTTGTCATCATAAGCTTGACATGAAAGTAGGAGAAGCTCTATGACTAAAGAGATATCTTTTGCATGCAACAAGAAGAGAGTTTCTTAGATGGACCTTGGACAGTTTTTCTCGGAAATGTTTTTACGAGAAACTTCCTGGAAATGTTACGTGGAATAAAAGAAAAAAAAACGTGCAAGAATAGTTGTTGTTTCAAAGTTACAATGATCAGCCTGAACCTAAAACAACTCTTAACCTGTTTTTTAGTTTTTGATTTTTAATATGTTTTGCCTTTTTCTTCTATAAAACTTTTTGAGAAAACAAAACCAAAACAAGCATCTTGTCAAAATCAACAAACATTTCAAGTATGTTTAGTATGACACAGGTCATTTTCCAAGGAAAATCCTCTTGGAAAACACATTCTGGTGCTTGGTTTATAAGTGAAAGTATTTTTTTTGGAAAAAATATTATTAAAGAATAATTTTAATAAATCTGAAAGTGTTATGATGAGATTTTGAGTATTAAGATTAAGAAAAAATATCTAAGTGTTAGTTGAAGCAAGTAATATAAAGTTAAAAGTCTAGATAAATGTAGGGTAAATCACTTCTGCCCATAAGTTAGGTAGGTCATTTTTTCCTTGGTATGTATTTCTGCCAACTGAAAATCAGAAAATGACTTTCTCATGAAAAACATTATCCTGAAAAGTGACTTCCGTTGTATCGACACACCTTTCCAGAAAATTTTTAAATCCTGAGTACCTCCCTTATTAGTTTCATCGTACTCCGCCGGCAAACATTCTTGTACGTTCGAGGGGTCACATGTTAGAATAAATTCACTTAACATCTTCGGGCTCATCCCTCGAGTTAGCTCATCTAATTATTACCGCTAAGTTCCAAGGTATGTAAGCAACAAACAACAGTAATTTGCTTATACTCGTGAAAATTCACAAAAACTCACATATCCTGCTCGTGCTCATTGGCCAAAGCAGTTTTTGCAATAGACAAGAATGCAGCATCAACATTTATATCCTCTTTTGCTGATGTCTCAAAGTAAGGAATCCCTTTTGAAGCACACCACTCCTTTGCTTTCTTCTCAGAAACCTGTTCAGCATGCAAAAGACAAATCAATCACAATTATTGCAGAGAGAGAACATATTGTAAAAAAGGAAACTTCCATAGAAGATCAATCAAAAGCAAGTGTTACACAAAATTCAAAGACCATGATTTGAAAAGTCCACCACTATCATTGCCTTACCACTCGGCTATTTCCACCATCTATATCAATCTTGTTCCCCAGTAATATGAACGGAAATGTTTTAGGGTCTGGCGGATTAGCCTGCATATCAATAAATTACGTCAGTTAACATAGAACACATAACTAATCTTAATTCGACAATCAACAAGACAATATTTGCATGAGGAAATGATCAAATATACCAAAATTACAACAGAAGTAGTCCAATCAAGATTTGAATGTATAGACTTATATGTGAAACACTATAGATGCACAGCATAATCCCAAATCCTTTATGTATTAGGTTCATAAACAGGAAAAACTTGCAGGAATGGGCTCCTTCTATAAAATACACTACGTTATGCTTAAATTAATTACTCTTGAAATCAATGCAGACCTAGCAAAAAACGGGCCACAATGAAAGAAATAAATCTGCATAAGCAATGCCAATGTTTATTTTAGGTTCAATATTTTCTAGGAGTCTTTTAACCCAATCAGAATCTCATATTAGAAATAGTCTTTTAGTTTTGTCAGCAATTTACACACTAGAAACAATAGAGAATTTGAATTCTACTTCTCTATATTTTTATTTTTATTGTACATAATATAGGACAAACTCAAGAATTCATATGACCAACCCCAACTTCCTTGGGATTGACGCTTAGTCTTGTCGCCGGCAAGACATACATTCTTTGCTACCTCTACCATATCAGAGAAATGGCACATTGTTTCATCTGCGGGGAGATCTTTAAATTAGACGCTGCTCCATATTGTTTGGTTTTCTATAATTATGTTTGCATAATCATGTATTCCCATTTTTTACATATACACGACAACTAGAGTGAAGCTTTATTGCCAAATAATCTAACTTTAGTACTATTATCATTATTATTATTAGAGTTGTTAATATTATTATAATAATTAATAAAATGATTGTTATATTATTTATATATAATTAACTAATTTTTTCACGTTTATTTTATATAGTATGATGCTGATATGAAATGAGTTTATTCATGTAGCTGACCCCAACTTGTTTGGGACAGAGGCGTAGTAGTTGTAATCTAAATGAAACAGTTGACAAATGTCCATTTTCCATTTTTACAGGTTCTTTATGACGGCACAGCTAGTTCCTACATTGCTTTTTCAATTCTGACTTCCCTCATCTTCTAATAGCAGCATTAACTATATTTTGCCTATAAATCCTTCTTTTGTAAGCTTGTCCAATCATCTCACAGACTTGCACATTCTTCATGTCGAAAAGAATTACACATTTACATGTTCCCCACTTATTCGGAAGACTATGGATAGCCAACTGACCTACGCAGCCTAACAAGACTATGATTGATGCACCTGCAACAACAATTAGCATTTATTGCTCTTCCTGTTCTACCTTTCTCTCTTCATCAGTTCACAAATCTTCTTCATGCTTAAGCAAAAGAGTAAGTGTAGTTTAGAAGATGAAGGGCATTTCTACTAACAGATAACCAGTTTAATCTAAGAAATGCAATCTTTTAGGACATTCTGCAATTCCAAGTTTAATTCCTAAATGTATGTATGTACCTTTATTTCTTGGTCTTTTCATTATAAGTTGCTTGTGAGTTTCACAATACTAGCAGAACAAACAATGCGCCTAAAATTAGTTCTAGCCCCTAATCAAAATACGGAAAATAACCCCATCCGGATTCAAATGTCTATCCTAAGCGTCTCGAGGGTGTTTGCCTACTCTTTGATAACATGACTCTTAGCAATGTATGATGCAGTCAAGATATCCTAAGCCACTAAACAAGAAAATACCACTGAAAGAAATGAATCCACGGAGAATAATCAGCCAACCTGTTTTAGAAATTCTTCATGCCAATTGTCAAGGTTATCAAAGGATCGCATTACATTGACGTCATAGACCAAAACACAGCAATCTGCACCTCTATAAAACGCAACTCCAAGACTCTGGAATCTCTCTTGGCCAGCCGTATCCCATATCTACCAAACCAAAATACAGACACATTAACCAAATGCATAATCTGTTCAGCTACTCATAAGCATTTAAAGCACATAAACATCAGAACATTTTTCACATATCAATATCCAAAAAAACCCACTTGGAGTGTAACAAGCCTGTCATCAATTTGAAGCTCCTTCGTCACGAAATCAGCTCCAATTGTAGCTTTATATTGCTGACTGAACTTCTTGTGTACATATCTTTGTTGATAGTCAAAGACCCACATTCACAATTACTTTTAAAAAACATAATGCACCCATAAACAGTGACAAAAACAAGAGAGAATACATATATACGCCCTTTAACTTGGCCTCAGCTAGCATCTAAAGTAGCCACTTAAACTCTCCTAAAGTTGAACAAGAAACACACCCATCCTACATGGCAAATCACGGAACAAGAAACACAGCCATCCTACATGGCAAATCACGTGAGGTGAAAGCATTCTACATGTTGCATGTGGCTACTTGTTCAATTTTATGATAGTTTAAGTGTCTACTTGTACACACCCAAAGTTGGGCGGCATAGATGCTCAGCTGAGGCTAAGTTAAAAAGGAAACGTCCTAAAAACAAATATTAACAGTAAATAAAAGAGCCCAAAACAAAAACACGCACACATATTTCCAGTGCCATTAATTTTTCAAAAAAAAAGTGACTAACTACAAATTAGCTAAATTCTAAAAAAACAGCTAATAATACAAAACTTAAATACCTGTAAAACCCAATTAAAAAAAAATTAAGCTTGACCTCAAACAATTAGAGGAATGTGGTAGAAAAGGATACTGATTCATTAATGACGTTTTACCAACCCTGAGAAACAGAAAAATTACATTAGCACTGTATACTATATACTCAAAAAAAAAAATTGCAAAAATGACTAGTCTGGAATCACAAAATTCAGAAATTGTTATTAAAAAAATTAAAAAAGGGAAAAAGGGGGATCATACCCACTGTCGCCAAGGACGATAACTTTAAGCAAGGTTCTTCTACGAATAGACATGGAGAAAGGGAAATTAATTAATTAACAGAATTTATTTGGCCTTATTGGATTTGAAATCTGGGTTGACAATTTTCAGAAGAAAGAGAAAGGGGGGCTTGTAGAGAGAGAGAGAAAAGGGAAGTAGAGAAAAGCGGCGCCAATTTCGATATTTTTCACACACCCAATTTGTTTTTTTGTTGCATAAATTAACTTAAAACTACTAGAAGCTATTGTTGGGGTGTGTTTGGACATTCTTTGTCAATCTATGTGACATCATTTGATTGAGCTTTAAGAAATAAAAGAAAAAATTATTATGTTTGTTGGTGAAATGTTTAAATAAACTTTATACTTATTTGAATTTATAAAGTAAATGCTTTTACTTAGTTTTTTTATCATCTGAACCTTTTAATCCATCAGAAAATAATTTTTGAAATTTTTATTTAACATGATATTCTATATAGCATAAACCAATAGGAGCGTATGATACACACAAAAAAGTAGTGCTTATATTAGCCCATCTTCCTCATTTGCTTCCAATACTATTATTAGATCAATTTGTGTCTTTTTTTTCTTTCTTCTCGATCTTCTTTTTTAATATTTCTTCTCCTTTAATTTTTTCGTTGTCGTTATACTCTTTTTTTTCGTGCATTTTAAGTTTAATTTTACTCTATTTTTTTTATGTATTTTATTTCACCATGACAGTTTGAATTTTTTATTGTGGGTTTCATGTTGAACTTAAGATATCGAGGACACCAACTAATTTGAAAAGAAAATTTTGAGGCTGTCAAAAATATATAACTAATAATGTTTGCGATTCTTTCGATGGGCTGATGTAAATGAACAGTACTACATAGCACAATTCATCAATAAATTCAGAGCAAGAAAGTAAAGAAAGACATAGAAAACAAGGAAGACAAGAAAGGCATGAAAGAAATGGGAGGCATCTAAGGAATGGGAGATCAAGTATTAGTATTGATATCACTGTTATTATCATTGCTATCATTTGATTTCTAGTTGTTGTGTTTAAGATGTCTTAATTTGTAGTTGCAATGTGTAATGATAATGATGAAATTGAAATTGAATGACAAACATCATTTTGCCAACACACAAAACAAGATAGACACTTGTCTTACCAGTAGTTGGGATCAAAAAACTTAACAATAGTTATTCATAAACACTTGTCTTAACAACACCATTACTGAAAAATGCACTAGAAGTTTATTAACACTTATCTTAACAATACTTGAAATTAAAAAGCTTTAAAAAAATTAGCAATTAAGATACACAAAGAGAAATCTACTACTGTGGATCTGAAGTGCCTTGAGTGCTTGGTGTGGACTGATTCTTGTTGGCATAAGTGTTTGTTGTGGCTTGAGTGCTTGTTGTGGCTTAAGTGGTTGTAGAAAATTTTAATCTTCTGTAACGTTCTTTTTGTAGTTGTCTTTGAGTAACTGCAGTTGCACCCTTCCACCTTAGTCATTTAGTTTGTAACCAAACTCAATATTGATTGGAGCTGAACTAATCAATATTGGACTGTGTAACACTATATTAGCAGTTTCAGACTGAGAAATAATAAATTTAATTAAAGAGCACTAATTAATACAGTTAAATGTGTCTAGATGATATAAGACTTACCCTTTCCAATATACTATCACTTGGTCTAAACAACACACCAATCAGTTGTTTTTGCCTTTTTTATTTTGATCTTTTATATGCAAGATTTCTACCATCTCTCAGTTATACCAGTCCTCTCTTTTGGACATCAACACTAGTAATAGATTATTGAGTTGTTGTTTGACAATTTCAGATACTGCAGAAGTGGTTGTAGGTCTCACGGTAGTTACAGGCCTCAGATAAGTTGTTGAGGAAGCTCTAAGCCTTACACTAGCTGATGTAACATGCAGGCCTTTTTCCAGCTATTTTAGCATTGGGAGCCCTTTGTCCTGTTAATGTAGCATTTGCAGACCTCTTACTACTTGCTGAAGCATTTGCAGGCCTAACACTAGATGTTGAGGTATCGGTGGTAGGTGTCACACTTGGTGTTGCAACTATACTTTATCACTGCCACTTACAGATGTTGTAGCAAATTCATAACTATAAGTGAGATCATTCTTCTACAAACATTATGTTAAGGTCAAAAGCACATCCCAAAAGAGTAAAATTCATTGATAAAAAAATATTAAAGTACGACCTATCAAAGTTGGATATCCTTTCTTGTTTATAGTCTTGCATACAAAACAAGTCAGTTTTTTCCTTTCTTATAGCCTTTTCAAACTTCTTCTTAATAGGCTTATCACTATCTTTCTTTCTATTCTTACTTGATCTTTCTGGCAATTGCTGGGCTTGTGCTTTTTGGACACATCTTTTAATTTATCATAGGTTGAATATACTTATTGTATGCCTTCAGGTACGTTTTCTTCGTATATCAATAATCAACAAATGAATCCACACACCCTTTCTTTGTAATGTGTTGCAATAATTGCATGTGCACAAGAAATTTTCTTTAGTTGTTATGATCTACAACTACACATCTTCCTCTTCACATTAATAACATGTGTATATGGTGGATCACTAATCTCAAAGACAATATCACCATTAAACCTCACCTCACAATTGATTGTATACTCTCCATTCTCTGCAAGAACTTTCATAACCATTGATGATACATCACTAATTCATTCAGAAAACTCTTTCATTTGATTCATCTTTTTTATGACTTTGACTTTTATTTTCTCTAATATAGTGATGATTGATTTGACCTAGGATCCAAAATTCAGTTGTTGAAAATCTCACACATGTTGTTTTCAACCACATCACACATGCTATATTTTTTAAACAGAGTCCTGCACCATGATTATTTGATGTACTTGAGAAAATCTTTCATAATTTCATCTCCCAACTCACTCATTTCATTAATTTTTTCTTGCAGATACACTTCAAATGATGCCTTGGCAACTTGCAAGTTTTTTTCCTCCTTACTTCACCTCTCGATTCCTTCTTTCAATTAGCCCATATATATCCAGCACACCATTTATGCTCAACATTTGATAATAGTTCAGTAACTGTCAAATGGAGCTCCTATCAAACAATATAAAGACAATAGTTACATATCAATTATCGCGGCAAATAAAAAAAATAAAATTGTAACGATCTAAAAAATTGATGAAATATGTGAAATTTGTGATTTTGTGTGATTTAACTGTTTTACCCTTCTCCGTAGTTGCATTATGGTATTTCTAGGGTGTGGGGGTGATTAACATAGTTTTCGATGCATTTTAGTACCATTTACGTGATATTGTAATTTTTTATGGCTTCGAGAACCTTATTTTAGACTTATGGAGATATCTTTTGATCCGTGCAATGGATGGTCAAACGAACTGTGCCAACAGCTTTGAAATATCGAGTTTAGGCTAGGTCGACCTTTGGTTCGGGTCCCGATCCACCCGAGCTCATTTCGACCTATGGATCGGAAAGTTAAAAAAATTAAAAATATGAGTGTGGAACCCACATTTGATCGAAACGACCTTAGATGGAAAATCCAACTTCACTAAAATATCTGAAATATCGATTTTAGGGTATTAGCATATTTGGTATGATTTTACAACTTTTAAATCTCATTTCGGCCCTCGATTTAAAAAATTATGATTTCGGGTTTCGGGAGTCAACTCTGTGAAAATAATATTTTTTTAAAAAAATATGATATCTTCATCGCATCTGGGACGTCGAATTTAGTGTGGTTGCATAGTTCGTTTGCATATATTAGACTCCGAATGAATCCCGTACACCCCATCGAAGCTCACATTGTACCAAAAAGAAAAAAAAAACAGTTTTTTCCTTTCGTTAGTGTAGAAAATCTGCACTATAGTCTATATATAGCAACTTTTTCGCTTATTTTTCTCATTTTTTCATCTTGTCTCTTGAGAGTTAAACCTTAAAATAGTATGAGAGCTTAAAAGTGAAGTTTGTGGGAGCTTGGGAAGCTAGATTAACACCTATTTCTTAATTTTATTACGGATTTAAGGTAAGAATTCACCCTTTTCTCAGTAATTTCTTGATAAATTTTTCAAAACCCCAAAAATCTTATGACTTGATTTTAAACCCCAATTTTCACTTCTTTTCACTTGAATACTATTTTTATCTTATAATTACTAGTTTTTCATCAATTTAACCCTTGAAACAACTTCGATTCTTGATTTTAACCCGAATTTCAAATATTTTTACCCTATAACGCTTAAAAATGATTTTTCTTCAATTTGAACCTCATATTTTACTCGATTTGACTTGGATTTTCAGCTGCAGATTTCTAAAAATATGAAAAACATATTTTTGAAGTAAAGTTTCAACTTTGCCCTTCTTTTTCAAAAACTTATTTCGGGAGACCGTTTTGACCTCGAACCAAAAGTAGTCAATATGGATGTCGTTGATTTTGTTTTGACGCGTAGATTTCATATTTGATGTTTTTAGTGGAGTTCTAAATCATTCATGAAAAGTAAGATCGTGAGTTCAAAGTGTAGCGAACCAGTTTCGACTAATGAGGTAGATTATGGCTTAACTCTTTCAGACTGAGCGGGATAGTAAATGATGGTACCAAATGCATGTTAAGGGTGGAAACTAATCATGAAAGATAGATATCTATGTGTTGTGCCCGTGTGGGGGCCTTTATGTGATGTAATTATCGAAATTAAAATATTATGTGATATGTGTGACCGTGTGGGGTTCTATGTGGTATTGATAGCCTTGAATACATGTGAATAATTGTATTGTGTTGTTAAAATATTTAATATGTTACCATTGGTGTATTGTGATTATATTCATAATTTATTGACATATGAGACATGTAGAAATTCATGGATGAAACGAAAATAATGAGTGAATATTGGCTCACATGGTTGTAAAAATGTATCATCGTGGTTGGTTGTGAAAATACTCATTGTGATTGGTTCTGAGCATTACATCCTCAATACATGTGAATAATTGTATTGTGTTGTTAAAATATTTAATATGTTACCATTGGTGTATTGTGATTATATTCATAATTTATTGACATATGAGACATGTAGAAATTCATGGATGAAACGAAAATAATGAGTGGATATTGGCTCACATGGTTGTAAAAATGTATCATCGTGGTTGGTTGTGAAAATACTCATTGTGATTGGTTCTGAGCATTACATCCTCATAGCATACTCATTCATGAAACATTGGTACCACCGTGGCAACACCTGAGTAACACTGGCAACACCTACTTAAAAACCCTCTTTGAGGGATGTACCAAAGAGGCGATATTGTAACACCTTATAAAACCCTTTTCGTGGAATATGTCGAGAAGGAGATATGACATATGTGGATTGTATACGAGTTGACGAAACCCACATGGGTCCTGCGTTGGGAGGCTTGCCTCCGTAGATATATACCGGGATTGTGCGACGATCCTGGAGGTTATACGACGACCTCGTGCATCATCATCATCATATACATTATTGCACTTACTTTATTGTGTTTATATTGTGTTGTATTGCCATATTGACTTGTAATCTATGTAATTGTCTTAACTTCTTTTACTTGTATTTATTGATCTTGTATATGCATGTTCCCCCTTGTTCTACTTATATGTGATATAATGCATACTTGTGTTCTATCTTAGTGTGATGTTATAATATATATGATATATTAAAACTGTTAGTGCAAGCGGTGTGGCCTACTATTGTAGGACATTTTCTGATTGCAGGTGACATGTCCTTAGTGTATACTTTGTATGCTTTATTTACTACTTTGCTTGGTAGGCCTATGATACCAACTGAGTAAGAAGTGGACCATACTCATGCCTACTGCACCCTTTCGATGCAGATCCTAGCTAGAGTGCGCCTCAACTTGCTTGACTCGGGCAATTGTTGGAGCTTCTAAGGTAGCGATTGGACATTCATGCGTCCGAAGTTCACCTCTATCTTTCTATAGTAATTACGTCTTTATTGGTATTCGGAGACAAATATTATTTTCTTGTGGTTATTTTTCTGATGATTTGACTCTTGAATTGTATTAGTAGTTTTTACACTATTGATGCCTGGTTTTGGGCATGATTGGTATTTTGGATAAGTTCTTTCCGCATTGTTATGATTACTTATATGGTTCGGCTTTATTCTAGAAGTCTTACCTTAGGATATTTCTGTCTTTTTTCTCTTTTTAAATCGGTTTGGGTAATAGGCTTACTTGTAAAGGTACGCCGCGACAAGTGCCATCACGATCTTCATTTTTGGGTCGTGACAATAACTAAAAGTGTAAGGTCATACCTTCTGCATATCAGACATCACTGTCAATACGTCACCTTCAGTTTTTGTAAGTTTCAAGCCATGTTTAATGCACCTTAGAAATCAAGATCACGTGTCCTTAATTTCTTTATCAAATATTGTCTATGCTACAGGGTACATATGATTATTTTCATCTTTGAAAATGCAAGACAACAACATACCTTTACATATACCCTTGAAAAATGCATCATCTAAATCAATTATTCTTCTACAAGCCTTTTTTCATCCAATTTTTAAGGCTTCAAAACAAATATAGATGTCCATAAACACCTCTTTTTTTAAATTGTATTTTTGGATATTCTAATAAATACAATGATATCAGGATTAGTGGTCTTCAACTCTTCAGCATAATCATACAACCTACCAAACTCTTTCATGAAATTACCCAAATGTCCATTCATAACTCTAATTTTTGCCTTTCTACATGTTGTTTTACCAACATACAACCCATAATCCTTTCTAATAAGAGCATGAATCTGATGTATTTTATTGTAGGTTCACTCATAATTCGGTCTTTGTAATGATTACTAATCCACCAAGGTTACACAATGTGTTTCTTGTTCTTTTAGAACACTTATGGATGAAAAAAATATCTTCACACTAAAAGTTTTTGTGTTATCAAGACTTTCAAGAATAACCCGAGAACAACCCTTCTACTTACACTTTGCCTTCATCTTTTCCTTCTCGTTAAGTTTCAATTTAAGTTTCACACATTTCTGAATAGAGTAAATCTGTAGTGCCTCCCTAAACTCAACACAATTCAAAAAGATCATATAGAACTGAAATAATATCCTTTTTTAACAGTTTTTGTCAAACTAGACCTTGGTAGATGAACTTCTAGGTGGCGGATCTACCACTTCATCATTATCAATAGGATTTCCTTCATTTTCGCTAATGTTACCATCAAGATCTGAGCTATTAAAATAAGAATGACCCCATCCCCACTCAATTTACCTCCACATCTAGCTCTCTTGTTGTTATAAATGCCCTCAAAACCAACATCTATACGTACAGATCTAGATGGTATCTCACCTAGATTCACCTTATCAGCCTTTTGTTTAACTTATTTTTGAATGTTAGACTGCTAGCTTGAAACAACTATTTATCCAAGTCACTCCAATTATCAATGTTACTGTTAACATCATAAAGTAAATCACAATTAATATTATTGCCAGCTAGATCGACTTCAAAATTAGAAGTTTGAAGATGGTATATAGAGAAGTCATTAACTTGACCTTCCTCTAAGTTTCTAAAGAAATCTTCTCTTTTCCTTTGTCTATCCTAGGAAATCGATTTTTATATAAATTCTCATTTTCATTTTCATCAAATGGTTGAGGTGAAGACACATTAGCCCTATCAATTTTAATTAAAGATGGAGAGACTGACGCATCACCATTACAAAGCAGCAATAAGGGTAGACTGATTGCCACATCAGTCCTAGACTTGTGGACACTAGATTTTTCTATTTTTGAGGATAATTTTTAGGCAAGTTCCACTTCATTTACATCATTAACAACTAAAGGTTCATTAATTTGGTGTACTACACATACATCAACAAAATATCTACCTTTTAAATTATTGAGAAACCTTAAAACGTCATCATCGGTATTAACCACCTCTTTTGTTAATTTTACATCCAAAAGCTTCAAATTTTTAAACACCTAATTCTAGTGCTAATTATATCACATCTCTCTATATCTAGATGAGTTAACATTTATCCTTATGTTTGAAAAGGAAATCTAGATTTGGCTTTATAAACAAATGACACAAACTTATTAATCTGCATCTTCTTTTTTAAATAGTCAAACTTTTTTTGAGCTATGCAAAACTATCTTTTAATTCTTTTTGAATTTTATTGAATGGTCTCTCACTTGTAAAATTATGATTAGAGTGTTTAATTTTTAAGATTCAGATGGTGGAAATCAAATTAAACAAGTAACTCATTATCATTGAATGAGTCTAAAGAAGTAAATTTGATTTTCTAATTTAAATTTTGTAAAAATTCAGAATGAGTGTTGTTTAAATTAAGAGTTTAAATTTCATGCACTGATAGCATATAAAAAAATTTACCCTAACGATGAATTTACCTGTTATTGCAGGTCATTCATTTGTTCCAATTTGTTGGAATATTTCTTTTCCTAAAATTAAGTACTACAATTACTTTCTTTCTCCTCTAAATATTTTTTTCGCCGTAGTTTCTTCTCCACAGTTCAAATCCTCCATTCATGTTTTATTTCTTTACTTTTTGTCCACCCCATATGTTCTTGTTCTCTTTAATACAAGAACTTAAATACTTTAAAATGTTGATGCAAATTATAAAATAATATTTGTAGGTAGAAATGCTTATAACTTCTCAACTATACAAGAAAAGAATGAAATTTGCTTATACAGTAGTCACCCAAAAAAATTCTTGTATTAGTGAAATCATAAAGCAACAGAAATTCTTCAAGATCAAGCGCTGAAAAACTCTTCACAATACCTTATGCATTGAATGAATATTTGACTGATAGTAAGGACAAACCTGACTAACATTAAAGAGCGTCAAATATAAAAATAAGGTCACTGTTAAAAACAAAAAGTAAAGGCTACTAATTATACATGACTAACATTCTTTCATATATATATATAATTCAACTGTGTATATTTTATGTCATGTATATGGTGTGTTCACAGTCAAAACCATATACATATGTATGTTATGTATCAGAATTGAATTACCTTCGTTTACTACATTTCAGTTACAATCCTTATACGTAACTCTTATATGTATTAGATTAGAAGGAATCAAACCATATACATTACATAGTAATATATGAGGCGTAGAAATAACAACAAATCTAAAAAAAAGGCCTCTCTAATGCTATACATATCTAAGCTATGAATAAGGTTGAAATAACAACTCCTCATACTTATATAATAATGTATAATAATGCATAAAATCGATGAAAAAATTATTATGTATATGATTTAGCAATGTTTACACGACAGAGGACTTGGACTGGTGAGACGACCTCGAACCTGAGCTGAATTCAGCATAAGAATCGGGAGAACATGACAAAGAATTTGAACGTTCATCAATAATCAACGGTTGGATATTCGATCATCATCACTAACATGCCTCAACTCCTTCTGCCTAGTTAGCCTTTTTCCTCCCCTGTAAATACGTCATGTATTCAATAAATTTGTTGGAGAATTACTCCAGTAGTAGAAAAAGAAAAAGAAGAAAAGTGTTGGAAATTCAACGACAGTGAAAATGTTTTTCATATAGATGACATTTTTCATGGCAATATTAAGAAAAATGTTTCAAATCTGTTTTCCAACTTCATCCATATGCAACAAAGTAACTCGTATGTTTTTGATTTAGTAAAGCTCAAAAACTAGGAAATTAAACTAAACCCAAAAAGAAATTGAAAAAGATGAGGATGTTGAGCAATTTGATAAGATAACGTTGAGCAATTTGAAACCTTGAGACTATTGATTATAATTGCTTGATTTTAGGCACAATTTGTGGAGCATTAGCCGACATAAAAGGACTGATTTGCTATGTATAAGAATTCTGGAGAGAAAAAATGTAAAAAATGAGATGTTCGTAATTACTTTTGCTATATGAAATTTTATGTAATAATAGTAACTTCGGATGTATATTTATGTAAATTTTCCTTTAAAAAATGATTCTGCGAGTGTAAATTGAAATGTGGCTTTGTAGGCGCAATGTGTTGAACGATATATTTTTGAAAAACTTTTTATTCTCCGTTAGATAGAATGCAAAATAATAATTAGAAAAATAATCTATTTAAAGATAAAAAATACACTTAAAATAAGAACGTATTGGGTAACAATGGCCCTTTTATGATTAATCATGACATAACAATTATCTTATTACTAGTTAAGTGTGTGCGTTCCACGCTCGTATACCTCACTTCAATGAGTTTGATTTTATAAATTTACTTTGATATTATAAAGAAATGACTTGATTAATTAATAAATTTATGATTTTATTAAATACAAAAAATATTTAATTAAAAAATTAATATATTCATACAAAATTATATAAAAGCATTAAAAATCACTTCAAACTAAATTAAAAAAGACTACCAAGGATATCAAACAACCCAAAAAAATCTTTAAAAACTTTTCGAATATGACTTATGGAGAAATTCATATGTCGTTAGAAAGTGTTAGAAGACAAGAAATTAATATTTTTATTATTATAGGAAAGATAATATGCTACATAAAGAATTTACCTAAAGTATTCCTTTTAGACACTTTCAATTTTGAAAAAATATTTTTTTACCTATTTTCACACATGTCTTAAATATCTCAGTTAAACCACATAAAATTTGTGAGAAGTGCCAATATAAACACTTTATTATGTGTTTCAATGCTCGATTGACACAGATCATATTTGAGTGTTTGAATAAAATTTATCGATAAATTTTAAAAGTTGTCAACCTATTTCATCAATATATTTTATTATTATATTTAGCTTGTGGAAAATAACTTCTACTACTCTTCAGATCCCAAATAAGTCTTAAGCTTGTCTTTTAAGACTTTAGTTAAAAGATCATTTGTTGTTCCCAACCTCCTTCAACTTCTATATAAAGGTATCTTGGTCATTCCATACGATCATCCTTAATTACATCTACTCATATATTCTGTTATTAATATTTTTACTGATAATAAATCAAAATATATACAATGATAGATTGTGCTATAAAATTGATGTTTATTTCTTGTTTTAGGTTTGCTGCTTAAGAACAACATTATTAAAAAGTAGCAATTCACATTAAAAAAGATCATATTTATTTAAATAATATGAATAAATATGCATCGTATCTCATTTTACAAATGGAAAGAACAAATCTAATTCGAATTTCATGAAATTAAATTATTATTTTCATGCAATATATATGTAAGAAATAAAAAAAAATATAAAGGATGATGATAATAAATGTAAAAAACAATATGAATCAAAATCAAATAAGGAGAAAAAAGTAGAAGTAGAAGAGGGTATGTTTATTGTAAATTTTGATCCTAAATAAGATAAAATTTTAATTGATTTATAAGTATTAAATATTATAATTTCTTGTCTATATCAAATTACTAAGAAAATTTTACCTCAAAAAGGACACATTCAGTGAGAGAAAAAATGACTAGCATCAATCTTTCACCTTTGACTTTTAAGATTTATGTAAAATAAGAGACAAGAAATTAATGGTTAAAAGAGATGAAAAATATAAAATTCAAGACAAATAAAAAAAAAATCTAATATACCACATATTTACCGACCTTTAATTGTACTCCAAAACAAAAACAAAATCAACATTCGATATTATACTTTATTTTTCGGGAAAGTCGTGTGTTAACTACACTAAGGGCTCATTTGTTTGCACTTAATGGAGGTCTGAATCTGAATGGTTCAGACTTCAGACCATTAAGTGCATTTGTTTTTTATTAAGATTTTATCTTTTAATAGGTCTGAATAGGTCTTAATCATTCAGATATAAAATCAAGTCTTAATAGGTCTGAAGAGATATTCTAGTATTGGATAATATTCACCGCCACTCTATTCATAATCATCAGTCACCACCTCTGCCACCGCCATCATTGTGAACCACCAACCACCTCTACCATCACAACCAACATTGACAACAAATATTGTTATCAATCACTATTGTCAACTGCTACTACACCTACTACCTCTATTATTATAATTATAATTATATTTAGCGTCACCACCGCCGTCAACAGCACCACCATCATCAACCACTATCGGTCAATCCCTACTATCGACCAACTCATCCATTACAACTAGCACCACCGCTAACTACCACTAATACATCACAACCTCCACATATTCTTCGGCGGCCACCACCATTGTCACTAGTAACGCCACCTCTACCATCACTTCAATCACTATCATCGCTACTATTTATCTCTACTAACAACCATCTCTACTATCACAACTAACAATATCTCCAACTAGCACCAACACATCATCAACCATCATTCATTCATTTTTCAGCCATCACAATCAACACCTTCAACTACTAACATCAAACAACATCACATCACAACCACCGCCACCACTATCAACCGTCACCGTCATAACATTCACTACAATATCAACCATCACAACTATCACCACTAACATTACTAATCACTAACATCAATCATTGTCACCGCAACCACAATTATAAATCATCTCCACTATCACTAACAAACATAAATATTTTTTTCAATCAAATAATAATTTTGTTGTATTAAATTACATACTTTTATGATATATAATTAGTTTTTTATTTAAATTATATTTTTTATTTTATTATATATACAAATAATTTTTTTTTGTACATTCAGATGTTGAAAAACAAACAGTCTTAATCATTCAGTTTTCAGATCTAGAGACACAATCTTAATCATTTAGATGTGCATTCAGATCCAGACGTCTGAATCTTACAAAAAAAACAAATGTAGCCTAACTCTTTGTTAACCAAAAATAATTCAATACTTACCTTTTTTTTAAATGGAGAAGTGTTTTATTATCAAAACAAAAGATAACCTAATAAAATTTTTATCAAAATGTTCAAAATCAGTTGAGCTACTAATTTAGTTTCAAATAAAAAATGATGTCTATAATGTAAAAATTTAATTATTGATGATGAAATTCTAGATTTCCACCTCTTTACCCACCCTTCCACTTCTCCAATATTCATTACTCTTCCATTTGTTCCTCATTCAAGGGGTCGCTTGGTTGGAAATAAGTTATTCCGGGATAATTAATTTCGAGATTAATTATTTTGGAATTAGTTATCCCACCATATTAAGGTACAAATAGTGGGATACATAATCTCTTGATTAACTTATCTCATCAATCAAACATGGGATAAAATAATCTCTCAATTTATCCTGGAACAATTATAACTTATACCTCACACCAAATATTATAGTACT
Source organism: Capsicum pubescens (assembly GCA_030864215.1). Lineage (NCBI taxonomy): Eukaryota > Viridiplantae > Streptophyta > Magnoliopsida > Solanales > Solanaceae > Capsicum > Capsicum pubescens. The sequence goes on from CM061541.1 coordinate 44,792,368, forward strand.
CCCTTAATTGTTCCTCGATCAATAAATATTGAGGCATTTAACAATAACGGTTGTCACATGAATCAATCAGTTTCTGCAAAAATTTAAATACAAAAATCAAATCATTAATTAATTGCACCTCTATCAGTTATATGCAACCTTAATAATTTATACAAATTAATAATATATATATTATGATTTGAAAGAATTAAATCTGAAAAAAAGCTATGAATCTTTGAAAAAATATTTAATTTTATATTGAGGATTTTTTTTTTCATTTACGGCTGAAAACCTTTTATAAATAAAGCACATTCTAAACGTAATATAATTATTTTCCATGATTACAATTACCAATTGACTGTTGAATATGTTTTTTCCGTATTTTTCTTACCATCTAAACCTAATATAATTCTTTTACGTGATTACAATCAATACGTTGTTGAATATTCTTTTTCTTATTTTTCTCTCACTATATATTTTAGGACTCATTAATTTAAATATTATAAATTTAACTAAATAATGAAAAGACTATTTTATCAAAATAAAGATTTTTAATGAATGGTAAAAAAGTTCGAATTACTTTTCTAATGATTTTCACACTTTTAATATATTATAGATATAGATATAGATTATTCATCAAAAAATAAACCCTACATTGTCAATTGTCACATAAACAATTTTTTTTTTTTACATATATGTATCTACAACTCTGCATCACTTGAAGCCCAACCAAGTGACCCTTTATTGTCACTGTGTGGTCCATTGTGAGCCCACAGTGATTGGGCCTTTACTTGGGTCCGATGATCAAGTTTCTTGGAGGGGAGAGATGTTGCATTATCATTAGACGGGTGAATCTAAAAAGGGAAAATTTCAGAAATAGCAACTATAGAGTCTTAATTGTAACTTTTATAACAACAGTTTTATAATTAGAAAAAATTACAAATTGTATTTTGTATTTAAGTAAACTGTTGCTATACAAATACACATACAACAACATTTATTGCCCTTGTTTTACTCAAATTAGTTGAGTTACATAAGAAATAATTATCTCATCTAATTAAATTCCCATAAATTACTCTTATTTATATTAGTAGCCTTTTCCAAATCAAACTCAAATATGAAGTTTATTATTTTCATGATCTTCAAAATTTCAAAATATCATTTTCTTATATCTCTAATTTTTCATTTTTTTAATCTTTTTTTTTTAAAATTTTTTTCATTTCTTTCTTTCCACTTGATTTTCTCTCTTCTACTACTCTTCTTTTATTTATTTTTTCCTTTTTTCGTTTTCTTTTTTTTTTCCTTTTCTCATATTTTTTTTAGTTTTCTTTTTCTTTTTTTTTTTAAAAAAAATTTGCGCTTTTGTTTTTACACTTCTATTTCTTGTTTCTATTTCTCTTTTTTTTTTTTCCTTTTTTCACTTCTTTTTTTTTAAAGAATTTTTATTTTTCGTTTTTTGTTTTTTTTTCTATTTTTTTTATTTTTCTTTTTTCTTTTACCCTTCTATCTCTATCTTTTATTTTTAAAAGACAAATATCTATATCATATATACATATTCAAAAAATATACAAAATAAATAGACATACAGATCTGCATATGTATTTATGGTAAAAAAACATACATATATATCTACATTTGGATTTACAGAAATACATATCTGACTCACATGTATATATAAACATATAAGACACAAAATCTCTATAACAAAAATGACAATTACATACATATACGTATAAGTAATAAAAAATACATGATGCATATCTTAAACAGTAAAAGAAAACAAATAAGTACATATGTTACCCTCTAAAATGACATAGTATGTACATAAATCTAACACCGTATAAAATACATATAGCTCTACATATGTATTTACAGAATACATACCTGATCCATATGTATATTCTTATTTTATATGAGTCACCTTTATATTTCGCAAATACATATGAAGATATATAGTATAGTTATGTTTGTTACTGTTTAATATGAATATGATATGTATTTCGTAAATACATATGTATGTTTTGTACCGTAAATACATATCCAGATCTGTATGACTATGTATTTTGTATGTTTTTTGAATATATGTATGTGATATACATATTTGTCTTTTCAATATAAAAGTTAGAGATAGAAGAGTAAAAAAAGAAAAATATATAAAAAAAAAACGAAAAAAAGAGAAGTGAAAAAGAAAAAAAAGGAAGAAAGAGAAATAGAAGTGTAAAAATAAAAGAAAAAAGAAACAAAATAAAATAGAAAAAAGAAGAAAAAAACAAAAATAGAAAAAGAAAAAAAAAGAAACGAGAAGGAAAAAAAAAGAAAAAAAAAGAGAGAAAATAAAGTGGAAAGAAAAAAAAGAAAAAGAAATCAAAATAAAAAAAATAGATGAAAAAAATAACAAGTAAAAAAAAAAAGGTAAAGATATAAGAGAGTGAAAGACAATAATGATGTTTTATTTTGAAATCTTGAAGACCATGGAGATAATTATTTTCAAATATGAAAAAAAAAAGGAAAAAGGAAAAAAAGTAGAGAAAGAGAAGAGAGAAAATAAAGTGAAAATAAAAAAATAAAAATAAAAATAAATAAAATAAGAAAATAAAATGTTGAAAAAAATAAATGATAAAAGGGGTAAAAGATATCGCTATATTTGGGGGATGTGAAATAGTGGAGTGGAAATAGGAAAATATAAAGTAGTGAGAGTAAAACATGCACTTGCCTAGTTAATGAGTAAAATTATGCTACCCTTGCTATAAACTGTAATTTTACAAAAGTGTTGCTATTTATTGTAATTATAGTCTTAAGTATGCTACTTTATGTAATTCTTCCATCTAAAAAATAGATCCAAATTAAGGTAACTTTCAAATTTTAGTCCAAAATAAAAAAGCTCCCTTTAAAAAGTCTTTACCTATTAATTAATATTTTTTTTGGATAAAATTGTCCCTGATCAATGGAGTAAATTACATAAATGATCCCCATAATGAATAACAATTTCATATTTATATCTTTCAACTTTTATTTTTTTCTCTTTGATTTTTATTTTTTCTTTTCTCTTTTTATTTTTAGTTTTATCAACCCTTACTTTTTTTCCTCTCAACTTTTTTTTTTCTTTTTCTTTTATATAATTTTTATTTTTTATTTTTTCTTTCCTCTTTTTTTTTTTTGTTCTTTTTAGTTTTTCTCAACCCTTGATTTTTTTTCTTTAAACCTTTCAACGTCTACTTTTATTTAAAAAATCTTTTTTTATTTTTCTTTGATTTTTATTTTTAAATTTTCTCGACCTTTATTTTTATTTAATCTTTCTGTTTTTTTTCTCAACCTTTATTTTTTTCCTATTCTCTCTCAACTTCTATATTTTCTTTGATTTTTATTTTTTTAATATTTTTTTTATTTTCTTATTTTTTCGCAATTTTTATTATTTTTGTTCTTTTCTTCGATTTCTTCCATTCAAGTTACATCTCCTGAGTAAGAGTTGACACTATCACATTATAAAGGCAAGAATTACGACTTTCGAACAATAAGCTACGTTTTTTGGGCAAGAGTTGATACTATCAAATTGTATTTTGATTTATGAGATATTTTATAACTCTTACCTTAGAGACAAGACTTAGCTCAGGGACTTTCAAACAACAAATTATACCCCATGGGCAAGAGTTGACTCTACCACGTTATGTTTTCATTTATGAGATGTTCTACAACTATTGCCTTAGAGGCAAGATTTAACTCAAGGACTTTCAAACAACAAATTATACCCCATGGGCAAGAATTGACACTACCACATTATATTTTCATTTATGAGATATTCTACAACTATTGTCTTAGAGGCAAGACTTGGCTCAATGACTTTCAAATAACAAATTATGCCCCACGGGCAAGAGTTGACTCTACCACATTATGTTTTCATTTATGAGATGTTCTACAACTATTGCCTTAGAGGCAAGAAAGGACTTTCAAACAACAAATTATACCCCATGGGCAAGAATTGACACTACCACATTATATTTTCATTTATGAGATATTCTACAACTATTGTCTTAGAGGCAAGACTTGGCTCAATGACTTTCAAATAACAAATTATGCCCCACGGGCAAGAGTTGACTCTACCACATTATGTTTTCATTTATGAGATGTTCTACAACTATTGCCTTAGAGGCAAGACTTAGCTCAAGGACTTTCAAACAACAAATTATACCCCATGGGCAAGAATTGACACTACCACATTATGTTTTCATTTATGAGATATTCTACAACTATTGTCTTAGAGGCAAGACTTGACTCAATGACTTTCAAATAACAAATTATGCCCCACGGGCAAGAGTTGACTCTACCACATTATGTTTTCATTTATGAGATGTTCTACAACTATTGTCTTAGAGGCAAGACTTATCTCAAGAATTTTCAAAGAACTTCATAACAACAATTCATGCCCTTAAATTTGCTTTGATGTCAAAAAAAGAAGCCCCTTTTGCGGATTATCCAATTTTTTATTTATTAGCAAAATATAATAGAAGTTGAGAAAAAAGAAAAAAACGATCAAACAAAACAGAGAAATTAAAAAAAAGAGTGAGAAAAAAAAGGCAAGAAAAAAATAAAGATTAAGAAAAAAGCTAAGAATTTTAAAAATTGAAAAAATAAAAAATGAGAGGAAAAAATAAAAACAAAGTTTGAGAAAAGTGAAGGAAAAAAAGAGAACTGATAAAAATAAAAAATAAAAGAAAAATAAAGGTTAAAGACAAACGAATTTAAAAAATAAAAAAAAAGAAATATATAATGCTTGAAAAAAAAAGAAAAAAGAGAAAAAAATAAAAGTTGAGCCAAATGAATTAAAACATGAAAATAAAATTAAAGGAAAAAAATAAAAAGTGATAATAATAAAATTAAAGAAAAAATAAAGAAGTGAAAATAATAAAAAAATAGAATAATAAATTAGAGGAAAAAATAAAAAGTAAAAATAATAAAAAATAAAATTTGAGAGACAAATAAATATAAAAGATTTTAAAAAGTTATTTGAGGTGTAGAGGGGTAAAATGATACTTGTACTATACTTAAAAAGTACGAAAAATTACTCTTTAAAGACATTTCTTATTAGGATCAAATATCTAAAGTTACTCATATTTGGATCTATGACATGCAATTTTTTGTCATTAGACTAATTTCAACAAATTTCAACAAAGTTTCGTCAAATTACAATAAAAAATAACATATTTAGTATAACTTTATAAAGTGGTTTTGAAGAAGATAGAATGTATGTAAATTTTTTATGCAAAATTTACCCTTACGTTAAGTGTAAAAATATTGTTTCCAATACACTGGCTTAAAGTTTAGTCAAAACTAATTTATACAAAAAAAAATTCATTTTAAATCGTAATCTGGTAAATCTTATATATTGAGATGATTATGCTATTTTCCTATAGTTGCGTCGGATATAAATGGAGTTTCCACTGTAAAGATTAAGTCATGTACGATATACACAGTATTTTCATGGCACAAATTAAATAGCAGAGTTGCAAATTTTCTCTTATAATAACTAAAAAGGAATTTTTTTTAATTAACAAGTCAATTAACTATTGAGCAAAATGAATAAATAATTAATAACCTCATCAAGAGTAAAGTAAACTTGTTATAACTAATCAAATTATCGAACGATAGATATAATTGTCATCATGCAACTTAAAAATATTGTAAGCTATTACAATTAACGACTAAAGTTCTCATTAGCTAATAATGCTACCTACATATATACTATAACTAGTTTAGGTCTACGCGCCTCGTGCGTGTACCTTACTTTATCGAGTTCAAACGTTGTACTAAATAGGATATTTGTTTAAATAATAAAAATGAATACAATAATTAAATTCAACATCTTTTGGAGATTTAATTAATTAAACCTAACCTTTACAAAAACAAAATTGTCAAAGCCGATCGACATTCATCTACCACCTGTAAACTGCAATAAAATAATGCGATGATAGAGACATCAAAATAATATAATTAAATCTAAACTTTACATAAAAAATTTCTCAAAGTCGTCTGACACTCATCTACCACCTATGAACTATAATAAAATAATACGATAATAAAGATATCAAAATAATACAACTAAACTTAACCTTTACACAAAAAAAAAATAAAAAATTCAAAATAGAGATATAAATACAACACAATTAAACCTAACCTTTATCTAAAAAGTTTCTCAAAGCCGACATTAATCTACCACATGTAAATTCATCTACCACCTGTAAATTCATCTACGACGTGTAAACTATAAATATATCTTGATTAATAAATAAACATACCTATTATACTATAAATATATAGTCATTGAATTAAAATTCTACTTTCACTTGTTTTAATCTTATTTTTGGATAAAATTATTTGATATCGTTAGAATTCAATTCAGTTAGTACTTTTCTAAAAGCTAGTTTGTTAATTTAACTAAATCTCCTAATAGCTCATGTGGATAAAAGAAAAAAGAAGAAGAAATTCGTATACAATTTGAGTGGCTAACCAATTTCTTACGACGAAATATAATCCAAAGAATTTGGTAAAAGTTATAAATAAGTCAATTTTAAATTATTTATTATATATAAATTATTATAAAAAAAAATCATAAAAAATATCTCAATTATCAATTACCTATTCAGAATAGATGATAATTTATTATTTAAACTTCAAGAACATACAAAAATCATTAAAGAGAACTTCTCAATTAGTAGAAGTCTAACAAAAATGCATGATAATTTATTTTTATAACATAAAAAACATATTAAAATTTTAGAAAACTTACCTCAAATCACAAGAAAAATTATCTCTTCAATCATAAATACTGTTAATATTTTACTAAAACCTTCTCAATTATTAGCAATTGTCTAGCACGAATACATGATGATTTGTTATTATAAACTTCAAGAACATACTAATTAAAATTTTAAAAAACTATCTCAAATCACAAGCAAATTTATTTCTTTAATCATAGATATTATCAAGATTGTAAACATCAAAAACAAATTTTTTAGAAAACATATCTTAAATCCAATCAAATTTATGAACAACTATAATAAAGATTTTTTTTTTTGAGAACTATATTGTCGACGTATTATTGTAGAAAGAAGAATTCTCAATTTATAAGAAATTTTAGGTTTAGTTTACTTTCTTTCTTTGTCAATTCAATTTGTATTTATTTAATGTAATAAATTAGCCTTTGTAATTTTTTTGTTTCCATGTTTTGTTTATTTTTTCTTTTTTCTTTCTTCCTTTTCCCCCCTTTTTTCCTCCACACTTTTTCTTTCTTCATTTTTAATTCAATTTAGCTTTCTTTCCATTTGTGTATTTTCCTTTTTTTTTTGTTCTTTATTTATTTTTTATTTTTTGCTTTAGACGTTTTTTTCCTTATTTTTTTCAATTCAAATCAATATTATTTTTCATTTATTTAATTTATTAATAAATTACATATTAGGTAAGCTTTGAATTGATTTAGAATTTTCTTTCCTAACTCAATAAGGATTTTAATTAATTTCAAAGTTCGAATATTAATAATAACTAAATAATAATTTGAGGAAAATAGTGAAAAGACGATTTTATCTAAAGAAGAGACTTTTAATGAAGGACGAAAAGTTCAAATCACTTTTCTAAGGTTTTCACACTTTTAATTTATTATAGATTATAGATATATGTCTCATGATTATGTACATGGATAAGCAATAGGAGAAGTACACTTACTTTTCTCTCTCTATAATTATACAAAAAGGAATCAACATACAATATTTCTTAATTAACTAAAAATAATAAAAATCTTGATTGTTCTTCTGAAGAAGATCATCTCAAATACTTGGATGTTGGCATTTCATCATGGCAATAAATGACAAAGGGGCTTTCATGGTTGTGTTGTCCTTCATACGTAGTTATCAAATAGCTTGGATCATTTCCATCTCTTTCTACTTTCTTCTTTACTTTGCAATCTCCACTTGAACACTTGTAGTAATTCCTGTTTAATTCCCCCCATGAGTAAAGAAATCATTACTATTTCTGAATTTTCAGTAATATCTTTTTCGAAAAAAAAAAAGATAAAAGAAAGAAATTAAACAATACTTGAACATGAATCCTCGATTAACTTGGGTCAGTTAATGAACCTCGATGTTTTGTGTGTCTAATATAAGTCCGTCTCTATTCAATATTACAAAATTACTATTAATTTTTCAAGCATCAAAAGTTTTTTCGCTTTTTGCTAGCATGTAAATCTCTGGTAGAACTTAAAGAATCCTAACAAATATTAATAAATTTAAAGTAAATAAATTAACATGACTAGAACAAATAATCTCAACTTTTTTTTTTTTTTTTTTTTGTGTATGCCCTATATTTCGTTAAATTTGCATGAGTTTTTAGAGATTGTAAGTTTTTTTTTCTCATAAATACTAATTTTAGATAAGACGAATAAAATATAAGATTGTATGTCAAAGTAGTTCAAAAGAATCTAAAATTTTATACAGTAAATAATATATTTTGGAATAAATTCGATGGGTACCGACAAGAATATAATGAATGAATCAATAGCAGAATTACTGATCTTAGTCTTCAAAAAATATACATATTTTAATAACAAGTAGGTCTTCTCTCTATCTCTCCTTTAAGGCTATATTTATTTCTCACATTGGACAAAATATTTTTAGGGAGTAAAAATATAACATATACTAGCTCCCTCCGTTTTGATTTGATGCTAATGTATATGACACTGTTTGGTTTGACATAAAGTATTTGAGAAAAAAGTTTTTTTCTTAAATTTGTGGTCTCAAATATTTCTTGATTATTTGTGCGACTTTCATTGGTAAAACGTGAATTTCAAAGTTAAATTACTTCCTATTACGCAAAGTTTTTTTTTTCTTTTGGAATGCACTATAAAGAAAAATGTCGTACAAATTAAGATATCGATTGAAGATTTTTTTTCTTCTTTAATATCTTTATACTATATAATTTTTCGAACAAAAAGTGTCAATTGACTCTCCATAAACAAAGGTAGCATTACCACTGGTCTCGTTCATAATGTGTGTTTTTTTGGGATGATGCAGGGATGGGGGTAGGGTCACTATGGTGGGGTTGGGTTATGAAAAAGATAATTTCAAGAATCTAAGTGAGTCACCAATATCGTCCATATCTTTGTGATACATAATAGGAGGAGCACTTTCTATATTGTTTATGTATATCAATCTACGTACTTGTAAAAGAATTGAATTCTAATCTTTGCGATTCTAGTTTATTAAGCAAACACATATCTTAAAGACTTCTAGCAGCCAAAATTGGCTTTAATTTGTTACTATATTTAATGAGTACAATTTATTCAAGAATATTTCTGAAATAATATAATCAACCTTCAAAAGCAAATTATAATAGTAATATGATATAATATGAGAATTTTAATTAACTACCTTAGATTTGTGTTGCTTTTGACCTTCTTTTTCCCATATTTCCTCCATTTGTATCCATCATCCAAGATCTCAAGCTCTGTCTTTGTTCTAAAAGCAATTGCATGCTTTTCACCCTTCTTTTCTTTTTCTACCCCCATGCTTGAGTTTCTATAAAATAACCAAAATCAAACAAACACAAGTAAATAAATAAGTAATAAACATTAAAATAGGTGAACAATCAATAATACTTATTATTCGTAGCTTTGGCCTAGACCTTATATTTATGTTAAAAAAGCCACTTAATATATATATATATATATATAGATATATAATTTAGTCAGAATTCAGTAATTCATGCGTCTTTTCTAGAATGCAGAATCATAAATTTGAAATCTTGACTCCACCTCTACTTTCGTAGTTTGATTTAGTGACTTACTCATGATTCATGAGAATATTTGTTGGTGTGGCATCAAATGAACTAGCTGTTGATGAGTTTCCACTAGTACTATAGGTACTAGTGCTTATCTCTTGCTGCATGAAAGGATTTTCTGAATAAAATGAAACATTATTATTGTAGCTATTATTTGAGTAATTGGAATAATATTCTTGATCCCCAACATCAAGCAACATATCAAGAAATGAAGTATGAAAATCTTGATACTTATTATTGTTATGACCATGATCTTGATTCATGTTGATGAGTGGATCATGAAAAGCAAAATTAGGGTTTATAGTTTGATATTGATGAGAAGTGACATTGCTTGTTTCTTGGAAAGTAGAAGAGCCAAACATTGTCTAGTAGTTTAATTTGAAGAGGAAAGACTTCAGAGAAAAGTCTTGATAAAATATTTTGTGGTTGTGTGTTAATTTATAAATTGATAGTGTGGTTTTATATAGTCCTATTTTAGATTTGTGGTGAATCTGTCTATAGGAGTTGATGAGCTTTCTTGCCACCTTCCTAGTAGTATCTATGGAGTTTCATAACTTACTTTTTTTAAGTATCATTCTTCTTATGTCATCATATGACGAAATAATTGAACATTATAAAGTTTGGAACCTTTTATTTTTGCACTTATAGTGTCAAAAAGTATACTAAAATTATACATTATATTTGGACGATCGTTTTACTCAAGTCATTTTTCCCCTTTTCCTTTTAAAAAAAAATGTTGAAAGATTTGAGCCAAATAAAACTAGTCACTTAAATAAGATACACTTTCATAAGAAAATTGAAATGTACATGGATATAAGGCAAGACCTTTTTATCTAATGTAAGACGAAACATAATATAAGTTTCGAGGTGCAGGTTAAGCCTCAAAGATATTTAATGCTTAATATCTTATAAATTAATAAAATTAACATATTAATGAAAAAATTTATTAATTACATTGAAATTGGGAAAAAGATCAAGAAAATAAAAAAACTAGTAGGAAAATGTGCGTGTGTGTGTGTAAGCATGCTAATCTCCACGCAAACATTATAAATATTTTTTTTCTTATTCTTAAAATGTGAAAGACAAAGATGTATGACACTAGAATGTTTACTTGCTGTCATGAAAACGATACTTTTAACTCTTAATAGTTCAAAAAGAAATGACAATAATATAAATTTATTATTTGAAACTAGAAAGCAAATCACAAATACTCACCATAATACAAATAGTTTTTTGATAGAAATTTCAAAACAATATCTAAAAATATAGATTGATATCGAAAGAAATAAAAAATTAAAAAAACTTACTGAAAAAGAGCAAAAACAGAACAAGCATCGGTTGCTATGAAGTTTGGACTTTACAACAAGGGGCAATTGAGTAATTGGGATAAACAATTAATAGTGCCCTTTGCCTTTTTTTTGGGGTGTGTGTGGGGGGAGGGGGGTTGAATTACTTTGAGTTAACTTTTAAGTAGGGACTTTCAGCTGCAGGTGACAAAAGAGTTTTAAAATGAGGTGTAGGTGACACAAGTCTTAATTATTGAGTGGAGATGACAATTACTTTATTATGGATTAAGAAAGTTAGAGAAGTTTGAAAATAACCTACAAGTTTTTAAATTTACATTTTGATCCAAATGTTAGTTAATATAACAAAAAACTAAGGAAAAAGAAGGCACATTTCTCTCTCTTCTCATCCGTTGTTGTTTTCTCTCTCTTCACGATTATTGTTGTTCATTGTTGTTGCTGCTTTATTCATCATCTTCTACTTCATTATCATTTTCATCTTATTCTTGTCGACCATTGTTGTTGTTGTTGTTGTTGTTACCGCTACTGCTGCTATCTGACCAATTTCTTAAGTCAAATTTTGTTTCCTACGTCACTTTTCACTTTGACATTACTTCATAGGTTACTTTGGTAATTAAAATTATGATTTTTATTCGAATTTGTCATCTGGGTACACAGTTACTGCTGTTTTTCCAACAATGGATAGAACCTGATCATGAACCTAACATAAACGCCCACAATTTAAACAGATCACTCATCTGGTGCATCAGATGAGTAATCTGTTGCAACAGACTAGTTATCTGTTGCATCAGACAGATTTTCTGTTGCATCAGACTGATTATCTGTTGCGACAGATGATTAATCTGTTTGGAATAACACAAATCAGTCCTTGCCACAAACCCAACAGATAACCAATATGTTTCAACTCTTGCTATTGCTACTGAATTCAAAATTATTCCTTACGTCCAATCGTCGATATGCTTGTTGAGAAGATAAAAGACAGAATAAAAATTAAATATTCCCTCCGTCTCAAATTACCCGTCCTTATCTGTTGTAACAGATGATTAATCTGTTTGGAACAACACAAATCAGCCCTTGCCACAAACCCAACAGATAACTAATATGTTTCAACTCTTGCTATGCAAACTGGATTCAAAATTATTTCTTACGTCCAATCGTCGACATGTTTGTTGAGAATATAATAGACAAAATGAAAATTAAATGCTCCCTCCGTCTCAAATTACCCGTCCCAAATTTTCTAATTTGATTTATTATTTTACTTGTCTTTTTTCATTAATCAGGAAGAGATAAAAAAATTCCATGTTTTACCCTTTGTATTAATCACTTTTTCTTCAAATTAAAATAAAAATATCATTTAATAGGGGTATTATGGTAAACTAGGCATGTTATTAATTATTTTTCTTAATTAATATACCATCTCAATTTGAGACGGATAATTTGAGACGGAGGGAGTATGAATTAAAACGTCAAAGTCGTGCAACAACTAGTTATCTGTTGAAACAGACTAGTTATCTGTTGCATCAGATGAATTAAAACGTCAAAGCACAACAGACTAGTTATCCGTTGAAACAGATTAGTTATCTGTTGCATCAGACTGATTATCCGTTGCATTAGACAGCGTATTTGTTGCAACATATGAGTAATCTGTTAGGAACAACACAAATCAGCCCCTGCCACAAATCCAACAGATAAATTTTGCTATTGCTACTAGATTCAAAATTACTCCTTACGTCCAATCGTCGCATGTTTGTTGAGAAGATAATAGACAGAATGAAAATTAAATATGAATTACAACGTCAAAGTTGATCAAACATAATTTTTTTATTAAACTAAAGCAAATAAAAATACATATACATAGATGAGACTAAAAGAAAAAAAACAATCTAATTGTTATTATTAGCATTATTATTATTATTATTATTATTATTATTATTATTATTATTATTATTATTATCATCATCATCATCATCATCATCATTATTATTGCCAGCCGGTCAATCTTCCACAGGTAGCAGCAAGGCCTTCCTCAGCCGTCGGATCTCACAGAGCATCCTTGCTCTAACTGCTCCCAGTTGCCATTGCAGGTCACGAACCTGCATCCGAAGTTCATTCACGGCATCTTGTAGAAAAGTCATGTCCCACACTGGATCAGCCATATCTAGAACACATATAAATTGACAAAAAAACGTAAAAACAAAAGTAAAGAAAAGAATATCCGAATGTAATACAACGTATACTACAAATTGGCAAGAAAAAAAACGTACCTGAGTTAGGGAAGAGAAAGTAGTGGAGGTGTAATATGAAAGATAAGATGCAATAAATAAATAGAGTGTAGTTGAATGAACGAATGAGTAAGGAAGGACCTATTTATAGAGGATTGAATTTGAATGAGTGACAAAAAGGCGTGACTGTTCATCTCCAATTATTAATTACATTTTTTATTATTGTGAAAAGTTGTGACTTAATTAAATTAAGAAATATTGTGATAAGTCATGACTATGACTTTTCATATTATTATTATTATTATTATTAATTAGTTCTTTCCAAGAACCATTTTTATTGAGTTGTGACAACAGATTCTATATTTGTTGCATCAAATAACTCATCTGTGACAACAAATATACCATCTGTTGCGATAAATAGAGAACCTGTTGCATCAGATAATCTATCTGTTGCAACATATAATCTAACTGTTCACCTCCATTTATTAATTATTTTTTTGATTACTGTAAAAAGTTATGACTTTAATTTAATTAAGAAATATTGTGATAAGTCATGACTTTTCAGATTATTATTATTATTAATTAGTTCTTTCCAAGAACCATTTTTATTGAGTTGTGACAACAGATTCTATATCTGTTGCATCAGATAATCTAACTGTTCACCTCCATTTATTAATTACATTTTTTATTACTGTGAAAAGTTATGACTTTAATTAAATTAAGAAATATTGTGATAAGTCATGACTTTTCAGATTATTATTATTAATTAGTTCTTTCCAAGAACCATTTTTATTGAGTTGTGACAACAGATTCTATATCTGTTGCATCAGATAACTCATCCGTGACAACAGATATACCATCTGTTGCAACAAATAGAGAATCTGTTGCATCAGATAATCTATCTGTTGCAACATATAATCTATCTTTTTAATTTTTTTTTTATCATCATATCATTAATCCAAATTTGCTGACTTTTTTATTATATAAATTAAAAAAAATACCTTTTCAATAACCGTTTCTTTAATAAAATAATAACCATTTTTATTGAGTTCTGACAATAGATTGTCTATCTGTTGAATTAGATAAATCATCAGTTGCAACAAATATACCATCTGTTACAACAAATGGACGATCTATTTTAATAGCTTTTTTGATTTCTTCTAACATCTGATATATCAGTCGCAACAGATGGGGAATTTGATGCATAGCAACATTGTTGAATGTGTTTTAGACAAAAAGTCACTTTGATTTTAATAACTGATCATGACTTTTGAACTTTTCACCATTTTTGTTTTTAAATTTATTTATTTATTATATAATAAAAAAAAGTCACAATATTGGATTAATTAATTAACTTATATGATGATGGTTAAGAAAAAGGTGAACAGTCGTGACTTTTTTCTTAACAATCATCATATAAGTTAATTAATTAATTCAATATTGTAACTTTTTTATTATATAATAAATAAATAATTTTAAAAATAAAAATGGTGAAAAGTCATGACCAGTTATTAAAATCAAATAACTGTTCTTTTATGGTTGTAAATTGTGTTTATCATTTATTTCCTTATTATTTATTTACAAACAGTTTTACATATTAAATAATCGAAAAGTCGAGTCTTTTCACCCTCTTGATAATAATAACTTTTTTTTATTAATAACCGCCTGTTGCAACATATGATCGATCTGTCACATCAGATTAACCTCTGTTGCCACAAATGCTCATTCCCTACCACCAACTGTCGACATGTTGAGAATAAGAAATAAACAGAATGATAATTAAATACTAAATAGGAATTAAAAATTTAAAGTCGACCACCAAACATAATTTTTGAATTCCATGGGTAGATCCGATATACAAAAGGAGGAAAATAATACATACGCTAAAAGAAAAAATATAACCTAATTATTATTACTACTATTTTTTATTATCATTACTATTATTATTATTATTACCATTATTATTGCTAACCAAACAATTTTCATCCGGCAGCAACAGGGCCCTCCTCAGCCTTGCTCCGAAGTCGGCCAAATCCCTCTAGAGTTCATCAAACTGCCTTTGAAGTTCCCGCAAGGACTCAATATGAATCTTCTTGTACGAATCTGGATCAACCATATTTGTAAGTGTAGTAGAATGAACGAGTAAGGAGGGACCTATTTATAAATGATTGAATTGGAAGGTGTTAGTCAAACAAAAAGCCACGACTGTTCATATCCCTTAATTAAATAAAACTGGTGACTTTTTGAATATGTAAATTAAAAAAAAATGGATCTAAATACAACATTTTATCTTTTATTGTATTTTGGAAAGAGAAGAAAATTACATTAAAATAAATCTAACAGATGGATAATCTGTTGCAAAATATATTCCATTTGTCAGATAACTTACAACATATGGATAATCTGTTGCAAAATATATTCCATTTGTCAGATAACTTACAACATATGGATAATCTGTTGCAATAGTTGGATATATCTGTTTGCTTTTCCAACAGATATGTCATATGTTGCAACAGATTGATTATTTGACATAACAGATGTCTGCAATTGTTTTACAATTTAAACAGATGTGACATCTGTTGCAACTTGCTAGTCACTGTTTATTCAATTTAAGCCATAGATGGGCTAGAAAGAATAAGGTGCGTGCAGATGGATGGATCCACTTTTATGTGTGGGAGTTAAGTATTACTGATAAGGTCATCGAAACAACACACACAAAGTACAATATTTTTGTGAATGCAGTTTTTAATCGATTAGGCACTGATCATTCAAATAAGATCCTGCATTGTACAATTAAGTTTGATGGGTTCGAATTGATAAGGCTGAGGGCCCCATGAAAATGGTGTAGATACCCTATTACGAATTACTGACGATTGTTGCTTGTGTTTATGCTTGTCAAATTTTGAGAAGGGATAAATATTTGGTGTCATCGCAGAAATCCAATAGTGATTGGACTTAAATTAAGTGTGTATTGTACTTTGAGAAGGTCTTCGAAGTCTCGCACTGCATCAAATAAGAACGAAAAACCAATAGAAATTTCCCTGGCCCAAATTTATATGGAAAGGTTGATCGAGAAGATGATTATACACAGAAGAAGTCGAAGGAGAATGCCTGTAAGGGAAAAGGGAGTTGATAAACGACTATATCATCTGTGATCTAATTGAAGAAGAGACATAGGGTAGCAAGGAACTTCTAGCAAATCTGGCCGATGAAATTATCTTAAAACTTAAGAAATCTGAATCAAGTGCAAATATGAAAGTGTATCCGGTAATGTTAATTCATCTGTTGTCTCTCTGAAAGAAAAATAATGCAGATGGACACTTTTCTAGGGAGCTGCGACTAGGTAGCGTGGTCGGAATTATCACCTAGATAGAAAATAGTAGAAGACCAAGAAAGCAGACTTACGGGCATCGAGGGTTGAAATGATATACAGTAAGTCTGGAAAACTTGCGCCAACAACAACTGAAGTTAAAGTAAGGAATCTAAGCAAAGACAGCTATTTCTGAATTTTAAATTGCATCCCATGCCTTCTTGTTTGTAGTTCCGATTAGGTCCACTGCTGTTGACCTGATCAGAACCACAAACAAGATTGAAAGACAGATTGAGTGTCATTTCTTCCTTAGCAATATGGATTAATTGATTGTGTTTTCTTGCCTTAGAATGCTTTCAACATTCCTTGGAGAAGATCAGAGGCTTGCGGTAGTTTGTGAATTTCGATAATTTTCAAGCTTGCCTCCAGCTTGCTGATTTGGTATTCAAGTTTATCGTTGCCATCTTTGAAATTGGTATAGAGTTACTGGTCTCTTGTGAGCTCGATCAGGAACAATTTCTCCTTCAAAGTTATGGCATTGAAGTAGGCCTTCAAAACACTTTCTTTAGAAACCTTAAATGATACATGGAGGGTTACTGTGTTTGTTTTAGGTCAAAATGTGTTGATGCACACTGAAGATGTGGTTCCAACCATTGAATAGCTCACTTTTATCGAGCTTTGCTCAATGCAGCTTGCTCAACCAACCTTCAAGGTGTTTGATAAATTAATAAGCAAGGAGTTACGTAACGTTTGATCTAAACTGACTCCACCAAGCCTATCAAACGTTACGTAACTCCAGACTTGTTACCCTATAAAAAAACTTTGCCCGAGTTAGTGGAAAAATCAAACGAGCTCAATCTCTCAGCCTTTCTGCTAATCACTCTTCTCTAATATAGATAACAAGATATTTTCTATGCAAAAGTCTACACTGTCAGCAGAAATGCTTGCCAGAGAAAAAGTGGTATTATCAACTCCTCTGTCTTGCTCAAGTATCCAAAAAAGAAAAATTTCAACTTCTCTATCTTGCACTGTTGAGCAATATACAAGGGCCACAGAAGAACAACATGAGCTATAAAAGGTGAGAAGATAAAAAGGGGAGGAATATGAAGGACAAATTGAATGCTAGATTTAGATTTTGAAGAAACACGACAACAAAGATGAACTAAATCTAGGATTCAGTTTGTCCTTCCTATTACTCCCCTTTTTATCTTCTCACCTTTTTCAGCTTATGTTGTTCTTCTGTGGCCCTTGTACATTGCTCAACAGTGCAAGACAGAGGAGTTAAAATTTTTCTTTTTTGGATACTTGAGCAAGACAGAGGAGTTGATAATGCCACTTTTTCTCTAGCAAGCATTTCTGCTGACAGTGTAGACTTTTGCATAGCAAATATCTTTTTATCTATATAAGAGAAGAGTGATTAGCATAAAGCCTAAGAGATTGAGCTCGTTTGATTTGTCTACTAACTCGGGCAAAGTTTTTTGATAGGGTAATGAGCCTGGAGTTACGTAATGTTTGAGAGGCTTGGTAGATTTGGTTTAGATCAAACGTTACGTAACTCTTTACTTATTAATTTATCAAATCCCTTGATGGTTGGTTGAGCAAGCTGCATTGATCAACACTCGATAAAAGTGAGCTATTCAACAGTTGGGACCACATCTTCAGTGTGCATCAACACATTTTGACCTAAAACAAACACAACGACTCTACATGTATCATTTAAGGCTTTTGAAGAAAGTGTTTTGAAAGGCTTCTACAATGCCACAACTTCAAAGATAGTGTTCCTGATCGAGCTCACAAGTGATCAGGAACTCTATACCAACTTTAAAGACGGCAACGACAAGCTTGAATACTAAATCGACAAGCTAGAGACAAGCCTGAAAATTATCGAAATTCACATACTACAACAAACCTCTGATCTTCTCTAAGAAATGTTGAAAGCATGCTAAGGCTAGAAAACACAATCAATTATAACCATATTTCTAAGGATGTAATGGCACTCAAACTGTCTTTTAATCTTTTTTGTGGTTCTGATCAGGTCAACAACAATAGACCAATCGGAACCACAAACAAGAAGCCATGGGATGCAATTTAAAATTCAAAAATTGCCGCATTCGCTTAGATTCCTTGCTTTAACTGCAATTGTTGTTAGCGTAAGTTTTTTAGACTTACTGTATATCAGTTCAACCCTCAATGTCCGTAAGACTGCTTTCTTGTTCTTCTGCTATTATCTAGAATCTAGGTGATAATCCCGACAATGCTACCTAGATGCATCTCCTTAGAAAAATGACCATCTGCACTATTTTTCTCTTAGAGAAACAACAGACAAATTTTTTATTACCGGATACAATTTCATATTTGCACTTGATACAAATTTCTCATGTTTTAAGATAATTTCATCGTCCAGATTCATTGAAAGTTACTTTCTACCCTATGTATCCTCTTCAATTAGCTCTCAGATGATACAGTCTTTCATCAACCACCCATTTTCCCTCAAAGGCATTCTCCTACCGCACCCCCTGGCGTATAATCATCACCCCGAGCAACCCAACCATATAAATTTAGGCTAGGGAAATAACTATATTGGTTTTCCATTCTTGTTAGACATAGTCCTAGGCTTCGAAGGCCTTCTCAGAGTCCAATGCACCCTAAAAGTTAGTCCAATCGCTATTGAATCTCTTTACAATGACACCAAAACTAGATACCTTTACAATGCGTGACACATCAACATGAGCAACAACCGACATTAAATCTTAACAGGGTATCAGAACCATATTCATGGTCCCTCAGCCTTATCAGTTTGGACCTACCAAACTTAACTGTAAAATTACAGATATCTTGTTTGAATGATCAATGACTAATCGGTAAAAATAACATTCACAAAATCAGTGTACTTTATATGTGTTTCCACGATTACATTATCAGTAATACATACCTCCTACGTATAAAGTGGTTTCATCTGCATGATACTTATTCCTCCGAACCTATCTTTACTGCAGCCTCTTGTGTTGGTCGGGCAAAAGTTGATCAACTTTCAGTTCCTTATATCTACAAAGAAGAGGGAAAAAGATGATATCAAAGAAAGAACTTTCAGTTCTTTATATCTGTTGCAACAGATGTAGAGTCTGTTGTAACAAATGCAGAGTCTGTTGCATCAGATATGGAGTTTATTGCAATAGATGCAGAGTTTGTTGCAACAGATGTGGAGTCTATTAGAATACATCAAACCAACCTTACTGGTAGTTTGATTTGTTTCAATAGTTACTCCGTCAGTTGCAATATCAACAACAACATAAACTACAATGAAACAATAAATAAAAAACATCAACAACAAAGAAACAACAACATTTATTCCAACACCATCAACAACATCATCAACAACAAAGAAACAACATCCTTTGTTCCAACACCATCAACAACACCACACCACAAGTTCCAATAACGCCAACCCCACTTACAACAAAGAAACAAACAAAATACATATAGAAAATAATACTGCCAACAAGGCATTTAAACTTCTCCCAACAGATGACTTTTTTCGCATATTGTAATAAAAATTCTCGGTTTGTTTAGTCAACACTTAAAAGTTTTTTTAAAATTTTTAAATAAATATGATATGGGTAAATGGTAATTAAATAAAAAAACAGATGTAAATAACTTACAAAGAAGAAGACGAGAATGAAAGAGAAATAGTGAACCATACCTTAATATCAAAAGGAGATCAAAACAACAATTTTAGTTGAGGAAAGATATGGATCGGTTTAGATCCAAAAGGATCTTTATGAGAAAGAGAAGAGAAAAGAAAGGGAAAAGGCTGTGATAACCCTAAAGAGGAGAGAAAGAAAAAGATGAGAGATGAATAAAATAAATTTAGGGCTGAAGCTGAAGGAGAGATGAGAAAATGCTAGATGTATTTTATACGTAGACGTGGGTTTCAATATTTATTAATTAATATTCATTAATAATTTAAGGGGCACGAGGAAGACTAGTGACATTGAAAAGATAAGATAAGACTACTCAATGAACTCATTTTTGAGTTATCCAAAAAATATTTTTTACCGCATTTTGTTGTACTATTTTATCTACTCGGACAGAAGCTAGCTTTAAAATTAAAAGAAAAAAAAAATTTCAAACAGATATGTCATCTGTTGCAACAGATAGCAATATCTGTTTAAAAATCCCAACAACACAGTCATTTGTTACAACATATATAAATATCTATTTAAAAATCCTAACAACTCTGTCACTGTGACAACAGATGCAAATGTCTATTTGATAATTAAATCAGATATGTCATCTGTTACAACAGATATCAATATCTGTTTAAACTTTTCAACAACTCAGTCATCTGTAACAACAGATACAAATGTTCATTTGATAATTAAATCAGATATGCCATCTGTTACAACAAATATCAATATCTGTTTGAAAATTTCCAATATCTCAGTCATCTGTCACAACAGATGAAAATGTCTATTTGATAATTAAATCAGATATGTCATCTGTTGCAACAGATATGAATATCTGTTAGAAATTTCCAATAGCTCAGTTGTTTATTCCAACAGATTTTATTGTAATTGATTTAGGTGGAACTAGGGATGAATGAATGAGTTCATAGGGTCAACTACAACTTCAATTGAGTCTTTGCAATTGCATGGTGTTGGTATTGCGTTCATCCCGATCAGAATCATCGATCGACCACTTTGAGTTGAAAAGATTCTCATTAAATTAATGTTAAGATAGAACCTTAATTGATTTAGGTGGAACTAGGGATGAATGGGTTCACAGGATCAACAACAACTTCAATTGAGTCTTTGCAATTGCATGGTGTTGGTATTGCGTTCATCCCGACCCGAGTCATCGATTCATCCCTCTGAGTTGAAATGAGTTCTCATTAACTTAATGTTAAAATAGTACCTAAATTGATTTAGGTGAAACTAGGGATGAATGAGCTCATAGGGTCAACTACAACTTCAATTGAGTCATTGCAATTGCATGGTGTTGGTATTGCGTTCATCCCAACCCGAGTCGTCGATCGATCACTCTGATTTGAAATGAGTTATCATTAACTTAATGTTAAGATAGTACCTAAATTGATTTAGGTGGAACTAGGTATGAATGAATAAGTTCATAAGATCAACTATAACTTTAATTGAGTCTTTACAATTGCATGGTGTTGGTATTGCATTCATCCCGACCCGAGTCGTCGATCGATCACTCTGAGTTGAAATGAGTTCTCATTAACTTAATGTTAAGATAGAACCTTAATTGATTTAGGTGGAACTAGGGATGAATGAGTTCATATGATCAACAACAACTTCAATTGAGTCATTGCAATTGCATGGTGTTGGTATTACATTCATCCCAACCTGAGTCATCGATCGATCACTCTGAGTTGAAATGAGTTCTCATTAACTTAATGTTAATATAGTACCTAAATTGTTTTAGGTGGAACTAGGGTTGAATGAGCTCATAGGGTCAACTACAACTTCAATTGAGTCTTTGCAATTGCATGGTGTTGGTATTATATTCATCCCAACTCGAGTAGTCGATCGATCACTCTGAGTTGAAATAAGTTCTCATTAACTTAATGTTAAGATAGTACCTAAATTGATTTAGGTGGAAATAGGAATAAATGAGCTCATAGGGTCAGCTACAACTTCAATTGAGTTGTTGCAATTGCATGGTGTTGGTATTGCGTCCATCCCGACCCGAGTCGTCGATCGATCACTCTGAGTTGAAATGAGTTCTCATTAATTTAATATTTTAAAAATTATATCTTTTAAAATTTTAAAAATTAATTAAGATCAATTCAAATCATATTAACACTTTCAAAACTTGTCATTCTTTTCCAAAATTACAAATCATCCATTTGTGTGAAAAACTTTTCCTCATTTCAAATCTGAAGTTCTTGCTCTTCTCTCTCTCTCTCTCTCTCAATAATACAGACAACAACTACTCAATATATTGCTTAACCCTTTAAAACAGATCGATTTTCTTCCCATTTCTGACCATATATTTGTTATTTTTGACTTCATTCTCGCTTGTATCCATCACTTTCTCTGTCTTCATAGGTAATAAAGTTTGAGAAGAGTTCTACATTTGTTCTTTATTTTAAAAATTAGGGCTTTTTAGTTAATGATGAAAAAGAAGACTTTTAATTGTATTATCTTTGAGAATGAGTTAACAATTTTGAGTTTTGATGCTAAAAAGGTAGGAAACACCCGATAAAACCCTAATTTTTATCTCAGTGTTTTGTTGACTATCGTGTATTATTGGAAGGTGTTTGTGGTGTTGTTGGTGGTAGTGTCGGTATTTATATTTTTGTTGGTGGTGTCGGTGGTCTTAGTGTTGGTATTGGTATTGGTCTTGGTGGCATTGGTGGTGGTCTTGGTGGCATTGGTTGTGGTGTTGGTTGTTCATCTGTTGCAACAGGTGGAAGATCTATTAGGAGATATTAAATAGGTCTTCAAATAGATTCCCCATCTGTTCCAACTGATGGGTTATCCTTTGGAGTATTTTTCTGTTATGTGGCGTAGAATAATTTATTGAAATTTGTCTTACCTTTTTCAAAAAAATTATGCAGACATCAAATGCAATGTATTTTTTGTTTTTCTATTGTTTGTAGTTAAAAGATGTCTCCCAAAAGAAAAGAAACTGAAAGTGGATCAACTACTGACCACCCACCAAAAAAGGCTAGAGTACAAATAGATTCAGAGGAACTTCATGAACAATCTTAGTCAGGGCAAAATAAATCTGAGGAAAGGGATAACTCCTTCTCACCAATGGGGCGTAAATTAATATCAAAATCCCAGTATGATTCTGTCAAAACCATTAGTATCGATAGGTTTCGATTTGCGATGCCGATAGATAGACCTAACAAAGTAACTGGTGATCTTGTACTTAAATGCCAGTTGGGGAAAGGTTTTGATGAACTTAGGAGTAATATGAAGAATGAAAACATAGACAAACTTTTTAACAAGAGATAATTTGCAAACTTTCTTTAGCTGCCTGCGGACCACACTCTCCGTTTCCCAATGAGCATAGTATATGATCTTCTCAAGCGTAGGATCAAGTATGCGGGGGATGATAAAGATTCGAAGAAGGGAAAAAAAGTATGGATACAATCTGGATCAACTACTGTGGCATACCGGTTTGTTTTGAATTGAAAGAGTTTGCCATAGTGACGGGCTTGAGATGCGATCGTCCAGAAGAACCTCGCATCAAGGAAACACCCCACAAAGAGTCCAACAAATGCAAGGGAAAAAATGATAGGTTGTTGGGCATTTTTGGACGTAGCTACAAAGCGGATGATTTGATGGCAGATCTCGAGGATAAAAACATACCAAAGCACTACAGGGAGAAATTGTGCTTAGTTTGGTTTGTCCATTCCTTTTTATTGGCAAGAGATGTCAGGAAAGTCATAAAAGATGATTTGTTAGTGCTTGCTGATGATTTTAAGAAATTTAACGATCATCCCTGGGGATGTGAGAACTCCTACTTAAGTGTCGAATATTTACTGACAAAGCTATCCCCAAAGACGACCACATTATACGACTTTCCTTGGTCTTTCATTGTAAAATTGATCACTATTTTTACTCATCCATAAATTTATATTGAATATAGTTATTATGATTTTTTTTTGCTTGCTTCCTGTTTACATTTTTTAGGCTTGGGCATGTGAAGTCATTCCTCCCCTCCGAAAGCAGTTCAAGGTTTACCCGGATGAGGTTTCTCATCCAAGGATCCTTAGGTGGTTGGATGCAAAGGGCAGTAAAAATATTAAGGAGACTGATCTCTTTAACCCTCCGGATGATGCAGTACGTCTTTTTTCAACTAAAATAATTTTCCTCAAAGAAAGATATTGAAATAGATGCATCATCTATTGCGACAGATGGGCCATCCATTATAACAGATTACCCATCAACTACAACTGGTGTAACAAATGAGTAATCTGTTGTGATAGACGATCTATATTTCGCAACAGATTAACCATCTATTGCTCTGGTAGTCTGAACCCGACTCAACAAATTACCCATCTACTGCAAATTATACAATAGATGGTTAATCTAATGCAGTACATCTTCTTTCAACTAAAATAATTTGCCTCAAAGAAAAATATTAAAATAGATGTGCCATCTGTTGCGACAGATGGGTCATCCGTTGCAACAGATTACCCGTCAACTGCAACTGGTGAAATAGATGGGTAATTTTTTATGACAGACGATCCATATTTCATGACAAATTAACCATTTGTTGCTCTGGTTCTCTGAACCCGACTCAACAGATTACCCATCTACTGCAAATTATGCAATTGATGAGTAATCTGATGCAATATATTATCAATCTGTTGCGACATACAGATCAACTGTTGCGGCAGCTAGATCATCTGTTGCATAAGTTGGCTGTGTTAACATGTAACCCAACTGACTACAAATTATTATTAAATAATTTAAATGCCTCCTGTCTTTTTTTTATAGGTTGTCCTTGGATCGTGCCTACTGTTCATGAGTTGGGGATAACTTCTTTTCTTACTTTAGGTCTTATTGATACAAAAGAAGACCCAATGGTGGAGTTAATAAAGAAGGAATTCTCTGGATCAACAACCATAAGAAGAGCAGTTAGGCAAGGTCAGCTTAATGTTGAAGCTCTTCACGACTAACCTACTGCAACAGATCCGGGTGCTTCATCTAGGGGTGTTGCTGGGGAGTTATTGATGATGGTGGCATCCATCCTGATGTTGCTGCTACTGCCAGTCATGATTATGAGCATGTTGGTGCTCAGAAAAAAATAAATACATTTGAAAACACCCCTTGCACAGTTTTCTCTCACCCCTACACCGGTCCCTCCCACCCTTATAGTGGTCTCTCTCACCCCTCTTTACCATCGTGTTCTCATTACAAATGCAAAGTGTGCAAGGACAGAGAGGATAAACTCCTTGAAAAAACTAGAGGCTATTGCTGAAGCTGCCGAGGAGTTGAAATCCAAGAGGGGTGTCATACTATCCAAGAAGTCGAGTGAGCCATAAACTCCTACAGTGGTGGTTAGGAGGAAGACAAGAAACATTAGACAAATACTCTCTATTGTGAAAACAAAAAGAATTGCAACTCCTTCCGCTCCAAGAGTTTTTGAAGTTTAGGAGCTGCTGAAGAAGGTGGACATATACGCGACACTTGGCTACGAAAAGAAGAAGGAACTGTAAGAAATCATGAATAACAAGACGAAGGTTCCAGAAAAATACACCAAGCATTCATTTGCCGCCAAAGACTTCACGAATATAACAAATATGCATGAGTGGTACGTGAACAATGTAAGTTTACTTTTGCTAACCTAGCCTTCCTATCTACCTTATGAATAAGAAGCTACGCAATAAATGTGTAATCTATTGCAACATCTGGGTATTCTGTTGCAACATAATACACATCTATTACAAAAGTTACGTTAGCTAGGTAATCTATGAACTGATTCAGAGAACCCTCTGCAATAGAATCTTTCCACTGTGTTTTTATTCTTTACAATTACTAGACTATTTAAAAATTATCTTCTTATACCATAGTATGTTGATGAAATTCTCTGCCTCATGAGGGGAAGACAATTAGCATACCTGAATGTTTATGATGTTGCCGATAGGATAATGAACCTGAATTTCTACAATAATTTCAAGGATATGTACGATGATCTCCGCAGGCGATCTGGTCCCGGTGGCCGTAGATTTGATAAGTTAGTTTCTACGTTCGAATGGGATGAATACATGATTAAATATGTTAAAGGGAAGAGGCCATATCTACACGGCAAGATCTGGACCAAGGCAAAGAGAATCCTTGCAGTCATGAACGTGGAAGTCAAATATTTTATCGCTGTTGAGATACTACTCGCGAGGGAAAGATTAAGGTTTATGACCGCAACTGACCTGTCTTCCACGAGGACACGTTTTTAACCCACGTGCAGCCACTCTTGAAGTTGTTCACTAAGTT
The DNA here is from genome assembly GCA_030864215.1 of Capsicum pubescens. Lineage (NCBI taxonomy): Eukaryota > Viridiplantae > Streptophyta > Magnoliopsida > Solanales > Solanaceae > Capsicum > Capsicum pubescens. Next base: position 44,818,976 of record CM061541.1, read on the forward strand.
TTTGACGTAGAGAAAGCTGATGGATCATTTTCCGGCGGAAGTCTTGACGAAGGAAACATGGGTTTTTGAAGGTCGAAATAAGAACATCCAACTCCCAAAAATAAAATTGGTGCAGCGTGCGGGCCGTACTCGCTTGCATACATCGAGTGTTTGCTGAACGACATAAAAATGTTCGGTATGTGCGACGCTGTTGTGGGAAAGATGCAAGATATCTGGGCTTATGAGTTAATAACTAAATGGTTAGAGCCTGTGTATAAAGAAGAATATGTACAAAGGCAGAGACGTGCACGATAATAATTTTTTATTTCAAGTCACTTCACTTTACATATAGTGGCAATAATTTTTATGTAGGGAAAAGACATTGTTTCAGCCCAAACTATACTCGAAAAGTCGAAGCCACACCTAAATTATACTAGTGACCTATTACACACCTGGACTATAAAAAAGTGAAACTATTTACACCCTGTCAGGATACCACCACTTGCATGTGGTGTAGTGTTTTACACGCGCTGCCACGTCAGTAAAAAGTATTATTTTTTTACAGTTAAGGTGTGTAATAGGTCACTTATATAGTTTAGGTGTAGATTCGATTTTTCGACTATAGTTTGGGATGGAAACGATACCTTTTTCCTTAATGTTTTTAGCCGTTTACTTTTGTTATTTAATAGGCTGGACACGCTTAAAATAAGTGTAATACACGCGCCTTAGAATGAGGGTCGCGGGGAGGTAATAATATCACTTTTATATAGTTATGGTGTGTAATAGGTCACTTATATAATTTAGGTGTGGCTTAGACTTTTCTTGTATAATATGGGGTGGAAATGATGCCTTTTTCCTTTTTATGTATGGTGAAAGTTGAATTTTTATGATGCAACAGATTATCAATTTGTTGTAACAGATATAATACCTGTTGTGACAGATTGATTATCTGTTGGAATAGGTTGGTCATCTGTTGCATTATGCGGATGTTTCTCAGTCTGTTTGTCGCAACAGATATACAATCTGTTGCAACATATAATCTATCTGTTACAACTGATAGGTAATCTGTTGAAACAAATCAAAAGAGTATAAAGGCATGTTTATATAATTTCCAGCAGATGACCTACATGTTGCAATATATGTCTAAATCTGTTTGATAAGATATGTCGTCCATTGCAACAAATGTATTATCTGTTGCGATATTTGAATCTAGTATTCCATTTCAATTAACATGTTCAAAATTAAGAATTAAATTATATTCATAGACAACATACAATAAATCGAAGCCTTCGAAAATTATATTAAATAACTCAACAAATAAATGAAATATAAAAAAAATAGTATGGGTACAAATGATCTACTCTACAAATAAATCAACAAGTTAAACCAAAGAGGATAGGTTATTATATTGACGGACTCAAGCTATAAAGATCTAATCAATATGGACAAGTTGTTCTTCATACAATGCTACGAAATTCGATTTTGGTCGTCGTGAATCTTTAATGTCTCTTGCGTACGACTTTTGAGCTTTCACTTCTCCATATTTCCATAAAAAAGCAACATATATTTTGCGGAGTAATCTGGCATAAAGTCCATCATTTGGTACTTGTAATTCATCTCTCAAATACTCGGCGTAAGCGGCAACAAAAGGACCGCAATTCCTGCATTTTAAAAAAATAGATAATCCATATCTTACAGTTCATGTAACGTTGTGAAATTTATGAATTGAAACTAAATCATGATACTTATACTTACAGGCTACCAATGGTTTGTTGAACAATTCCTTCAACATATTGTATATCAAATAAATTACCCATTTTATCTCGGTATGCTTCAATAGTCGACCAATCATTACGAACTTTTTTGTCCAAAAAGCCACTTATATCAAGGTAAGTAGGAAATATTTTGGTCACCTTTTGTATCTCAGACAACGGCCCAGAATGTCTCCTTCACATCGAGTCATAAACTCGGATGGGCTTCACTTTTAGAACGACGACAACCAACACCCAATGAAATTCATCACCACAATTGATTGGGATGTACACCTCATCGACCAAATGCCAAGGTAAGCCAGCTGAAATACTAAAACCTTTGATGATGTTGATTAATCATTCCTCATTTCGGGAAACTTCCAGCTATTGTTGACAATACCTATCGTAAGCATTATTGATGTAAACTTTGTACAAATAATTGTCTGTCATGTATCTATATTCTTCTGGTGTTTACAACTTGACCTTTTTTCGGAGGTAGTAAAAAATGACATCAATGTTCTGCGTATATTATCAAATATTTTGGATTACGTGATCAAAAAATATATTAAATAAATTATTAATTAATAGTAATATGTATGGTATTTAAACCTTATCATTCCAACAAGTTTGGGGCTGTGACATCAAATAGAACCAATTCTTCGTTCTAAGATTTGCAACAACAAAGTCGAACATATCAAAACCAAGACTCGATTCATTCACTTTGTAGTGTTCGTCATTTTGTTTTCTACATGATGATTTATATGTGTTAATGTCATGTTCTTACAAAAAGAATTGTATAAATCAATATCTTTAAAGTTGATTTATGTACCTGCCAGCATGATGCTTTAACAGCCCATCGACAATTTATTCTGAATAGTCGTTGATCAACTTTGTTAGTTTTTTTGGAGCCTCGTCCAAGACATTGAACCCTTCAAATGGATAGTTCTTCCACTCTCCTAAAATGACAGACTCCATTTTTTCTTTTTCTTTGGAAGTAGTTGATGGATTATCAACTGTGATATTATGCTCTTCAGCAGTAGCTTCTGCTTGACATCCATCTGGAAAACTAGAATTATCAATGCTAATTATAGATATACAATAGATTATCCATCTGTTGCAACAAATGAGTCTTATGTTGCAATTTACAACATATGGATCATCTTTTGGGATAAATTTGAACAGGTAAAACAGAGCAGTACGATAATTTTGGTGTAAGACAAAGACAGAGGCGTTGCAATATTGTTTTTTTCGATGCTTGGTGATTCTTTGGAAATATCTTTCCTTCTCTTCTTAGCCACCTTGATCTCTAGTGAAGTGTATGTCTATAAAATCCACTTTCATAGAATGACACCCCTCTTAGATGTCATTTTCTTTACAGAAGCAGTTAGTGCATTAATAGCATTAATCACTTCATCATGTTTCGCCTTGCAGTCTTGACATTTGCATGCAGAATATTCGCTAGATGTGGCAAAATCTGGAGAAAAATCTGTATAACCAGTATGATCATAATCATAATGGCTTGTTGTTTCAAAAATTATAAGAGGAGCATTATTATCCCCAACAACTGCACCACTATCACTACCACTACGACTACCATCATCAACAACAACAAGCCCACCCTCCAAAATTATTTTTCTTGTGATGGTTGTTGCTCCAAACAATTTTATTTTTATTTCATCAACGACCTTTGGGTCCGATAAAGTTTGTACAGACCGTAAAATAAGAAAAAATGTCATCTTCAACTCTCAATTGGTCGGAACAATCCACGGATGGACAATCTAAAATAAATCAATACATATATTAGAATGATGATGAAATTATTTAAAATAATCATTAATTAAAATAAAAACTTGATTAGAATTAGACTTACTGCTCCCTTCGGGGGATTGAAAAGATCAAGAAATTTTATATTTTTATTAGTTTTGGCCAACAACTATCTTAGGATTCTTGGACAGAAAACTTCTTCCTGGTAGTTTACTTGTTGTCTCAAATAAGAAATGGCTTCAAATGCCCAAGCCTATAACATAACACCAATAAATCAAAAGCATTATTGAATAAAAAATAATGAATCATATCATGATAAAAGAAATATTAACCATGAAGGCCTATGGAAAGCCATGTAAGTTGATTGTCTTTAGCGTTAATGGAGTCAACAAATATTTGACAGTCATTTTGAAGCTTTCATAACCCCAAGGATAGCTGTTAAATGCCTCAAGATCCTCGGAGAGATTTATTAAATCGAGGATTATGTTGTTGTTAACGTCTCTCACCCAAAGAATATTATGTACAAACCAAACCAATCACAATGATTGCTTGTGCTTCTTTGAAAGTCCTTTACCTTTCAATGCTTCTATTAAATTTTTATTTTTAAAGCTTGGACCGACAATGGACACCAGGTCATCACGATCACCCGACTTGCCTTTGTCTTTTTTTAGTGTGCGGGGTATTTTTTTTTGGGTTAGAGTAGGTATAACTTGAGAAGGAGAAGGAGGATAACATTTTAGTCCGGTACTATGGCAAACTCCTTCCAACCAAAACAAACAGGCATGCCACAGTAATTTATCCACACCTCATCCATCTTATCTTTGTTTTCATACATAAACCTGCGCTTGAGAAGATCATGTACCATTTTCATCTGGAAACGAGCATTGTTGTCCTCCGGCGAATCAAGATATTGCCCAAAACAGCTTTTCCTGAAATAAGAATTCAATTTTTATTCTCGAAGTATTTTTCTGAAGGCGTCGAAAGATTTTTTCATGGTTGACTTAACCACGAAATCACCCGTTAAATATGTGGTACCATTGCACTGTATTCTCACAGGATAACGATCAATGCTGAAGGTTTTGACCAACTCTTTGGCGTAAGGGCTATTAACATTTGGATCATCTCTTTTGAAACATTCCTCCTCCCTGTATTCATTATCTTCTGCTCCTGATTGAGATAACACTTGTAAAGCAAGCTTATAGAGTGGTGGATGTAGCCGAGCTGCTTCACTTGTTCCTTTACTTGAACTTGATTCATTTTTTTTTCTTTTAGGAGCCATATTATCTTATATTAACAGGAACATAAAATAAATTATAATTGATTAATGCATTATTAAAAAAGGATAACAATAAATCTAACATGCACAATAGTAAAATAATAGTTCCAACAGACCACACATCTGTTGCACCAGGTATATTATCTGTTGCAACGAATGAGTAAACTGTTAAAAATAATAAAAACAGATCACTAATCTATTGGACCAGGTATTTTATCTGACGTAACATATAACCAACCGTTGTAATGAATGAGTAAATCATTAGAAACCATAAAAACAGATCACTAATCTGTTGCATCAGGTAGTTTATCTGTTGTAATATATAACCAACATGTTGCAATGGATGAGTAATCCATTGGAAATAGTAAAAATAGATCACTCATCTGTTGCACCAGAAAGGTTATCTATTGCAACATATAACCAACTGTTGCAAGGATGAGTAATTCATTGGAAACAGTAAAAACAGGTCACTAATATGTCGCACTAGGTAGTTTATCTGTTGCAACATATAACCATTTTGTTGCAATGGATGAGTAATCCATTAGAAATCATAAAAATAGATCACGCATCCATTGCACCAGGTAGTTTATCTGTTGCAACATACAACCAACCTGTTGCAACATATGAGTAATCCGTTGAAAACAGTAAAAATAGATCACTGATCTGTCGCACCTGGTAGGTTATCTGTTGAAACATATAACCAACCTGTTGCAATAGATGCGTAATCCATTGGAAATAGTAAAAACAGATCACTAATCTGTTGCAACATATAACCAACCTGTTGCAACGGATGAGTAATCCATTGAAAATAATAAAACAAATTACTGAATTGTTGAAACATATCACTCATCTATTGCAAAATAAGTTATCTGTTGGATTAATATTGTTTAGATTTCTTCCAAACAGAAGAGTCGTCTGTCGCAACAGATGAATGATCTGTTAGATTATTCATCTGTAGCATCAGATTTTCATAGTTGCATCAGATTTGTATCTATTGCATCAGATATTTTGATTTGTTGCATCAGATGTTTTCATCTGTCGCATTCGATATTTTATCTGTTACAACAGATGTTTCATTTGTTGCAACACCATTTTTACCAAGACAAATAACAAATCAACCCAGCAACACCAACACATCACACACACATACTAAGAACATCAACTGTGACCAAAAATCACCACCAAATTCGAATCAACAGTTCGAAAATAAGAAGAAGAAATGCTAGAAATTAGGATTTTATTCAGTCCATATTTTAAATTTAAGCTAGAAATATTGAAATTGTTAACCAATACTAGAAGAGTAGTTGGCTCAAGTTCCTTTGTTTCTTCATATTTTTTTACCTATGAAAAAAGAAATGGAACGACGAAGAGCTCGAAGTTGTTGTCGCCGGAGAAGTCTTCACGTCAATTGACGGTTGAAAGTCGAAAGGAAACTCACCCGACTATTTATCGCCGGAGGTTGAATTCGTCGAAGATTGAAGAGAGAAATTTTGCAGAACTGTTGGTTGAGAGAGAGTTGAGAGAACCTGTCAAGAGAGAGAGGAGAGAGACGATTGATTTGGATTGAAGAGGGGTGTGGGTTGGGTTGATTTGTATTTTTAAAAAGATTAGAAAGTTTTAAAAATATTAATCAAGTTCACAATTAACTTAATCAAATTTCCTAATGATGTTTGACCCATTAACTTGGTCAATGTCACCAATCCTTCATTCAAGACTTAAAAAACACCTTTCCTTCAATTTTCTCAAGTAAGTATATAAGTATTTTAAAAAATATTTATCAAGTAATTTTGGCTTTACTTTTAAAAAGTTTTTTGAACTTATGTCCTAAAGGAAGAGAAAATGGTCAAATGTCCCCCAATCTATTATTTAATTATCAATTGTATATTTATATTTTCTAGGAGTTCTATTACATCCTTGAACTATTTTAAAGTGGAATTAATTTTACTCTAAAATGTTACACCCAAATTTAGAGTTAGCAGTGAAATACACACACTGATTCTTATTTAACACGTGTATTTACTATTTAAAATTATTTTTTATTTACTTTCTTCCCCATTTTCCTTCTTTTCATCATCTTCCATCATTTTCACCATTAAAACAATATATATCAAAGATTCTACTAATATCTGAAAATTCAAAAATTGATCGAATTTCGAAAAAATCTGAATAAAAATCTTTTTCTAGTAATGAATTTGAAAAATAAATAAATAATGGGTATTGAAAATACAAATTCATCAAAGGGGGTTGAAGAAAGATCAATCTTCTTGCATGAAAAAAATAAGAAATTAATTTATTTTATTTCCTTCTTTAATTGTAAATTGTGTGTAAACAAAGTTACACATATACTATTTATGTTTAGGTTACTTAAAAGAGAATTTGTATGTACAAAAATGGTCAAAAGTATTTTTATTCCTATCCAAGGATACTGAGATTATTTTCATTGATGCATTGTTAAATTGCTCAAATTGGGGCAATGAATACTACTACTACCTGATGAAGCATAAACATTAATCTTTTCATTTTCACGTCCATCTCAAAATTACATATGAATTTGTAGAAAATTCAAAAAAAATTAAACATAGATTAAAGTTGTAAAATTGGGGTTCTGAAGAAAAAAGAATAGAATTTGACAATTCATTTGATCTTGTGAGTTGGCATCCAAAAGGATGATTAACAGCTCCAATAATATCGATAGAGGGCTGATTTTCAAATTTTTCTCATTTCATGTACAAATTGTAAAATCAAAATTCAAGAATTAAGGGATCGTTTGGTGTGAGGTACTAAAGTAAATAATTTCGGGATAAAATAATAATCTCGAGATAAAAATTTTAATGCATGTTTGATTGATAATATTTGGGATAACTTATCCCGGAACTAATAAATAGTACCGGAATAAGTTATCCCACACATTTGGTGGGATAACAATCTCACCATAATTTATTTTTGGGATAAAATTATAAAATGACAAAATTATCCCCACAATTCTTTGATTTTCACTCTCATATATATATATATATATATATATATATATATTTGTTATTTTTATTATTTAGTTGTTGGGACTTTCAATCTTGGCCTTTGTTTTCTGTTCTTCAGATTGTATTCTATATTTTGAGAGCAGCCAGGAAATGTTGAAGTTTATGCACCATGATTGGTTGTTGAGGGGAAATCTAAAAAAAAAGTGATGATTTCAATTTGGAGAGACTTTTGCCGTCTGTTGGTTGGGTGACGAGAGCATGGCGACCCTCAGAAGCAGAGTTCTTATCCACCTCGGGCTTGGATGCTCTTGTCTTCATGCGTAATTTTCATGACGAGAGCATTGGAGGCTTTGTTCTGTTGTCTTCATGAAGGCTTTATTTTCAGCATGAAGAGCTCTTATCAATTTCGCAATGAAGATTTGACGAGAATAATACATGTGTTATAGCTTTTGGGCAGAACCTCACACCTTTTATTTATTTTCAGTAAGTGACATTTGCATTTATATGCTGGATTTGCTTGTGCTATATTAATTGTTTTATAATAAGATGGAATGATGACGCGTATTAGTTGACATTGTTAAATAATTAAGTCAAATAAAGTGAAGGGTATTTTTGTAAACAAACAATATATTTTTAGAAACAATGAAATACATATTATTTTTAGTACCACAAATCAAACAACCATTAAAAATAATACTAGGTTAACTAATCCCAAGACAACTAATTCCAGCATAACTAATCTCAGCATAGCTACTCCCGGTATAACTTGTCTTCAAACCAAACGACCCCTAAGAGAAATATTAAAGCTCCATGGTAAATCTAGCGGAGATTGTGGCGGCGACAATGACAAAGACATGATGAGCGGTGGGAAAATTGATCTCTGTTTTTTTTTTTTGTTAAGAATTCGTCTATGTTGCTATAAGGAAAAAAGAAAACAAATTAGAAAAAAGAATTTATTAAAAATACATATATAAATGAAAAGAAGTAATAAAAATAAAAGTCTAAATAATTTATTTTCGGTGTTCAATCTTTCAAAGAGTGAATTGCACTCAGCTTGCCATGTAAGAATTTAAGGAGGTAATAATTTCAGTTTTAAACAGTTCAGGGAGGGTCATAGGACTTCTGTAAAATTAAAGTGTGTAATTGAAATTTCGAGTATAGATTGGGAGGGGGTGGAGGGGAGGTTAGGCCATTTTCTCTAAAGGAATGTCTAAAACGTTGAGGCTTTATACCTAAATAAATGTCTTGAATATCAAGACTTACGCACCATGATTCTTGTGTCTTTCCAAATGCTTAAATGTATTTTTAGTATGCCTTGCCTCAAGGCTCGCTCTAAGTCTCACCCCATAAATATTTTTTAAAATGCTTTTAAAATTCAAATACTGCAAAAATATTCTATTTATGAGGAAATCAACTAGTAATTCAGTAAAAAGGGATGGGATGCATACCATCACCATTAGAATTTGATGCTTTATTCTGTCTACACAACTTTAGTTTGGTACTCAAGTCACTTGAGAAGTGTCATTCCTTGTATGTCATCATATGATGAAATAATTAAATAGGAGATAAATTGAAACTTCTTTGTCCTTAATTAGTTAAAAAATTATTTTGTCTGGACATGAATTTTACTTGATAAAATTTATTTTGGAAGTTGAAGATTTGCGTGAAGATATAGTTCCATATTAGTATTTCACTTGAATAAGATAAAATTTCATAGTAATTATTTCAAGGCAAAATTCATAAGTAGATAAGATTTAGTCCATGATTGTTGAGCTATGATTAAACTTTGCATAATTATAAAATATTAGACCTTAAAATGGAGAGCTACACCTTAAAAAGGGAGAGTGGCGAGCGAGATTTGGAGATAAGAGAGAGGCAAGTGCGATTGACAGAGATAGAGAGGAGAGAAGTGAGAGAGGCTATGTTACGATATTCAATACACATTCTGCAAATGTATATGTACATATTCAATATACACTTTGCAAATGTATATGTGCATATTCAATGTACACTTTGATATCATACATATACATTCACATATACATTTGAAAAAAAGGGAATCAGATATACATTTGTAATACAAATAAAAAAAGAAGAAGAAAAAACTGATACAATACGTTTATTGTATAAATTGACATATACATACATATATATATGTATCCATGTATATACATATACATATTTATATGTATACATATATATACATATACATATATATATATCCATATACATATATATATATATATGTGTGTGTGTGTGTATATATATATATATATATATTTGTATATTCCAATCAAAATGAAATACAAATACATAATCCATTTTGATACATATGCCGCTCTTTCCACTATAAAATGGATAAATTGATATTGCATATGCATTTGTATAATAATTGAGTATTACGAATACAGCTGAAACATATACAAACATTGAACTAATATAGAACTGATACATATACAAATATTAATTAAATATATAATTATTAGTACGCATTCCAATTGAAACCAAATACGTATCACAAATACAATTGAAACACATATGAATATTAAATTAATATACAACCGATACATATACGAATATTAATTGAAACATATACAATTGAAACATATAACAATTGATACATATTCCAATTTTACATTTCAATTGAAACCAAATACAAATATCTAATACATATTGATACATGTACAACTCTTCCAACTAAAACATATACAATATTGAATTAATATACAATTGATACATATATGAATATACAATTGAAACATATAATAATAATAATAATAATAATAATAATAATAATAATAATAATAATAATAATAATAATAATAATAATAATTTATATAAATAATTAAAAAAAGAGAGAGAGGGTCGAGAGAGCGAGAGAGAAAGAGGGGGGGGGGGGGGTGCTGAGCAAGATAGGGAGAGATAGGGGGAGTGAGATGGTTAAACTTAGTTATAAATGATAATTATTGTAAAAGTTAACAATGTATGATAATATATGGATTGCTCTTTCGTATGTTATGTAATTTTTATTATTTTCATCAAATAAAATTTGTATTCAATATTATGAATATCAATAATAAGTTCAAACTAAAGTATGAACAATTAAACGAAACTTTAACTCTGTATTAATACCAAAAATATTAAAAAGTGTTTAAACTATTTCTGAAAAAATAGTAAACACAAAAGAAAGAGATGAAGATAGACGAATCGAGCCCACTGAATTCACATTGTGTTCTTAAGATTTTCATTATACCCCTCATTGTATCCGATGTTAATGGAATATATTCTCCTAGGATAGAACGATTCACTCACGGAATAACGGTACCTCACACTTTGATAAACAACGAATCACTCAATGACAGTAAATCATACTTGAATTTTTGCAAGAAAGAAAAAGTTTTTAACTTCAAATTTATGTTTTAATACATGAGAAAAAAATTAGATATTTATAGTTAATAAGTGTTGCTTCAGAAAAGAAGCAATAATTCTAAAAAGTTGCACTGATTTGGATCTTTCGAGGCTATTTGCAGAGGGTATAAGCATGTTTGCAGTCATAAAACAACAAAGCGAACCAATGAATTGAAAAGGCTTTTACGACACAATTTAAACAGCGAATTAAAGGACTGCGTCCCTACATTGTATGTTGGATATGAATCTGCAAACTTATTTATGTGGCCATAAATGAAGAAAAAACTTATTATCATATTTTTGAATTAAATAATCATTAAACGATCGAGTTTCAAATGAATTTTATCTAAAAAGATTGACTCTCAATCAATCATTTGACAAATTTGACTCCGAATCTGAAGTCGAGCAAGTGACAATGACCCAAGGTTTGTTTTCTTCTCACCTCACTAACAACATGGATTAGTACTTCTACTTTTAAGCATAAGAAAGTTTCTTTCTCCCACTAATGTGGGTGAAATACTTCTTCCATAAAGTGAAAGAATAATTTCACTTATTCCTCCATTTTTCTTCCCTTCATTTTCCATTCACATTTTAACTTTAGAACCCAACAATTTTTCCTTATTTCAATACAACAATTGAAATTAAAATACTAAAATTTTAGTGTAGTCTGTATTTATGAGGAAAATAGTTAGCACTAATTGTATTCATTAATCTCTGCCCTCTGGCCACTATATTATCAGTCATTTAAGTTTCTTGAACATCTCTTTAAAAAGACATTTGATAATTTTAATCTTATATAAGAGTATCTATTTATAAAACTTTTATCATTTTGTAATACGATGTATCACTAATTACTTAGTATTTTAAGTATTTTTTTTTAGGATCTGACAACTAATGCAAGATTTTTCAATAAATTGTTTGTTATTTCCAGACTTTTAATCTTTTCTCTAGGGTAGGAGAGTTTTTTTTGTTTGTATCAAGAATGTGTTGATGAGGCCAAGAAAAATGGATTGGATAACTGTTTGATGAGGCCAAGAAAAATGGATTGAATAACTGTTGGGTACTATGTAGTTTTGATGATTGACAAACAGACACTTGAATGAAACATGTTACTTGAGCTGGTCCACGCATAGGAAAGCAGATTTTTAGTTTCACTGATAGATGCAAACAAGATTGCTTAAAGACAGGAACGAATAAGCAAGCCTAATTCTGATATACTCAAGTTACTGATCATGTGGGGAATATAACAAATTGAATTTGATTCAAACACTTAATGATAAGGGAAAGCAAGTTGAGTTGAAAAAGGAGTCCTACGCGAAGAAAGAGTTTCACTTCTGAGTATATCCTGAAGAGTCCTATGTGTGGGAGGAGAAAGATTCTGATAAATAAACATGTGCTGATTTAAAGAGTTGGAGTTTTACTACAACACTAAGGAGACAAGAGTTGGAATTGAAGAAGGAGTCTCACTTAAAGTATAACTCTATGCAATGAGAGTTTTGATTAAAGGAGGAGTTTGAAATAAAGAATGACTCTTTGAAGAGTTGTGCTTAAATAGAAGATGCATCAGTCAGAATAACTTATGCACTTAAAAAGCAGAAAAGCACAATCGACAGATTGACTTCACGAAGTGCTACTTAATCACTGAAGAAACACATTGAAGAACCTGGTCCTAAGTATAGATTCCAGCTAAGAGTTTTAGCATTGATTTTTAGAGTTGTTCATTGTGTTTGAACTATTGATGTAATATTAGTTTCAGTGTGTTATAAACTGAACTAGGAGCTAGTCTTCGAGTTGGGGAAAACTCAGAGACTTTGGGAACGCATACCTTGGAGGTGTGTGTAGTTAGGAATTAGAGTTTATAATTCCTAGTCGTTGAGTTAAGGGAATTAGAGTTTATAATTCCTATTTGTTGGTTACAAGAGTTTGGTAATCAGTCGTTGTTGAGGCTCGGAGTTATTTAGTGAAGTTGGGGTTAAATCCTGTAGAGGTGCAGGTCGTGATTTTTTACACTTTTTGAGCCGGGTGTTTTCCACGTAAAAATCATTGTGTTCTTTACTTTCTGTTTTACTGCTTCCTTGGAACAGTCAGGCAACCCGTTCCATCGATAGGCAACAGTTCGGCGAAAATAAGATAATCAGTAGGGCACGCACTATAACACTAACGATAAGCAAGGTGATGTTTATGCCTCTTCTTTCTCAATAAGATTCACATCATTTTCAATCTATGGCTAAGGAATAAATATCAGACAATCAAGAGTGAATTTGGAGTAAAAATAATACTAGATAATATATTTTTAAGAATTTTAAATATTTTTTTTAAAAAATAAATATTATCAAAACAAAAAATATTTATGTAAATGACTCAAATATTTACTAACGTATAGAAGTGGCGTAAAGTAGGCAGATGGAAGCTGGGATGGAGGTTGTCCTGCCATCTTTCCAATGATTATTTTCGTCATTTTTCACCAAGGACTAATTGATCATTTTAAGTATCAGTTGTTGCGCGTGTAACTTTGAGATGACAAAGAAGACTAGTGTTCTTTCCCTTGCTCCTTTCTGATGAAAGTTTGTTTCTCTTTCCAACCACCTGAGTTGTCATAGTGGTTCAATGCTATGTCCCTTAAGCAAGAGGTTGGGGGTTCGACCCCCGCCTCTGGCGAATGGAGCAAACTCTGTGGCCAGTTTTCTACCACAAAATGCACTGATCGAGGAACGGAGGATTAGTCTCACGACTGCAGGCCGTGGGGATACCTTGAGCAACCAAAAAAAAAGTTTGTTTCTCTTTCCAATGAACAATAATATAATATTGAAATTTTTATAAACTGCTTTGTTTTCTCAGATCTTCAATCCAAATGTGGTAGCATCATATGTGACAATGACATGGTGTTTGTCATAGACTAAATTTGGACTCGAATTTATAACAGTCGGACTGACTTGGCGTGGACCGGTCTAATTTATTTGTTCTATCGAAAGTTTCGTAACTAGTGTTATATGTGCTTAGATTTGTGAAAAACAACGAGAGTTTTATATAAATGTACCATATATAGTGAATGTCTACTTTACCATATATAGTGAATACCTACTTTATCATATATTGTGTATGTCTATTTATGAAAAAGTTACAAACCCCAAGATTAGTTTTCCTCTATAAATAAAGGGGGTTTCCTTCATTGTAATTCATCCCTCAAGAGAAATAAGAAATACTCTCTATTCTCTCTATTCTCTCCACTCTTCTTCTTTATTAGTTTATAACACGTTCTCAGCATGAGACTCTAGCAAATAAGATGAGATTATAAATCTAAAGGTAATTTCAAGGTTAGTAATTCCTTATATTATCTTTCTTAATAGAGAAAATGACCAAATACCCCCCAACCTTTACCCCAAATATCAACTACACACTTATTTTTTGCAGGGGTCCTATGACCTCCCTGAACTATTTTAAAGTGGAATATTTACGCCCCTGAACTATTTTAAAGCGAAATATTTACCCTCCTAAAAGTTCATGCCCAGACATTATTTCAGGCAGTGAGCTGCACTAGCTGCCACGTCATTTTTTCTTGCCACGTCATTAACACATTATTTTTTCTTTTTTTTTTTTACTCTAAAAATTAATTATTTAACTTTTTTCGTTTCCTTTTCTCTTTCATTGCACCACTTCTAGGGCCATTCTTTCTAAAAAAATTCTTTTCTTTAATTTTTATTTCACTTTGTTTTCCACCCATTTCTTCACTTTCCACTCTTGCTATTTTCAGAACTTCAAATGGATCACTCAGTCATGGTGACCTCATCCGACGAAAATTAGAAAAATATTAGTCTGCAGTGGATGATGCTGGGCAAATTGCTTCTTTTTAGAATTTTTTTCGTATTTTTCCTTTCCAGTGATCAATTGAAAAGGAAAGAGAAGGTTTTACGTTGTTTTGGTCAATTTTACGGGGAAGAAGAAAAATTGCAAAGTTTATTATAAATTTTTCTTTTCATCCAAATTCTCGTAATCACATAGCTCATGTTGATATCTTCTTATCTATTGTTTTTTCTTTAATTTTTAGCTATGATTTTAACTTTACCAAATTAATATTTTCAACTGCAATCCGTTCAGTTGTCGAAGCAGCAGTTTTAATGGATGTAGTAACTAGTAAATTGCGGTGACCTGGGTAGGAAAAAATGGCTTTTGGGAGGATTTACTACGTGCATCATATCTGTGTTGCTCGACTGGTAGAGTGTTCCTTTTTTTTTTCTTTTTTTAATTTCTCAATTATGAAAATTGATGTTGAATTTATGATTGAAAAAAAAAATTGATGTTGATTTTGATTATGGTGTTGATTTGATTGTTTCAATTTCAACAAATGTGGTTTTGAATGATGGTTTATGGTTTGAAATTGAAAATTCAATCGATGTAAAGTTAACAGATTTTAAAATTCCACAAAATGTGTATAGAGCATTAGTGGAAGTTTATGTTTCATTTCATGAGAATGATGATTCTTGGTATGGTAATTCGGTTAATGAGTATGTAAGTTTGATAAATTAATTTTGGATTGGATGCCATTGTTGAGTTCTTGAAAATGTCATTATTGAGTTCTTGAAGAAGAAGAAGAAGAAGAAGAAGAAGAAGAAGAGGAGGAGGAGGAGGAAAAGAAAATGAATAATAATTAAAAATTCTTGAAGATGCCATTATTGAGTTCTTGAAGAAGAAGAAGAAGAAGAAGAAGAAGAAGGAGAAGAAGAAGAAGAAAATGAATAAAGAATAATAATAATTAAAAATGAATAAAGAAAATAAAGAAATATTTGGCCATGTCAGCGTTCTCACTTTCTTTAAAGAGAGTGAAACACACTCTCTCGCCATGTCAGCGTTCAGGGGGTAAATATTCCACTTTAAAATAGTTCAGGGAGGTCATAGGACCCCCGCAAAGTATAAGTGTGTAGTTGGGACTTGGGGTAAAGGTTGAAGGGGGGGGGTATTTGACCATTTTCTCTTCTTAATAATATAATTATTGTTGGATTTGAGAAAAAATAATTGGTTTGAAACCATTTAAGTTTTAAATTTATTCCCCAAGAACAATATTATCAAAAGGGATGATAATATGTTGGGTTTAAGTCATCAATTTATGCCTAAGACACCTTTATATGTGTAAGATGTTGAGTTTGAATCTCAATGCACCATATTGATGATATTATGATGGCTAAGGCAAAATAATGTGTTTTTAATGAAAAGTCATGAAATATGTCCCATTGAATATACTTCATTCCATGAAGTGAGTGTGGTAAGAATATATGATAAGTGTGAAATATGACAACTTACTTCATTTTTGAAGTGTATATGATAGCAGTTCATAATATGTCTGAAAGAAGACAAATGATTGAATGCACGGACATACGCGTGGAGGGACAATATAATAATGATCAACCAAAGTGATGATATTTTCACACGCGTATTATGATCATAAGATATGTTAGAGAAAAATTCTCTAGATCATATGTATGCCTCGATTTGCTCCTGATGTAGCAATATCATAAAAAAGGTTTTAAGCTGTCAATTTGATAGGCTTAAGACACGATTATATTTCATTCATGGGAATGAAAATTTTAATTGTTATAAGAATAGATCCATTCCCTGGGTGAATGTGATGATATTTAGTGAAGCTTATCAACAAACTTAAACTTAATTGTGATGGCTTCACAACTCACCTCCGAATGAGGCAGAATAACTGGGAAGAGTTATTTTGAAATCTACTTCTAAAGTAGTAAATCTGAAATTTACTAAAGTAAAAAGGTACATGTCATGGTAAACTTGAAGTTTACTAGAATAAAAGATCATAAATTGACATGAACGATTGCGACATCCAAAGATGTGCATACTGAGTATTGAATATATCTTGAAGAATTAGAAAATTCTTCATTACTTTTAATGTTGCTTGTTCTCATGATAAGTTGATTGGACCAACTAATTTTGGGATTGGATCCCTCACAATCTTAAAAGTATAAAAGGTGAAAAAGGGTCCGTTCATCTATCATGTAATAAGATGATCACATGTACATTTATTGTCAACCTGCAGTTTGATATTCATAAAGTTGCTTGCTCAATAAAATTGAGTGAAGTGTATTACTTTCAGATTGTGTAATCAAGACAGTTCATCTTGATGATGATGGTTTGACATTGGATACCTTGGATAAATAGCTAAACCATTGTTAATGAGAATAAAGTTTCATGTGTTGATCTGAAATATGATATGTTGCATACAATAGAGCTTGCATGTATTAGACCAATTAATTATGATTATTTTTTTCCTCTCAATTGGTTCAAGGTAAGGAACCAACTATTCCATCAAATAATTTTGATGTGCAGTATACGATTAATGAATATACCATGATGCACAAAGATGGATTCCTCAAATAAAATGGAGGATGTATGTTAGTTTTTCTAATATAAGGGGGAGATTATAAGCAACTATGAATATGTTTGGAATTATCTTCAGATCCTCATTCAAAAGATAATTCAAGTCAAATGTCGAAAGCATCTCATATTTAAGTTGCAAGTGCTCCTATTTTGTGTCTCAAAAGGACAAAGTCTATGCATGCGTGAAGCGTGATAAACCAATCGGTTCTAAATAAAATGATCCTTGAAAAGAATAAGGAGCAAATAATCATAATAAGAAGGCAATGTGATCTTGAAGAGCCTATGATATAAAACTTCATGAAACCTTATGAGAGGTGAGGTTCAGGTACCTGAAAATAATAAAGTGATGAGACCTCAAAATGGTATGTCATACTGTGAATCGATACGAAATGATATATCATCAATATCTTTGATACAATATTGGCGCAATATTGATAAAGATTATGAGGATCCGAATTCTACGTTTATTTAAGCATGCTGACGTAGAAACATTTATCAAGTGACATGAAATGATGCATTTTGGTAAGCATAAAACTTATTTGATTTGCAGTACAGATACTTGAAGATGTCATACTTTACATGTTAGATATTGTCACTTGACAAAAATCTATACGAAAATTCCTAAAAGGATTTAAAATGCTTAAACCATATAAAGTTTCTGGGAAACTTGTTTATTATCCTTATAAGGGATAAATTAGTGGTTTGAATATTATTGAAACTCTTGGAGAGTTTTCTAAAGCAATAAATTATTTGTTGAAATGAGAAATATATCAATTTGAATTGGTTACGAAGTACCATATCTTAGTGCAATTGATGCACAACACTAATGTATCTTGCAAATACTACAAGGTCTGATATAGCCTTTTCAGTCAATTTATTAGCAAGATATATTTCTGCTCCTACTAAGAGACATCGAAATGGGATTAATATGATCTTATTTTATTCTAAAGATTGTAGTCCCGATCTTGTTGATTTTGCTGATGCTGAGTATTTATTTAACCCGCATAAATCTCAATCTCAAACATGTAATGTGTTCACATGTGGGGACACTGCCATATCTTGGAGATATACAAAACAGTTTATCTAGCCATTTCATTGAATCGTCCTGAGATAATAACTATTCATGAAGCTAGCCGAGAATGTGTATGGTTGAGGTCCATAATACATCTCATTCGAGAAAAAATATGATTTGAAATGTGACAAAGTACCCATGATTTTTATGAAGATAATGCAGCATGCATAGCACAATTTAATAGAGGATTCATAAGAGAAGATAAAATGAAACATATTTTGTCAAAACTTTTCTATACACATGGTCTCCAAAAGAATGGTGATATTAATATGCAACAGATTCATTCAAGCGACAATGTAACTGATTTATTCACCAAGTCTCCTCCAGTTGCAACTTTCAAGAAGATGGTGCACAAGATCGGGATGCAAAGGTTCAAAGATGTTCTCATGAGGGGGAGTTAATACGCATTGTACTCTTTTTCCCTTATGAGGTTTTGTCCCACTGAATTTTCCTTGTAAGGTTTTTAATGAGGCAACCTATATGCGTATTGTTAGAGGTGTGTACTCTTTTTCCTTCACTAATTTTTTTTTCCACTGAGTTTTTTCTAGTATAATTTTAACGAGGCATATTAGCTATCAATTAGACATTCAAGGGGGAGTGTTATAAATGTACCATATATAGTGAATGTCTACTTTACCATATATAGTGAATACCTACATTATCATATATTGTGTATGTCTATTTATGAAAAAGTTACAAACTCCAAGATTAGTTTTTCCCTATAAATAAAGGGGTTTTCCTTCATTGTAATTCATCACTCAAGAGAAATAATAAATATTCTCTCTATTCTCTCTACTCTTTTTTTTATTCTTTATTAGTTTATAACAAGTTTGCTTAATTATAAAATACTGCAGCATTTTAATTTTAAAACATAACATAATATATTGTACTTACATATACAATAATAATAATAAAATATATTATTTTCACGCATATAATAGTTTTATTCACGTGTATACAATACATTTATAGTGTGAATACAATTATACACTATATTTGTGCTCAAAACAAATGTATCCACGCATATACCATATCTTTGTGTAACTTTATCTACACGGCTAAATATGTAACTTTTTCATTACAAAAATAATTTTCTTTTACATATTACTCTATTCCGTTACAATATTAATTTCTTTTCCACTTTTATTATCATTCTTAGCATAACAAGAGAAAAATATTTTTTTTATCATGTTTCATTCTCAACATTAATTAATTATTCTCTAAATTATTTCTCAAAATCTAAGACTAAATATTAATTAATGGGTATTGTAATAAAATACTTATGTCCATTATTATTTTTTACGGAGCATACAAAGTTTAAACTAAATACAAGTAAAAATAGATGGAGTGAGTTTACTTAAAACTAAAAAAGAAATTGAATTCTTTAGGTTGATCTTCTAGTCTTTTCTCTCTGTCTAAAATGTTATCCATTGACAATCTTTAATGATAAAATAAACCACTTGAAAAGGTGTACTCATCGAATTAAGTGTTAGTAACACGCATTGCCTTTGCAAATCAACGTATTACTTTTGACATAAAAAAAAGTAAACATAGTTGACATTCAATAAAGAAAAAATTAGTCCAATGAGTCGTACCATATGTCAACAACACGCCAGAAGAAGAAGACGACATCAAAACCATGATAAGGTGGTATTAATTCCATAAAAAAAAACGATAACGTGGTAATAAGTCTTTGAAATAATTTAAATGTACCGTCAAATGTGGTGCAGTGGATGGAGCTGCTCTTCCCTTAACTAGAGATCTCGAGTTCGAGTCCTGATATGAAAAAAATCTTGGTAGTAAGCGAATGGGGCCTACCCGACAAGAATTCGGATTAGTCGGGCTACAATGTGGGTACCGGATACCGGATGAAAAATAAATAAATATTTAAATATGTTTTTGATTTTTCGAATATATATATATAGTAGATTTTGAACTATTTTGACAAAAAATTTATATCCACTACTGTCAGTCGATAAGAAGATAAAAGATGTTCGGAGGTGCCCGAAAGGTGTTTGTGCTTAATTTTTTTTTTTTTTTTAATTCTAGAGATGATAGGGTATTACTCCATCAGTATAATTTTTCAACTTAAAATATAATAATGTTTTGTCAAAGGATTCTAGACCTATGATATTAGGATAATTGGATTGACTAAATTTGTGGAAATTACGAGGATTAGCTATAATCTAGCGCGTCCTTAGAAAATTACATGGATAGGTGGAGAAGAAGAGGAAAAAGAACATGTGTAGTAATTGTCTGTTTGCTAAGCTTAATTTTTTTTAAAAAAGTACTTATTTTTAAAAAATGAGGTGTTTGGTCAAATTTTTGAAAAAAAAATAATATATTTTTGAAGAGAAACAAAATATATTTTTTCATAAGTTAAAAAAGTAATTATTTTTCATAAAAACATTTTTGAAAAAAATACATTTAAAACACTTATAAAAAATTTGATCAAGCACTAACTACTGTTCATAAGTGTTTTTTTAAATTATTGTCCAAAGACAATCTATTTTTCATCAAAAGTACTTTTTAAAAAAAATACATTTTATAAATTTAACCAATCAGATTATAATTCAGCTACCCTCAAATAGGATGATTTTCACATTGAATCTTCAAGGAAATGACAAATTTTTATATCTCTGTATATTGCAAATAGTGTGACAACTGACAACGTGACCAAATACGTGCCAAAAATATGGACACATATTGGGCTCCTTATGAGATACTAGCTTTATTTTATTTTATTTTACTTTATTTGATTTGATTCATGTTAATTTAATATAATTCTTCAAAAAAAGTTTTATTAAAATAATTTTATTAATAATATTTTGAAAATCTAAATTTTACTATCAACTATTTTATGCAGTTAATTAACACTAATTAGAATAGTATGAAAAAATAATAATAACATCTCGGTTAATTTGATTAAATAAGCAAATAAAAAGAAAAAGCTATTTTTTTTAGTGTTTGAACCAAGTAAAATGAAATGAAAAGAGTATTAAACAATTAATTGTGGACTTCAATTACATTTTGCAAGTACGAGTGAGACGCCCGGTGAATAACGATTAACGGAGGGAGAAAGAAGATGAAGAAAGTGAAAAATCTTTTGTGAATATAAAGGAATTTATAATCGGTTTAATCAAGCTTTTAAATTTCTTATTTTAAAAGTGTCTTTTTAGGAGTGTTTTTTTTAGAAAAGTATTTTTGGTGAGAAATAATTTGTGTCTGATTAATAAATTTAAAAAGTATTTTTGAGCAACAACTTGTATTTGCCAAAACTTTTTAAAATATTTTTTACAAAAATGTTTTTTCAAAAGATGTTTTTAAGGAGAAACTATTTTTTGAACTTATGAAAAATTGTTTTTTCTACTTCCTCAAAGCTTTTAATTTTCTTTAAAAAGTTTGGTCAAACACCTCTTTTCTTTTAAAAAAAACACTTTTGATTGAAATTATGGCGTGCGAAATAGTTGAGAGGATTTGAAAAAATGACCACTTTGTAAATTTAATTTGAGAAATACCCACCTATTTTTTTTTCATTTATTTACTAGGGTTAGGGTTTGAAAAAAAAGAAGTGGGATGGGTTGTAGGGTCATGGGCCTCTTTAACATTTTTAAAAGTTGAGGATAAAATATAACTTTGTAAAAATTCAATATGATCCCTTTTTGTATTTATTAAATATTAAAACCTTTTTAAATTCATTTAATAAATTCAACAACTTTTTCGTCTCCTCAAACTTCATAGTTGTAGAGAAAAAAAAATGTTTTGCCCGATTATTGTCTTTCAAGTCAAATTTTTTCATCTTCTCTTACTCATAAAAGTTTAATCTTCTTCCCCGATCAATTTTAGATTTATTTTAGTGTATTTTTTTGGTTCCATTTTGTGTAGTCGTTCTTTAATTTTGACGAAAATTACACTGTTCTTCATTGAATTAGTCGAAATCTGAGTGTTTTTAGTTAATATTGTCGATTCCGCATGTTTATCGTTTTTTGCTTTGGATAATGACTAGAAAATTTTAAAATTTTGTATTTATATTGCGTATTGATTTTGAATTTTTTTACTGAATTAGACCAATATTAATGGTGTTCTTGTTGCTGTGAATTGCACTGTCAATATCTAGAGAAGTTGGAGCTGGATTTGCATGTTTGATCTGAGGCGTTTTTTTATTTTTCTTAATAAATCAGTGATCGATATATCAATCGCTACAGATTTGTTTTTGTTGCATTTTCCTATTTATTTTAATAGATCAGTAGTCGATAGATCGACCACAACAGATTCATTTTTGGTTGTAGATTATAAACGATCAGAGTTAATAAAGCAGTTAAAAGGGTTGCTTCCACTGCTTTTAGCAGTAGGAAGCGAAAAGCCGAAGAAGTTTCCAAAACTCCGAAGAGGAAAAAAATTACAATCGATGAATTCGAGTCGAAAAGTGAATTAAAAATCATTGCCGAGATTGACAAATTTGAGGAAAATAGTGCACATGAGAGTGATGATGTTGAGAACAATGAAAAGAAAAGCGAAGAAGAAAGTGAAAGTGATAGCGGTGAAGATGATGACAGGAGAGATAGTGAAGACGAGGAGAAGGATGATCCGTTATCCTTGTCAATTTGTGCAAGAGATGTCTCCGTTGCGTTGTACGACCTAAAAACTTGAATGGATGAGTTAGGTTCTTTTCCTGCAAAGATTCTCGTAAGAGCAAGAATGACGGTTTATCGAGAGGTTAGAAAGATCCTAGTTGAACAAAAGTTGTATGCTGATTTTAAGAAGACCTATTTTGGACACTTGAGACATATGCCGGAGCATTTTAGGTTTAATGGAGCGATAGTCCATTATGTTTTGCTGCGACGTATCAAAACTAATAAAAAACTGCATGAAATTTGGTTCTTTATGAATGGTAAGCCAGCTTGTTTCGGCTTAAAGGAATTTGTTCTGATTATGGGGCTAAATTGTTCAGCATATTCCCGTGAATAAAAATTGAACAAAGTCCTCCCAAATGGCGAAAGCTTTCATTTTAAGGTGACGAAGAACACGAGCATTATTGTTGCAAGGCCGATTAGCCTGATCAAAGGTAATAGGTCGACTAATCAACAAAAATTTAAGTTTACATTAGTTTGATTCGTGCACTCGATACTGCTGGCAAAGAACCCATCAAAGAAGGTGGATTCTGACCACATTAAGATGGCGACTGATTTAGATTTCTTCGAGAGGTATCCATGGAGAAAAGAGTCGCTTGGGATGATATTGAGCTATTTGAAAAAAGAAGATTGATTTGAGCAAGCAGAAAGAAGTGTTTGTGAAGAGAAATAATGCACGCTTTATACAATTTTTTCTGAATATTTCTGGTACTTATAATCTAAGATCTTATTGATTTTTTATGGACTCTTACCTATTTATGTACCAATACATAGACTCTGTAGATTAATTTATGCCTCTATTGATTGCAGATTTGGATATATGAGGCCTTTTCTCATCTTGAAAGGTACGCCGGTAAGTCGTTGAATTCTCCTTTACACATTCCCCATCTTTTTAGATGGCAAACATCGAAGAGCGACAACACAATTGAAGGCGACTCGTTTAAGTACAAAGGAAACAACACAAATGTAAAAGTATCATGATTATAATATGATAATAATATTATTAAATTAGTGAATGTCGTGTAATTTTTTTTTTTTGATAGATTGTGCACCCGTACTTTACCCCTATTATCCGTGAGATGGAGAAGACCTACATGAAAACATTTAATCCATACACGAACGAATATAAAAACACGTACATCGATACCTTTAAGGCACAGTTAAAAGACGTGACTGCCCTCACTTCATCAGTGAAGGTTGCGGACAAAGACGAAGATTTGGGTGATCACATTTATGTCCCAAGTCCAGCACGTGCTTGTGATCATACTAGTTCAAGTGAACTCAAAACTGCACCAGATACTTCTAATGATGAAGACCTGCGTGAGCGTGTTGCTTTGCTCGTGAAAACTATTCTCGATGTTGCTTCTTTTGTTAACGATGAGAGGCTGATGAGAATCGTGAAAAACATGAAGAAGCAACAACATTAAGGCAAACAATTTTTTTTTCTTCTCATTTAATTTTCTTGCATAATTTTGATAATCCTTTCAAAATAATGCAGCGCACCTTGGCAGTCCCCCTCGTAGCCGACGTCAAGTAAACCACGAAGAACTTGCAGTTGTAGTGTTTGACATTGCAGCAACAGATGAAAAAGTGGAAGAAGAGAAAAAAGAAGAAGAAATGAAAGAGGAGAAGGCAATAGATAAATAAGATAATAAAGAAGAAAAAAAGATGAGGAAATGACAGCTGAAGAAGTAAAAAATAAGGAGAAAATACAAGAAGATGGAGAAAAAAAACCAGAAAACGAAGAAGAGAAAAATGAGAAGGCAGTTGATGAAGAAGTAGTGGCTGAACAGGAGGATGAAAATATTGAAGAAGAGAAGAAATCATCATCATCATCAGAAGAAGTGAAATAAAATGAGAAGAAAGAAGTAGAAGAAGAAGAGAAAAAACATGAAGAAAATGAAGTGTATGTGATGTGCATTGTTAAGGAACTCAATAATGATAACATATAGTTTGGTGGTTTGAAACAAACAATTTTCTTAATGATTTATTATTTTTAATAATTTTTTATGTATAATTAAATTACATATATTTGGCATCTCAATAATGACATTTACTAGAGAAATTATGTTTAGTTTTTTCATTGTCTTGTTAGATTAAAAAGTTGATTGCATTGTGTTATCCGTTTAGCTATTGTCCTAATTTATAGAGGTTGATGACAAATATTATAGAAGCCATTCTCTATAATTTATAGACTACACCCACAATCGATTTAATAAATCATACATTTACAATGACAACAAATAAATTTACTGTTATATGTTGCATTGTGTTACAAATTCAGTAACTATCATGGTTTATAGAAGTCGATGATACACGCCATATAAATGATTCACTATTAATTAAATATTATATCCACGGTTGATTTAAGAAATCATACATCTATTTATTTAGTTTCCTACATTCCTATTACACCTTTTCAGAAAGCCAACACCACCAATAAATCATACAATAATTTGTTTAGGCCATTCTCTTTTTCTTCGGTCAAAAATCAACCTTTGCTTTGGTTGATCCCTCTCCATTTTAATTTCTTTTAGTGATCCTTTCAAGTAAGCCCTTTGCTCTTCGGCTTCTTTTAACAATGTCATAAGTAGATCTCTATTTTATTTAGTTTTTCGAAGCCTAACTTGAAAGTGACTAGAAATTTTGATGTTGATGGGCTATTCATTGGTGAATCTTCCACAAGCCACTTAAAAAAAGCAACCGCCGTTATCCTTGACAAAAAAAAGTTATTACATGAATTTACTTACTTAAATTAAAAAGAAAAGATAAATCACATATTCATGTACACACTCACCTTTTCAACTTCACAGTTAAAGAATTTTTGACCTGAATTCGAATTGGTGTCTGATGTCCTCAAAACAGCTGGATTGCCACAACAACATATGTAGAACACTTTTTCATTTGATGTTTGAGATACTTGAGACATTGTAGTTGTTTAAAAATGAACAAAAATAAAAATAAAAAAAATAAGAGTGTTAAAACAAAAATTGCCTTTCTTTTATAGAAAAAAGGAAGTGAAATATTACCGTTGGATGTAATTTGACATGTACTTTATTACCGTTATAAGAAATCTGATATTTAAATTTTGTTACTGCTAGACCTCGTTCATAGAACTTAAATATAATCGATGCCTTCTCATACGTTAGATAGATGATGAATCGTATAGATCGACACACAGTCAATGCTAAGGTATATATGGGTTGGTGCAACGATATAAAAAGCATTAGTACATAGTCAAAAATATAAATAATTAAATAAATAAAATTTATTTGAGGGCCATAGATTGTGTCCAGTTTAAATCATAGACTGAAAGTCTTGTCAATAATATACCTTATTGGTTTATTGCCCTTAGTAGCATATTGAAAAAAAGGAAATAATTAATTAATAAAAAAATAAATGATTGAATTTTATGCAATTAAATGAGCTTAAACAAGTCATGTGATTGTATAAGAGTCCATGTAAATTGGAGAAGGTGATCAAAGATGTGTGAGGATGGGTAGTGGTTGAACAAATAAATTCCTCACAATATACTTGTGCTTTGGATAAACATTACCCCGAGGATGTTGGTTGGTCAACCACAACTCATCACCTCATATCTTTGATATCATTTTCAATTTACGTGGACTATTATACGATCACATGACATGTTTAAGCTCATTTAATTGCATAAATTCCAATCATTTATTTTTTGTCAATTAATTATTCCCTTTTCAAAATATGTGCTAGTCATGGTCTATAAATATGTATCATAGTCTAGCTATTTAATTGTGGAAGTAGTGCACAGTATATTCTAGACTATATCAGGTCGAGTAAATAACTAAGCATAGTTTAGCATAAACTATGGCCGACTTCAATAATAAACGAACTAGACTAGGATACATATTTATAGACCATAACTAGCACATAGTTTGAAAAAAATTAATTAATTAGTAAAAAATAAAAGTTTGGAATTTATGCAATTAAATGAGCTTAAACATGTCATGTGATTGTATAAGAGTCCACGTAAATTAAAAGTGGTGATCAAAGATGTGAGGTAATAAGTTATGGTTGAACAACCAACATCCTCAGGGCAATGTTTATCGAAAACACAAGTATGTTGTGAGGAATTCATTTGTTCAACCACTACCCATCCTCACACATCTTTGATCACCTTCTCCAATTTACGTGGGCTCTTATACAATCACATGACCTGTTTAAGCTCAGTCAATCGCATAAAATTTAATTATTTATTTTATTTATTAATTAATTAATTCCTTTTTTCACAATAAACTAGTAAGGGTAATAAACCAATACAGTATATTATTGACAAGACATTAAGTCTATGATTTACAATGGACACAATTTATGACCCTCAAATCAGTTTTAGTTATTTAATTATTTATATTTTTAACAATTTACTAAGGCTTTTTCGACCATTGCACCAACCCATATATACCTTAGCATTGATCGAGTGTCGATTTATAAGATTTATCACCAATTCAACGCATGAGAAGACATCGATTATATTTAAGATCCATGAAAGAGGTCCAGCAGTAACAAAATTTAAATATCAGAGGTATATCATTTAAGATTTATTATTTATTTAATTATTCATATACTTTTTTCACATGATGCTACAAAGAACAATAAACTAATATGGTATAATTTTGACAAAGCTTGTTGTCTACGATTTACAATCGACACAATCGATGGTCCTCGATTACAATCTATGACTAAGCTTTCAGTCTATGATTTATAATCAACACAATTTCATTTATTTAATTATTTATATTTCACCAACCCGCATAATGAAATCCATCGATTACGTAGACAGTAACGCATAAATATTGATCTCGATCAATCGTATACTACTTCGATCTTGCAATTAATTTTGTATAAATCAACCGAATCGCTGATAGACTAGATTCATTATCTATTAGCATATATAAATTTTTAAGTCTGACAACTATTTCATTCATCTTCTAATAGGGGAAATTGGAAAAATTCAAACAACAACAAAATTTTAAAATTAAAGTATAGACAATTTGAAGGAAACAAAAAATACTTTATTTCATTAGTTCATTGCAATCGTTTAACACAATATGTACATCAAAATACGAGCAAAAAGGGCAAAACAAAGAAGCTTTCATCCAACAAAATTCCTAACCATGAAAGCTTTTTTGCAATGAACTTAGAACTACAACTATAATAGAAATTAAAATCTAAACTAAGGGGATAAAGCTGATCAACTCTTCGGGCTCCATGTTCAGCCTCTCCATGATTGCCCGTAAAAAATGGTCGATATGCCGAAGTTCATAGTGGAGGTGCTCCCTGTCCTGATCAGGACTGTAGAAGAGACGGTCTAGGTCATTTCAAAGAAGGAGAAGATCGTGCTAACGCTGGAACCAAACTCTTCTTCGTGGTCTGAGTGTAATTCTCGACATCTGATCGTATTTGTCATTTTTTGGGTTAAAGAAGATGAATATTGTGAAGAGTTGATGGTTGTTTATATAGGCCTAAATAGAAACCCTTTGGTGTTCCCGCCCAGTGGTTGGTCGACGCGTGGATGAACACAAGTAGAGTAGGTAGCGTATACCCAATTGACGCAGCGTGTGAGTAGACGTGCAACAACTTTTTTGATGTGTCATAAATGTCCGACTATTCATCTTTTCGATTGAATAATAAGTTTTTTTCAATAGACTTGAAATAGAATCGATAATAAACTCTGTTGGATATAAAGAATACGCCCAATAGACCTGACACACAAGATATGCTATTAGTAAAAAGGTCGATAATAGACATAGAGCAAAATCGATAAAACTGACATTAATCTGACCACTGTAGGGTTGTCAAAATGCATATACTATCATGAGTTATAAATACACATATTCATACAAGTCTATCTATGATTTGTTGTTATTACAAATGATTTTCTTGTGCCCAGGTATCTTGCACAGTAAACACTTGTTCCTCCTTTTCATCTTGAAAGCCTCGCCCATGCCCTTAATGTGTTTCCTTTTCTTCCTTCTGAGCTTGGTGTTGACAAGGGGTGGAATAATGTTCATGTCTAGCAATTCTTGTGGCATGCACCATTCGGACTCTAAAGGGACAACACTAATTGATTTCGAATACACAAGGAGGTACTTTTCCACTTTATATGCGGGCGAAAAGTACCCATAGATGCTAAAATCATAATCATCACTTTGCTTCAATCGCAAAATGGTCATCGCATGAGCGCATGGTATTTTTACCCAGTAAAACTTCTTGCAATAACACGACCTTTCCAGTAGGTCGACTTTGGATGTACGACCACTGCTGAACACTGTGAATTAGTTGTCGTCCTTGTTTATGTTCTCCAAATAGAAGGAATCGCCTTCGCTCATATTAACCCTTACGATCTTTTTGGCGGTAGGCACAAATTTATTATCTTTATAGTTGAGGATATATGCATGCCTCTCTCTAAATTTCTCACTAAACCTCTTAGCAATCGAATTGAATATGGATGCCACGAGGTACTCCCTTTCGACAATCAACATAGAGTTGATCTACTCGACAATATTTATGGTCATCACATCATACCTGTTGCCGTAAAAATATGCCCTACTGTACTTTTCAGATCCAAGCTCATGCTCGAGGAAAAAAGGCTTTCTCAGGATAATAGTTCTTGAATTCCTCAAAATGGTCGCTAAACTCCTCAAAAGAATATGCCTTTGCAGTGTGGTAGAATAGATAGAGGTAATCTCTGCATTGGTGATTTACCTAGAGATTTTCACGTAGGTGCCTCATGCAGTACCCGTGATGAGCATGGTTGTAAGCTCTCATAATGTCATTGCGATGCTCTTGTACCTATTGGA
Organism: Capsicum pubescens; assembly: GCA_030864215.1. Classification (NCBI taxonomy): domain Eukaryota; kingdom Viridiplantae; phylum Streptophyta; class Magnoliopsida; order Solanales; family Solanaceae; genus Capsicum; species Capsicum pubescens. Next base: position 44,849,061 of record CM061541.1, read on the forward strand.
GATAAAGCATAAATTAGGTCTATCGACCACTATAGACTTCAGCTTCTCAAAGAAGAATGTCCAAATCATTTTCCTTGTCAACGACGCAAAAGACAATGGGAAAATATGGTTCTTCGTATCCCGTGCAACCACGCTTAGCAACATACCCTCGTACTTACTGTGTAAATGAGTGTTGTCGACCGGAATAACCTTTCTCATATGGGTGAATCCCCTAATGCAAGGGCCCGAGGCTAAAAAATAGTACATAAACCTACAATCATCCTTGTTCACCATGATGAAATGGGTTGCGCTAACATTAAGAGCTTCGATAATGTAGGAAAAAGCTGACAGGCAGGAATACCAATGCTCCGGTGTCCCTCGAACCATTTGTTTGGCGATCACACCCCTCATCCAATATTTCCAATAGGTTGGCTTACTGTTAAAGTTCTAGAAAATGATCGTTCGAATCTCACTAGTGTCTGGACCCTTTCCTTCACGATATATGTTCATACAGAGCGATGCAATGACTTTAGTCGTGATTTTCTTATGGCGTGTTAGACACCGTAAGTGTGATGGCGATGTATTTATGGATGAGAAATATGCCCGTGCATTAATACTTCCTCGCCCACAACATCCACGTGCAACTATGACAAACACATTTCACCTTAAAGTATTTGCTGCAGCTCTTCAACGTAATATAATCAAAAGAATTTTTCACTGATGCTACGTCCAACAACAATTTCAGTTCCTTTTTGCTGCTAAATGTTTGCTCTATATGAAAATCAGTTCTATCGGAGAAGGTGTGGTTGGTTTGTGATCCCAATTCTTACTCTTCTCCCTCTTTTTGAAAGAAATTGGGACCTTCCTTTTCCATTGAATGATCTTCCGTATCTATTGAATGAGCATCCAAACTCTCATCTTTAAATGAATCATGTTTGTCGATTGTCAGGTGTTGTGGCCGGATTGTCGGAGACCCAGCGACAACATTTATCCTCTGTAATGTCCTAGAGCCATCGACGACAACGTCCAACATGTGTAACGACACATGTCGGTCATTCTTTGTGAATATGGGATGTATTTTCCTCCCCCATTCATTAGATAGCTAATCACAACGTTCTTTGACTCACAATCTAATTCTCCGCTCTCAATTACGCTTTGAGCCATGTCGTCATACGAGCCATTGCGACGCAACGGGATGGGCGTTGTCTCCTTGCTAAATGATTTCCAACTCTAATATTTGGGACCCTCGTCCCACACACCCATATAATTACCACCGATGATAATTACTTCATCTACTACCATTATAGATCACACTAATCGATAATAGATTGAGGTATCGATCTATAATTGGTCGATGATTGGTATGAAAACCTTCGTACAAAAAACGTGAATGAATGAATTTTTGATATAATCGATGCCCTCCTAGCTCTGGGATGGAGAAATGTATATGTAGGGTTTCTAAACTACTGAAATATACCTAATGACGAGGTATTAAATGGATTTGAAAAGCTTTTCAAGCTAGTAAAAATGGTGAAAAAATATTTTTTGCTATTTTTTTCAAAAAAGATGGAACAACAATGGAGGAAATGACCAAGAATGAAGATTTTCAGTTGTAATGAGCAAGATTTCGTCGGAAAAGTTGCCAGAATCGAAAATACAGGTGAAAAATGGGAGCTCCTTTTGGTGGCTTCTTAGACAATTTTCTTAATTAACAATAGAAAAATATAAAAAATAGTGAAAAATATTAAATATTAATTGGATGAGGTGAGGAACTAAAGTGTAAAGTTTAAAACTTGTGTGGTAGGTTTGTATGCTACAAGTGATGATGTCATAATAGTGGGTATTCACCTAATTTTTCAAGACTTGTGACTAAATGCTTAAATAAGTTTTTAAAGTGTCTATTTTACAAAATGTCCCGAGATAGTTTATATAAGGAAAGAACCTTTTTTCTTTCACCTTTCTTGCGAATCTCTCACCATTTATTATTATTTATATTTATTTTATTTTATTTGTATTTTTAGTCATTGGAACTACTCCCTCATGTCAGAAAGTAGAGGTGCTTATAGGGCGGATTGGACGGATAAATATGCTTAACGGTTTGGCTTATCGGATATCGCCTTTTAAATTTACTAACCCACTAGCCAACCAACAAGATATCGGTTGGATCGGTACGGATAGTTATTATCGGACGGTTAACGGACGGTGTATTGGCTCAACCATTTCATGCTCCCTTTTTTCACTTTCACAATTACATTAATCAATATATTAATCTCCCACATAACCATTTTTTCTTCTCTACTTAAGCTTATACTTCTGTAAGTCAAATCATAGTGAAAAATACATAAAAGCTTAAATTTTGAGGATGCATACGCATAAGCATTTATTTAACAAATATTAACCAAAATATACTTCAAGTATACATATTTATATATTATAAGTGAAGACTAGTCTAATATGGTCTAAACTCCAGACTAATGAGCTAGTAGATCGGTAAGAAATTTAACTCACAAATCGTATCAAGTCATATAACTATGATGCATGTGAGCTTGGCAATAAAACATGTAGCTCTCTTGTCATAATTGGAAGTCCAAATTAGAGAGTAAAATAACTTGTTTTTGTTTGATCTTTAAGGAGCGAAGTTTTGGTTTGATCAATTTTAAGGAGCGGTAGAATATTAAATGGAGTTTTAGGGTTAATAATAGGTACTTTAAAGTATATACCTAATGGTAAAAATTAATTATAATAGTTCGTAACGGGTTAACGATTTACCCAATAAGAAAGTTGAGTAATCCACCTCCGCACCAATAAACTGTTAACTATAAAATTTTAATCCATTTTCCAATCGTTAATTCGATAAGCCAATACCATTAAGCCAATAAGTCAATTTTGTGGTTGGCTTATCAGTTTCGGTTTGATTTTGAACAGCCCTATCAGAAAGAAATGAACCATCCATGCAATTAATATGCATTAGTTGAGAATAGACATTAACTGACCCTATACAAGTGACATACACTCATGCAAAGAAAATTCTTACGAGAAAAAGGTGAATAATGCCATGAATTAACTAGAACATAACACTAACTAAAGAAGATTCAATATGTTAAAGAATGATTTAGTAGTTTACTATTCCCCCAGTCCATATTTACTTATTTGCTATATTAAATTAAATGTTCAACAATATTTATCCAGTTTGAAAATTTAATGGATACTTTACTAATTTTTTTTTAGCATCAAATATGATTCATTATGTAAGTTTCTATGGCCCACATAATTAATTTTTTTGATTTAATAATAATTGAATAAGTTAAATCCTAAATATGTATGAAAAAGTTACCAAGTAGGATTAAAAATACTGACTACTCTGTTAGTGGGATAATTACGGACTGTTAGTGGAATAATTATTATATCCACAAATCACATTGATGGAACGTGAAAACATAACTGTCTATTTCATGTATTATAAAAGGGGTCCTTTCTTTGCCAAAAGAAGAATAAGTTCCATCAAATATTATTCTGAAACATAAGGTAAAGAGAGAGAAACAATACTTCTGTTTGGTGCTTTCACTAATGTCAACCAGCAAGAAAACAATGGAGAATTCAGGTAAGTAATTCTTTACTGAATTACTATAGTATTGTTTATGTGAAAATCATGTAGTTTCGCATTTCTGAATATTGGTAGGATTATATATTATATTATTTAGATTATACAATCTGTAAAATCCTTACATGTGATATCTGAGCAAGGTTTCGAAACTAATGATTTTTCATTGCAAATAAAATTTTCTATTGATTTAATGAATCCTAATTATGAAATTTAGGTATTTTCATAGTAATGAAGTTTACTTCAACAATGATCAACCATCTAGGATGTGGAAACACAACCTGCCAATTTTGCCTTTGACAACTGTCCTGAATGATTTATAAAAAGAAAAATGGCCACTATGATCATGTTAGTTAACAACACATTTTTTTAATGTTCATATCTCACATGCTATTTTGACCCAAAGGCAAAACTAAATAAATTAATAGTTAATTAATTTTTTGACTGTTTTATCTGTTTTGGTCAAATGGAGAATTCAGCATGCTATCTCTGCAATTTTATGTAGCCATATTAAATGTGAAAAATTCTTACTGGACAATTCAGATATTGCCCTTCCAAATGTCATGTCTCTTAAAAATAAAAAATTGAATTCTTAAATTCTCTGTGGTATAATGAAATCTTACTATTTAGAGTACTTTGAGCCATTAAAGTAGTATAGTTTCTTTTAAACTTATTAGACAAGAAATAATTGTATAACTGAAATTGATTTAGGTGAGATTCGTTAATCACCAAAGTGGTCGAATCTTGATGAATAATTAATTTCAAACTTACAATTAAACTAACATTCAATTACCCATTATTTTTTATGCTTATAATTGATATGACATTTATGGGTAAATTAAAATTTTGATTATAAGACATTTATGAATCACCCAAAGGTTGATTATTTGTTCTTATAACCAATAAGCATTAAAGAGATAATTTAGATGCATTGTTAGTTTTATTTATTTATCCAAATATAATATATATTATTAATTGATGCATTAAATATTATCGATTTGTGTTAAATACACTTTTAAGCATCATTATATTTAAAGTTATATTTTGATGAAGTAAATAATTTCTGAATTTGATAATATGCTTAAACTAGTAACTCAAAGTATTAACAAATGAGTATGTTCTACTTACAACATTTGCTCTTCATTCGCACTCTGCCTCTGTTACGACTTTTAACGGTCTTAACTTTTCAGATTGGTGTGAACAGATCAGATTCTATCTTGGAGTTTTAGATCTTGATGTTGCACTTTACTCTGAGAAGCCAACTGCTATTACTGAAACTAACAATGATGAAAAAAGGTCCTATTATAAGTATTGGGATCGGTCTAACAGATTAGGCCTAATGTTCATGCAAATGAATATTACGGGCAATATTAAAACTACTCTTTCCAAAACTGAAAATGCAAAAGAACTTCCGAAACTTGTAAAAAAATCTTCCCAAACTGTTGATAAGTCTATTGCTAGGAAACTAATGGGTAATTTGACCACCATGAAGCTTGATGGTTCACGTACTATGCATGAGCATGTCATTGAAATGACAAACATAACAGGAAAACTTAAGTCTTTAGGAATGGAAGTGGAACAAAATTTTCTTGTGCAGTTCATCATCAACTCATTACCGTCTGAGTATGGTCCTGTCCAAATGAACTACAACACTATGAAAGATAAATGGAACGTGCATGAATTTCATGGTATGTATGTTCAAGAGGAAACGAGGCTGAAGAATCAAGGAACCCACTCCATTAACTTTGTAAATTATCAAGGAGCTGAAAAAAAAAGGAAAAAAGCATGGTAATGGAAAACAAAAGCAACTTAATGTTAATGAGTCCTCATATCAGTACATAAGAAAGGAAACAAGAATGGTAAGTGTCATTTCTGTGGAAAAACTAGATACTTTCAGAAAGATTTCCTGAAACGTAAGGCATGGTTTGAGAAGAAAGGTAAGTGTAGTTCTTTTACATATCTCGAATCAAATTTAACTGAAGTTCCTTATAATACTTGGTGGATTGACTCTGGTTGTACTGTTGATATTTCTAATACTATGTAAGGATTCCTTACAATTCAAACCATAACCAGAATGAAAGATATGTTTACATGGGGAATAGAGTAAAGGCTCCAATTGAAGCTGTCGGGACTTATCGTCTGATTCTCGATACTGGGTGTCACTTAGATTTAGTTAAAACTTTTTATGTTCCTTCTCTTTTGAGAAATTTTGTTTCTTTGTCTAAGTTAGATACGACTAGATATTTCTTTAATTTCGGTAATGGATGTTTTAGTTTGTTTAAATATAATTATCTCATTGGTACTGATACTCTTTATGATAACTTATACAAACTGAATCTTGATAATCTATTTTTCGAAACACTCTTAACTCTGCATCATAATATTGGAACCAAACGAAGTTTAGTGAATGAACAATCTGCTTACTTGTGGCATAAACGTTTAGGTCACATATCTAAAGAAAGGCTGAAAAGATTAGTTAAGAATGAAATTCTTCCAGATTTAGATTTTACTGACCTTAACATTTGTGTAGATTGTATTAAAGGAAAACAAAAAAGACACACAAAGAAAGGAGCCACAAGAAACACACAACTTCTTGAAATTATACACAATGATATATGTGGTCCTTTTGATATCACATCTTTCAATACAGAAGAATATTTTATCACTTTTATTGATGACTTTTCACGTTATGGGTATATCTATTTGTTTCATGAAAAATCTCAAGCGATTAATGCCTTAGAGGTATTTATTACTGAGGTCGAAAGACAACTAGACAGAAAAGTAAAAATAATCAGGCCTGATAGAGGTGGTGAATATTCTGGAAGATATGGTGAAACTGGATAACACCCAGGTTCATTTGCTAAATTTCTTTAAAAACATGGCATATGCTCTCAATACACAATGCCTGGCACACCACAATAAAATGGTGTGGCATAAAGGCGTAATCATACATTAATGTATATGGTTAGGAGTATGTTAAGTAATTCATTTTTACCTATTTCATTATGGATGTATGCTTTAAGGACTATCTTTTTCTTGCTAAATAAGGTTCCTAGTAAAGCAATTCCAAAGACACCTTTTGAATTATGGACTGATAGGAAACCTAGCTTAAGGCACCTGCATGTTTGGGGTTGCCCGACAGAAGTTAGAGTATACAATCCACAAGAGAAAAAAATTTGGATTCAAGAACAATCAGTGGTTTATTCATTGATTATCCAGAAAAAATCAAAGGGGTATAGATTTTACTGTCCTAATCATAGTACGAGAATAGTTGAAACTGAAAATGCTAGGTTCATTGAGAATGACAAAGTTAGTGGGAGTGAAGAACCACGTAATGTGGAAATTAAAGAAGATAGGGTATGAATTCCTCTACCCTGTACTTCTTTTAAATTTGTTGTTCCTGAAACTTTTGTACAACAAAGTAATCAATAAGAACAATAAATTAATACTCCTACTAATCATAATGAAGCCATAATTGATGAACCTGTAGTAGATGAACCACTAAGACAAAGAAGATCTGTTATTTCTGACGATTATTTGGTATATCTACATGAGTCGAAAATTGACTTGGGAATTGATATTGAACCAATTTTATTTTCACAAGCCATTGAAAGTAATAATTCTGATAAATGGATAAATGCTATGAAAGATGAATTAAAATCTATGGAACAGAATGAAGTTTGAGACCTTGTTGAATTCCCCGAAGATTGCAAAAGAGTTGGGTGTAAATGGGTCTTTAAGACCAAACGCGACTCAACTGGCAACATCGAACAATACAAGGCCATACTTGTTGCCAAAAGTTTCACTCAAAAGGATGGCATTGACTATAAAAATACGTTCACACTTGTCTCTAGAAAAGATTCACTAAGAATTATAATGGCTTTGGTAGCTCATTATGACTTAGAGCTACATCAAATGGATGTGAAAACAACCTTTCTGAATGGAAATTTGGAGGAAGAAGTTTATATGAATCAACCTGAGGGGTTTTCTATTAAAGAAAAGGAACACATGATGTGTAAACTTAAGAAGTCAATATATGGACTTAAGCAAGCTTCCCGACAATGGTATCTTAAGTTTAATGAAACGATTGTCACCTTTGGATTTAAAGAAAACACTGTTGATCGGTGTATATATCTGAAGGTCAGTGGGAGTAAGTTTATTATGTTAGTCTTGTATATTGATGATATCTTGCTAGCTACTAATGATTTTGGTTTGTTGCATGATACCAAGAAATATGTCTCTAACAATTTTAAAATGAAAGATATAGGAGAGGCATCCTATGTGATTGGAATAGAAATATTTCGGTATAGATCACAAGGATTGTTGGGATTGTCTCACAAAACCTATATTAATAAAGTATTAGAGAGGTTTAGAATGAAAAAATGCTCATCAAGTCCCGTTCCAATTCAGAAAAGAGATAAGTTTAGTCTCAATCATGTCCAAAGAATGACTTGGAACGAAAGTAAATGAAAGATATTCCTTATGCATCAATAGTTGGGAGTCTAATGTATGCCCAAACACGTACAAAACCAGACGTCAGTTTTGTTGTTGGAATGCTGGATATCAAAGTAATCCTGGAATGGATCACTGGAAGGCTGCGAAGAAAGTATTACGATACTTACAAGAAGCGAAAGATCATATGCTCACTTATAGAAGATCTGATCATCTAGATGTGGTTGGATATTCAGATTCAAATTATACTGGTTGTGTGGATGCAAGAAAATCCACATTTGGTTATTTGTTTCTGTTAGCTAGAGGAGCTTTATCATGAAAGAGTGTGAAGCAGTTTGTTATAGCTGCATCTACTATGAAAGCTGAGTTTGTAGCATGCTTTGAGGCCACAATCTAGGCCAATTGGCTGCGAAATTTTATTTCAGGACTTGAACTAGTCGACAATATAGCCAGGCCGCAAAAAATTTATTGTGATAATATTGTCGTAGTTTTCTTCTCTAAAAACGATAAGTATTCGAAAGGTGCTAAGCATGAGGAATTGAAATACTTTTCGGTTAAAGTCCAAGTCTATAAACATAAAGTGTCAGTTGAACATATTAGCATCAAGCTTATGATTGTTGATCCTTTAACGAAAGGATAACTGCCCAAAACATTTGTTGAACATGTTGAAAGGATGAGTCTTATTGATAGCAATGAATGATTTCATGTAAAGACTTTATTATGTTTATGCAATTGACACTTTGAGCTCAAATTATATATGTTTCTGTTGTTACCTGTTTTCTTTTGTATACATAATATTATGAATGATGATGACAGGTTCTGACTTAGATAAAGTATTCTAAGTATTATCGTTGGACCCATTATGTATTTGAAAGGTTATGTTAGGTAATAGACTAATAGTGTAGTACATGGAAGGAATTACGTGAAGTAAAGTGGCGTACAACCGCCTTGACTCATTTTAGTTGATTTATTTAACAATGACAAATGATGTTAGATTTAACGTTAATTGTGCACATGATTGACGTACATATTAAACCACTAAATTAACATTGTGTGTGCCAAGTGGGAGAATTATTATATCCACAAATCACGTTGATGGAATGTGAAAACATAACTGTCTATTCCTTGTATTATAAAAGGGGTCCTTTATCTGCCAAAAGAAGAATAAGTTCCATCAAATATTATTCTAAAACGTAAGGTAAAGAGAGAGAAACAATACTTCTGTGTTGTGTTTTCGCTAATTTCAATCAGCAAGAAAACTATGTAGAATTCAAGTAAGTAATTCTTTACTGAATTACTATAATATTATTTATGTGAAAATCATGTAGTTCCACGTTTCTGAATATTGGTAGGATTATATATTAGATTGTTTAGGTTATACAATCTATTAAATCCTTACACATTATCCCTTGCATTTCTTAAAACATTAAATTTATTATATTCAAATAAATTACTATGGTCAATTACTCATATCATTTACTATTTCTTAATTCATGTAACAAGTCAATAATAGATAATTATTGATGAACGGAGAAAGTATGAATATTTATGATTGGTAATTAGTGGTAACGACTAACGGTGACGCAACATATGTTGTGAAATGACGTTTTAAAGAACTTATAGAGAGTTCCTACTCATCACAACTTAATACTCCTTTTATTTCTAAATACGTCCTTCTTTTGATTTGGACACATTCTTTAATAAATTAATTAAATTTTCTCTCTTTTCAAGTTGACATTAATTACTAGATTTAAAATAAAGGATATATTAAAAAAAGGAAAGTACTAAATAGCCACAATTTTTTGGCCCAAATTTGACCACAATTGTGAAAAAACTTTTATAGCCTTGTTTTATATTTTATCATATTTTCTCAAATAAATTCCCTCCAAATTTTCTTAATAAATGTAGTAACTTTTTCCTATTCCATAAACTTATTGAACAATTAAATTAATTTATACAAGAATAATTAATGAATTTAAGGTACATTTATTATTTATTATTATGAACAAAATATATATCATTTGAAAAAATTTTAAACGCAAGAGATTTTTTCAACTTTGTATACCAAGTAAAAAATCAAAGGGCCGATTTATTCAGATATCCTTTTTATGCTATTATTTAGATTTTATCCTTATTCTAATGCAAATATGGTCCTTGAGAAATTATCCTTTCAAACAATATTATTATACTCAAGTATTCTGTTTGTTCAATTTTACAAACAAAACATTAGATTATCGTCTAATATTTGTAACTAATTTTAAAAATAATTAATACATATTATTCAATAAATTTTCACGTAACTTAATTAAATATAATTTAAAAGACAAGGAAATATGAGTCTATAACCTCATTCAACAATGTAATTCTATTTTAATTTAAAAATTAAAATAGTAATGCAGCTAATCAGTTTTGCTAAATGAATAAAAAGAATAAGCAAATAAAAAAAATAAAAATATGAGCAACATAAAATTACAAGAAGTAAATATTGAGACATAAAAAGAAAGGAAATGGATGATATCAAGTTAATTAAAAAGTAAATTTCATCTGAATTTTGTTAAATCATATCGAAAATATAACAGAGGTGCAAAGCAAATTAATTACACTAATGTAATCGCCCGTGTCTTGCACATGTAATATTTATTTATTTAAAATTGAATAGTTTTATCTATCACAGGATTTTTAATAAAGTGTAAAAAATTTAAATTATTTTTTAAAGTTCCTTCATACTTTAATTTAATAATATAAATATAAACATATATTTTAGTATAGACACATAGATATTTTACCACCAGAAGTTTCAAATGATTGATAGATCATCATTGCGTTTTCCACGCAACACCTTTTCCCTTACTGTCAAAGGGTAAAAATGACGCATCAATTTGAACCATATTTGTGGTAAGATTATTTTTCTTTTTTCTTTTCTACATTTAAAATCTTTCCTTATTTTTAAAGTCAAATCTTTACAAAATCATTGATTATACTCGTATTGCGTACATAAAACTTTTAAAAAATTGGTACTTCTTAAATTTTTCTTATTCTGGCGCTTTTATATTTATTTCTAGATTTTTCAAATAATCTGAAAATCAAATTTAGTTGATTTAGAATTCTTAAACTAATATTAGTTGTCATTAATTCTGATGACTTCTATATAAGGAAATGTTTTATCATAAATATATTTAATTAATTTTCAACTCTTAAATATTTAAAAAAATAATGAAAAGACGATTTTGTCTAAAACAAAGACTTTTAATGAAGGACAAAAAATTCAAACAATATTTGTAAGACACTTCACACTTTTAATATATTATAGATTCAGGATGATATTAGAAACATCTATAATGTTTTACTTCTTAACACAACTTGTTGGGGGTATACAATATTATACTTGCTTATAATTTTAATTTAATATTATTAATACTGAAGAAAATGTATTTGATTATTTTCTGCACCAATATATGTAGTTTAATAGTAAATTTTGTAAACACCTTTTAAACAAATAAATAAAATAATTTTTGTGTACTAAATTTTAAAGATAGAACAATTTTATGTCATAAATATATTATATTTAAAGTTAACTGACATTTATGTTTTATAAAAATTGAAATCAATTTTTTATGTGATAGAATCAATGTTAGGTAATAGCAGATAAATTTTACCTATCTTTGATTTCAATTATTCAATTCTTTTAATTTTCACCTACAACATTCTTAGTGTAGTTCCACAATTTTTTTATATCTCAATTATTTTTTATAAAATTATGAAAATAAAAATGAGAATTAATTACTCATCAAAAATATTGGTTCACTTTCATAATAATTTTTTTTCTTAAAAGACATAAGAGGAGTAAAAGTGGTATAGAAAAATTATACACATTAATCATTAACTGCTTGAAAGTGGAATCTACTCTTATTCTTTATCAGTAAAAGGCTGCTCTCGCATAAGTATAATTTGACATGTCTCTGTCATAATAAAATTATGTATGTAAATATTTAAATAATTAAGTAACTTAATTAAATATAATTCAAAAGATAAGGAAATATGAGTCTATAACCTCATTCAACAATGTAATTCTATTTTAATTCAAAAATTATTAATTAGAGTTCATAATAAATATTTAATTTATTTTTTAAAAGATGATGATTAATAAATATGTAAAACTTCAACATTAATAGGTTACTCCCTTGGGTTGTTAAAATATGATCGACACTTATGAATCGTATGATTATTTTGATTTATTTAAAGTATCGATGCTTATGATGTCTAAAGTGTTTGGAGTTTTTACTATCGTTACTATAATATTTTTAAATTATGTTTAAATATTATTTAAACATAATAACTTATAAAATTATTAATTAGAGTTCATAATAATAACAAAAATAAGTAGTGATTCTCAAGTGACCAATTCAGCATAACATATGAGCGCAAAACTATAATACTAACGTGTAACTTGCTTGGGTTGTTGTTAACTAGAGTCGATACTCATGAACAATATGATTTTTTTAAAATATTTTCAAATTACATTTAGAAAATTGTTCAAATTATGTAATTTAATTTTCTTAAAAACATAATAATTAATATATTTCAATAAAGAGATCAGCTCATAGTGTGACGGTATTATTAGAATATTTGGGTCATTGTGGCCAAAAGAATTTATTCTTTAAGTTAATAACCATATTGTAAAAGGACATTACTCCTACTCTGTATTAGAGAGAAGCCACATTAGAAGAAGTCGTAATATAAAAAATATTTAGTGTAATTAATTAAGGTCGACACTTATAAATATGATTTCTATAATGTGTTGATATATATCATATCAAAGTGCTTTAAGTTTTGATTGTCTTTGTTGAAATATTTTCAAATTATATTTAAAAACTTATTTAAATATATAACTTAAATTTATTTAAACATAATAAACAATAAACTTACTTGATTAGAGGTCATATTAATAATAAATTAAGTAGAGATTCGCAAAATATCATATCGCCTTAATAAAGGGGTGAAAGACTACAACATAAATGCGTTAGTACTCACTTAGGTTGTTGTTAACTAGAGCCATCACTTAAGTGTTCATTTAATTTTTTAAATATAATGTATCAATGTCTATTATGAATAAAGAGTCTTGAGTTTTTACTATCATTATTAAAATAGTTTCAAATTATAGTTTTAAGAAACCTATTTAAATATGTATTTTAACATTTTATAAAATTCCTTAATTAGAGGTCATATATATTAATAACAAATACTCCATCGTTCGCTTCTACTTGTCATATTTTAACTTGCACACCATTAAAAAATAACTAAAGACACTATTTTACCATATCACCCCTATTAAATAATATTTACTATTGTGTCTTGAAATTAATTTGGAGAAAAAATAATTAATGTTAAGGATAAAATAGAAAAACAAAAGTTGTCTTTTCTTGATATGTCAAAAATGACAAGTAAAAATTGAAATTCATTACTAAGAAATGACAAGTAAAAGCGAACGGAGAGAGTATAAGTAATGGTTTCCACGTCATCAAATTGGTGTAGCATATTGGCACAACACTACAACATCGACATATGACTCTCTTGGGTTGTTATTAACTAGAGTCGACACTTATGAACTATATATTTTTAAGTTTTTTGTGTTATTATTAAAATATTTTTAATTTATATATAAGAAATTATTCAAATATGCAAAATTTTAATTTTAAAACTCATAAATATTTTTTATTCTTTCCTTATGTATTTTTCTTATCATTTATATATAATTGAAGTGTAAGATTAACATAAAGTAACATTTTAATTATAGTGAAGTTTTAAATATTATGACTTTTTATATAGTTCAACTAAGAATTTTTTAATAAATAAAGATAGAAAAGGTTTTAAATGAAAAAAATCATTTGAATTATCATGAGAAAAATTATGTTATAAGTAAAATCGCATAATTGAAATCATAAAAAAAAATTATTATTATTTTTTTTGAAAATTTGAATAATTGTTTATTTCGTGTAATACTAAATTAAGAATTCTATTTCAACAACAACAAAAAGAGTTATTTAGATAATAATAGATTTTATGATCTATATCAATATTTGCCTATTTATCTATATAGAATAGAAGAGGCGAAATAATGTGATGATGACAATTTCATTATCGTAAAATTTTAAATTAAAGATTAAATTTTTTAAAAAATATTATATATAATAAAAATGCATAATTAAATAAATTTAATACATAAATATAAAGTTAAATTTAAATTAATTTTTGCCACACGAAAATATAATTAATTTTATGTTGTTATTTTATACTAAACCATTTCTTTATCTCTTCCTGATAATATAAGTTCGATCATTTTTTCGAGCATTTTAATTAATTTATTATGTATGTATGTGTTCAATAATCATCGTATTGGAAATCTCTAATTTTTGATAAGTAACGTGAATTTCACTATAACCAACACAAACAAGCAACAAAACTCCTAATCAGCAAACAAGCGAAAAAAAAATCCTAAAATGCACCTATGTCACGATCATCCTCTAGGAGTGATGTTGTGAGAAAAATAAGGCCTCCAGTATAATTACAAAGCATAGTAATTTGTTCATATATTGAGATAGTTTTCAATGTATTAGGAAATGATTCTAAATAAGGCAATGAATAAAATTTTAGATTTAAGATGAAAGGGGTAAAAATGTCTAAAAAAATAACTAGTTAGTGTGAACATGTCTATTTACTATTGTGATCAAATTTGAGCCAAATTTTTATGATCGAAAGGACTTTTCCTTAAAAAAATTATGATCAAAATATCCTTAAAAACTTAAACAAACTTATTTAACAAAAAAAAGACCATTTATAAAAGATGGAGGGAGTAGTTTGCATGAGCAATTAATTCCTTATTTATTTGGTGTATCATAGAATATTGAAATTCATAACACAGTCAGGCTGACCTGAACTTGCCCCACCCAACTGTATTAGGAGTAATTACTTAAAATTGGGAAAATAAATTCTTTACAAGTATTAGCAAGTGTTGGGACCTTTTGTTGT
Source organism: Capsicum pubescens (assembly GCA_030864215.1). Lineage (NCBI taxonomy): Eukaryota > Viridiplantae > Streptophyta > Magnoliopsida > Solanales > Solanaceae > Capsicum > Capsicum pubescens. The sequence goes on from CM061541.1 coordinate 44,864,119, forward strand.
TTAGTGTTTTCTTTTGTTGCACGAGCAACTAGTTACATTCCAATAAAGAAAATCTAGCCCCACGAGGCTGTAAGAAGAAAGAGATAAAAATAGAGAGAATATGACTTATCATTAATCAAGATATCAAGTACTTCCACATACTTATCACTTTTTTAAACATATAAAAAAATATTTTTAAATATTTTATTCTTAGCATTAATTACTTATTTTATTAAATTATTTTGAAAGTCATAATACTAAACACCAATCAATATAAGTATTATAGTAAAATACTTGTTTCAATCATTATTTCTCAAGTGACGTGCAAAGTGTAAAGTGAACAAATAGAAATTATTTTTTCTAAAACAAACTAAAAATGAATGTAAGTCATTTTTTTTTAAAAGAGAGAAGTAATAATTATCCCCCTGAACTTGTCGACTTTTATTCATGGTACACCTGAATTTTTAACCGTCTTAAATACCCCCCAAACTTATTTTTTCACAACTTCGATTGACCCTTTTTTGGCCAAAGGCCACAATGTTGAATACACGCGCTTTCATCGTGACAATTTAATTGTGTGTCTTTCCACGTGGATTAATAATGTCCACATGAGACCATCCGTTGAATAAAAAAGAAAGAAAGAGAAATTGAAACGTTTCACATTTCACCCCCATCTATTCTCTCTCTAAACTCCTCCATCTCTCACTAACCAAATCATCCGGTTCTTTTAATCTCCCTTGTAAAAGTTAATGAACGATTTCGTATTGAGTTATTGTTGAAGATTTCGTTGATGTTGGTGAATCTGTAGTGACTTCTCTCAAAGGTGGTGGTGAAGATTTCGTTGAAGTTGTTGGTGAAGCTGTAGTGACTTCGTCTGCGTTTTGCTATTTCGTTGAAGAGTTTGAGTTTTTCACTAGTCAAAAGTAGAGTAATATTGAGATTTCGTTTTGGCAGGTAAGTTTTACCTTAAAAAACTCAATTTTTCGTTTGTTTTTATTGTGTTGAAACTGAAGTTGTTTTCTTTCTATTACTGTTCCGATTTTGAATAGAAATCATATTATTGATTGTTAGCCGGTGTGTTATTAGTTAAATTGTCATGAAATTATGAGAAATTTTGCATCCATGATATTAGGTTTTTTCGTAATTAGTTAAAAAATTAGGGTTTTTTTTTGTAAAACTAATTTTTTATTGTAATTTGTGTGTTTTTTTGTTACTGTTGGGTTGTATTGTTCAATTTTATTTTATTTTTTGTAATTTTACTTGTGTATTTTTTGGTGTTTTCTTGAAATTAGACATGTACATTGTCTTATATTGTTAAATTGTTGTGAAATTATGAGAAATTTTGAATGCATGATATTCGAATTTTTCGTAATTAATTCAAAAATTAGGGCTTTTTTGTAAAATTAATTTTTTATTGTAATTTGTGTGATGTTGGATTGTATTGTTCGATTTTGAATTTTTTTGTAAATTTACTTATTGTGATTATAGGTTGACATATGGCTACTAAGATGTTGAACTTAAGATTTAAAATTGATGGTGTTTTGGTGAGTGAGGTTGGACCAATCTACATTGGTGGTAGGACTGAATATGTATATAATGTGGATGAAGATCACTTGTCAATTTCTGAAATTGCTGACTATGCAAAGTCATTTGGTGTTACAAAGTTGGGGAGGACTTATGTTGGGTCATCTTTAGGGGTTGATTTGGTAGAAATGAAAAAAAGATGGGGACATTTATGACATTACATTATTTTTTAAAAGTGGGGACACAATAGATATATATGTGTGTGAGGACTCAATTGTAGAGTATGTGGGTCAACCCGAAAGACAATTAAGTCAAATTACAAGTGCTGGTGAGTCTTTTAATGCACCTATAGCAACTAGAAAAGAAGATGAGGTATGTTTTGTTCCATGTGAAAATACCAATGAAAAAAATCTAGATCTAGGATTGGCTTCTTCTTCTGTTGTTGTTCAAAATAATTGTAATAGATCTGAAAATACAACAGAAATTGGGGTTGATGTTGATTATAGTTTAATAGATTGGACTGACACTGAAGAAGAACTTGAAACATCTGTCCAAGAACCAGTTGAACCTATTCTTGAAGAAATAGAGGAAACTTTTGTTCAAGAAGAAGCGGTTAGAGATAGTGATGGTTATGATGATGATTCTGACCAATCGATTGACTGTGGAAGTGATGTGCATGATGAGTTGGGGATAGTGAAGGCAAATGTGAGAAAGTTTAAGAGAGAAAATAGGAGGAACAAGAAGAAAGAGAAAGCAAAAGGCTTTTTTGGTGAAGTTGGACTGGATGTTGGGTTTGATAATATTGATAAAGGTAAGAAAAATTACAAGGGTAAATTGACAGAATATCAGCCATATTATGATAGTTCTGATTGTGATAGTTTTTAAAGTGATGATGATTTTTTGTCTATTTCTGATGATGAATTTGAGGGAGAAAAGTTAAGTGGAAGAAAAAGAGCACTTCAGTGGTATATGATCCAACTTGTGAAGTGATTGTGTGGCAGCTAGATTTAGTATTTGAGAATGCAAATGAGTTTAGGGAAGCAGTTACTAAATATGCTATAAAGAAGGGGGTTGAGTTAGACAAATATGTGAATGAGAGTTATAGAGTAAGAGTTAAATGTAAAGATGGTTGTCCATGGTTGTTGTATGCTAGAAAGGAAGAAAAGAGTGAAAAATTTTCTGTCAAGACCTATAATTCGAGGCACAAATGTACTAGGACAAATACTAATTGTCTTTGTAATTCAAAATTTCTGTCAAATTATCTTAAAGGTAGGATTATATCCCAGCCAACAATCAAAGGGTGGAAGATTCAATAATTGGTTAGGAAAGAGTTGGGTGTTTATGTTGGCAAGGCAGTGTGTTTAAAGACAAGAAAATTAATTTTGAAAGAAATTATGGGAGATCATGTGGCAAAATTTAACAGAATTTTAGACTACAAGGATATGTTGCTCCAAACAAATCCTGGTAGTACTTGTGTTGTGAAGCTGACTGATTCAGATAGTGGGATGAAAAAAATTCACTCTTTCTACATTTGTTTTGATGCTATGAAAAAAAGATTTCAAGAGGGATGCAGAAAGTGTATTGAACTGGATGGGTGTTTTTTGAAAGGAGTTTGTAAACGTCAACTGTTGGTAGCTATTGCTAAGGATGAAAACAATCAAATATTTTCAATAGCATAGGCAGTGATTGACAAAGAAAGTAAGGCTACATGGAGATGGTTCTTGATGATATTACAAGATGATCTCAACTTAGGAGATGGTTCCCAGCTCACTATTATCAGTGATATGCAAAAGATAACTATATTTATTAGTATTTTTTTTTCATTAAGTTAGATCACAATTAACTAACTTCATTTGTTTGTTTTGAAACTGCAGGGACTAGTTGCTGCTGCAGAACAAATACTTCCTGAATGTGAGCACAGAATGTGTGCTAGACACATCTTAGCCAATTGGTCAAAGAAATGAAGAGGCATAGAGAGAAGGAAAAAATTTTGGACTTATGTTAGATCAACTTTTGAGGCACAATTTAAGTATAACCTTGAAGCTCTTTCTAAGTTGGGTAGAGGCATTGTTGAAGATCTGATAGGTTACAACAAAGAGAGATGGTGCAAAACTTACTTCAACACCTTTTTCAAGTGTGATAGTGTGGATAACAACATGACCGAGAGTTTCAATGCTTGGGTTTTGAGTCCTAAAAACAAGACAATTATTTCAATGTTGAAAGAAATCAAGATAAAAGTGATGACAAGGGTGAGTAGGGAAAGAAAATTTGCAGATTCTTGGACAAATGACATATGCCCAATGACAATGATGGTGTTCAATGCAAATATAGAAAAATTAATGCAGTGCAACATTGACTGGAATGGTGATCAAGGATTTGAAATGACTGAAGGAGCATACAAACATACTGTGAATTTGAGGCAAAATAAATATAGTTGCAGATCATGAAAACTAAAAGGAATTCTCTGTGCACATGGTATATCAGTAATGAACTACTTAAATTTGAATGCATCACAGGTAATTTCTAACTGGTACAGAAAGGAGGCATATTTGAAGACCTATTCTTACTTTATTCAGTCAGTCCCAAATATGAAAATGTGGCCAGATAGCAGAAATTCTATGGTTGAGCTACATGAAGTGACACAAATGCATGGTAGGCCATCAAAGAACAGAAAAAAACAGATTGGTGAAGTGGCAAAATATGAAAAGTTGCCAAAATTTGGGGTGACAATGAGATGTTCAATCTGCAAACAACCAAATCATAACAAGAGAGGATGTCCACATAATCCCAATCGTAAATCCAAATCAGTCACAAAAGAAGTGATAATCTCATTTGCTTGCTTAAAATTTTAACATACATTACTTATTAACTAGTTTCTCTTGTTTTTCTAGTATGTTGCCTCCCAACAATCTTCTACTGGAAAGAGGAAAAAAAGCAACGCAATCAACATGGACAAAACTGATGGAAAGTGTGGTAACAAGAGGCCAAGAGTTGTGGGTCAAGGTGTCTTTGTTTCTAAACCTGGATACACTTGTGTTAATGTAAGTGTCTTATCAAATTGATACTTCTAATTATTTTTGCAAAAGTTCGTCAAAATATTAATAAGGATTGGCTACATTTTCAGCAAGGATTGGCTAGTAGTAGAAGAGTTAATAGAGGCATAATGAGTTTGACACATGTGACTGGTGATATTGGTTATCAACCAACAAAAGGACTGAAGTGGAAAAATTTACGTGTTGTTACTCAAAGGCAACTTCAAGTTCAAACAAGATCAAAAGTTGCTAGAATTAGGACAAGGGCGACACTATTAGGAAAATCTCCAACAACAACAAAGCCAAGGCAAAAACTTCATCAAAGAAAAATGCAAAGGGCAAGGAAAAAAGTTCTGCTGATGGTGGTTGTTAGTTATTGACATCTCTTAATTGTTCTACTGTTGGTATCGTAACATAATGATTGAACTAGTCTTTATTTATGTGTTTTGACAGTCTCATATTTTGAAGTACCCGACTTAATTTTGGTTGAAACAATTGAGAATTATGGTGTCGTTAATTTCATGATTCGAAACAATTAAGCACTAATGAATGCATCTATTATGTACAAAGTTGTATTGTTACATTATGCATCTATTGTGTGTCACACCCCTTTTTTTCGTACTCCAAAAAAAAGATTTATATTTTTATGGTTCGAAAGAGTTTTATTACTAAAGTGACAAAAGATGAAAATTATTTCGAAAAGGATTTATTAGTTTCAAAACTCAGAGTCGCCACTTGGCATAAATCGGTGTGCCAAGTCACCTTTGGGAAATCCTTTTTCAAAACTGTTTTTGGCTCTTTTAAACTGATCCGCAAACAGAGATTCCGACTAAGGAATTCTGTTGACCGCGGGGAAGGTGTTAGGCACCCTTCGGTCCCGTGGTTTGACCACGGTCGCTTGGTGGAGGGTATCGGCTAATTTGGCAATACGATGTACAAACCCCACAAAAACATGTAAAACAATCAAACAAACAAACAAAACAAAAGGGATCCAAAATATAGTGTCCAGTCCGAGTTATACAGTCCCGAAATAAAAAAAAAACGAAAATATAAATCCTATTCTAAACTAATCCTAAACTAAGCTCCAATGCCTCACCCGATGCCTCGGGCCTTCCTCGCGAACGTCCTCCAAGTACAAGATACTTCGGGGCATTCCCCGGATAAATCAATACAAATCCCTCGAGGCATTCCCCGGCCAAATGAATATATTTTTAGTGCGGAAAAATAAAACTATTCAACAAAATTTCAACATTCCACAGAATTTCCAACATTCAACCGAAGCCACAAATTCTAAACTTTGCCTACCCAAACTATGTTTGCCTAAACCAATCAACATATCAAGATACTACCAAATTCATCAACATCCATCAATTAACTGAACTGAAAAATATTAATCTTTTATCAATTTCTCCCTTCCGCCCCAAATTCATTCCCAACCAATGATTAACACATGCTTCGATTATTCAATTCACTTTTCAAAGTCCAAAACCAACATCAACCAACACATAACAAATATTCAAACATACCAAACACGCAAATTATTCATGATTACGTAAAATTAAGAGGAGCAAGGATAGATTTGGACCTTCCGAATATCGATTTCCGTTGATAATAATATTTAAGAAAACCCAAATCTGAAAGCCCGAATAGAAAACCTCAACAATAACAACTCCAACTTGGTAACGCAGAACTAAAATCCGTAACTGACCAACCCGATTGAGACGAATAGGAATCAGTTCCCAAAATATACGAGCAACTTAAGCGTTCGAAAAAAAAATCGCAACAAAGAACCAAACCCGAATGTGATTTTGTAGGAAAACAATTTGAACAGGCCGATTCTACTAGAAATTGGGCGGTGGTTATTATTTTTAGACGGCTAAGACTGAAATTCGAGCCGGCAGTGCTTGAATCCATCGAACAGTAGTAGTCTCCGATGAGTTTTAACGGAAAACTGGGAAAAAAAAATGATTATCGGCTTAAATTCAGATCGACTTGGGGTTGGGGTTGTTGTTTCACGTCACCGGAGCTCCGAAGATCTCAGACAACGGCGAAAACCACGAAAGCAGATCGGATTCAGGCCATACTCAGGCGAAATTTGCTGGAACAGTACCCTTTTTCGATTCTCTCCTTCGTTCTCAAATCATCTCTCTCGAGTCTCCCTTAAGTTCTCTCCTCTCCCTCGCGATCTCCCTATTGGTCTCTCCGTGTGTGAGATTTTTGTGTGGTGGTGTGTTTCTCCGGTGTGAATGGATGAAGGTGAGGTCTGTGGGACCTTTTTCTGAGGAAGAAGAAAGAAAACCACTCCCCCATTTGGAAGCTTCTGTGTGTATATATATATGTAAAAAAATGGAAATGGTGAATGGATTTTCTTTTGATGTGGGGCCCGTTTTTTGTGTATATCTATTTTTTTTTTGCCTTTGTGGACAAGAAATGAAGGGGTGGTGAGGTGTTGTTTTTTAATTGGAGGGATAAGAGTTAGATGTCTATTTTTGTTTGGGTAGGTTGTTAGGATGAGATGTAAAGGGGTTAGGATAGGATAGAATTTGTTAGGGAGTTTGTTATTTTTTTGTATTTTGTGAGGGTATAATAACATGGATGAGGGTACACGGTAGGATAAGGTAAAATTGGGTAAATTAATATTTCGGAGGGACAAAATTACGTGTCTGCATCATGCCCCCTTTGAATGTAAACACGCAGTGTTTTCAGGCAAAGAAGTAAACAACGAGACCAAATTTTGTCCCAATCATTATTCAAAGATAGGAGTAAAAGAAAGAAGGACAATTGACTCTTATCGGACACCCTATCTACCCAAGTTATGAAAGAATCAAGTCACGGGTATTTCAAAGAATTGGAAGAGAAGTGGACTATACCGAGTTGGAAAGTCGAATGAGGTTCCATCGAGGTTCCGGTCCGCGGCTCTGTCATTACATCAAAAATGAAAATTACAAGTTAAAACATAAACAAAATTACAAAATCCTATCTATACTGCTTCTGTTGGCTCTTGACTCGACTTTTATCACCCTATTCTTCAGGCGGGCTCCTGACTTGCCATTTCTTCCAACTTGTTGCTTGGCGTTCAATTGCTTCGCTTCGTTGCTTGACTTTCCGTTTCTTCACTCTGTTCTCCAGGCGGGCTCCTGACTTGCTATTTCATCACCCTGTTCTTCAGGCGGGCTCCTGACTTGCTATTTCATCACCCTGTTCTTCAGGCGGGCTCCTGAAACCCAAAATTAAAACTAGAACAAAATTATCCCAAACCAAATTATAGTAAAGTAATATTTCATTTTTTGAAAGCGTTGTCCCATTTTCCAGGAGGGTCCTGAACATAAAGTAAAATCCCATTTTTCAGGAGGGTCCTGAGCAGAAAGTAAAATCCCATTTTTCAGGAGGGTCCTGAATATAAAGTAAAATCCCAATTTTCAGGAGGGTCCTGAGCAGAAAGTAAAATCCCATTTTTCAAGAGGGTCCTGAACATAAAGTAAAATCCCATTTTTCAGGAGGGTCCTGAACATAAAGTAAATTCTATTTTTCAAGAGGGTCCTGAACAGAAAGTAAAATCCCATTTTTCAGGAGGGTCCTGAACATAAAGTAAAATCCCATTTTTCAGGAGGGTCCTGAACATAAAGTAAATTCCCATTTTTCAGGAGGGTTCTGCACAGAAAGTAAAATCCCATTTTTCAGGAGGGTCCTGAACTGAAAGTAAATTCCCATTTTTCAGGAGGGTCCTGAACTGAAAGTAAATTCCCATTCTTCAGGAGGGTCCTGAACAGAAAGTAAAATCCCATTCTTCAGGAGGGTCCTGGACTGAAAGTAAAATCCCATTTTTCAGGAGGGTCCTAAACAGAAAGTAAAATCCCATTTTTCAGGAGGGTCCTGAACATAAAGTAAAATCCCATTTTTCAGGAGGGTCCTGAACTGAAAGTAGATTCCACGGATGTGCATTTCCAATGGTAGTTGAATTAAGTGAA